>OX387309.1:0-600000 GCA_947562105.1 Shargacucullia verbasci
CCGCCAAATCGCCGGTGGCGCCCCCTGAGCGACGGCGTGGGTGAACTAACCGTGAACAAAGCCATTTGCTACCTCATTTTTCACGGCATTTATCTCCTTAATTAGATTGACAATCATATTGTCTTAAAAATTCATTAAATTCTACAATTCCTCTGCTACAAAACGTTGGCTATATTTTAATTTTAGGCTCAGTGATTCAAATAATATAGCTGTTTTCCTAAAAGACTTATCAGGTGTGGTACAGGTCACGTAACTAAATATTTACGTAATTTGAAAAACCACTTCCTTAATTCCAAGTTATATTCCGTTCTAAGGAATTCGAGGTGTGCCTTGGGCACAATAACTAACCCCTCTGGTATTAAACCCCATCTATCCCTTATATAACCTGAGATAAATCCAAATTTTCATTTTTCATAAAAATTCCCAAATAAACTATTTCGAATCCCACATAACCAGCCTTTATATACATTAATCCTCACATTATTATAATAATTAGAAGCATAATTTAATACAGATTCTAGATCAGTAAACCTTTATAAAATCCGCCCACGCATTCCAAAGAAATAGACATTTTTCCAAAATCCTCCCCTAGTTATTTACGCTTTTGTACATAGATGCAACAGAGTCGCCACCTACCGAATACAGTGCGAAACACCAACACACACATTTCCTACCAAGTAATATACCACACTTGACTGACATTAGCAATAGTGTCGCCACCTATACTATACAGCACACACTACCAACGTAGATCCTTCACAGGCAACTCATCACACCTGACATACAGGAGCTGCCATCTACCATATACACCACACACTACTAACACACATCCCTCTCTAGGAAACTCACAACATCTTAACATACTAGTGCTGCCACCTGTTGGATACACTAGGAACTACTAACACACATCCTTCCCTAGGAAACGTACCACACCCCAACATACAGGTGCTGCCATCTATCTTATGCACTTCGTACTACTAACACAAGTCCTCCTCTAGGAAACTTACCACATCTCAACACACAAGTGCTGCCATCTGTTGGAAACAACATACACTACTAACACACATGCTTCACTAGGAAATTCACCACACTCCAACATACAAGTGCTGCCATCTATCTTATACACTCTGAACTATTAACACATGTCCTTTACTAGAAAAATTAAATTTTCAAGCACATCTTTTTAATATATTTCCCGGAGCCGTTACGTTACACCTTCCCCCCCACAACCTCAGTACCTACTACCTATAGCACAAAATCGCTGTCACGGATCGTCGTGCTGTAAGCAGCATATCTCCACATATGTTGTGAAAACAGAAGTACCAGTCAGTACCATTTCTGCCTGACTGCGGCCGACGTCATCGCGCGGGACCAGGACCGAATATTGACAGCAGTATACGGCGTACCAAAATAAAAACCCACCACATAGACTCACCGACTAGCAACCGGACTTCGGCTTGCCACATCTTCAGAACCCCTTGGACTGGAGCTACCGTGTTGGGGCTCGTCTATAAGGGCTCGTGACCCCGTGGGGGTACTAAGCCCCACAAAACTGACCTTTGTGCACCGTGTTTTTTGACCGGTACACTTAGACATAAATTGATACTGTAAGCTTTATTGAGCTTACTTACAATACTTCTATATCGTGTGCATAACTGACTGGATTAAACCTACCCCGAAATGGCCGCTACAATCAGAACACCCGCAAAAAAGGCAGTCGTTATAGACAACTCCCAGACCTCCAAAATGGACACAGAGAAGGCCGGACCTTCCACACAAGAAGCGACGCACGCCTCCAATGTAAGGCGTAGCATTGGAGAATGGGAAGCGGGGATAGCGGATACAAGGCCCAAAACACCAGAAACACACCCACACTCACCGAAAAGAACGGCCCATCTGTTGGCACCGACGACGCCCCGGAAGACAAAGCAAAAGCCAATGCCCCCTCTGGAAACAAAGGGAGCGGCGCGAAGAGCATCTGTGGAATCTCCCGGGGCGCCGCCGGGGCAAAAACAGGAGCCCGCAAACTCCACAAACCGCGTATCTCAGGCTCGGACCTGGCTTCAGAGGGTGAAACATTGCGTGAGCGAGTCTCGCAACCTGAGGACCGATCTGAAGGCTGGGATCATTGCGGGGGTGGAGAATCTCTACCAGCTGGTGAAGGACGCCACGGCAGAAGCAGCAGCAGCAAAGATAGGGACAGTAGCAGCAACAGCCAAACCAAAGGCACCTGAAACTAAAGAAATGGGTGTAAACACGACGGAAGAAACAGGGGATATAGAAAAAGAGAGGGTAATACAGGAAAAGAAGGAAGATAACCTCAAGGAAGCGGAAGGAAAGGAACTAATAAAACTCCTGAAGCAGCAAGGGGAAAAAATAGACACCACGTTTAGGGAAATGGAAAAGATAAAAGAGCAACTCGCAGATATTCCTAAGGCCCTACCCAGGAACACGGCTCAGAACGAGAAGTTACTACATACGCGAAGTGCACTGCACTCAATTGTAGTGACTTCAAAAGACGAGACCGAAACCGGCGAAGAAGTTCTGGACCGGGTTAGAAAAGCCGTCGATGCAACAGAGGGATGGGTAAAGGTGGAGAGGGTGAGGAAAGCAAAAGACAGGAAGGTTATAATGGGCTTCGAAACAAGAGAGGAGAGAAGTAAAATCAAGGAAAGGCTGGAGAAACAAGGAGCTAACCTCGCCGTCGAGGAAGTGAAAAATAGAGACCCATTACTGATTCTGAGGGATGTACTGCTGATACATAGCGATGAGGACATCCTCAGAGCACTCAGAAATCAGAATCGGGAGATTTTCCACGGCCTCGAAGGCGAGGACATAAGGATGCATGTAAGATATAGGAGGAAAACGCGTAACCCACACACGAACCATATCGTGCTCAGCGTGTCCCCCACAATCTGGAAGAGGTCTATAGAGGAGGAGAAGCTCCGGATAGACCTCCAGAGAGTACACGTTGAGGACCAGACGCCGTTGGTGCAGTGCACCCGATGCTTGGGGTACGGCCATGGTAAACGTCTGTGTAAAGAACCAGCTGACCTATGCAGCCACTGTGGCGGCCCCCACCTGAAGCTGGAATGCACCGAGTGGCTCGCAAGCAGTGTACCCACCTGCCGAAATTGCACTAAAGCAAAACTCGAGCGCGCGGAGCACAATGCCTTCAGTGGTGAATGCCCAATACGCAGAAAGTGGGACACGCTTGCCAGATCGACAGTAGCGTATTGCTAAAGGCGTCCAAAGCAAACTAACACAAATAAAAAGGACCAAATGGAAAAATAAAGTGAGGAAAGCCAATTGTGCCTCATTTCATGCGAAATCAGGGCAATTAACGCACAAAAATAAAACAAACAAACCAGAAATAACTCGTATAATAGAGGAACTAGAAATAATAAAGTAATCAGTAAGGAAATTATGATGAAATAATATTTTGAAAATATTAAATAGCATCATAAAAGCAAAGATTAAAATAAACATAAGAAAGTAGAAATTATACGTAAGATAAATATTGAGAAAACACTGTTAGTAAGTTGGAAATAGACGTAAGATATATATAAGTAAAAATAAGTACAATTGTAAGATATGTAAAATAGCATAAGACTCCTTTAGTAAAGAAATTACGAACAAATAAACATAACCCATAATTCCCAGAAACAACAAAAGGAATCCCAATAAGGAACAAACAAAGTAGATAGATAATATAGAATAGTGCAGCATTGGAAACCCACCAATGACAAGAGAGTAAGAAAAGATGGATGAAAGAAAGAACCTGTATGAAGAATAAAAGTGCGAGAGGAATAAAAGCGAGAACTAGTATGCAAGAGAACACGATATAGAAAGGCTCCAATAATGTTGGAGGTAGCTCGTAAAAAAAAAAAAAAAAAAAAAAAAAAAAAAAAAAAAAAAAAAAAAAAAAAAAAAAAAAAAAAAAAAAAAAAAAAACCTAACCTAACCTAACCTAACCTAACCTAACCTAACCTAACCTAACCTAACCTAACCTAACCTAACCTAACCTAACCTAACCTAACCTAACCTAACCTAACCAGTCTGAGTGACCCCCGTGGCGACCGGATCACTTTTAACGCGTTCCGCGCATTTAAAATCGTAAGAAAGGTATTTTTCGCGCTTTTACAAACGAGTGATACACCAAAAGGTGCGGCTAAGTGAGTGCGACCTAATAGTGAAAACGGTTTTTCGATCCGTCGAAATCTCGAGGAATAGCGACGAAAAAACTGGATTTTACACGTAACAAAAACAGAAAAGTGAGTACGCTACAGTTTTTAAAGTGACGACCCCTTGATATTCAAGTGTAAAAACGTGCGCAAAGTGAACGTCTACAAGTGGCCAAAAGTCTGGATTTTTCCGGCTAACGGAAAGTCCAGAACTAAGGAAAAAGGAAATTCGACTCCCTGCCGAAAACGGCCAAGGTCGACCGGCGCTCCCAGCAAAATAGTGCCAAAGCACCGCCAGGCGACCAGCAACTCTCAGGTGAAGTCAGATTTAAATTATTGTAACAACTCGGGAAGATACAGCCCCATAAGTGAATGCAAAATCTTGGCAATATTCCCAACTGAATATCTCCTGAATAAGATCGACGACCATATCTTATTATAACATCAAAAGACGCGGAATATCAACCACTACACGGGTGCAAAATCTGAGATTTTTCCAATCGGCCGTTCCAGAGTTGTTGGAGCCGACGTCAAGCAGGGAAACAGACATTATTTAGTTTTTAAGATAGTGTAATTATTATTTTGTTTACAACCTAAGTGACACCTTCCCTCCGACTCCCTACGTTGTTGAACTCGGGAATATAATACGAAACAGCCGCAAACTCGTCTACTATCCGATAACATAGATAGATACTGCGTACCACACCCTGGACCTTCGGAAACGTGGTTTTTCCGAAAACATAAAGTTTTCCGCACACAAAATCTCATACATCACATTCCATCCCCTATATCCCCGACCCTTCCACAGGGACGCCTAAGTCAGGCGTGCCATCCTGTGCGGAAACTCTCTCGCTCTCAAGAGCCGCAAACCCCACCCTTCTACTGTCCCCGGATCCGGAGTTAAAATAGTTTTCACAAACCGGGATAGGTTTTTGAGCAAAATAAAAATTTTTTCCACCGTCACTAGCGCCCCCTGCCGCAACATAGCGACAACGGGACAAAATTCCATCTAGAAGGTTCCGACCCGACAGTTCCGATTCCGGCCGACAACAGCGCACCCAGTGTCGAGTAGACCGAACTTTTTGGGACACACTGTAGTACCTCGGTGATCGGGTGGAAAAATTTTTTCACGTGACCACAGCGCCCAAGAGGTTCCGTGAGCTGCCGCCGGTGGCGCCACCTGTCGCATTGTCTTTTTTTGACAAGTGACAAGTGACGTTTCACGTCAAAAGGATTACGTCACCTCCTGACCCCCCTCACGCGTTCTCCCCCACCCCCTACTCACACCCTTCATCCCCCAAACACCCCCACCTCCGATCACTATTGTGACAGGTGCCCCACCCTCCTACCCCCTACCCTTCTCACACCCTTCATCCCCCAAACACCCCCACCTCCGATCACTGTTGTGACAGGTGCCCCACCCTCCTACCCCCTACCCTTCTCACACCCTTCATCCCCCAAACACCCCCACCTCCGATCACTGTTGTGACAGGTGCCCCCCCTCCTACCTCCTACCCCCCCCCCTCCCCCCCCCCCTCCCCCTACCCCCTCCTTCACCCCCTCTCAACTTCCAAAAATCCCCCCCCCCCCCCCCAACTTTTCCCCTTACCTCACCCCCCCGCAATTTTTTTTTTCTAAAACAGGTTTCTCACGGGCCTAGTGGACCGAAATAGTCGAGAGTGGGCTCGTTTGATAGGGCTCGGAGAGACCTAGCCAACGGTGGTCAGAGACGAAATACTAAAATAAAAATTTAATTGTAAAAAATTTAATTTATTTGTCCTAAGGACTGACATTGGTCTGCGACCAATACACAACGTAGAGACATTCTCTAAAACTATTTAACCTAAGTTACTTTAAAACTAAAAAACTTAAATTTCTGTGTGACAAACGTGCAAGAGCCTTTTACTCTTGCATTTACATTTTGCGAATCTGTGCTCGTACTAAAAATAGGACCGGGCTACTTTTTCGCAGAACCCAAATCCGACAACCAAGCCAAAAGACGACTCCATTATCCCTCCACACCCCTTTACAGTGTAGGAAGAGGACATAAATTGTCGAGTAACGTCCCGGTTTGTGCTCGCGACGCGGTGCAGTGGACCGGTGACAAATCGTCACCAAGCCGCACTCTGCGTTGCAGCAAATCGTCCCGATTGTACCCGCGAAACATAACAGTGGTTATACTTACCTTCTTACGCGGGGCGCGCCTGTTGATCTCCCGGCCGCACACACCACACCACACAAATCCGGAACACCTGAAACACAAAACACAAAGGTTAAATAGACAAAGATTGGAAATCTTATAAACTACCTGACTACGTACTACTTTGACGCAGCTTTATATAGATTGTACACACTATACACATTTATACACATATATACACATATTTACTATTTACTGTTTTACTGTTTTACTATTTTATTAAATTGTTTTACCTACCATACCGGGGTACCTTATACAATACCCCACTGACGTTTTGACTAATTCAAACCAAATCCATACAAGTGATAATGATTGGAATACGCACGCCGCTAAAGAAACCGGCAAACCGGCCGAACAAGAGCCCACAAAACGCAAATGACGAGGAGGCAGGACCCTCCACACAGAGCGTTAGAAAGAGCGTGGGGGAATGGGAGGCCGGTAAACCGGGAGCAAAGGAGTCACCCTTGAAAAACGAGGCAGCGGCAAAAGAATCCCTAAAAACCACACCGGTTACAACGCGACGACCATCCGTCGAAATGGTGTGTCTGAGTCCGCCGGCCGTAAAGAGCAGGGTGGCCGAGGCCAGAATATGCCTAAGCAAAATTAAAGCGCATATGACAAACTCCAAGACAACAAAAAGGGAGATTAAAGAAGAAGTCAAGGCGCAGGCGGACAGACTTTACTTCCTCATAAAAGAGTCGGAGCAGGAAAAGGGACGCGCCCCCCCCGCAAAAATAGTCTCAAAAACAAAAGGGACTCAGGTGGAAGAAAAGCCGGATGAAGAAACCCCCAGCGAGGTAGAGACAGAGTCTCTCAAAAAGGCTTTAGAAGAGCACAGCCGGAACCTGAGGGAGAACAGTGAGAAACTGGATAGGTTGAAAGAGGTACTGCAGACCAGCCAACTACAAATGGAGAAGCTCTCCTATGCTGGTGCAGTGGCAAGTCAACCTATCAAGCAAACTCCTAAACAAACGGCTCTCCATTCCATTGTGGTCACTTCCACCAACGAGACGGAGACAGGGGAGGAAGTGATTGAGCAAATAAGAAAGGCGGCCAATGCGAAGGAGGGATGGATCACAGTTGATCGAATCCACAAGGGGAAAGACAGGAAAGTGGTGATAGGCTGTAGCACAGAGGAAGGAAGAAAGAAATTGAAAGAGAGATTGGCTAGTGTGGGGGAGAAGCTGAATGTGGAAGACATTAAGAACAGAGACCCACTGGTCATCCTAAAAGATGTGATGACTTACAACACAGATGAAGACATCATAAAGGCCTTAAGAAACCAGAACAGGGATTTATTCACTGGGCTGAGTAAGGAGGATGACCGAGTGGAGGTGCTATATAAGAAGAGAGCAAGGAACCCCCACATACACCATGTAGTCCTCAGGGTCTCCCCGAAGCTGTGGAATGCACTGCAGGATCGGCAAGCCGTCCATATAGACCTTCAGAGGATTAGGGTGCACGACCAGACCCCACTGGTCCAGTGCAGTCTATGCCTGGGATTTGGACATGGGCGGAAGCTCTGCAAAGAGCAAGTCGAGAAGTGCAGCCACTGCGGAGGCCCACACGTAAGAACGCAGTGCGAGGGTTGGATGGCTGGAACGGCCCCGTCTTGTTGTAACTGTGAAAGGGCGAAACTCGATCACACTGAACACAACGCCTTCAGTGAGGAGTGCCCAGTCAGAAAAAGATGGGAGGTTCTAGCCAGAGCCCGAGTCGCATACTGCTAAAGGCAAAACTGGCAACGGAGCAGGCACCCCAGCCAGAGGATACGCAGTAGCCCAAGCCAACCTACAAAGGAAGGAACTGGCGACCACCGAACTCTTTTTTAGAGGCCAGTGAGCGAGCAATCGCATGGGCACTGATTCAGGAACCATACGTGGGAGGAGCCAGGAATATGAAGAGCTACCGAGGTGCGAGAATCTACCAGTGCGAGGTCGAAGGAAGTGGGAGGGTAAAGGCAGCAATAGCCGTCTTTGATGACGACTTAGACGTTATTCCCTACCCAAAACTCACCACTAACAACATCGTTGTGGTGGGGATCCGGACCAAAGCCTGGGAAATCGTAGTAGTCTCTTACTATTTCGAGCCAGACCAACCCATAGGGCCATACCTGGATCAGCTGACCAAAATAAAGTTGGAAATGGGCACGGGAAAACTACTTATAGGCGGAGACTCTAACGCAAAGAGTACCTGGTGGGGTAGCACCATAGAAGATCACAGGGGAGAAGAGATGTCCGGGACCCTGGAAGAACTAGAGCTTCAGGTACTGAACACTGGAGACGTACCAACTTTTTATACCGTAAGGGGCGGAATAGTGTACAAGAGCCACGTGGACATCACGGCATGTTCGCTCGATTTATTTGACCTGGTAGACGGCTGGCGAATCGATACTGGTATAACGAGCTCGGACCACAACACCATTTTGCTAAATATTAAAATTACAAGGGAACGGGGAGTAAACATAATTAGAACTACGCGCAAATATAATACTAGGAAGGCAAACTGGGAAACCTTCAAAACTAAATTGGAGACGTACAAAACTGAAAATAACATTAACGTAAATAAAATAAAACAAATAAGGGAAAAACACGAATTGGAATCATTGGTAACAATATACAAAAACGCAATTGAAAAATCATGCAATGATTCCATTCCTAAATTAAAAAACAAAACGAAGGTAACAATACCGTGGTGGTCCGAGGAGCTCGCCGCAAAGAAGAAGGAGGTTACTAGACGGAAAAACCGTATCCGCAATGCCGCACCGGTCCGGAGAGCAAAAGTCGTCGATGAGTACCTGAAAGCAAAAGAAGAATATGAGTGCCAAGCCAAGAAAGCTCAAGTTGCCAGCTGGAAAGAATTCTGCACGAAACAAGATGGAGAGGGACTATGGGAGGGGATTTATAGAGTTATCAGAGGGACCACCAGGAGACAAGAGGATTCGACCCTATTTAGCGATGGTGCATTCCTGAACCCAAAGGAATCAGCAGCCTTGCTGGCCGATACATTCTATCCGAAGGACACAGCAGACGAGGATAACGCAGACCACAGGCTGATGAGAGAAGCAGCTGGCAGGGTAAATGAGTGGCAACATGATGAATATCATGATCCACCGTTTACCCAGTTGGAGCTGAAGACAGCCGTGGAAGGTTTTAATCCAAAGAAAGCCCCCGGAGCGGATGGATTTACATCGGACATCTGCTGTCGAGCGATCTACCAGGACCCGGACGCTTTCCTTGCCCTGTACAACAAATGCCTAGAGCTGGCACATTTCCCGGACATCTGGAAAGAGGCCACGGTGGTGGTCCTCAGAAAACCGGGCAAGGAAAATTACCTGAGCCCCAAATCATACAGACCGATAGGTCTCCTGCCGGTCTTGGGGAAGGTCCTGGAGAGGATGGTAGTAGCACGAATTAAATGGCAGATAGCACCGCGGCTTAGTACACGCCAGTTTGGCTTTATGCCCCAAAAAAGCACTGAGGACGCGCTCTATACGCTAATAAAGCACGTACAGGACAAGTTGAGGCTGAAAAAGCTAATTGTCCTGGTGTCATTGGATATAGAGGGCGCCTTTGACAGCGCCTGGTGGCCAGCAATCAAAGTCAGGCTGGCTGAGGAAAAGTGCCCGGTGAACACCAGGAGGCTACTAGACAGTTACCTCGACAGTAGAAGAGTTAGAGTAAGGTATGCTGGGGAAGAATGCACACGAGAGACAAACAAGGGCTGTGTCCAAGGGTCGATCGGTGGCCCCATTCTGTGGAACTTACTGCTTGACCCACTTTTGCAGGATATGGAGAGGGAAGGATACTTTACCCAAGCCTTCGCTGACGATATTGTGCTGGTCGTGGATGGGGATACAGCGGCTGAAGTCTCTAGGCTTGCCAATGGAGCCCTCGCCCGCGTCCAGAGCTGGGGTGTCCGAAATAAGCTGCGGTTTGCACCGCATAAAACCTGCGCAATGCTCATAACAAACAAGCTGAAGCATGACACCCCGCACCTGAGGATGGCCGGGGTTGACATTGGCATGGTACGAAGCATGAAGCTGCTGGGTCTAACCATCGACGACAAGCTTACCTTCAACGAGCACACGAAAAACGTATGTAAGAAGGCGGCCGAAATATACAAACAGCTGTCACGAGCTGCGAAAGTCAGCTGGGGCCTAAACAGGGAAATAATACACACCATTTACACTGCCACAATAGAACCCATAATTACATACGCGGCCGGCGCCTGGGCTCCCGCCACGAAAAAGCTGGGAATACGGAAGAAGCTAGGCTCTGTCCAACGAGGATTCGTCCAGAAGCTCTGCAAATCTTACCGTACAGTCTCCCTGAACTCAGCACTGGCCCTCTCTGGGATACTTCCTCTAGACTTGCGCATACAAGAGGCAGCCGCCATGTACGAAGCAAGGAGAGGGTCATCCCAGTTTGTGCCTGGAGACAGGGAGATTGAGAGTATGGTGAGATTTGCGGAATCTTCCCACCCTGCCAAACAGATGGCCTTGGAGTTCGTCTGCCTGACAGACCAGCAGCTATTAAATAGCTACAACGTGCAGACAGTGCGAATCTTCACTGACGGCAGCAAGATTGAGGGGAAGGTGGGAGCTGCATTATCCTTATGGAATAATGAGGGTGAAACCCAGAACCTCAAACTTAGCCTCGCCGCGTACTGCACGGTCTACCAGGCGGAACTACTGGCCATCTGCAAGGCAACCGACGTGGTCCTCAAGCGCAAAGAGACGAGCTACGGTTTGTACAGTGACTCAATGTCAGCATTGCAGACGCTTGCAAGCCCTGGTTCGCTCCATCCCCTGGCGGTGCGCGCGAGAGCCAATTTGGCTCAAGCCTTGACCCAGGGCAAAGCTGTGTCTTTGTTCTGGATTAAGGCTCACGCGGGACTGCCAGGGAATGAGCGCGCGGACGAGCTGGCGAAGGAAGCCGCGTTGTCGTCACGGAGGAAGCCGGACTACGACTTGTGTCCGATTTCATTTATCAGACGTCAGATCCGCTCGGGATCGCTCGATGAATGGAATCGGAGATATGTGTCGGGCGAGACGGCCTCGGTGACGAAGATGTTTCTTCCGGACGCCATAGCGGCCTTCCGTATTGTAAAACGGGTGCGGCCAACGGGCGTGCTGACGCAAGTCATGACGGGGCATGGTGGGTTCTCTGAATACCTGAATCGCTTCAAGTGTAAGGAGAGCCCATCATGCATCTGCGACTCCAACACAGCTGAAACAGTACCACACATCCTGTTGGACTGTCCCGCGTATGCTGTGGAGCGATATAACCTGGAGTGTGAACTGGGTGAAACACTGCAGCGAGAAAAACTGAGCGAAATAATCGACAGTAAAAATAGGAAAAAATTCATAGAGTACTGCGAAAACGTAGCCCAAAAAGTAATAGATAGAAACAAAACGATGTCATAAACTATGTTAAATTCTATATTGTATAAAATATTTAAATGTTAACATAGGAAACTAGAATAAATACAATAGTAAAATAGCAGTAAGAATAAATGAGTGTACTAATATAGACGTATAAGTTAAGTATAAACAGAAATGTAAATAGAATAAGGAAAATGTAAAAAATAAAGAAAATGGTTAACATAATTTCCCCCATATATATAGAAATATAAAATATAAGCAATAGATAGAAGAGAATAGGCTAAGTAGATAAGCGGGAATCCCACCCGGAAGGAATAAAAGACGAGGAATAAAAGAAAGATAAAGTATGCAGAATGGAAGTGCGAGAGGAATGTATTGCGAGAACTAGTATGGATGAGGAACAGACACAAAATAGGCGCCAATAATGTTGGCGGAATTAGTCGAAAAAAAAAAAAAAAAAAAAAAAAAAAAAAAAAAAAAAAAAAAAAAAAACCTAACCTAACCTAACCTAACCTAACCTAACCTAACCTAACCTAACCTAACCTTTTTTTTTTTTTTTTTTTTTTTTTTTTTTTTTTTTTGTCGCTGGGAAAAAATGCGTTACGCATACCCTCCCATCGGGGGATGGGGGGGCTATGTGGGACTCCCCGGTCTGGTTCCGGTATACCCACTAAAACAACCCAGCGGCCTCTACCCGCTTCGTCCGAGTGGCGGGGACTGGGAAACCGGCATAGCCTCTACTTCCAGTCCTCCGCCGACGATTGCCCTTTGGGACGGGTGCAATGCAGGCAAAGGCGCCTCCGCGCTTGTCGCCCGCCCGTCGCCACGCACTCTCCGACCCCTTCTTCGTCTGCGGAGCGGCGCAGCGAGAGGGTCGTCCTCCCGCGCGCGCTCCGCCTCCTCCTTTTGCGAGATTACGTCCTCGCAAAAGGAGGCTACCGCTGCCCAGGCCTCCTCGCCCCCCAGCATGGCACTGATCACGCCGGGAAGCGAGAGGTCCTGCCCAACCACCGCAGTCAGACCGCGGCGCTGCTCGGACCAAGCCGGGCACACCTCGAGTGTGTGTTGCGCCGTGTCCTCCGCCGCACCGCATTCGTGGCACGCCGGTGTCTCCTCCCTCCCGATCCGGTGCAGGTGCGATCCGAAACAGCCATGGCCGGACAACACCTGCACCAGACGGAACGAGAGGAAACCGTGGGACCGCTCGAGCCAACTCCGCAGGACCGGACCAAGCGCGTCCAATGTCCGGCGGCCAAAGGCGGCGGCGGCGAGGTCCTGCGTCCAGTGGAGGACGATGGCGTCCTTCGCCTCCCGCCGCACAGCCTCCCGCTCTTCGGCGACGGGGCGCACCCCGAGCGCCCTCTGACGCGCCGTCCACTCGTACACCCTAGCGAGCACCCAGGCCTCCAACTCCCAAGGAGGGGTGCCGGCCAGAGCGCATGCCGCCGAGAAGCCCACCGAACGGTAGGCCCTCGCCACCCGCAGTGCGATGGCCCTTTGGGGCCTGCGGATGGCGGTCGCATTCTCCCTTCTGTGGAGGGAGTCCGCCCAGATGGGGGCCCCGTATAGGGCCATGCTCCTCAGGATGCCGGCATATAGGCGCCGGCATCCCGCCTTGGGCCCCCCCAGATTCGGGAGGAGCCACGAGAGGGCGTCCGCGGCTTTCAACAGGCGCGTCGACAGCCCGCTGAAATGCGGGCCGAAGCGCCATCTCTCGTCCAGCACCAAGCCCAGATACTTCATCTGGGGCTGGACCCCTATCCTGACGCCCTCTACGACAATATGAGCGTCGGGAGGGATGCGCTGCCGAGGCCCGTGAAAGAATACGGCCTCGGTCTTTTGCAGCGCCACCTTCAATCCCAGGCGGCGGATCCTCTCTGCAACCAAGGTTCCGCCAGCCGAGGCCAGACAGGCCGCGTCCCCAAAGTTCCTCCCCCGGGCGGTGAGGAGAGTGTCATCCGCGTAGCAGATGACACTCGTGCCCTGGAGGAGGGCTCCCCTCAGGAGCCAGTTGAATCCGATGTTCCACAGGGTGGGGCCTAGCACCGACCCCTGCGGAACACCGGACTCTGCGCCGAACCGCCTCAACGTGGCCGTCTTGTCCACGAGGAGGACCTCCCTGTCCTCCAAGTAGCTGGCCAGGAGGCTCCGCAGGTATTGGGGCACTCCATGATACCGGAGCGCCTCCAGAATCGTCGAGTGGGGCACGGAGTTGAAGGCGTTGGCAATGTCAAATGACACCGCCAGCACTCCGCCCCCCGCCTCCACCGCCTCCTTCACCTGGCCCTTGAGTAGGGCCAGCGCATCAATCGTCGAACGCCCCCGACGGAAACCGAATTGGGCGTCCGACAGGTCCGGCCCTACGCCCCGCAAATGGCTATCGAGCCTGGAGGCGACAATCCCCTCGAACAGTTTTCCGACCTCATCGAGTAGGACGATGGGCCGGTATGCCGAGGGGGAGTCCACCGGGCGTCCCTCCTTTCGGAGGAGGCATAGCTGCCCCTCCTTCCACTTTTTCGGGAATCTCCCAGCCGTGAAGCACGCGCTAAAGAGATCCCGAAACCTGTCCTTCATTTCGGAGGCGGCGATCGCCACCACCCGTGCGGGGACGCCGTCTGGTCCGGGAGCCGTCTTCTTCGCGCGGAGGCTGAGAACCCCCGCGTCGAACTCCGCCGCCGTCACCGGAGGAACCCCCTCCTCCGGCGGAGCCGCCCCTTGCGGAGGATCCATCGTTGGTGGGGTGAAGTCGGTCCTGCGCGGAAACAGGGACCGGACCACCCCGTCAAGCAACGCCGGCTCGAGGGTCTCCGTCAGTGGGGGACCATATGGGCGTAGCTGGTTCCGCGCCGCCTTGTACGGTCTCCCATAAGGATCCCTGTCGAGATCCGCCAGCATCTCGGCCCTCGCCGAGTCTTCTGCAGCGCCCATTGCAGACTTGAGGACCGTTTTCGCCTCTCGGTAGGTGGCGTATAGGCGGTCCTCCTCTGCCTGGACTCGGTTTCGGGCGCTGCGCCGTCGACTCCGAGTGTAGGCTCTTCTGGCCGCCACGCAGGCGGCCCGGAGCTCCGCCAGCTCCTCCGTCCACCAATAGACGGCACGACGGGGAGGCGGACGACGAGACCGAGGCATGCTAGAGTTGCACACCTCGGTCAGGGACCCCCTGAGCTGGACCGCTGCGGCGTCCACGTCCAGGACCTCGACAGGGGGCGACAGCCAGTCCTGGAGAAAGGCCGCCTCCCTGGCTGCCTCCTGGTTCAGGCGGGTGAGTGTCCACCGCGGGAAGGGAGACTGACGAGCGCGGGCCATCCCCCCCCCCGGAGCAGAGATGTCGAACCGTACATATCGGTGGTCCGACAAGGTCTCCACCATCTCTACCCGCCAATTGACGACGCGGGCGGCCAGCGTGGGGGTGGCGAACGAGATGTCCACCACCGACCCGCCCCGCTGCCGCACACACGTGTGGACCGCCCCCCTGTTGAGGAGGGACACACCGCATGAGGCCGCCCAAAACTCGACGGCTCGTCCCCGAACGTTGCAACCGGTGGTCGGGTTGCCCCAGGCCACTGACTTGGCGTTCAGGTCGCCCAACAGCACGACCTGGCGCAGCGCCATCCTCCCTACAACTGCGGTGAGGACCTCGAGGAAATCCTCGAAGTCCGAGAGAGGGCGGTTCGGTGAGAAATAGACCCCCACCACCGCCATGTCTCCCCACGCGGCGGCCACGTATCCCGATCCCCTCTCTAAGAGCGAGAGGGGAGGGGAGTCCGTGGAAGACCGCGAAACCAATGCCACCAGGCCGTCCCGGTCACCCAGCCAACGGCCAGGCACCGAGTAAGGCTCGGCGATCACCGCCAAGTCCACCAACCACTCAGCCATGGTCTGCATCAGCAGATCCTGGGCTGCCCTGCAGTGGTTGGTGTTCGCCTGAAGGATGCGATGTTGGACCGAATCCATCAGTCGGACATCGCATCTCCCTCCCCAGCCGCCGCAGGAACGACGGCGCTAGCGGCAGCAGCAGGCCCGGTCGGTGCCCGGGCTTTGCCCCGCTTAGGGGGAGGATTGCAGTTCCTCCCCTTCATAGCGTGATCTGCCGGGCAGCCACTGGCGGCACACACCGCGCAGTGCGGCGTGGCGGCCCCGCAGGAGGCGGCTTTGTGACCCTCCTTGCCGCAACGGAAGCACATGTCCGTCCTGTCTACTGTGGACGGACACAGGGGCCGGGTGTGTCCGATGCCGAAGCACCGGAAACACCGCAGAGGCTGTTCCTCGAGTGCCCGGACTGCACCCGAGCTGAACCCGACTGTAAGCCGTCCCTTGGCAAGGACGGCTTTGGCAGCGGCGATTGGGCACTCGAGGCGAACGGTGCCCATGCCGCCGCGCCCGGGCCTTATGTCCCGGCATTGGACCGCCGCGACGCCACAGTCCCCTATCGCTGCGACCGCCGCCACCACCTCCTCCTTGGTGACGGAGTCATCAAGGTCCGTCACCTCTATGGCCGCCGACTTTACCGGTCGGGCCACCTTGGCCGAGTCCGCGATGACCTCCTGCAGCTTGGCTGCAAAGAGGTCCGCATGGGCACTCCCCTCTGCCCCCGGGAACTCAAAGATTCGGGCCCCGGCTTGGGTCCGACGGCAAGACACCTTGCTGATCCCCAGTTGGGTGGGATCGGCATTCGTACGCGCCCGCACCAAAATAGACGCGTACGTCTCCCCTCGTTCCGCAGCCTCCGCGGTGAGCGTCACAACGACGGCCGCGGTTTTGGGGGGGACTAGCTGCTTCTTTCCCCCCCCTTTCCCTTTCCCCTTTCCCTTGCCGGTCGTCTGCGACTGGCTGGGAGCGGCGGTGGCGGGGACGGCAGGTACGGCCGTCGCCGACTTTTTGCCTTTGCCCTTCCCCTTACGGCCCGCCACCTTCCACTCGTTGGACGGGGTGGTCGAGGGGAGAAGGGCGTCCTCCACCTGGGAGGAGGACGGCCCCGGGTCGCACTGCCCCTTATCCGCTGCAAGCGGCGGTCGGAGGCGTTTCTCCGGCAAGAGCCGGTCCTCGATGCCTGCTAAGCAGGCTCTTGTGAAGGCCCTCTCCTCCATTACAACCTTGCGGATGATATCCTCGAGGTTGGAGGCGGGGCCCTCTGCCACAGGGCTCGGCTCGGCTTGTTGTGGCCGGGCCGTGGCTTTAGCCAGCTTCTGATGGAGCTGGCTGACCTCCGACTGCAGGCGGTCGATTTTTGCCTGCAGTTGCCGTGTCTCGTCGGTGGCCGTTCGCTGGACCAGCTCCGCGACGACACCGCGCATGCTCGCGGCCCTGCATTTGAGGGCCTTCTGGAAGGTCCCCTTCAGGTTGGAGGACTTAGAGGCGACCTCGACTATCTCCTTTTCGTCCTCCTCCGCCATTTTTTCCAGCTCCGCCAGAGAATGGTCCGCGTATACAACGCGGGACGCACCGTACCCGGACTTGGCCCGGGCGACGAGCGCCCGTTGCTCCTTGGCAGCCACCCGCTCCTCCAGCTCTTGTTGGAGCTGCGCCCGCCGAGCCAGTTCCAACCGGCGTTCGGCGTTCTCAAGCCCAAAGACATGGGCATCCGCGGCCGCCGTCGGCTTTTTGGCCTTCGACAGCCCCGTCGACCCCGAAGCCGAGGAGCCCTCGGACCCACCTCGGACCTTTTTTCGCTTCCGCGACCGAGAGCCATCCGACACACTAATCAGTGAGTCGTTGTCGGACGACTCTTCCGCCCCGCCGAAGTAATCAGCCGCAGACGGCGCGCGGCTAGTCTCTGACGCCGTAGCGTCGAATTGGCCCTGAGAAGGGCCTTTGGGTTGGCCCTGAGAAGGGCCTTTGGGTTGGCCCTGAGAAGGGCCTTTGGGTTGGCCCTGAGAAGGGCCTTTGGTTTGGCCCTGAGAAGGGCCTTGGGGTTGGCCCTGAGAAGGGCCTTTGGGTTGGCCCTGAGAAGGGCCTTTTGGTTTCGAGAAACGCCCGCAGGCGTCCCGCGCAGGTTTAGGCATAGCCTCCGCAGGTTCGCAGCCTCAAGACAATCAATAATTCGCTGCGATGCACAGTGCACTTTGGCCAACCCAGTCTGCCACTCCGTTACGGTGGTCAGAACTGGGTCGTTTCCAGGGGACGCGACGTGGACGCAAGCACTGTGGGGGGTCCCCCAACCTAACCTAACCTAACCTAACCTAACCTTTTTTTTTTTTTTTTTTTTTTTTTTTGTCGCTGGGAAAAAAAATGCATTACGCATACCCTCCCATCGGGGGATGGGGGGGTTATGTGGGACTCCCCGGTCTGGTTCGGGTATACCCACTAAAAACAACCCAGCGGCCTTTACCCGCTTCGTCCGAGCGGCGGGGACTGGGAAACCGGCACAGCCTCTACGTCCAGTCCCCCGCCGACGATTGCCCTTTATGACGGGTGCAATGCAGGCAAAGGCGCTCCCGCGCCCGTCGCCCGCCCGTCGCCGCGCACTCTCCGACCCCTTCTTCGTCTGCGGAGCGGCGCAGCGAGAGGGTCGTCCTCCCGCGCGCGCTCCGCCTCCTCCTTTTGCGAGATTACGTCCTCGCAAAAGGAGGCTACCGCTGCCCAGGCCTCCTCGCCCCCCAGCATGGCACTGATCACGCCGGGAAGCGAGAGGTCCTGCCCAACCACCGCAGTCAGACCGCGGCGCTGCTCGGACCAAGCCGGGCAAACCTCGAGTGCGTGTTGCGCCGTGTCCTCCGCCGCACCGCATTCGTGGCACGCCGGTGTCTCCTCCCTCCCGATCCGGTGCAGGTGCGATCCGAAACAGCCATGGCCGGACAACACCTGCACCAGACGGAACGAGAGGAAACCGTGGGACCGCTCGAGCCAACTCCGCAGGACCGGACCAAGCGCGTCCAATGTCCGGCGGCCAAAAGCGGCGGCGGCGAGGTCCTCCGTCCAGTGGAGGACGATGGCGTCCTTCGCCTCCCGCCGCACAGCCTCCCGCTCTTCGGCGACGGGGCGCACCCCGAGCGCCCTCTGACGCGCCGTCCACTCGTACACTCTGGCGAGCACCCAAGCCTCCAACTCCCAAGGAGGGGTGCCGGCCAGAGCGCACGCCGCCGAGAAGCCCACCGAACGGTAGGCCCTCGCCACCCGCAGTGCGATGGCCCTTTGGGGCCTGCGGATGGCGGTCGCATTCTCCCTTCTGTGCAGGGAGTCCGCCCAGATGGGGGCCCCGTATAGGGCCATGCTCCTCAGTATGCCGGCATATAGGCGCCGGCATCCCGCCTTGGGCCCCCCCAGATTCGGGAGGAGCCACGAGAGGGCGTCCGCGGCCTTCAACAGGCGCGTAGACAGCCCGCTGAAATGCGGGCCGAAGCGCCATCTCTCGTCCAGCACCAAGCCCAGATAC
Source organism: Shargacucullia verbasci (assembly GCA_947562105.1). Classification (NCBI taxonomy): domain Eukaryota; kingdom Metazoa; phylum Arthropoda; class Insecta; order Lepidoptera; family Noctuidae; genus Shargacucullia; species Shargacucullia verbasci. The sequence continues at coordinate 19,143 of OX387309.1, forward strand.
TTCATCTGGGGCTGGACCCCTATCCTGACGCCCTCTACGATAATGTGAGCGTCGGGAGGGATGCGCTGCCGAGGCCCGTGAAAGAATACGGCCTCGGTCTTTTGCAGCGCCACCTTCAATCCCAGGCGGCGGATCCTCTCCGCAACCAAGGTTCCGCCAGCCGAGGCCAGACAGGCCGCGTCCCCAAAGTTCCTCCCCCGGGCGGTGAGGAGAGTGTCATCCGCGTAGCAGATGACACTCGTGCCCTGAAGGAGGGCTCCCCTCAGGAGCCAGTTGAATCCGATGTTCCACAGGGGGGGGCCTAGCACCGACCCCTGCGGAACACCGGACTCTGCGCCGAACCGCCTCACCGTGGCCGTCTTGTCCACGAGGAGGACCTCCCTGTCCTCCAAGTAGCTGGCCAGGAGGCTCCGCAGGTATTGGGGCACTCCATGATACCGGAGCGCCTCCAGAATCGTCGAGTGGGGCATGGAGTTGAAGGCGTTGGCAATGTCGAATGACACCGCCAGCACTCCGTCCCCCGCCTCCACCGCCTCCTTCACCTGACCCTTGAGTAGGGCCAGCGCATCGATCGTCGAACGCCCCCGACGGAAACCGAATTGGGCGTCCGACAGGTCCGGCCCTACGCCCCGCAAATGGCTATCGAGCCGGGAGGCGACAATCCCCTCGAACAATTTTCCGACCTCATCGAGTAGGACGATGGGCCGGTATGCCGAGGGGGAGTCCACCGGGCGTCCCTCCTTTCGGAGGAGGCATAGCTGCCCCTCCTTCCACATTTTCGGGAACCTCCCAGCCGTAAAGCACGCGCTAAGGAGATCCCGAAACCTGTCCTTCATTTCGGAGGCGGCGATCGCCACCACCCGTGCGGGGACGCCGTCTGGTCCGGGAGCCGTCTTCTTCGCGCGGAGGCTGAGAACCCCCGCGTCGAGCTCCGCCGCCGTCACCGGGGGGACCCCCTCCTCCGGCGGAGCCGCCCCCTGCGGAGGATCCATCGTTGGGGGGGCGAAGTCGGTCCTGCGCGGAAACAGGGACCGGACCACCCCGTCGAGCAACGCTGGCTCTAGGGTCTCCGTTAGTGGGGGACCATATGGGCGTAGCTGGTTCCGCGCCGCCTTGTACGGTCTCCCATAAGGATCCCTGTCGAGATCCGCCAGCATCTCGGCCCTCGCCGAGTCTTCTGCAGCGCCCATTGCTGACTTGAGGACCGTTTTCGCCTCTCGGTAGGTGGCGTATAGGCGGTCCTCCTCTGCCTGGACTCGGTTTCGGGCGCTGCGCCGTCGACTCCGAGTGTAGGCTCTTCTGGCCGCCACGCAGGCGGCCCGGAGCTCCGCCAGCTCCTCCGTCCACCAATAGACGGCACGACGGGGAGGCGGACGACGAGACCGAGGCATGCTAGAGTTGCACACCTCGGTCAGGCACCCCCTGAGCTGGACCGCTGCGGCGTCCACGTCCAGGACCTCGACAGGGGGCGACAGCCAGTCCTGGAGAAAGGCCGCCTCCCTGGCTGCCTCCCGGTTCAGGCGGGTGAGTGTCCACCGCGGGAAGGGAGACTGACGAGCGCGGGCCATCCCCCCCCCCGGAGCAGAGATGTCGAACCGTACATATCGGTGGTCCGACAAGGTCTCCACCATCTCTACCCGCCAATTGAGGACGCGGGCGGCCAGCGTGGGGGTGGCGAACGAGATGTCCACCACCGACCCGCCCCGCTGCCGCACACACGTGTGGACCGCCCCCCTGTTGAGGAGGGACACACCGCATGAGGCCGCCCAAAACTCGACGGCTCGTCCCCGAACGTTGCAACCGGTGGTCGGGTTGCCCCAGGCCACTGACTTGGCGTTCAGGTCGCCCAACAGCACGACCTGGCGCAGCGCCATCCTCCCTACGACTGCGGTGAGGACCTCGAGGAAATCCTCGAAGTCCGAGAGAGGGCGGTTCGGTGAGAAATAGACCCCCACCACCGCCATGTCTCCCCACGCGGCGGCCACGTATCCCGATCCCCTCTCTAAGAGCGAGAGGGGAGGGGAGTCCGTGGAAGACCGCGAAACCAATGCCACCAGGCCGTCCCGGTCACCCAGCCAACGGCCAGGCACCGAGTAAGGCTCGGCGATCACCGCCAAGTCCACCAACCACTCAGCCATGGTCTGCATCAGCAGATCCTGGGCTGCCCTGCAGTGGTTGGTGTTCGCCTGAAGGATGCGATGTTGGACCGAATCCATCAGTCGGACATCGCATCTCCCTCCCCAGCCGCCGCAGGAACGACGGCGCTAGCGGCAGCAGCAGGCCCGGTCGGTGCCCGGGCTTTGCCCCGCTTAGGGGGAGGATTGCAGTTCCTCCCCTTCATAGCGTGATCTGCCGGGCAGCCACTGGCGGCACACACCGCGCAGTGCGGCGTGGCGGCCCCGCAGGAGGCGGCTTTGTGACCCTCCTTGCCGCAACGGAAGCACATGTCCGTCCTGTCTACTGTGGACGGACACAGGGGCCGGGTGTGTCCGATGCCGAAGCACCGGAAACACCGCAGAGGCTGTTCCTCGAGTGCCCGGACTGCACCCGAGCTGAACCCGACTGTAAGCCGTCCCTTGGCAAGGACGGCTTTGGCAGCGGCGATTGGGCACTCGAGGCGAACGGTGCCCATGCCGCCGCGCCCGGGCCTTATGTCCCGGCATTGGACCGCCGCGACGCCACAGTCCCCTATCGCTGCGACCGCCGCCACCACCTCCTCCTTGGTGACGGAGTCATCAAGGTCCGTCACCTCTATGGCCGCCGACTTTACCGGTCGGGCCACCTTGGCCGAGTCCGCGATGACCTCCTGCAGCTTGGCTGCAAAGAGGTCCGCATGGGCACTCCCCTCTGCCCCCGGGAACTCAAAGATTCGGGCCCCGGCTTGGGTCCGACGGCAAGACACCTTGCTGATCCCCAGTTGGGTGGGATCGGCATTCGCACGCGCCCGCACCAAAATAGACGCGTACGTCTCCCCTCGTTCCGCAGCCTCCGCGGTGAGCGTCACAACGACGGCCGCGGTTTTGGGGGGGACTAGCTGCTTCTTTCCCCCCCCTTTCCCTTTCCCCTTTCCCTTGCCGGTCGTCTGCGACTGGCTGGGAGCGGCGGTGGCGGGGACGGCAGGTACGGCCGTCGCCGACTTTTTGCCTTTGCCCTTCCCCTTACGGCCCGCCACCTTCCACTCGTTGGACGGGGTGGTCGAGGGGAGAAGGGCGTCCTCCACCTGGGAGGAGGACGGCCCCGGGTCGCACTGCCCCTTATCCGCTGCAAGCGGCGGTCGGAGGCGTTTCTCCGGCAAGAGCCGGTCCTCGATGCCTGCTAAGCAGGCTCTTGTGAAGGCCCTCTCCTCCATTACAACCTTGCGGATGATATCCTCGAGGTTGGAGGCGGGGCCCTCTGCCACAGGGCTCGGCTCGGCTTGTTGTGGCCGGGCCGTGGCTTTAGCCAGCTTCTGATGGAGCTGGCTGACCTCCGACTGCAGGCGGTCGATTTTTGCCTGCAGTTGCCGTGTCTCGTCGGTGGCCGTTCGCTGGACCAGCTCCGCGACGACACCGCGCATGCTCGCGGCCCTGCATTTGAGGGCCTTCTGGAAGGTCCCCTTCAGGTTGGAGGACTTAGAGGCGACCTCGACTATCTCCTTTTCGTCCTCCTCCGCCATTTTTTCCAGCTCCGCCAGAGAATGGTCCGCGTATACAACGCGGGACGCACCGTACCCGGACTTGGCCCGGGCGACGAGCGCCCGTTGCTCCTTGGCAGCCACCCGCTCCTCCAGCTCTTGTTGGAGCTGCGCCCGCCGAGCCAGTTCCAACCGGCGTTCGGCGTCCTCAAGCCCAAAGACATGGGCATCCGCGGCCGCCGTCGGCTTTTTGGCCTTCGACAGCCCCGTCGACCCCGAAGCCGAGGAACCCTCGGACCCACCTCGGACCTTTTTTCTTTTCCGCGACCGAGAGCCATCCGACACACTAATCAGTGAGTCGTTGTCGGACGACTCATCCGCCCTGCCGAAGTAACTAGCCGCTGACGGCGCGCGGCTAGTCTCTGACGCCGTAGCGTCGAAGTGGCCCTGAGAAGGGCCTTTGGGTTGGCCCTGAGAAGGGCCTTTGGGTTGGCCCTGAGAAGGGCCTTCGGGTTGGCCCTGAGAAGGGCCTTCGGGTTGGCCCTGAGAAGGGCCTTTGGGTTGGCCCTGAGAAGGGCCTTTTGGTCTCGAAAAACGCCCGCAGGCGTCCCGCGCAGGTTTAGGCATAGCCTCCGCAGGTTCGCAGCCTCAAAACAATCAATAAATTCGCTACGATGCACAGTGCACTTTGGCCAACCCAGTCTGCCACTCCGTTACGGTGGTCAGAACTGGGTCGTTTCCAGGGGACGCGACGTGGACGCAAGCACTGTGGGGGGTCCCCCAACCTAACCTAACCTAACCTAACCTAACCTAACCTTTTTTTTTTTTTTTTTTTTTTTTTTTTTTTTGTCGCTGGGAAAAAATGCGTTACGCATACCCTCCCATCGGGGGATGGGGGGGCTATGTGGGACTCCCCGGTCTGGTTCCGGTATACCCACTAAAACAACCCAGCGGCCTCTACCCGCTTCGTCCGAGTGGCGGGGACTGGGAAACCGGCATAGCCTCTACTTCCAGTCCTCCGCCGACGATTGCCCTTTGAGACGGGTGCAATGCAGGCAAAGGCGCCCTCGCGCTTGTCGCCCGCCCGTCGCCACGCACTCTCCGACCCCTTCTTCGTCTGCGGAGCGGCGCAGCGAGAGGGTCGTCCTCCCGCGCGCGCTCCGCCTCCTCCTTTTGCGAGATTACGTCCTCGCAAAAGGAGGCTACCGCTGCCCAGGCCTCCTCGCCCCCCAGCATGGCACTGATCACGCCGGGAAGCGAGAGGTCCTGCCCAACCACCGCAGTCAGACCGCGGCGCTGCTCGGACCAAGCCGGGCACACCTCGAGTGTGTGTTGCGCCGTGTCCTCCGCCGCACCGCATTCGTAGCACGCCGGTGTCTCCTCCCTCCCGATCCGGTGCAGGTGCGATCCGAAACAGCCATGGCCGGACAACACCTGCACCAGACGGAACGAGAGGAAACCGTGGGACCGCTCGAGCCAACTCCGCAGGACCGGACCAAGCGCGTCCAATGTCCGGCGGCCAAAGGCGGCGGCGGCGAGGTCCTCCGTCCAGTGGAGGACGATGGCGTCCTTCGCCTCCCGCCGCACAGCCTCCCGCTCTTCGGCGACGGGGCGCACCCCGAGCGCCCTCTGACGCGCCGTCCACTCGTACACCCTAGCGAGCACCCAGGCCTCTAACTCCCAAGGAGGGGTGCCGGCCAGAGCGCATGCCGCCGAGAAGCCCACCGAACGGTAGGCCCTCGCCACCCGCAGTGCGATGGCCCTTTGGGGCCTGCGGATGGCGGTCGCATTCTCCCTTCTGTGGAGGGAGTCCGCCCAGATGGGGGCCCCGTATAGGGCCATGCTCCTCAGGATGCCGGCATATAGGCGCCGGCATCCCGCCTTGGGCCCCCCCAGATTCGGGAGGAGCCACGAGAGGGCGTCCGCGGCTTTCAATAGGCGCGTCGACAGCCCGCTGAAATGCGGGCCGAAGCGCCATCTCTCGTCCAGCACCAAGCCCAGATACTTCATCTGGGGCTGGACCCCTATCCTGACGCCCTCTACGACAATATGAGCGTCGGGAGGGATGCGCTGCCGAGGCCCGTGAAAGAATACGGCCTCGGTCTTTTGCAGCGCCACCTTCAATCCCAGGCGGCGGATCCTCTCTGCAACCAAGGTTCCGCCAGCCGAGGCCAGACAGGCCGCGTCCCCAAAGTTCCTCCCCCGGGCGGTGAGGAGAGTGTCATCCGCGTAGCAGATGACACTCGTGCCCTGGAGGAGGGCTCCCCTCAGGAGCCAGTTGAATCCGATGTTCCACAGGGTGGGGCCCAGCACCGACCCCTGCGGAACACCGGACTCTGCGCCGAACCGCCTCAACGTGGCCGTCTTGTCCACGAGGAGGACCTCCCTGTCCTCCAAGTAGCTGGCCAGGAGGCTCCGCAGGTATTGGGGCACTCCATGATACCGGAGCGCCTCCAGAATCGTCGAGTGAGGCACGGAGTTGAAGGCGTTGGCAATGTCAAATGACACCGCCAGCACTCCGCCCCCCGCCTCCACCGCCTCCTTCACCTGGCCCTTGAGTAGGGCCAGCGCATCAATCGTCGAACGCCCCCGACGGAAACCGAATTGGGCGTCCGACAGGTCCGGCCCTACGCCCCGCAAATGGCTATCGAGCCTGGAGGCGACAATCCCCTCGAACAGTTTTCCGACCTCATCGAGTAGGACGATGGGCCGGTATGCCGAGGGGGAGTCCACCGGGCGTCCCTCCTTTCGGAGGAGGCATAGCTGCCCCTCCTTCCACTTTTTCGGGAATCTCCCAGCCGTGAAGCACGCGCTAAAGAGATCCCGAAACCTGTCCTTCATTTCGGAGGCGGCGATCGCCACCACCCGTGCGGGGACGCCGTCTGGTCCGGGAGCCGTCTTCTTCGCGCGGAGGCTGAGAACCCCCGCGTCGAACTCCGCCGCCGTCACCGGAGGAACCCCCTCCTCCGGCGGAGCCGCCCCCTGCGGAGGATCCATCGTTGGTGGGGTGAAGTCGGTCCTGCGCGGAAACAGGGACCGGACCACCCCGTCAAGCAACGCCGGCTCGAGGGTCTCCGTCAGTGGGGGACCATATGGGCGTAGCTGGTTCCGCGCCGCCTTGTACGGTCTCCCATAAGGATCCCTGTCGAGATCCGCCAGCATCTCGGCCCTCGCCGAGTCTTCTGCAGCGCCCATTGCAGACTTGAGGACCGTTTTCGCCTCTCGGTAGGTGGCGTATAGGCGGTCCTCCTCTGCCTGGACTCGGTTTCGGGCGCTGCGCCGTCGACTCCGAGTGTAGGCTCTTCTGGCCGCCACGCAGGCGGCCCGGAGCTCCGCCAGCTCCTCCGTCCACCAATAGACGGCACGACGGGGAGGCGGACGACGAGACCGAGGCATGCTAGAGTTGCACACCTCGGTCAGGGACCCCCTGAGCTGGACCGCTGCGGCGTCCACGTCCAGGACCTCGACAGGGGGCGACAGCCAGTCCTGGAGAAAGGCCGCCTCCCTGGCTGCCTCCCGGTTCAGGCGGGTGAGTGTCCACCGCGGGAAGGGAGACTGACGAGCGCGGGCCATCCCCCCCCCCGGAGCAGAGATGTCGAACCGTACATATCGGTGGTCCGACAAGGTCTCCACCATCTCTACCCGCCAATTGACGACGCGGGCGGCCAGCGTGGGGGTGGCGAACGAGATGTCCACCACCGACCCGCCCCGCTGCCGCACACACGTGTGGACCGCCCCCCTGTTGAGGAGGGACACACCGCATGAGGCCGCCCAAAACTCGACGGCTCGTCCCCGAACGTTGCAACCGGTGGTCGGGTTGCCCCAGGCCACTGACTTGGCGTTCAGGTCGCCCAACAGCACGACCTGGCGCAGCGCCATCCTCCCCACGACTGCGGTGAGGACCTCGAGGAAATCCTCGAAGTCCGAGAGAGGGCGGTTCGGTGAGAAATAGACCCCCACCACCGCCATGTCTCCCCACGCGGCGGCCACGTATCCCGGTCCCCTCTCTAAGAGCGAGAGGGGAGGGGAGTCCGTGGAAGACCGCGAAACCAATGCCACCAGGCCGTCCCGGTCACCCAGCCAACGGCCAGGCACCGAGTAAGGCTCGGCGATCACCGCCAAGTCCACCAACCACTCAGCCATGGTCTGCATCAGCAGATCCTGGGCTGCCCTGCAATGGTTGGTGTTCGCCTGAAGGATGCGATGTTGGACCGAATCCATCAGTCGGACATCGCATCTCCCTCCCCAGCCGCCGCAGGAACGACGGCGCTAGCGGCAGCAGCAGGCCCGGTCGGTGCCCGGGCTTTGCCCCGCTTTGGGGGAGGATTGCAGTTCCTCCCCTTCATAGCGTGGTCTGCCGGGCAGCCACTGGCGGCACACACCGCGCAGTGCGGCGTGGCGGCCCCGCAGGAGGCGGCTTTGTGACCCTCCTTGCCGCAACGGAAGCACATGTCCGTCCTGTCTACTGTGGACGGACACAGGGGCCGGGTGTGTCCGATGCCGAAGCACCGGAAACACCGCAGAGGCTGTTCCTCGAGTGCCCGGACTGCACCCGAGCTGAACCCGACTGTAAGCCGTCCCTTGGCAAGGACGGCTTTGGCAGCAGAACCTAACCTAACCTAACCTAACCTAACCTAACCTAACCTAACCTGAGCAAACCTAACCTGAGCAAACCTAACCTGAGCAAACCTAACCTGAGCAAACCTAACCTGAGCAAACCTAACCTGAGCAAACCTAACCTGAGCAAACCTAACCTGAGCAAACCTAACCTGAGCAAACCTAACCTGAGCAAACCTAACCTGAGCAAACCTAACCTGAGCAAACCTAACCTGAGCAAACCTAACCCGTAGACGTAGACGTAGACGTAGACGTAGACGTAGACGTAGACGTAGACGTAGACGTAGACGTAGACGTAGACGTAGACGTAGACGTAGACGTAGACGTAGACGTAGACGTAGACGTAGACGTAGACGTAGACGTAGACGTAGACGTAGACGTAGACGTAGACGTAGACGTAGACGTAGACGTAGACGTAGACGTAGACGTAGACGTAGACGTAGACGTAGACGTAGACGTAGACGTAGACGTAGACGTAGACGTAGACGTAGACGTAGACGTAGACGTAGACGTAGACGTAGACGTAGACGTAGACGTAGACGTAGACGTAGACGTAGACGTAGACGTAGACGTAGACGTAGACGTAGACGTAGACGTAGACGTAGACGTAGACGTAGACGTAGACGTAGACGTAGACGTAGACGTAGACGTAGACGTAGACGTAGACGTAGACGTAGACGTAGACGTAGACGTAGACGTAGACGTAGACGTAGACGTAGACGTAGACGTAGACGTAGACGTAGACGTAGACGTAGACGTAGACGTAGACGTAGACGTAGACGTAGACGTAGACGTAGACGTAGACGTAGACGTAGACGTAGACGTAGACGTAGACGTAGACGTAGACGTAGACGTAGACGTAGACGTAGACGTAGACGTAGACGTAGACGTAGACGTAGACGTAGACGTAGACGTAGACGTAGACGTAGACGTAGACGTAGACGTAGACGTAGACGTAGACGTAGACGTAGACGTAGACGTAGACGTAGACGTAGACGTAGACGTAGACGTAGACGTAGACGTAGACGTAGACGTAGACGTAGACGTAGACGTAGACGTAGACGTAGACGTAGACGTAGACGTAGACGTAGACGTAGACGTAGACGTAGACGTAGACGTAGACGTAGACGTAGACGTAGACGTAGACGTAGACGTAGACGTAGACGTAGACGTAGACGTAGACGTAGACGTAGACGTAGACGTAGACGTAGACGTAGACGTAGACGTAGACGTAGACGTAGACGTAGACGTAGACGTAGACGTAGACGTAGACGTAGACGTAGACGTAGACGTAGACGTAGACGTAGACGTAGACGTAGACGTAGACGTAGACGTAGACGTAGACGTAGACGTAGACGTAGACGTAGACGTAGACGTAGACGTAGACGTAGACGTAGACGTAGACGTAGACGTAGACGTAGACGTAGACGTAGACGTAGACGTAGACGTAGACGTAGACGTAGACGTAGACGTAGACGTAGACGTAGACGTAGACGTAGACGTAGACGTAGACGTAGACGTAGACGTAGACGTAGACGTAGACGTAGACGTAGACGTAGACGTAGACGTAGACGTAGACGTAGACGTAGACGTAGACGTAGACGTAGACGTAGACGTAGACGTAGACGTAGACGTAGACGTAGACGTAGACGTAGACGTAGACGTAGACGTAGACGTAGACGTAGACGTAGACGTAGACGTAGACGTAGACGTAGACGTAGACGTAGACGTAGACGTAGACGTAGACGTAGACGTAGACGTAGACGTAGACGTAGACGTAGACGTAGACGTAGACGTAGACGTAGACGTAGACGTAGACGTAGACGTAGACGTAGACGTAGACGTAGACGTAGACGTAGACGTAGACGTAGACGTAGACGTAGACGTAGACGTAGACGTAGACGTAGACGTAGACGTAGACGTAGACGTAGACGTAGACGTAGACGTAGACGTAGACGTAGACGTAGACGTAGACGTAGACGTAGACGTAGACGTAGACGTAGACGTAGACGTAGACGTAGACGTAGACGTAGACGTAGACGTAGACGTAGACGTAGACGTAGACGTAGACGTAGACGTAGACGTAGACGTAGACGTAGACGTAGACGTAGACGTAGACGTAGACGTAGACGTAGACGTAGACGTAGACGTAGACGTAGACGTAGACGTAGACGTAGACGTAGACGTAGACGTAGACGTAGACGTAGACGTAGACGTAGACGTAGACGTAGACGTAGACGTAGACGTAGACGTAGACGTAGACGTAGACGTAGACGTAGACGTAGACGTAGACGTAGACGTAGACGTAGACGTAGACGTAGACGTAGACGTAGACGTAGACGTAGACGTAGACGTAGACGTAGACGTAGACGTAGACGTAGACGTAGACGTAGACGTAGACGATGACGATGACGATGACGATGACGATGACGATGACGATGACGATGACGATGACGATGACGATGACGATGACGATGACGATGACGATGACGATGACGATGACGATGACGATGACGATGACGATGACGATGACGATGACGATGACGATGACGATGACGATGACGATGACGATGACGATGACGATGACGATGACGATGACGATGACGATGACGATGACGATGACGATGACGATGACGATGACGATGACGATGACGATGACGATGACGATGACGATGACGATGACGATGACGATGACGATGACGATGACGATGACGATGACGATGACGATGACGATGACGATGACGATGACGATGACGATGACGATGACGATGACGATGACGATGACGATGACGATGACGATGACGATGACGATGACGATGACGATGACGATGACGATGACGATGACGATGACGATGACGATGACGATGACGATGACGATGACGATGACGATGACGATGACGATGACGATGACGATGACGATGACGATGACGATGACGATGACGATGACGATGACGATGACGATGACGATGACGATGACGATGACGATGACGATGACGATGACGATGACGATGACGATGACGATGACGATGACGATGACGATGACGATGACGATGACGATGACGATGACGATGACGATGACGATGACGATGACGATGACGATGACGATGACGATGACGATGACGATGACGATGACGATGACGATGACGATGACGATGACGATGACGATGACGATGACGATGACGATGACGATGACGATGACGATGACGATGACGATGACGATGACGATGACGATGACGATGACGATGACGATGACGATGACGATGACGATGACGATGACGATGACGATGACGATGACGATGACGATGACGATGACGATGACGATGACGATGACGATGACGATGACGATGACGATGACGATGACGATGACGATGACGATGACGATGACGATGACGATGACGATGACGATGACGATGACGATGACGATGACGATGACGATGACGATGACGATGACGATGACGATGACGATGACGATGACGATGACGATGGATGGATGGATGGATGGATGGATGGATGGATGGATGGATGGATGGATGGATGGATGGATGGATGGATGGATGGATGGATGGATGGATGGATGGATGGATGGATGGATGGATGGATGGATGGATGGATGGATGGATGGATGGATGGATGGATGGATGGATGGATGGATGGATGGATGGATGGATGGATGGATGGATGGATGGATGGATGGATGGATGGATGGATGGATGGATGGATGGATGGATGGATGGATGGATGGATGGATGGATGGATGGATGGATGGATGGATGGATGGATGGATGGATGGATGGATGGATGGATGGATGGATGGATGGATGGATGGATGGATGGATGGATGGATGGATGGATGGATGGATGGATGGATGGATGGATGGATGGATGGATGGATGGATGGATGGATGGATGGATGGATGGATGGATGGATGGATGGATGGATGGATGGATGGATGGATGGATGGATGGATGGATGGATGGATGGATGGATGGATGGATGGATGGATGGATGGATGGATGGATGGATGGATGGATGGATGGATGGATGGATGGATGGATGGATGGATGGATGGATGGATGGATGGATGGATGGATGGATGGATGGATGGATGGATGGATGGATGGATGGATGGATGGATGGATGGATGGATGGATGGATGGATGGATGGATGGATGGATGGATGGATGGATGGATGGATGGATGGATGGATGGATGGATGGATGGATGGATGGATGGATGGATGGATGGATGGATGGATGGATGGATGGATGGATGGATGGATGGATGGATGGATGGATGGATGGATGGATGGATGGATGGATGGATGGATGGATGGATGGATGGATGGATGGATGGATGGATGGATGGATGGATGGATGGATGGATGGATGGATGGATGGATGGATGGATGGATGGATGGATGGATGGATGGATGGATGGATGGATGGATGGATGGATGGATGGATGGATGGATGGATGGATGGATGGATGGATGGATGGATGGATGGATGGATGGATGGATGGATGGATGGATGGATGGATGGATGGATGGATGGATGGATGGATGGATGGATGGATGGATGGATGGATGGATGGATGGATGGATGGATGGATGGATGGATGGATGGATGGATGGATGGATGGATGGATGGATGGATGGATGGATGGATGGATGGATGGATGGATGGATGGATGGATGGATGGATGGATGATCTGCGTTGTTGTTAATATCCGGTGAGATTGGCCGACCTGACTGAAATTAGTCAGGAGGACATTATTTTTTTATTTTTACTTCTTCAGACATACAATGGGGGACATTAGCGGTAGTACACTTTGCTAACAAAATTCTTTGCATGGTTCCCGATGAACTAACCACGCCGATATTTTGCTTCCGCCAATGAGAGCTGATGTAAGATGTGAAAAAGATAAAAAAAAAAGATAAAAATTACTGTTGTGTCATTTTGCATGTCGTCGGCGGTCGACGTATTTGTGATACTATCTCGCTTACGGTTACCTATGCTTAGACAAATAATTTGGACTATTATATTTATTATAATCTTTATATACAATGTGGAGACGACAATACAATAATGAATGAAAACACTGGCAATTTATAGGAATATTTGAAACTATCAAATAAATCCTAACAACAAAATTAAAAAAATGATTTCTTCAAACAAACTAATTAGAACCGAAATGGTAACAAAATAGAACAGCATATTTTGTAAATATTGGTTCACTAACCTGTGATAAGACCGGCAACAGCGCGGTGTCATATTACGACGAGATCTTTTGGCGCAATTAATGCTGAATAAAAACGATCACACCACACACAGTCACAGTCGCCCTTGCATAATTATTTATCAAATTATTAATCACAATCACTCTATTTTTATTCTAATTTCGCACAATTCACTTTTCACAAAAACTACTATTCTACGTTACTTGTCCTGCCCCTATAAAAATAAAGCGTCCAATTTCACACAATCACATTAAAAGGCAGTGAAACTCCTGCGCTTCTGAAACTGTAAAATAATGACGCCTACGACGTCACAGGACCGCGGCGACACACTGACCTAAATACGATTACGTAGGCTTGACGGGGGCACACGCAGGGATTCGAAAAGAAAGTGAAATAGAAGAAACAAACAAACATAGATTTGTTTCTTTCGCACATACTTAATCTTTCATTGACGCAAGAGTACGTAATATAAAGTAATAACTTCCGCATGCATTGTTTATTGCATGCGTATTTATTTCTAACTAGCTGTGCCCGCAACTTCGTTCGCGTGGATGTCGGAACTTAACAATGTATTTTTTAGTGAGACCAAATGCACTTAAACTTATTTTTTTCTAATTAAAGAATTTTTCTAAAATAAAAGTAGCCTAAGTTACTCCTTATTACATCAGCTACCTGCCAATAAAAGTCCCGTCAAAATCGGCCCAGCCATTTCAGAGATTAGCCTATACAAACAGACAGACAGACAGACAGACAGACAGACAAAAATTGTAAAAAATGTTATTTTGGTGTATGTACCGTATATATATTCATATGCATGAAGTAAAAAACGGTTATTTCAATATTACAAACAGACACTCCAATTTTATTTATATGTATAGATGACACGCTTTGACTTTTATGGCTCAAGCATAAAATATATCTGACGTGACTGATACTGATATGTACTGACTGATATGTATCACTGTTTTCCCGTACACACATTACTATTTTAAAATAGGCATATCAATTACTTAAGATTTTAACAATAAATATAAATAAATAACAAAAAAATATATTTTAATATCAGTCTGTCACAGCGAAGCTTGACCAGGTCTAGCTAGAATTATTATAATCCAAATTATTTGAAAATCATCGCAAACAAACCGTAAAAAATAAATACAACTGTGACGAAGATCGTCACAGTTGTATTTATTTTTTACGGCTCTAAGTAAAATGCTTGATGAAACATGAAAAGATTATTTTTGTTTAATGGTATCATTTGCGTGTTTCTATTCTTCAGCGCAAAGTATACCTACTCTGTCCTGGGTGTGGTTAAGTGTAATAATTTTCATTTTTATGGTTTCTGTATAATTTGGTGTAATTGGTTCATTACATTAAATTATACAGAGACTATAGAAATTAAAATTTATACCTACAAACCAATTAAAAACAATAAGGGAAGAAACCTTTTCTTAAAAGAATCCATAGATAGATAAAGTTTAAATTTGCAGGTATGGGTAAAATCTTAAACCTCTGGTAACACCGCGTACGCGATGTACTTTATATCTGTCCCTTACGGGTGTACGCGAATGTCAGATATATAGTAATTCTCTATCTTAGATGTCATAGTATGAAATAGGTGATAATAAACCACAGCCTTCTTAATACCATAACGTCTGGGTTATCAACTAATTATTTACTTTTAGAATACTATTTGTTGTTAGTCTTAAGATGTGTGCGTCGGATGGCGCGTAGAAATAATAACTTTTTCTTTCTATTTTCTTTTCTTTCATTATTTTCAGAAAAAAAGGTTAAATGATAAACTATTTAAATTATTCACGTTTACTGAAAAAATGTATTATCTAGTCGCGTAAAATTACCTATGAAAAAGTTATGACAAATTCTAAATATGTGTGTAAAACCTCATGGAATATTATAAAAATAAACAAGATAGATATTCACGGCCAAATAGCATTGAGAAGTTAAAGATAGGGTCTCAAATTATTAAAACTCCCTCGATAATTGCTGATGGATTTAATAAATACTTTATCGAAATAACAAAAAACAGTCACACAAAGATTCATAATAAAGTTGTGCAAAAGTATAACACTAACCAAAATACTTTATTTCTAGTAGGAGTGGGCGATACAAATACAAGTCGCGATACAAGTCGTCGAATTTTAAATATTAGGGAAGTATCTCCGAGAGAGCAACGACAAATTAGAAAAATTTGGCGTGAAAAATCAAAGCTTAGAAGAGACAAAGAAAAAATAAGAAAACAAGCCCAAGATCTGAGATCACTCAGTGGCACACCATCTTCAAGCTCAATTTCTAGTTTTTCGAGAATTGCAGTAGGAAGAGCAGTGAGTGCAAAAAATAGAAGGCACAAAATGAGTATTTGTCAAGTAGGTTGAAGATATTAGAAAATAAATTAGCTAAATATTGAATAAGAGTTGTAAGGCTTAAAAGAAAGAAAGATATAAGAAACACAAACAAAGTAAATATAAAACAATTAATTCAGGACTTTTTGCTTGAAGATGAGAACAGTAGATTAACTGCTGGAAAAAAGGAAACTATAACACGTCGAAAAGAAAAGAGACATATAAGACTTTTAAATGATACATTACTTAATCTGCATAATAAATTTATAACTAAGACTAGCTTAAATATTTCATATGAGACCTTTCGCCGACATCGTCCTTTTTGGGTGATATTTCCCAAAGCAGCATCTAGAAACACCTGCTTATGCTCAATTCATACAAATAATGATTATATAACGCATGCTCTTTACCGTTCGAAGATTTTACCATAGATGGTAGAAGAAGACAGTATTGTTTAAGCTTACCTATTAAGGATAGCAAATAATGCATAGTAACAAGAAATTTTATTTGTATTACAAGTAATTATGATAACAAGCCTGATTATTTAAAACGTAAATCTTTTCTGTGGTACCTGTCACTTCTGTGGACACCTTAAATAATAAAAGTGCCATAATTTCTATAATTATATAAAACGATCTAGTTTTTTACTAGTATTTTGTTATGTTTACTTACAACTTTTGATTTTGAATAATATAAGTTTCGAAATATTCCTGGACCTTTTAATTTTTCAAATTATGTGACTTCATTTTGCGTATGACCCGATTATTATTTTGTCAATAAACCTGAGTTCAAATCAATAACTAACTAACACAATAGCTAATTAATTTTTGGAGAAGAACCGTTGTTCTTGGTAATGTGTTCTCAAGAACAATAAAGCGTCTAACATTCTATCAGATAGCGAGCTTCTTATTCAGTTACAAAAGTAACCGGCATACAAAAATACTCTCTCACTCTCGACACTTGTGGGCAGAACGGATGTTGATGTGGACCTCGATGTCCTCCATTATCGAACATAGCGTTTTTCTAATTTTACAAACAAGTTCCACAAGAGTTAATATCACTTAATGTATGAAACTTATTTTATATATATATTTCCGGTGATGCGACGCGTGACTATTATTTCCGGCGTCGCGACGGGTGACTATTACATCCGACGTCGCGACGTTTCACTATTATTTCCGGCGTCGCGACGCTTGACTATTATTTCCGGCGTCGCAACGCGTGACTATTATATCCGGCGTCGCGACGCGTGACTATTATTTCCGGCGTCGCAACGCGTGACTATTATTTCCGGCGACGCGACGCGTGACTATTATTTCCGGCGACGCGACGCGTGACTATTATTTCCGGCGTCGCGACGCGTGACTATTACATCCGGCGTCGTGATGCTTGACTATTATTTCGGTCACCGCGTAATAGGCGCCGCGACGCTTGTCTATTATTTCCGGCGACGCGACGCGTGACTATTATTTCCGGCGTCGCGATGGGTGACTATTATATCCGACGTCGCGACGCTTGTCTATTATTTTCGGCGTCGCGACGCGTGACTATTACATCCGGCGTCGTGATGCTTGACTATTATTTCGGTCACCGCGTAATAGGCGCCGCGACGCTCGACTATTATTTCCGGCGTCACGACGTGTGACAATTATATCCGGCGTCGCGACGCTTGACTATTATTTCCGGCGTCGCGATGCGTGACTATTATTTCCGGCGTCGCGACGCGTGACTATTATATCCGGCGTCGCGATGCTTGACCATTATTTCCGGTGTCGCGACGCTTGACTATTATTTCCGGCGTCGCGACGGGTGACTATTACATCCGACGTCGCGACGCTTGACTATTATTTCCGGCGTCGCGACGCGTGACTATTATATCCGGCGTCGCGATGCTTGACCATTATTTCCGGTGTCGCGACGCTTGACTATTATTTCCGGCGTCGCGACGGGTGACTATTACATCCGACGTCGCGACGCTTGACTATTATTTCCGGCGTCGCGACGCGTGACTATTACATCCGGCGTCGCGACGCGTGACTATTATTTCCGGCGTAGCGACGCGTGACTATTATATCCGGCGTCGCGATGCTTGACCATTATTTCCGGTGTGGCGACGCTTGACTATTATTTCCGGCGTCGCGACGGGTGACTATTATTTCCGGCGTCGCGACGGGTGACTATTATATCCGGCGTCGCGACGCTTCACTATTATTTCCGACGTCGCGACGCGTAACTATTATATCCGGCGTCGCGACGTGTGACTATTATATCCGGCGTCGCGACGCGTGATTATTACATCCGGCGTCGCGACGTTTGACTATTATTTACGGCGTCGCGACGCTTGAACATTATTTCCGGCGTCGCGACGCGTGACTATTATATCCGGTGTCGCGACTATTATTATTTCCGTGTGACTATTATTTCCGTATTATAGTCACGCGTCGCGACGCCGGAAATAACAGTCACGCGTCGCGACGCTGGAAATAACAGTTAAGCGTCACGATTCCAGAGATAACAGACAAGGGTCGCGATGCCGGAAATTATAATCAAGTGTCGCATAGTTCGGAAGTAATACTCAAGCGTCGCGACGCCAGGAATAATAGTCACGCATCGCGACACCGAACATAATAAGACAGACGTCGCGACGTCGGAATTAATAAGACAGCAGTCGCGAAACCAGAAATAATAGTCAAGCGTCGAAACGCCTGGATTAATATTTCATAATAGAGTTTAGCTGTCAAATCAAGTTTCAGTCTTAAAAAACTGAACTAATAAGCCCCTGTTTCAAGTGATCGAAAACCGAACCGTGATTCCATAGAGGTATATATATGGAG
This sequence comes from Shargacucullia verbasci, assembly GCA_947562105.1. Lineage (NCBI taxonomy): Eukaryota > Metazoa > Arthropoda > Insecta > Lepidoptera > Noctuidae > Shargacucullia > Shargacucullia verbasci. Next base: position 37,807 of record OX387309.1, read on the forward strand.
ATTACCTTAATGACTATATATACTTTTGCTTATACATTTATTGGTGAAATCGATGCAGCAACATCAAATACCATTTTGTCTCTTTCTAACTAACATAGTAATGGGCAAGGAAAGCGAGATGACATAATGTTTAATTTATAATGTCACGACAATGTACTTAGCTCCCAAATCCGCCATATTTTGTCGCGTTATGTGTTTGTTGATTTTCGTTATTTACTATTTTTTCCCATAATTTGTAAAGAAGTTTATGCAACTAAATTAATAAATGCGAAAAGTAAACAAAGTGCGATGCCTTCTAAGTACTGTGTAGTGGATGGTGGTTCGATTAAAAGCTAAAATCGACCAAATTTGTCGTTTCACTGGTGAGTAACCTAAACATTATTTTAAACATCGTAAAACCTGAAAATACGAGAAAATATTGTAGTCAGTAACTAATTAAATAGATATGAAATAGTTCCGTTAGTCAATCCATATGTGATTTAATTAGTTTAATCTCGTATTTTGTTCTTTTGAACATTGTTTTTATTATGATCGTAGTGATGTTCTAAAAATCTTAACCAGTGATCGATAGTTTTTATCTTAATTCTTTATATTTGATTCACTAACTTTGTATTGTTTCTTGCAGGCTACCTAAAATAAGTTAAAAAAAATCTCAGATTATTTAAATATATATAATACGATATAGAAATTTCATAAATAAATTTTTTTGGTTCAAAATACCATCCAAATATCCAACATTTCCGGTGGATTTTTATATATGTGTAGCGACTATCGTCGCAACATAGCAAAAAGTAAAGCGCCATCTATCGGAGTAAAGCGATAACAGAAAAACCCTGAATCGCACTATAAGAGTTTACAACAATTCTAACACATATACGAATGTCCGACATCGACCGTCGGGCTTCGGCCCGCCAGGCTAACCACCTTGCCTGGTCGGAGGATCCTCCCTTTTCAATGGAGGAACACTATACCTCGTTCCTCCACATTGGTGACGCCGACGTGATCATCATCCTGCAGCAGACGTGATCATCAGCAAGCAACCTCCATGGAGCAGACCAGCAGCATCAGCACCATCACTTCCATTTGCAGCACCCCCAGCATCCAGAACAACAGTAGCAGTATACAGTCACGAGGGTTATCACGACAGCAGACAACGCATCCTGGACTTAACCCAACGACTTGAGGAGGGCAACATGCGGCACCAGCGTCCGGGCGACAGAACACTGCAGTGCGACCGGTATAGAACAAGACAACAGGTGGCTACAGTGACAAAGGAAAAACGGGACGGCATGGGTCTTCACACCGGTGTACTGGCAGTCATTCCACGTGGTTCGCCGTACAGTTGCAGCAACACGAAGATAGTTCGATCAGCGAGAACGAGTTTCGGGGGGGAGTGATGTAGCGACTATCGTCGCAACATAGCAAAAAGTAAAGCGCCATCTATCGGAGTAAAGCGATAACAGAAAAACCCTGAATCGCACTATAAGAGTTTACAACAATTCTAACACATATACGAATGTCCGACATCAACCGTCGGGCTTCGGCCCGCCAGGCTAACCACCTTGCCTGGTCGGAGGATCCTCCCTTTTCAATGGAGGAACACTATACCTCGTTCCTCCACATATGATCACATAAGTTCAATAAATGTTTTAAAAAGTTTATTGTTTTTTAATTAATATTTTGAAAGATATTTTCTTTGAGATTGTGCTGCGACTGAGGCCGGTTGCATTCAATTAAAACTTGATCTAGCGTTCTTTTTACACAACTGCTCATCATTACTGGCTACAAATAGGTGTCGCAATCGCAATATTGGATTTTACATTACAACATAGTTGATATATACGTTTTATCGATACTTTTCGATGCGAAGTTTAAATTAATACAACGCTGGTCAGCCATATTTTGTCGCGTAGGTATACATGTTTTTTTTTCGTAGGTATGGTCATTTCCATATGTTTCCTTTTTCTTAGCTCATTTCTGAGCATAGAAATACTACCTATAGAAAGAGCGTAACTGACGTCACGGCAAGTTAAACAAGGAACGTTTATTACGAAACACATATGAAAGAAGGAGATGCAATCTTTATTTTTTGTCCTTATCTGCGTGACCGGTATTTTTAGCCACAAATTGTCAAATTTGACACTTGCGTGGGCAAACAAATATGCTAAAGTAACCACGAGATATAAATTTCGTTAAAATTTTAGTTTTATATATTAAATAAGTTCATATAAAGTAGTAAGTGTGTCTACAGAGAGTGTGTGGTGTGTGCACTATGGAATATTGCACTGTTTTAGGCTGCAAAAACCGTAGCATACGAAAAGATGCCGTGCGTACCATTTCACTCGTAAGTAGACATAATTCAATTTATTAGAGTTTCAATAACGTCGGAGATATCATTACAGATATCATGGATAGGAACTGACTACTCGTTGTTGAATATACTGTGAAATGAATACGTCATTTTGCTTATTGTTTGTAACCTAACCTAACACGTGAAATATTAAGTGTTGCTAGTGTATTTTTTATTTACCTCACTATCAATTCCAAGTAGTTTATACAAATTGAATATTAAAATTTAGGAATGGTTTCCAGTAGATCTTGAGATGACAAAGAAATAAATTCACGTAGACCGCGTGGCAAAATTGCTATTTATAAATAACCAATACGTAATTTTCATGAACCGTTAAGGGACGGGTACGTCTATGACCCAGGTACGTCTTAAAACTGCGGCCAGACACCGGAGGACGGGCAGAAGCGTCCTCTCACTAATCGGTGAGCCACTGCGATCCCCAAGCCTCCTGCCAAGGGTGGGGATTATGGCGCACCCCCCCCCCCCCCCCACGTAGCCACGGGTGACTACTTATCTATAGGTACTTTATCTATGATTTTGTATGTCAAGTCACAATTCAGTGTGACCAGATCTAGTATCATAATACCTTTTTAGATGTTTAAAAATAGCTATTATCTTATTACTGTACTAATGTAATTTTTTTTTATAAATATTCTTTATTTGCATTTCCACATTGTAGATTAGGTGGTCAATTAAAATTAAGTAGGTATCATTATGGACCCTGTCTGGGCACAGCAAAGTTAGACATATATAATGTATAGTCAATTATCGGTAGTTAATATTTTTGGGTTAATTTTAATATATAAATAGTGTAAAAAGGGCCTAGCACAGGTACTAGGAGGTGATAAATTATCCGAGATACGAAATTGTAGGTCACAAATATACAATTCCAGGGAAATAAATGCACAATGATAAACAAAAGTGGTCTAAACAAAATACATTACGCACGCTTCGTGGTTGTGGAGATTGACTGGAGAACAACATATAAAAAGTGTTCGAATCAGCCGGAAATTCGATCTGTACGGTTTTACCCGATTGCCGGTTTTACCCGAACTCACCTTAATAATTAACCACCTTAGTAATTTATAATAAATCACCTTAGTAATTAATAAATAATAATTTATGTAGGAAAAAAAATAATATATATATATATACAACCTACTTATTATTACTAACTACTAAAACACGAAACAGATTAAAGATATAAAAATATTATTAACCTTAGTAATTTAGTATTTAGTAAAATTAATTTATCACATACACCAGTATAGATAATAAATAAAAAATAGACCCAGAGAAGTTGCAGGCAACAGCTAATAATGAATAAAACATATTATGAAAATCACTATTTTAAATTATATTGGGTTTGCCATCTTGGTATTTTCGTGGTGATTATGGTACTTTCGTAAAATGTAATCTGGTCACATTGAGATGTCATATCATCAACAAAACTTCGGCAAAGGCGGCATCGGCATGTATTTTACGACGCGTTTCAAACTGTTATCAATAAAAAACGTTTGTTAGTGTAACAAGTAATGTTATCGTTGATGTGCAGTGACTAGTGGTGCGGTGTCGTTGTGATGGGTGTGACCAAGTACTTCGTGTGGGGTGAGGGCGTGTGGCGCGAAGTGGACGTGTCGTCGGGGCGCGTAGTGGGCTGGCGGCGGCGCGCGCGCTTCGTGTTCGTGCGGCGCGGCCGCCTGCAGGTGGCGCGGCGGCGCGGCGTGCTGCGCGCGCTGCGGGCGCTGGCCGCCGGCCAGCCCAGCGCCGCCGCCGACGGGCCGCGGCTCGCGCACTGCAGGTACGCAGCTACGCGGTGACGCCGACTAGCTCACTCGACTAACGACGATATTGTACAGACCGATCACCAGATGTACTAACTAGGGAATATTGCTAACCAAGTTCAAAATTCATGTATGTATCAACTTCAAACTGGATTGATAGGAAGACCGATGTGACCTACAACTGTAAACTGTATGGATGGTTGATGTAGGGCTGTTGATTGAATGATAGTAAAAGTAGGGACGGTAAGAAACAAACATTTAAATTGAAAATTGTCACAACCACTCACACATACACCCCACTTATAATACATTTACATTTACTATGAAACCTAAGACGTATTAACAAATTTACAAAAATGTAAGTCAGTTCAGTCAGTGTTAGGATACAGTGTTCATAGAGCATATGAGGTACTATGTTCTGTTTGTCCCTCAGCAGGTCAGCTGTGGTGGCAACAAAGAGGCTCGCTCTGCCGGCACCTGCGCCTGTTACTTGTGAACATCATCATGCACATCACTGCTGCGGCCACTTTAATGGGTAACACATTTTTAGCAAATATTGCATGTTTCACTCCCCCCTCTCCTTTACAGATAGGTATGTGGTCCTAGTCACACTACAATAAAGAATAGCTCAACAATAATAATTACAGATACAACAACAACAACAGCACCTTTAATGAACTGAACCCAGTCAACACACCGCCAGCCCCACTACAGAAGTGTGAAGCAGGCACCCAGTGTGGGAGGAAGGATGCAGGCACCTCCACTGAGAAAAGACATGCCATCACCATTGACCTGAGTCAAACCACCCGAATGGTACGCAATAATGAGCATAGCTCTGGAGAGGATTTCATCACCACACCCACCAAGAGGAAGCTACCCACCACACACAGTACAAGTAACAAGACTGAAGTGGATGCATTACTGGGAAAACGGACAACTACAGAGATATCCGAACCATCAGCATCTTCTGTGACGTCAGACATAAAACATGTGTCAGTGAAGAGTGTTGACATGGCCAGAACAAGTGTGGATGACGGGAGGAAAGTGAAGGATAAACAGAAGACTCGCATCATGAACGATGCCACTGACATGTTTGCTGACAACAGTAAACAATTGCAGAAGACTCTAAAAACAAGTTCACCCAAGAAGAGCCGCGAGTCAGTAGAGAGTCAGGCCTGCGGCGCCGTGTGCAAGGAGCTGGTGATCCCGGAGGAGGACGTGGCCGCGCTGCGCGGGTTCGTGGCGCGCACGCGCGCGTCGGCGCTGGCGCGGTTCGACTCGGAGGACGAGTACAAGCGCGCGCTGTTCTACGCCATCAACCCGCTGGTGGAGCTGGAGCGGTGCGCGCGGCTGGAGCGCGCGCTGCGCGAGCGTGCCGCGGTACAGTTCGCGGCGCGGCTGGGCCTGGCGCGGCGCGCCGACGTGCCGGCGCAGGCGTCGCGCGCGCAGCGCCGCCGCGCCGCCGTGCGCTACACCGAGAGGAACTCCTCCACCGACACCGACAAGGTAATTCAGTGCATTATACTTTTTTTACACGCCATTTCTTTATATAAATTATTATGTGAGAAATCAAAACTTAAGTACATATTATAAAACAAAGTTCCCCGCGGCGTCTGTCTGTCTGTTTGAGATAAATTCAAAAACTACTGAACGGCTTTCATGCGGTTTTCATCAGTAGACATAGTGATTCATGAGGAAGGTTCAGGTGTATAATTTGTTAAGGTTTTGTGTAAATTGGCTGTAATATGATGATGATAGTTGAAGATGTCAAAAAAATCATGCCGATTGAGAGATTTACTGATGTGCGCCGAGTAAACCAATTGAGTTATATATTCTTATTAGATATACACTAGATGGAAGAAGGTTGTAGGCTGCTTTTTGACCCGAAAAAATGCACTGATTCGTAATCCACCCAGGCGAAGCCGCGGGCGAATGCTAATATTCAATAAATATAAATTATATCATAAAAAATTTGACCTCACATTTATTTTGTTCTATACAATTGAACTCATTTGTATATTGAGACGCGCCTGTTGAGTGTAGAGTCTTAGCTTCGATTGCCAGATCGACAGGCGCGCCCCTAACTTGCCTAATATATTGTCAAACTTTAAAAAATACAGAACTATTTGATTTGAAGGAGAACAAGCAACACTCTCGCGCATCAACCAATAAGCAACCTGAGCGGGGCAAGAGGACGAGGGACGCAGCTACCGAGCCTGCCACGAGCTTTGGGGAGAATGAACGAGGGAACAAAGTGGTGAGGACGACTGAGCCCAAGACTGAAATGAATGAGACATCGAGGACCACGAGAGCAAGTGGAGCGAGGGCGGGAATGACAGAGAGAGGGAATAAAGAAGATGTGAAGGAAAGAGACGACGAGCCTGCCGCATATCGCACTAAGATATCTGTAGAAGATCAAACTAAGATAGATTCTGTAGTTGAGCGTAGCAGAGGGGCCATAGTGGAACAGACAAGTAAAAGGCCTGTACAACAACTTAGAAACAAACCCAAAACAGTACAACATGATTCCAAGACTAAGGAGTCTGTGTTTAAAGAGAGGAAAAAGTATTTCACAGCAAACGGTTCCAACAAGTCCACAGAACAACATGGTAGCCAAGAGTCAGCACCACGACGGAGTAAAGAGCCCGTGGTGGCAAACGGTGTCATGAACGACGGCGATGATGCAGAGCAGTCCCGCGCTCGCGCGCCGCACGTGATCAGCCAGCGCGCGTGCGCGTCGCAGGGCAAGGAGTACTCCAACCTGGAGGACCACGTCATGGTGGCGTGGGTGAGCGACGGAGCGCGCGCGCGCCTCGTGAACGGCAACCGCCTGTGGCGCGAGCTGCAGGCGGCCTGGCCGCGCCTGGCGGGCCGCGCGCGCTCGTGGCACTCGCTGCGCAACCGCTACCTGCGCTACGTGCTGCCCGCGCTGCCCGCGCTGCAGCTGCCGCCCGCGCAGGTGTCGCGCCTGCGTGCTGCTGCCGCTACCGGTATGTGACGCACACACTCCTAGCACACACACTCACCGCCAGCAGCCGCCTGTGGCGCGAGCTGCAGGCGGCCTGGCCGCGCCTGGCGGGCCGCGCGCGCTCGTGGCACTCGCTGCGCAACCGCTACCTGCGCTACGTGCTGCCCGCGCTGCCCGCGCTGCAGCTGCCGCCCGCGCAGGTGTCGCGCCTGCGTGCTGCTGCCGCTACCGGTATGTGACGCACACACTCCTAGCACACACACTCACCGCCAGCAGCCGCCTGTGGCGCGAGCTGCAGGCGGCCTGGCCGCGCCTGGCGGGCCGCGCGCGCTCGTGGCACTCGCTGCGCAACCGCTACCTGCGCTACGTGCTGCCCGCGCTGCCCGCGCTGCAGCTGCCGCCCGCGCAGGTGTCGCGCCTGCGTGCTGCTGCCGCTACCGGTATGTGACGCACACACTCCTAGCACACACACTCACCGCCAGCAGCCGCCTGTGGCGCGAGCTGCAGGCGGCCTGGCCGCGCCTGGCGGGCCGCGCGCGCTCGTGGCACTCGCTGCGCAACCGCTACCTGCGCTACGTGCTGCCCGCGCTGCCCGCGCTGCAGCTGCCGCCCGCGCAGGTGTCGCGCCTGCGTGCTGCTGCCGCTACCGGTATGTGACGCACACACTCCTAGCACACACACTCACCGCCAGCAGCCGCCTGTGGCGCGAGCTGCAGGCGGCCTGGCCGCGCCTGGCGGGCCGCGCGCGCTCGTGGCACTCGCTGCGCAACCGCTACCTGCGCTACGTGCTGCCCGCGCTGCCCGCGCTGCAGCTGCCGCCCGCGCAGGTGTCGCGCCTGCGTGCTGCTGCCGCTACCGGTATGTGACGCACACACTCCTAGCACACACACTCACCGCCAGCAGCCGCCTGTGGCGCGAGCTGCAGGCGGCCTGGCCGCGCCTGGCGGGCCGCGCGCGCTCGTGGCACTCGCTGCGCAACCGCTACCTGCGCTACGTGCTGCCCGCGCTGCCCGCGCTGCAGCTGCCGCCCGCGCAGGTGTCGCGCCTGCGTGCTGCTGCCGCTACCGGTATGTGACGCACACACTCCTAGCACACACACTCACCGCCAGCAGCCGCCTGTGGCGCGAGCTGTTGTTGTTGAGCTGCCGTTGGTACCAACCTCTTACAATAATTTTAACCTATAGCTTTTTGTGTGCCTGCGCCTGAGTATACTAATAACCTGTGTGTGTCTGGGCGTCAGGTGCTATCAAGCGCAAGGCGCACGCCGAGCTGGGTACGCAGCGCCGCAACTCCATCTTCAAGGAGGACGTGCAGCGCGGCGCCGCCAGCCGCGTGCGCACGCGCACCTCGCCCGCGCGCGACCAGCACGCACGCGCTGCGCCGCAACACGCACGCGCCGCACAACAACACGCACACACCGACACTACGTCCGCGGAAGGTAATCATACGGGTACGGAAATATTTGTCTGACTCAGAACAGGTGTAGTGGTCGCCGGCGCGACGTTCTGGTGTCAGGTTCGAGAATATGTTTTTATTCTTTTAATAAAGTATCGGTATTGGTATCGGCGAAACTATTGGTGTGGGATATGAACTTTGATAACATTAAAATATTGTTTTACCATTCGAACTATAAGAGCCTCCATTTTGAATAAGTTTCATAATGATCACGGGTCAACATTATAAAAATCAGTACATTATTTCAGTCGCGTCATCATCGGTTCGTCGCTCGTTACGGTCGCACGCGCGAGAAGAGGACGGCGACAGAAGCGCGCCCGCTCGCTCGCCGCGCTACTCTGACGTCACGCGTCGGTTCGCGGCGCGTCACCGACACACCGACACGTCGTCGACACCGACACCGACATCGTCACCGTCGCCGTCACCGTCGCCGACGTCTCCGGCGCCTGCGCCGCGCTCGCGCAGACTGTACAACCCCAACATGTGATGCAAGTCCAGTGTCGTGCGGCTCAACTAAAGTGACGCACGTGGCGTGGTGTGCGCACGCTGCCGTTCAGCCTGAGACAGCATTCCTAATGGAGTAGTGTCGGCTGCGGCGACTGCATGTGATCGCTGGCGCCGACAGACTCATACATGTCACGCATACAATGCAACATAAATATATGTACATGTATAATATATAACTGCCTCATACGGAATTAATGTTTTATGTGTCTCTGTTGTCCTGTGGTACTCATAATTTGTTCAAAAACGCGTTTACCACTTGACTAATTTTTGAGCTAATTAATATGATGTTGTGTTCACCGCAACACACACGTATGGGACAGTACCGCTCGGTTACTTATAATTTAGTGGTAGTACACGTTATAACGACTGACTTTGTCCTAAACGTCTGTTATGATGAGGGATTCTCAAAGGTGACTCTTATCATGTTGTCGATAAGTGTCACTTTGCGGTGGACTGCAACTATAAAAATGATTATCAAAAGTGAATGTTACAGATCTGATTGTTTCCTATGCGTGCGTTATGACGACATAACACAGAGCTTTAATGTCATGTGACTATTAGGAGGTGAGGGTGATTTCAATAAACATGTGTGACCGATTTATAGTTGATCAGTGACTTGATTGTGACGAGTTGTGAGGATGACACGAAGGCTGGTCTCCTCCTAACTTACTCCTCGAGTGGGGGACAGTGGCCCACTGTGTGAAGCATGGCTGCTAATGGACACTAATATCTGTTGTTAAGATGGCGTCCCAAGGCTTTGATTTTCTAAAGATTATGAAGATATTTTGTAATAAATTGTTTGTTTACTATTGTGAGTTGTTTCATTGCATTTACTTACTATTGTGAGTTATTTCTTATGTGTTCAGTACATGTCAGATAGACAGCACAGAGGCTTTCTACGCTTCGTGTCGCAGGTTCGATTCCCGCACGGAACAAATATTTACATGAACTTTAGACACGTTTTTCTGGTCTAGTTGTGTGTGTATGTATGTTTGTTCATTGTTGTGAGCATTTAAAAGTAAACCTTTACTGATTACTATAAGGGTTACATTCTACTATTACGCCCCTCAGACATCACACCGATACTACCTCACACCACACTTTACCTCAATAATTGTATTGTCTATCTGAAACAGCTTGTCTCGAAGAACCCCTTTAGGTGAAATATCCCTTTAAATAACGACTCTTAATATTCACATTGAGCAAGAAATGTTACTATGAACATTCACCAGCTCTTTAGGCCGCAGATGATAAGCTTCTATCTTTTATAAAGTGGTAGGTAGTTGGTAACGATGAAGGAAAACTTGGTGAGGCATCCTGTACACCAGGTCAGCGATGTGGACTAAGTATATCCTGAGAGGGCGGTGCCCAGCAGTGGGACAGTAACGGGTACAATTTATTTATTTTATTCATATATTTCATGTAATTTATGTTGGAGTAAATAAAACACACACGGGGAGTGGTAAGGGACACTTTACTGTCGCGCGGACACACACACATACACTTAATATGCGCTATTTAACACACATACATATATAACATCACCGATTTGGCACAATACTCATATCACTGAAGTGGAACACATACACTGGGCGTATCACAGTCTGTGTATCTAGCTCCACACAGCCGACGCGCGCAGGACACCACTCTCGCGCAATTACACATCTCCAAATACGAGACATTTTGAAAAAAACATAGAGGATATAGCTTGCATACCTTTTTCTTCATTCTCACAATATCACATTAGAGATTATAAAGATTACTTTAATCGCTCGACATGCAACGGTGGTGAATGCAGTCGAAATCTCTTAAATAGACTAATGTCGAATCGCGCGAGAATTGTTCCTCTGACGTAATGTAGCGACGGACGAGACACGTTCCATTATTGTTTGTTACACATTTGTTGAATTTAATGAAATACATATTTTCATACAGCTAATACATTTAAGTTGTGGCAATAGATGGCGCTGCTTTAAGTGTGGGTGTCACAAAATTGTGTATAACAAAAAGGAAATAATAATTTTCAATTTTTTTTTGTCTTGTTTCTCTTGTATCATCAACGCCATCTATCGAGATTTTAGTTAAAACATTTTGGATATGTTAAGCGGTCTGTATGGAGCAGATGTGGCGCTGTGTCACGTGTACTAGAGGAATACGTCACAGCTAGCAGCTAGCACTTCATAAGTGTCTATTTGTATACTTATATCTATCATTAAGTTGCAATGCACTGCGGGTGTGTGCGTGTAGCGTTAGTTTATCATACACACACAACGACGACGGGGGATGAGCAGGTATATGTAAGACCTTGAGACTCACTGCCTCATTGGCCTAGTGGTCGTAAGTGCGGCTACTGAGCGTGTTCGTTCGATTCCCGGATCGGGTAGTGTTATACTTCCATTGTATAGAAAATCTCAGTAGCACGCTTTTATTTGGAACTGTACCAAGTAGGAAGCAATACTCTCTCACGCAATAGCGTGTCATAAAGTACCACGTTATAACGTGGGACTTTATGACGACGCCGGTTTAATGTGGGTGTACAACAGTACACCTCTGCCTAACCCTTAAGGGAATACAGGCGTTATAATATTCGTAAGACCATATTGAAGGGCCACCGCACGGCGTGACTAACACAATATCGACTCCGAACTGCCAGACACAACGTGTTCATAAACCACTCTCAACGTTTACATTTTGACAATGATTTAAGTGATGTCACGCAAAATACTGACATTAACAACGGTTTATTAATACGAGTTAAACTGACAGTAGTATAAGTTTCTATTGACAAACTCTTACGCATCGACCGCATTCGGCGTTCTGATTGGTGGAGAGATCGGAGCGGACCAGTCGGCTCACAGTACGAAGAAGATGCGTACAATGTGTTCGGACGAGCGACTACCATGTGATAGTTCGTGTCGACAGACCGAAATATAAACTATATAATAATCAAAAGCAATCAATAAGAAGGTGTGACGCGGTCAGAGATAAGTGAGTGCACCAAGAGAGATTAGAATTGGATTGATATTGAAATTATTTTTGGGAGTAATCTAGTGAATAGCCGACACGAACTGAGCCGAGCTGAGCTAACGTGACGCCGTGCTGAGCCGACGAGAGCCGAGCTGAGATGACGATAGCCGGGCTGAGCCGACGAGAGCCGAGCTGAGCCGACGATAGCCGAGCTGAGCCGACGAGGGCCGAGCGACACTCGGACACGGCTCAGACCAGCTCCAGCACCTTGATGGTGCCCTGCGAGTTGGCAGCGAGCAGCACGTGCCGGTCGGAGCTGCGGCGCCAGCAGACGGCCGACACGAACTGAGCCGAGCTGAGCCGACGAGGGCCGAGCGACACTCGGACACGGCTCAGACCAGCTCCAGCACCTTGATGGTGCCCTGCGAGTTGGCAGCGAGCAGCACGTGCCGGTCGGAGCTGCGGCGCCAGCAGACGGCCGACACGAACTGAGCCGAGCTGAGCCGACGATAGCCGAGCTGAGCCGACGAGGGCCGAGCGACACTCGGACACGGCTCAGACCAGCTCCAGCACCTTGATGGTGCCCTGCGAGTTGGCAGCGAGCAGCACGTGCCGGTCGGAGCTGCGGCGCCAGCAGACGGCCGACACGAACTGAGCCGAGCTGAGCCGACGATAGCCGAGCTGAGCCGACGAGGGCCGAGCGACACTCGGACACGGCTCAGACCAGCTCCAGCACCTTGATGGTGCCCTGCGAGTTGGCAGCGAGCAGCACGTGCCGGTCGGAGCTGCGGCGCCAGCAGACGGCCGACACGAACTGAGCCGAGCTGAGCCGACGAGGGCCGAGCGACACTCGGACACGGCTCAGACCAGCTCCAGCACCTTGATGGTGCCCTGCGAGTTGGCAGCGAGCAGCACGTGCCGGTCGGAGCTGCGGCGCCAGCAGACGGCCGACACGAACTCGGACGGCTCCTCGTCGCGCCGCTCGCGCTCCAGGAAGCCTCGCACGGCGTCGAACTTGTAGGCCAGCAGCGGCCGCGACAGCCCCGAGTAGTACACGTAGAGCGCGTTGTTCTCGGAGCCGCAGGCCACGTACTTGCCGTCGGTGGCCAGCCCCACGAAGTTCTTCTCGTTGGCGTGGCCCGTGAAGGAGCGCACGCAGCGCGGAGACTCCACGCGCCACAGCTTGAGCGCGGAGTCCGTGGACGCCGACACCAGCGTGCGCGCGTCCAGGAACTTGACGTACGACACGGCCTTGCGGTGGTCGCGGAACACGGCCAGCGGCGTGCGCGGCGCGCGCAGGTCGTAGTAGTGCACGCAGTGGTCCGCCGAGCCGAACGCCAGGTGGCACGACGAGCGCGGGTTGAAGCGCACGCAGCACACGTTGAACTTGGCCTCCAGCGTGGCCACGGAGCGCTCGGCGTTCAGCGCCCACAGCTTGACGCGCGCGTCGTCGCTGCCCGACGCCAGCAGGCGCACGTCGGCGCGGTTGAAGTGCACGGACCAGCAGCGCTTGTCGTGCTCGTGCAGCGCGCGCGTGCGCTGCCCCGTGCCCGCGTCCCACACGCTCACCGTGCCCTCGTAGTCGGAGGACGCGATCACGTTCTTGTGGTACGCGTTCCAGGACACGCACGAGATCTTGTGCGAGCACTGCATCTCCGCGCACGGGTAGTGCACGTCCACGCAGTCGCGCACCACGCTCTCGTACTCGAACACCTTGATGCGCTTGGTGACGCCGGCGATGGCGAAGAACTCCTCGTCCTTGTCGAACTCGATGGTGGACACGATGGTGGAGTAGTTGATGGCGTCGCTGCAGTACGACAGCGTGGCCAGCGGCCGCAGCGCCCGGTAGCGCGTGAAGGCCAGCAGGTCGTCGCGGAAGGCGTCCAGGCCGCGCGGGCGCAGGGCGGCGCGCGCCACGTCCGGCGTCACGTCGCTGGGCGACGCCTGCGCCGGCGCATCGTCGGGCGCGCGCTGGTCGCCGCGCGGCGGGGGCGAGTACGTGCCGTGCGGGGGCACGCCCCGCGCGTCGCCCGGCGCCTGCGGCACGTGGTCGGCGTCGGAGGGCGTGCGGGGCGCGGGGGGCGCGCACGGCTCGGGGGCGAAGGCGGGCGGCGCGGGCGTCACCGCCGACGAGCCGGGGAAGTACAGCTCGTCCGCTCGGTGCGCGAAGTAACACTGCCACAGACATCAGACGCGTTGGTTGCACTACTGACAGTACGACTGTGACGTCACACGCCGGGGGATGCTCACCTGCACGAAGTCGTCGAAGTGCGCGTGCAGGCGCCTCCAGCGCGCGGCCAGCGCGTCGCCCCCGGAGGCCGAGCCGCCCGCGAAGCTCTCCTCCTCCGAACCGCCGCCCAGGCTGCCTCCTGCGTCACAATTGGAGTATTCAGATAAGAGCACACATAGTACATGTCCGTGTAGAGCTGCGCCACGTGCGGCGCGTGCGGCGCACACATTGTACATGTCAGTATAGAGCTGCGAGTGTCCGCGCTTACCGTCCACGTGCGCGGCGGTGTCGCCCACACTTCCGGCCAGGTCGGCCAGCTCGCGGCGCAGCGCGCGCACGGCGTCGCCCGCGTCCGGCTCCTGCGCCACGTCCGGCGCGGGCGGCGCGTCGCCCGCCTCGGGCAGCTTGGCCAGTCCGGCCGCGCCTGTACACCACACTATCTTATAGCACACTGGACAAGCTCAAATGAAATTAAAACAAAAGCTCTCCCCGCGACCTTGCTTGAGGTCCTTGAGCACGGCGGCCACGTGCTCCATGTCCTTGCGCACGAGCGCGTCCTCCCGCGCCAGCTGCTCCAGCTGGTGCGAGCGGTGCTTGTGCAGCTGCGCCAGGAACTCGTACAGCAAGCGGTGGTGCGACGCGGCGCACTCCGCCTCCAACAACCTCTTGCGGCGCGTCAACAAGTCCAACATGGCGTCCACGTCCGCCAGAGGCAGCCTGCGCGCCTCGGCGGCCACCAGCGCGCGCACGCACGGCCCCCGCGGCTGCGGCGCTGTCTCGTGGCGCGTGCGCACGCGCCGCCGCGCCACCAGCTCGTTGAGCAAGAAGTTCGGGAAGATGTGGTCGCGTGACGCTAGCGCCGCGCCGCATTTTGGACAGCGGCGGTGCAGTTCTACCGCCTTGAAACAAACAAAAGAAGTTTGATTACTTTCAAATATAAATAACAGGGAACAGTGCTCCGAGTCTGTAATCAGCGACCTGTTAACATGTGCTGACTGCAGCGCTGGCTCCACTGTTGGCAAGTGTAGCAGCTTACCTTACTAATACACGCGTAACAGAAGGAGTGTCCGCAGCGCGTGACGTAGGCCTCGTCGATGAGCTCGAAGCACACGGGGCACAGCAGGTCGCAGTCCTTGTCCTCCAGCGAGCCGCCCAGGCCGCCCAGCGCGCCCGCGCCTGCTACTGCGCTTGCGCCGACGCCCGCTCCCGCGCCGGCGCTCCCGCTCGCCGCGGCGCCAGACATCCTGGCAGGTACTCTGGACGAACCGAACACGCTATTGTATCACACTGCAGTACAGACCTGCCAACACTAAACATTGTCTCATATAATAGTGGACAATGTTGTGATTGAACTTGCAGAACACAAGTGTCACAAGTGTATTGCTTATAACTGTTGGCTGGTTACATATGCTGGAAAACAAACTTGGTCACATTTGATCTGAAGTTTGTAAAATAATTACGCTGAACTTTTGAAATATAATCAATTTAAGTACTAGAGTAAAAAAAAAAAAAAACATTATTTACTTATTAGTTGAAACTCATATCTGTTGCTGATCACTTAATGAAAGTGATTGCACAACACAACATTTGCAAATTAAAACTGTTACAAATTATTGCTGTGTTGTAACTCTGTCACACACTGTATTATTGAAATTTTCTCAATTATGTAGTTTTATGTAGTTTTCGTGAAGGCTAGTTTTTTGTTTTATGTCTAGTATAGTTCTTATGACTCATGCAAACATTAACAAGTGTTATGTACTCCATTATTGTCATATACTTACATCAGAACAAATACTGTATAATTATATACAATGTACAGATCAATGTAATATTTATACTGAAGTACAACATACTTAAATAAATAAATATTTACTATAAAATAATATATGCTTTGTGCAGGGCAATGTGGGACAATATGGGCTTTTAAAAATATATACATATATGTATATGTACCTACTTCTAAATAAGTAAATTACTAATTGTCTGTGTGACTTAATGGAGAATCTAATGGCCATGATTACAATCTATACTAATATTATAAAGAAGTAAAATTTCCTCTGAAACTAATGATCTGATTCTAAAAATTTGTTCACTGGTAGAATACTACATTATACCTGAGTGTTATATGATATAAATTATTCATTGCACGTAGGTTATGCAGACAAAGTCACAGGCAAAAGCTAGTTTATAATAATTATGAAGTTTTCTATGTTTTATTTACAGATAAAATATAGACAAAATGTATCACAGTTGTCTGATTACATGATATATAAACAAAGTGATCATCAGTATATAAACTATTGTAATGAACATAGGCAACATCATTTGAGGATCACTGACTTGTCTTTTTATAACAAACCCACCTCTCATGTTTGCATGGGAAGAAATTTTACTACATCCCATACTTTGCCATGATTATATATTTATATTATGACAAGTTTATTAATCTGAGAGTTCTCCTATTCATAGAAGGTACAAGGTATATATTAAATGACAATAGTCTCAGTACATGCTGATCTCAAATTGTCACTAAAATGTTAGTTTATTCTTAGCTCTAGCACTGCTTAACCTGACTGTTGACCAGCATCACTGAGACCACCTGTTGTTACGTCCTAAAACCATACAGGACACCTGTACGTGTGTATTTATAGAGAAGAATCAATAGATATTGATCATAACACGGCTAATTGAGCACAGTTGACCTAAATTACACATAGGCGTGATTACATACATATTATTAATGTTGTGAGCAGCGTATGTGACGTTTGGGGAACATGCTAGAGTGAGCTGTGTGCCCGCGAGGCTGTTCGCGGTCTTGGACCCTGCCTCTCATAAGCCCACGACACCGCCCCGGCTCAAGAACGCCAAAATCCTCAACTTTTTCCACCACACCACTTCTTCACATGAACTATAGTTTACGCGTAATGTTTCACACATAAAATACCATTTAACACCACACTCCATCGTTTAAAATTACGATTTTATTCATTTTACTACGATTATAACAACATTCGCGTATCGTATCAGTTCACTTTGACGTTTGACACTTTAAAGTTGCCAATGATAATATTTTAATTGGGTCAGACCCTGGCTAGTCCGGGTCAAGGACTCCAAGATAGGCCACATTAAAGGTCACGAGTTATTTTAATAACTTTTTTAATATATGAAGTAGTAATAAACCAAAAAATATTGTTTAACTTATTTTTATTGCTGATTTCATCATTTTTGAAATAAATTTTAAATATTTACATGTTGAGTGGTGTCATCTGGCCGTCACTTTGAAAAACGCATTGAAAACTGTTTTATCTGTTTGACCGACACGGATACAGTACGAACTGCTTTACTGACAGATCAAACGCCATTTTGCTATTATTACAGAAGGTTGCATTATCTGTTCGTCAACAATGTAAAGTGAAATGTTTGCTCGAATTATATAGTGAATGTAATGTGAAGTGAAGTTTTATGCCTTGGAATCAAAACTAGGGTTATGGAGGATTCCAACGAGGAGCTCAGGGTCGTTCCCGGTAAGCTTAGTGCTTAGAAAATAATGCTCAAAAATGTGAGTGTGTGTTGTACGAGGTCGTGTAATGTTAGCTTTCCCGATTTCAGAGCTCTACTTTCTGATAGCCAAATTTCTGTCGGGCGGCCCGCTGAAAGAGACTGCAAAGGTAAATTGGCTCCGAATGCAATCATATTATTTTGATATATAGTGTAGTGAGCTAACTATGATCCTTTTTGTTGCAGACTTTGCTAAAAGAGCTCGAGACGATCGAGGTAGGTCTGAGCTTTTCCTAGTGCCGGGTTTGAGCTTATATTGTTGTTTTGGTCGCGGACGCACGTGGATGCGGCTGTCAAACTCCCTGAAACTTCGCTGAAAAGTTTTTATACAGTTCGCGGTGGTTGCAGGTGCTGCCCCGACGGCTCGACTGGGAGGGACGCGAGCACGCCCAATCCTACGATGAATTGGTAAGTTTATCGTAAATTACTACTGTAAACTGTGTTTATTTACGTTTTACTGAAAGTTTTGCGACGAGGAATAAATAAATTGTGAGAAAACGGCAAATTTTCTTAAATTGTATTATGCATCAAAATGATCGTGAAAATACGGTGGAATATCGTGAAAAATGTTTTTGTGGTGTTTCAGTGATAAAATTAATGTTTTTGGCTAAATTGCGAAAAATTTGTTATATCATGCACTATTGGGAAGGAGCGGTGTCGTAATTAGAAGTATTTCTATCTCTTTCTTATACATGCTACGCTAGTTACGTTGCATGTGCTATCTCGTTTTAACGGACGACTGCATTAGTTCGTGGCTGCGAATGGCACGCGCGGAGCCGACGACACCCGAGTTAGTACGAGGTCTGTCTGACGTGAATTGGCGCCATATTTAGAACTTTACATGTATTATTATTTTGTTTGAGTTCACGATCAGATATTTTATAAAGTAATGACTACTAATAACACCGATAGTTTCTAATTCTATTATTTGGAATTTGTTTTGGCACCAAATTTAATTTATTATTGAATAGAACAAAATAATCACTTAACCACTGCGCCGTCAGAGTACTACACATTCATCCTACGTATTACGTCTGAGTTACATGTATTCATGAAATTCTCTGGCTATTGTAACATAACTGAATGACTCAATAACATCAATACATCAATACATATAAATAAAATTGGAGTGTCTGTTTGTAATATTGAAATAACAGTTTTTTATTACATACATAAGAATATATATACGGTACATACACCAAAATAACATTTTTTACAATTTTTGTCTGTCTGTCTGTCTGTTTGTATAGGCTAATCTCTGAAATGGCTGGACCGATTTTGACGGGACTTTTATTGGCAGGTAGCTGATGTAATAAGGAGTAACTTAGGCTACTTTTATTTTAGAAATAGGGTTAAGTGCATTCGGTCTTCTTAACTTCACGTAACTTTTATATATATATTTTTTTTTAATGGCGTTTTGCACTAAAAATACATTGTTAAGTTCCGACATCCACGCGAATATCAAATAAGTTGTTGGATACAACACACAACATAGCATCACACCTGTGTGCGTGTGCCGCGAATTATTTTAGTGGGTTTATTTAACAACTTATCTGTTCCCAGAGAGAACAATGTATGAAAATTTTAATGACTATAAAATTATTTTAAGTATTTTCTTTTTTTTTTAAAAGACCAGCATTTTGTTAATATTTTGAATTTTTATATTTACTAAATGTATTTTCGCTTTGTACCTGTATTTATTACGCTTCGCTTTTTACCTATTTTGTGCGTATGTATTTCAAGGCAATTTTGTCAGAAGCTGACAGCTAAATAGATTTTTCTCTCGCGGCAGCACGAGCTCTCGATGGCGGGAACATTAGCCAGTCAGCATTGTCGGCATGGGGCTGGCTGCCTGGCTCTCCCTGCACCTCAGGGAACTCACTACCCTGTACTGTTGCAGGCATCGCAACACTCGGACGTGTCATGGCGGCGGCTGGCGTCGGTGTGCGAGCGCGCGCTGTCGCTGGCGCGCCTGGCGCCCGCGGCCGCCGCCGAGCTGTCGCCCGCGGCCGCCGACAGCGACAGGCTCGCGGCCAGACTGTCGCTGCTCAGCGAGACGCTCGTCCGACCCAAGCCGCTGTACGCGTCACACAAGCAGGACCACACGCTCGGTGAGTAAAACTAATACTGTTTAATTCAATTTAATACGGGAATTGGTGATCAATATGCTGTGACATTGTGTGTGCAGTGCGTCGCCTGGTGTCGCGCGAGCTGGGCGTGGGCGCGGCGGCATGCGCGGGGGGCCGCGGGGGGCAGGCCATGTTCCCGCCGCGCATGCTCGCCGGCCTGCAGCTGCAGCGCCGCACGCTGGGCCACCTGTCGGCCGTGTACTGCCTCGTGTTCGACTGCACCGGACGCTACGTCATGACCGGAGCTGATGATATGTTGGTTAAGGTATGTGTTGTCATATATCTCTGTTTAAAACTAGAAATTTTCTATATCTTTTTGGGAGATCGAGCACTATTCAGTTTTCAAGTTTTTTTCAATAAGAAGCCAGCAGGCCACACGTACAGCTTAATAAGAAAGGTAAATGTTGAAACATGATTCAGTTATCCTTGATTTCTTTTACGTAATTATTATTATTTGCAGATTTGGAGCGCCGTGGACGGGCGCCTGGTGGCCACACTGCGCGGCGTGGGCGCAGAGATCACGGACGTGTGCGTGAGCGCAGACGGCGCGCTGATAGCGTGCGGCTCCGTGGACCGGCTGGTGCGCGTGTGGTGCCTGGCCAGCGCGGAGCCGCGCGCCGTGCTGGCCGCGCACGCCGGCACCATCACGTCGGTGCACTGGGCCCCGCCGGCGCGGCGCGACGTGCGCTGGCTGGCGTCCACGTCCACGGACTGCTCCGTGGCGTTCTGGACGTGCTCGCCGGACGGGCACTTCCTGTCGCAGCCCGTGCAGTACGTGGAGCGCATGCGCCCCGGCGTGTGCCACATGATCTGCGCCGCCTGGTCCGCGGGCGGCGCCTTCCTCGCGGCCGGCAGCGCCGACCACCACGTGCGCATCTACACCGTGGAGCACGAGCCCGGCGGACCCAAGCGAGTGAGTGTCGCACATACACACACACACACACACACACCTTCAGCGGCGCCTTCCTCGCGGCCGGCAGCGCCGACCACCACGTGCGCATCTACACCGTGGAGCACGAGCCCGGCGGACCCAAGCGAGTGAGTGTCGCACATACACACACACACACACACACACCTTCAGCGGCGCCTTCCTCGCGGCCGGCAGCGCCGACCACCACGTGCGCATCTACACCGTGGAGCACGAGCCCGGCGGACCCAAGCGAGTGAGTGTCGCACATACACACACACACACACACACACACCTTCAGCGGCGCCTTCCTCGCGGCCGGCAGCGCCGACCACCACGTGCGCATCTACACCGTGGAGCACGAGCCCGGCGGACCCAAGCGAGTGAGTGTCGCACATACACACACACACACACACCTTCAGCGGCGCCTTCCTCGCGGCCGGCAGCGCCGACCACCACGTGCGCATCTACACCGTGGAGCACGAGCCCGGCGGACCCAAGCGAGTGAGTGTCGCACATACACACACACACACACACACACACCTTCAGCGGCGCCTTCCTCGCGGCCGGCAGCGCCGACCACCACGTGCGCATCTACACCGTGGAGCACGAGCCCGGCGGACCCAAGCGAGTGAGTGTCGCACATACACACACACACACACACACACCTTCAGCGGCGCCTTCCTCGCGGCCGGCAGCGCCGACCACCACGTGCGCATCTACACCGTGGAGCACGAGCCCGGCGGACCCAAGCGAGTGAGTGTCGCACATACACACACACACACACACACACACCTTCAGCGGCGCCTTCCTCGCGGCCGGCAGCGCCGACCACCACGTGCGCATCTACACCGTGGAGCACGAGCCCGGCGGACCCAAGCGAGTGAGTGTCGCACATACACACACACACACACACACACACCTTCAGCGGCGCCTTCCTCGCGGCCGGCAGCGCCGACCACCACGTGCGCATCTACACCGTGGAGCACGAGCCCGGCGGACCCAAGCGAGTGAGTGTCGCACATACACACACACACCAGGTGTACACAGGTGTAAACACGCACGCACGCACACACACCCCCCCCCCCCCCCCCCACACACACACACACACCAGGTGTACACTTGTACACCGGCCGGCACCAGTCCGGCGGGCCCAAGCGAGTGACTGTCACACACACACACCAGACCGGCGGACTGCGGCGTGTGATGTGTGTGTTAATAAGAAATTATATTATTTGTGTACTGTTTATGTGTGCAGGTGTTAGAGACGCCAGTACACGACGACGCAGTGGACAGCATTGCGTGGGCGCATCGAGGACTGCGCTTTGTGTCCGGTAGCAAGGTGAGCCATATTTTGTTATTCCTCAGCTTGATATTATATATAAATGTAATACTAGCTGAAGGCCACAACTTCGTCTGCGTGTATTAAGTTTGCTGGATCTCAACATCAGCGCCACTTACCGGGTCCAACTGTAGCTAACAACCATCTTAGTCAAGGTCATAAAGACAAAAAATTATGCACGCTGATCTAGTGTGGGTGAGTGGGCTACACACACCATCGACAACTTTATGGAGTCCTCTCAGGTGTGCACGATGTCTCACGAAGTCTCCCTTCACCATTTCTTTTTTCATATATATTTTTTTTTATGTTTGTTTACGTACAGGACGGCAGCGCGGCACTGTGGACGTTGCACGCAACACAGTGGAGGCACGTGTTGCTGCAACCTAAGAGCACGCAACAAGACGGCAAGCGGCTCAAGGTAACATAGTTTGGCCTTTATACATATGTACGTGTACCTAAGCCTTCGAGCGACGCGGGCGTGACGCCGATGTGTGTGTTGCAGATGACAATGGTGTGCTGGGACTGCAGCGACGAGTTCGTGATCACGGCCGTGTCGGACAACACGATCCGCGTGTGGTGCGCGCGCTCGGCGGCGCCGGTGCGCGTGCTGGGCGGGCATCGCGACGAGGCCTACGTGCTGGAGGCGCACCCCTTCCTGCGCGGCGTGTTCCTGTCGGCCGGCCACGACGGCCAGCTGTTCGTGTGGGACGCGCGCGCGCAGGATCCGCTGGCGCGCTTCCACAACCGCATCGACGGCCACGGCGACGGCGCCATCTTCGACGCCAAGTGGGGCGGCGGCGCCAGCGTGGCCGCCACCGACTCGCACGGCCACCTGCTGCTGCTGGGGCTGGGCCAGGGCCACCGCCTGTTCGCGACGCTGCCCACCGAGCTGTTCTTCCACACGGACTACCGGCCGGTGGTGGTGGACGCGCTGGGTGGCGCGCACGACGAGCAGACGGACACGCCGCCGCACCTGCTGCCGCCGCCCTTCCTGGTGGACGTGGAGGGCGCGCCGCATGCGCCTGCGCACCAGCGCCTCGTGCCGGGCCGCGAGAACCTGGCGCTGTCGCAGCTCATCCCCGCAGCCGACGCGCCGCGCTCGCGCATCGACGCGCTGATCGAGGCGCTGGCGGTCGCAGGAGGGCGCGAGCCGCGCGGGGTGTGGCGCGGGGAGGGCGTGCGCTACACGGCCGGCAGCTGGCAGCGCGGCGACCCGCTGCTGGTGCCGCAGTGCACGCGCCCCATCGTGCCGCCGCTCGCGCGCGCCGCGCAGGACCACATACACAAGGCCTGGTCAGTACACACGTCGCTATCCAGTCGCAGGAGGGCGTGCGCTACCAAGCTCTCAGGTTTCGTCACTGAGGGACTTTACTCCCCATAAAGATAGACAAACGAAAGTGTGCCGGCAAGGCTTTTATAGCCTTGCCGGCCCGAAGTCCCTATATCATATCCTCATACCTGCCACCCCCGCACATGCTAACTGTACGTCTATTTGTTGTGTACAGTGCGGAGCTCAACACCTTAGAACAGAGCTGGTACCGGCGCGAGATGCGGCGCCGGCCGCTGATGATCAGCACCGCGCCCGAGGGGGGAGGGGGGCCGCGCAGGCGAGCGGGGAGGAGGGCGCGCGGCAAGGGGGAGCGGAGGCCGGAGCCGCGCGTCAGGATCACACGCGTCGAGGTACGTGCGGCTGTATGAGGGATGTTGTGATCCGCACCGAGGGGGGCAGAGGGCGAGGGGGGCAGAGGGCGAGGGCGGCCGGATCACGTGCAGGTGCAGGAGGTCGTGTCTCACGCGTGTGCTGTCGCAGGAGGAGCCGCCGGAGCCGGAGTCGGCGTCGTGCAGCGACACGTCGGAGGAGTGGGTGCAGCGCACCGCGCGCGGCGACCGCACCACGCCGGACTCCAGGAACTCCAGCTTCGACCTGAGCGACACCGACACCAGGTGACTATACACAACGACACCATATCGCTTGGGGGCTCAAGTGTACACAATATAATATATTTTCTTGCTAACTGTACACTTTTTTCGAAATCTGTTATTATTTACTAGCATCGGTCCGCGGCTTCGCCTTATTCTTTTTCTAAAATAAAAGTAGCCCTAAGTTACTCCTTATAACATCAGCCATCTGCCAGTGAAAGTCCCGTCAAAATCGGTCCAGCGGTTTCGGTGATTAACCGGAACAAATTAAATTAAGCATTTAGTAAAAAGTTGTTGTGGCAATTCTAGCACAATTAGAGATCATGTCGTAATCGAGATATATTAAAAAGCCATGCCGGATGTCGCGTGCCCTTTTCTGAATTCTTGTAACATCACATTGGACGTATCTTTGCGTCCAACGCTCTACATGCAACAGTGGTCGGACGCAGTGGACATTTTATACAATATTTTACAATTGATGTTGAATAGTGCGAGCATTGCCCTCTCACTAATATCTGGAGTGCGTGGGGTCACTGGTGGCACGTGTTATGTGTAATATGTGATGTGACAATGTGGTCGCACGTCGCCCACTGGTACTAATGTTGTCGTAACGTTTGTCGCAGCTCGCACACAGCCAGCAGGACCGACAGGTGGGTGCATGACCACACTACACGCTGGACACCTAGCGAACACACAGATCTATTTATTTATTTAAAAAAAAAACGTTGCCCCACACTAGGATTTATGTGTTGTGTGTACAGTTTACAAACATACACACAACCAGACCCGAATACGATCAGGCGCGGTCACACATAAATAATGGGGGGGGGGGGGGGGGGGGTTATATGAACAATAAAATAATAAAATAAGTTGAGCAAATTAGGATTTGTTTCACAAACAACTTAAATGTAATATTAAAACTAAAAAAAACTTATCTATTTTTGATTACATTGTTAAGACGTTTTAAGCAGGAACTTAATTATTTATTTAACATTTTCGTAAATTGTCTAGGGGTCTAAATTGTCGGGGGGGTGGAACGATCCCCCCCCCCCTCAGATCGCCACTTTATACAATCATGAGCACACAGTCATAATTATGTTCTTTTAACTTCTCTATACAATCACACACACACACACACACAAACATACACATATCATACCACATGTGTACTGTAGGACACAATAACGTTTGTGAAGCGAATATGAAAGTAATAAATTGTGGGAAATAAACATTCGTCCGACAGACGTCCGTTTTGTGTCGTCCATGTACCACACTTTATGTATACTCGGTTTGTTTAGATACTTAAATAAAGGTAAACAATCTTGATGTGACTTTTTACACGAACACATATTAAACAAATAAACTACTGCTTAAACTAGTGGTTCAATTGATTTGGTTTTTAGTCGCGTTTTATTTTTAAACTGAGTTTTTAAACAAAAAATATTAAAAAGACACATCAAGATTGTTTACCTTTAGTTAAGTACCTAAACATACCGAGTATAGTGTTGCAGCTGTCTGATAATGTACCGTGAACACTACACTACAGTAAATATGTAATAAATTGTATGTATGTTGTCACAGTTCATCGTCATCCTCGCAGTACTCCGACTGGGAGGCGGGCGCTGCGCTTGCGCCGCCTGCGCGCGCGCGGAGACGGCCGATACCTACCAACCGGTACGTATCCTTAGCAGCGTACATATAACATATAGAGCTATCTGTCAGTTAACTGGAGGAAAATATTAGATTCATGTTTATTTATTTATATGCTGTGTGGGTGAGCGGCTATGTGTATGCGCTCCCTTTGAGAGCGATCCATCAGTGTAATATGTTCAATTACAGTCCCAGCACAGTGACAACGAAGCGCGCAGAACGAGCCTCGGCGTCCGCCAGCGCTGCGCCGTCGCCCGCGCCGGCCGACCCCGCGCGCTCCCCGTCGCCTGCGCCTGCGCACGAGCTGCCCGACGTGTACCGGCCCGGCGAGTGGCTCACGGCCGTGTCGCCCCGCAAGGCGCCCTACCACCCGCAGATGGGCGACCAGTGCCTGTACTTCCGGCTGGTGAGTGCGCGTCACGTCACCGCCCCCGCCAGCTGTGCGTGTGCTACATACGTGCTCGTGTCCACAGGGCCACCAGCGGTACTTCGAGGCGGTCGCCGAGAAAGACGTGTACAAGGTGAACCCGCGCGACAAGCCGTGGGAGCGGACGCACGTATACGTGAGTGTGGCCACTATGTGTGTGTGTGTGTGTGTGTGTGTATGTATGTGTGGTGACGTCACTCACTGCCCCCTCCCGTCCGCCGTCAGGAGTGCGAGCTGGTGAAGGTGGTGGGCATCAAGTACGTGATCAAGCCGCCGCGCGTGGCGTGCCTGCGCCTGGCGTGCGCGCTGGACGCGCAGCGCCCGCGCTCCTTCACGGTGCGCTACCACGACATGCCCGACGTCATCGACTTCCTGGTGCTCAAGCAGCAGTACGACACCGCCGTGCAGCGCAGCTGGGGCGCCGGCGACCGCTTCCGCTGCATGATTGACGACTGCTGGTGGACCGGCCAGGTGCTGGAGAACACCGGTGAGTGTCCATACAGATACTCCCCACAAAGTGTACCTTGACGAAGCCCGCGCGAGTGTAGTGACCCGTCGGCCCCCCCCGCAGGTGACCCGTCGGGCGCGTCCACGTCTGCCGCCCCGGGGCTGTCGGGTGCGCCGGCGCTGGCGTGGGCGTCCGCCGCGGCCGCGCACTTCCTGTCGCTGCGCGTGCGCTGGGACAACTGCGAGGTGGAGCGCCTGTCGCCCTGGGACCTGGAGCCGCTGGACCCCGAGCGGCTGCCGGCCGTGGCGGGCGGCGCCGTGGCCGTGCTGCCGCACGAGCTGGAGGCCGCGCTGTACCGCCCCGAGCCGGCCGAGTGGCCGCCCCGCGGAGACAGGTGGGTACACACGTCGGGGACCTGCAGCCGCTGGAGTTTGATATTAATCTTCCTTGGTATTGTCCAGGGCGGTCGCGTGCCGTGCGATCGCGCAGCACATCGGCTGCGTGATGTCGCTGTCGGCGGCGGAGGCCTTCGTGGCGCCGGTGGACCTGCAGCAGTACCCGGCCTACGCCAAGATAGTGCCCTACCCCATCGACCTGGCCACCATCCGCGCGCGCTTCGAGAACCTCTTCTACCGCCGAGCTGCGGCTGCGCAGTTCGATGTCAGGTACACCATACACAACGTCACTTACAATGTGGAATGTGTTGTGTTCTCTGGGCTGGTCCTATAGTTCAGTTTGTCACAGGTACCTGGCGAGCAACGCGGAGCAGTTCAACGAGGCGCACTCGCCCATCGTGCGGCAAGCGCGCCTCGTGACGGACCTGCTGCTGCACATCATCGCGCACTGGCGCGACGTGGACGTGCTGGCCAAGTACCACGCGCTGGCCGCGTCCTACCACTCGTCGGACGACGAGCCGCTGCTGGCGCCCAGCAAGCGCAGCCGCGGCGCCGACTGGCGGCCCGCCTGCAGCAGCGTGCTCACCGAGCTGTCCGCGTCCGCCGACGCCGAGCCCTTCCGGCAGCCCGTGTCGCCGGACCAGGCCCCCGGTCAGTGCACCCCCCTGTGCCCCTGCACCCGCTCGCCCCCGCTGCCGCTGTGGCTCATACTCTCCACGCATTATTTTCACCGATCGATAATTAGTAAACATTTCTATTTCTAGACTACGAGCGCGTCGTAGCCAACCCCATGGACCTGGGCACGGTGCGCACGCGCCTGGCAGACGGATACTACACGCGGCCCGAACAGTTTGCGAGCGACGTGCGACTGGTGTTCGCCAACAGTCGCCTGTACAACACCAACAAGCGCAGCCGGGTAGGTAGTGGTCCAGCTACACAGTGCAGTGCGCACGACAAGCCACGGATGTGTGACATCATAGCCATTGTGTTCAGTAGTCACACATCACAACAGTCTCCGCTTCACCTCGCAGAACTGATTCAACAGAACATCAAACTAATGTGTTGCAGATCTACTCGATGACGGTGCGGCTGTCGGCGCTGTTCGAGGCGTTGTGGACGCGTTGCCGCAGTGCGCAGGCGCGCGCCGTGCGCCCGCGCAGCACGCGCGCCAAGCGAGCCGCGCGACGCACGCGCCGCACGCCCCGCGGGAACAACAGTCAGTGTTACTATTGTACGGCCGCGCTCCACTGTACATAGCTCTGTGGTCACAGTGTGTCTGGTTCCAGAGGAGCTGGTGAACGGCGCGCCGGAGTCGGGCAGCTCGGGCTCGGAGCCGCTGGCGGCCACGTCGCGCCGCGTGCACGCCTCGTGCCGCGCCGACTCCTGGGACAGCGACGCGCCGCTGCACGTGCACCGGAAGGGTAAGCGCGCTCCACATGCATGCTGTCAGGATACTCGGAGCCGCTGGCGGCCACGTCGCGCCGCGTGCACGCCTCGTGCCGCGCCGACTCCTGGGACAGCGACGCGCCGCTGCACGTGCACCGGAAGGGTAAGCGCGCTCCACATGCATGCTGTCAGGATACTCGGAGCCGCTGGCGGCCACGTCGCGCCGCGTGCACGCCTCGTGCCGCGCCGACTCCTGGGACAGCGACGCGCCGCTGCACGTGCACCGGAAGGGTAAGCGCGCTCCACATGCATGCTGTCAGGATACTCGGAGCCGCTGGCGGCCACGTCGCGCCGCGTGCACGCCTCGTGCCGCGCCGACTCCTGGGACAGCGACGCGCCGCTGCACGTGCACCGGAAGGGTAAGCGCGCTCCACATGCATGCTGTCAGGATACTCGGAGCCGCTGGCGGCCACGTCGCGTATGTAACACGCGATATTTGTCATAACTTATATATTCCAGTACATTCATATGTTTGATATTTACCAGGTAAAGGCGTGGGTAAGAAGAGTAAAAGCAGCAGCGCAAGCGCCGAGCCCGTGCCGTCCACCAGCAGGGCGACCGACGGTAACTATACATACTTGTTGTTTGTTGGTGTAAATCAGTTCAACCAGTTCCATTTAGCGACATCTAGCGGAACAATAAATAAGCGTGATGATGTCGTGTGCTCCAGAGTGTTACCAGCCAGTGAACGGGTCTGTGGAGGCGGCGTCGTCGTGGGAGGGCTCCGGCGACGACAACGAGTCCACGGAGCACTCGCCCATACAGGTGGTGGAGGAGGAGCTGCAGGACGACGTCGAGCTCACCTACGACAGCGAGCTCACCAAGCACGTACGTACACTGCACCACTTGTGTGTTAGTGTAGCATGCGCGCGCACACTACGGTAATGTATCATATGTACCATGTGTCGGTTACAGAGCGGTGGCAGTCGAACTCGACGCAAGCGCCGCCTCACCAGCTCGGACAGCAGCTTGAACACGCGGACCATACAGATGTCTCGGACGAGACATACGCCGCGGGTCAAACGGTGAGAATATAGTTTGCTCGTACTTTCGATACTATATTATAATGAAATGAGAATTAAATGAAATTAAATGAAAATTAAATTAAATTAAATCACATTCTTACCACAGCACACGCGAGCGCTTTACGAACGCGACGTCTTCGTCATCATCGTGCAGTGAGGCGGACGAGGCGGGCGACGCGCGTCGCTACGAGTCCGACCACTCGTACCACCCGCGGTACTCCACCGACGACGACGCGCCGCTACACCTGTACCGCACCAGAGACGTACCACAACCGGCACCCGCCAGACACTCGGTGAGTATACTACTAGCTACACACACACTCACTCACACACACACATACACCCGCGGTACTCCACCGACGACGACGCGCCGCTACACCTGTACCGCACCAGAGACGTACCACAACCGGCACCCGCCAGACACTCGGTGAGTATACTACTAGCTACACACACACTCACTCACACACACACATACACCCGCGGTACTCCACCGACGACGACGCGCCGCTACACCTGTACCGCACCAGAGACGTACCACAACCGGCACCCGCCAGACACTCGGTGAGTATACTACTAGCTACACACACACTCACTCACACACACACATACACCCGCGGTACTCCACCGACGACGACGCGCCGCTACACCTGTACCGCACCAGAGACGTACCACAACCGGCACCCGCCAGACACTCGGTGAGTATACTACTAGCTACACACACACTCACTCACACACACACATACACCCGCGGTACTCCACCGACGACGACGCGCCGCTACACCTGTACCGCACCAGAGACGTACCACAACCGGCACCCGCCAGACACTCGGTGAGTATACTACTAGCTACACACACACTCACTCACACACACACATACACCCGCGGTACTCCACCGACGACGACGCGCCGCTACACCTGTACCGCACCAGAGACGTACCACAACCGGCACCCGCCAGACACTCGGTGAGTATACTACTAGCTACACACACACTCACTCACACACACACATACACCCGCGGTACTCCACCGACGACGACGCGCCGCTACACCTGTACCGCACCAGAGACGTACCACAACCGGCACCCGCCAGACACTCGGTGAGTATACTACTAGCTACACACACACTCACTCACACACACACATACACCCGCGGTACTCCACCGACGACGACGCGCCGCTACACCTGTACCGCACCAGAGACGTACCACAACCGGCACCCGCCAGACACTCGGTGAGTATACTACTAGCTACACACACACTCACTCACACACACACATACACCCGCGGTACTCCACCGACGACGACGCGCCGCTACACCTGTACCGCACCAGAGACGTACCACAACCGGCACCCGCCAGACACTCGGTGAGTATACTACTAGCTACACACACACTCACTCACACACACACATACACCCGCGGTACTCCACCGACGACGACGCGCCGCTACACCTGTACCGCACCAGAGACGTACCACAACCGGCACCCGCCAGACACTCGGTGAGTATACTACTAGCTACACACACACTCACTCACACACACACATACACCCGCGGTACTCCACCGACGACGACGCGCCGCTACACCTGTACCGCACCAGAGACGTACCACAACCGGCACCCGCCAGACACTCGGTGAGTATACTACTAGCTACACACACACTCACTCACACACACACATACACCCGCGGTACTCCACCGACGACGACGCGCCGCTACACCTGTACCGCACCAGAGACGTACCACAACCGGCACCCGCCAGACACTCGGTGAGTATACTACTAGCTACACACACACTCACTCACACACACACATACACCCGCGGTACTCCACCGACGACGACGCGCCGCTACACCTGT
Organism: Shargacucullia verbasci; assembly: GCA_947562105.1. Taxonomy (NCBI): domain Eukaryota; kingdom Metazoa; phylum Arthropoda; class Insecta; order Lepidoptera; family Noctuidae; genus Shargacucullia; species Shargacucullia verbasci. The sequence continues at coordinate 69,172 of OX387309.1, forward strand.
ACCGCACCAGAGACGTACCACAACCGGCACCCGCCAGACACTCGGTGAGTATACTACTAGCTACACACACACTCACTCACACACATACATACACCCGCGGTACTCCACCGACGACGACGCGCCGCTACACCTGTACCGCACCAGAGACGTACCACAACCGGCACCCGCCAGACACTCGGTGAGTATACTACTAGCTACACACACACTCACTCACACACACACATACACCCGCGGTACTCCACCGACGACGACGCGCCGCTACACCTGTACCGCACCAGAGACGTACCACAACCGGCACCCGCCAGACACTCGGTGAGTATACTACTAGCTACACACACACTCACTCACACACACACATACACCCGCGGTACTCCACCGACGACGACGCGCCGCTACACCTGTACCGCACCAGAGACGTACCACAACCGGCACCCGCCAGACACTCGGTGAGTATACTACTAGCTACACACACACTCACTCACACACACACATACACCCGCGGTACTCCACCGACGACGACGCGCCGCTACACCTGTACCGCACCAGAGACGTACCACAACCGGCACCCGCCAGACACTCGGTGAGTATACTACTAGCTACACACACACTCACTCACACACACACATACACCCGCGGTACTCCACCGACGACGACGCGCCGCTACACCTGTACCGCACCAGAGACGTACCACAACCGGCACCCGCCAGACACTCGGTGAGTATACTACTAGCTACACACACACTCACTCACACACACACATACACCCGCGGTACTCCACCGACGACGACGCGCCGCTACACCTGTACCGCACCAGAGACGTACCACAACCGGCACCCGCCAGACACTCGGTGAGTATACTACTAGCTACACACACACTCACTCACACACACACATACACCCGCGGTACTCCACCGACGACGACGCGCCGCTACACCTGTACCGCACCAGAGACGTACCACAACCGGCACCCGCCAGACACTCGGTGAGTATACTACTAGCTACACACACACTCACTCACACACACACATACACCCGCGGTACTCCACCGACGACGACGCGCCGCTACACCTGTACCGCACCAGAGACGTACCACAACCGGCACCCGCCAGACACTCGGTGAGTATACTACTAGCTACACACACACTCACTCACACACACACATACACCCGCGGTACTCCACCGACGACGACGCGCCGCTACACCTGTACCGCACCAGAGACGTACCACAACCGGCACCCGCCAGACACTCGGTGAGTATACTACTAGCTACACACACACTCACTCACACACACATGTAATATGTATCGATATCGAGTCGTTAAACTTGGGTATTTATGATGTTGTCAGGGCGCTGGCGTATCGTTACGAGCGCGACGTTCCCAAAGACAATACAATGAAGATAGTGAGGAGGACTCTGTAGCAGCCATCAGCAAGCGGTTACAGCACCACCACCATGCGCGCACGCATCATGCGCACGTCGCGCGGCGGAGGAGGCATCATGCTGAACAGGTACGTTTTCCTTGCTGTCTGTTTGCTGGACATAAGACCTTCTGTACGGTTTACAACCGCACATTACTCGCGTCAGCACTTTGTTAATTTTGCATATTTTTATGTATGTCAGTTCACGTAATAGCAAGTTCGCGTGTACTCGTTTAGCAAGTAATTTTATTTCAATTATTGTGACAAGATAATAAACGGAATAAATCTTATCAAGTGTATCATTTAAATCAAGACTATCAAGACGAGATTGTACAGTTTACCAAGAGACTGTACACCTTCCCAAGGAATGTATTTACTTACCATACGTGTCATATTATCTGAATGGGTCTGTCCGGTTCCTGTAGTTAATTGTTCTTGTCATGTCTTAATTATGATTGTTAGAAAACAGATAGCTGCCGTGAAACAAACATGGCCGCCGTTCAGTGGGGGCTCATTTTACATTACATACTTGGACATATATTATGATCCCAATAGAATGTTATCAATTGTATACTTCCAAACTGTTTTGATCCTCAGAGCGCAAGCGCGGAGGGCAGTGCGAGCGCGAGCGCGAGCGCGTCTCACACGAGCGACCACAACTACTTCAACGGTCACGCGACTGCGCACACCGCCAACGGGAACACTAACGGTGAGTCCGCGTTGTATGTCCGCTGTGGACGTGTGCGTGTGGTGACGCGATGATTGACCGTGTGTGTTGGTCCGCAGGCGGCGCTCCGTCGGGCGCGTCGCAGTCGGGCGGGTCGGGGGGCGCGGAGGGCGAAGGGGGTGCGGGCGAGGGGGGCGCAGTGTCGGTCTCGTCGCGCGGGCGCGTGCGACGCCTGACGGCCAAGGCGCGCGGCCTGCTGCGCGACTGAGTGCGGGCCCGCGCACTCCGCGCCGCACGCACCTGACGGCCGCGGGACATGCGCGGACACACGCACCTGACGGCCAAGGCGCGCGGCCTGCTGCGCGACTGAGTGCGGGCCCGCGCACTCCGCGCCGCACGCACCTGACGGCCGCGGGACATGCGCGGACACACGCACCTGACGGCCAAGGCGCGCGGCCTGCTGCGCGACTGAGTGCGGGCCCGCGCACTCCGCGCCGCACGCACCTGACGGCCGCGGGACATGCGCGGACACACGCACCTGACGGCCAAGGCGCGCGGCCTGCTGCGCGACTGAGTGCGGGCCCGCGCACTCCGCGCCGCACGCACCTGACGGCCGCGGGACATGCGCGGACACACGCACCTGACGGCCAAGGCGCGCGGCCTGCTGCGCGACTGAGTGCGGGCCCGCGCACTCCGCGCCGCACGCACCTGACGGCCGCGGGACATGCGCGGACACACGCACCTGACGGCCAAGGCGCGCGGCCTGCTGCGCGACTGAGTGCGGGCCCGCGCACTCCGCGCCGCACGCACCTGACGGCCGCGGGACATGCGCGGACACACGCACCTGACGGCCAAGGCGCGCGGCCTGCTGCGCGACTGAGTGCGGGCCCGCGCACTCCGCGCCGCACGCACCTGACGGCCGCGGGACATGCGCGGACACACGCACCTGACGGCCAAGGCGCGCGGCCTGCTGCGCGACTGAGTGCGGGCCCGCGCACTCCGCGCCGCACGCACCTGACGGCCGCGGGACATGCGCGGACACACGCACCTGACGGCCAAGGCGCGCGGCCTGCTGCGCGACTGAGTGCGGGCCCGCGCACTCCGCGCCGCACGCACCTGACGGCCGCGGGACATGCGCGGACACACGCGGGACATGCGCGGACATACGCGGGACATGCGCGGACATACGCGGGATATGCGCGGACATACGTGGGACATGCGCGGACACACGCTGTCATCACAACGAACACGCCCAGTGTACTGTGTGGATACGTATCATGTAACCGTAAGTAACCGTATACCTTAAAAAAAGAACTGGCGATTTTACTTCAATAACATTGATATTTATAAGTGGATGAAGTTTGTAGCACCTGGTACTGCGCAACATCCGTCTCGCTGATGATATTATCTCCCTTGGTTAACACACTATATATAAGATCACGCCCTCGTCCCATACAAGCTGAACACTCAAGACAAGTGAGTGAAGAATTTATCGTAAGTAAGTAGGAATCTCAGTGTGTATCCGTGTCATATCACAGTCGCGAGCACATCACGTGTGACACAGTTAGTGGCTCGTCATGCTAGCCTGGTATATACAACAGTAAATATGTCTAAACAGGACACGTTTGCTCAGTATGTTATACAGGGTGGCATTTTCATTTCCTGTAGGATTAATGGAGGTCAATCAAATCGTGATGCGCATTTTCGCGTTATTTTTTATACGAATTTCAAAATTCTAATTTGTTATTTTTTCTATAAAATCAGCACTTCACCGTATCGATGTTATTTAAAACGCCATCCTGTATAGCTCTACATTTGCACGAAGGCCGAAATGTTGTAATACTTGTCAATGTGAGTAATTATTAAAAATCACATATACAGATAAATAAGGTCCATGTTATTAAACTGAACGGGTTGGTTAGCCGCTAACTGAGTGACATCGCACTCGCGCTCGAGGTATGTTAAGAACAACGTTATGTGATTGTAAATATTAGACAATTGTGTATGTAATGTAAGTACTTAACGCACACGCGTAGCGCGTAGCTTAGTGTAAGTAGCAATAACACAACATGTACTACGTGGACACCTGGAACTGTACGATAACAGAATTACTGCGCGTGCACACGCGGTGGCACTAGGAATTCAGATGATAAATTCAAATAAAAAAAGGAGATAGTTGGACGCCATTTTGTAAAAAACGCTTGTGTTGTTATATTACCTTAACATGCAAATAAAGACTTTGAGTTGTACGCCTACTGAAGTGAAGTGAGCACGTCACAAAATGGCGGCCGTACACCTGTTATGTTATCTGCAATGCAAAGTGAAATTTAATTAAAAAAAATACACTATCAATGCACTTTTTCCTTACATAGTCATTTGTATCTCCTAAAACAGAGAAAAGTGTCACGTGTCGGCGCGTGCGCATAGTAAGCACACAACGCTGTGACATAGTCATGTTGTTATCGCACTATGTAGTGGTCAAACATGTTTTGTGTTATATTATAAGTTAGCGTTAAGTGCCTAGTGTAGTGATACGGAGCGAGTTCGGACCCGGGTCGGGTATGACTTAGATTATTAGCAAATTAACAAGACAAGCCAACAACACGCAGGTGTTGTGTGTACGGTGTTACCCTTCATGTGACGATGTGTGCAGTGTACTGAAAGTTATATTATTGCAGATTTATTTTCACCATATGTGGTAGCATTGGACCGGATATGTCAGGGCGTGATGTTGTCACTCCTAACTAACAAGTTAACTGTTATGATTATCTAAATATCTTACTGTCAACATCTGTACATAGGACCGCATATTTTATTAACTGGGAGGCTCTATGCACCCTAAATATAATATATTAGATTTTTACATAAATCTTGCCTTAATTACGGGTGGGCCATTTTAGTTTTCTTTTCAAAATGGAGTCTACAGCTCATTTTTCAGTCACAACTTCAAAAAGGGCACATTTTTAACCAAAGTTCTGGTATTATTAATATGAAAAAATGACAGGCGGAAAAAAATCTCAAACCCTTTTATGTTTGAGTTGGTATAATTGAATGGCTCCCACTGTGAACACATTGACCTAGTAGACACTGTTGAACAGAGGACATGCTTTATTGTAAGTGCTTAATTACTATTAATTAGTTAATTCCGTGCGTGCGTTAAGTTAACTGAGCCGCAGTTACTTGTTAACCCAGGTGTATGCTAATTTATTCTCACACGTATGCAGAAAGTGCATTTTACCCGACTAGTGGTAGAATAACATGTGTTGAGAAGAATTGTATTTGTTGACTATGGTAGAATCAAAATATCATTACAATAATTATTATGACTTGTATATATGATGAGTAAAATTCACACTGAAAACAAAAAAATATCTTTTTAATTATTATAAAGAGGACAGGTTTGTTGGTGTCACTATGTCTGTGTGTAAATGAGCGCTGTACATTGTATTTTTGGTGATGGCAACACCACAGTCGGGTTTTTATTTTATGACAAGAATTTTTACAATAAATGCAAATATTTTTGTAAAATGTAACAAATCTATGATAATTATAATGATGTATTATGTTCATTGTGATAACTATGTACACAACGAGCTGAGTGACATTACTGATGTATATCTATAGTATATTATTTAAGAACAAATATTAAAAACGCACAACATCTAGTACTCTAAGTCGTGAATATTATAAGATCGTTCCGAAATTTTTGATTATTATTTACTTTTTTTGGCAACACAGTACGAGCGCACGGGCGGTTAAATAACCGCCTCGATACACCGTACGGCAATATTGCTGATTTTGTTGTTTACAAAACATCCAGATTACGGATATTTTCGGTCCCTTTTTAATGATATACTGTGATTGATATAAGGTTAGTGCGATCTGCAACAGAATCATGGCCCATGCATATGCGTGCGCGCACATGTGGATATTGAATTGTGAATATTAACCCGCCTACCGCGCCAGCAATAATATCTTTACGAACTCGAAATAATAAGGGTTTGAATATAGTACTTAGAATAAAATGCGTTATATATTACAATGTATACATAGTAACAACGATTCTATAGGAAGTGTCTTGTACAGGTAGTTTTTGTAACAAGTGAGTTATTAAGGAGTGAGCTCAAATACTCGTATGTTCTGGGCTCGAGTGTAAAGTGTGCTCGCCAGCCGGAGCCGGAGCCGGCAGCCGGCAACTGTTTGTTTAGCAATAGTTGTAGCATATGTGTTGTCTTACCACGTGACCGCGGCCCTCGCCGGTGCCGCCAGTGTACATTGTACCTATGTATATATAATGTATGTGCGTGTGTGTGGATGTATGCGCACGTGTGACGTCACAAGTTTTGTATGTGTGCGTCGCGAAGACGTTGTGTTGATACCAAACCGAATAAAATTATTATTTTGTAAAATATACGATGTTTTATTTGTTTTTCAGTAAAATATTACCACATTATAATATGCAACTTATTACTTATTTTCCTCATTGGTCGAGCGGTCGTAAGCGTGACTGCTGAGCGTGAGTTCCTGAGTTCAATTGCCGTGTCGTGCAGTGTCACTAAGTGTATCTCGGCGAAATATGGGTGCACAATAGTACACTTCTGCCTAACCCTTCGGGGATACAAGCGTGTTGCTATGTTAGGTTATGTTTGTTTCCCACTGTACTTCGAAGCATTGTCGAAATCTAGTAGTTGTACATCGATTATCAGAATCGTTTAAGATCGACTATCAATATAATCTAATTCAAGAATATTGAATATTATCGTTATCGATAATTTCGACTTCGATATTGAAATCGATCAATGTCTGTTAGTAGAGGATCGACAACCAACGGCACAAAGTTAAACATCGGCTGCAAAAACTGATGTGTGAAATGTAGTTTGACCTCAAAATCGACTTTAAACTATCGGTAACTTTGAAACTGTTCTCAAAAGCTTTGTTATCAAGTCTAAAAACACGTCAACAAAAAAATTAAAAAGAAAAATTTACAGCTAATGAGATGACAGGAAAGGCAATGACACACGTCATTTTGAATCAAACGAAACGAAATTGAAAAATATTCTAGAATATATTCGGTAAAAGGTTAATTAACTTTATAAGTATCTATTTGTAATTCTAACGCGTTTAATTTCAATTATTTGAACATATTTGTTGACTGTACTGTATCACGCTGTTCAGTTTTATCAACACAATAGTGTTGTGTGGGAGCGACTTGTGAAATATCCTGTTTGCTGTGCGATATCGAAGGTTTTATCGCTGAAATGGATCCGTTGGTCGCGGAAGAATCATCAAGCAGCATGATTAACCCAGTCAGCTTCGGTGAGAATACAAAATTCTTAATATTTTAATTTAATTAATATCAGATAAATGTTGTTTCTGTATTTCGTCACCCCGGAATATATAAACATATACATATATTATTAGGTCAAGTTTTTATCGTCAACCCTTTTTCAATCCTCTTATAATTAAGTCAAATATAATTATATATATAAATTCAAATAAAAATGATAAATAGAATTGGAGAAAACCAAAATTAAGAGCAAATAGTATAAAAATCTAAAATGAAAAAAATATTGGTAATCAAGCAACATCGAACACAGTCCGAAATATGTGTTTAACCTGTTGAATGCCACAGTTCTAGACAGAATTTCGATTGTCTCACGTGGATCAGCATTCTGGTAGCCGGGAAGATAATAAATACTTAGCAGATCCAAAGAGCTACACAACTGCTTACTGATCTTGATGACAGTTTAGACATCCAACAAGTTATATCTATTTAGTACATATGGCACCCTTAGAATGAAAGTGATCTAAATCAAAAATGTAATTTGCGGGAAATGAGCAGGAAAGTCTTCAAAAAAGTATACTTTTTAATGTCAGTTTTGATTGTCCAGGAATTTTGAGTTAGACAGTTTCATTCTAAGGGTGCAATATGTTTCCTCATTATTGTTTGTATGTGAGTCACTTGCATGTAATACATACTATATATAAATATGTACAGTATGCAGTGAACACTAAATTAGAAGAGCTATAACTACAATTATTTCCGTGTACATAGCTAGTTACATTGTTATATAGAGTAATAAAATAAAAACCAATTGTTGATAACATCTGAACAAATATGGAAGTTAATAAAAGTACAGGACTTATGTTATGTTAATTTAACTCCAGTCTCTGCTCATGATACAACACTCTTCTTTCTGTAAAAAAATTACTCTGTATTGTAATATTTCTTGTTATTCCAGTGCTACAGTTCCTGGCCTCCTATGGCTGGTTCCTGGTGGGCGGTGCGGCTGCCTCGCTGTACCTGTTGCACAGACTGCGCCCCACCATCGCCAGGTGGCAGCAGGCGCGCGAGGATGCCGTGTATCATAAGAGTAAGTATCCCAGAGTGCTAACCAATCAAAGCTGTGAATGTGAATGAAGATACTGAAATTTATCTGCAGTGCCGAGGAGTGCAGAGGTACAAGGTGTGGTGTTCCTCCATTGAAATGGGAGGATACCCTGTGCAGGCGAGGTAGTGGATGGCAGGATGACATCAGACAGTATCTCTTAAAGCAAAATTTAAGATTTGTGAGTCGCTTTATTCCGGTAGATGGCGTTGGAGGACTTTTTACCATGTAGCCAGTGCTTACTATGTAAATATTATTAACTAAAATAGGTGGTAAGGTGACAAGTGTGTCATCTATATTTATTGAATATTCTTATAAATACATCCAGATGTAACATAAGCAAACTAATAAAGTGTTTGGTAACATTTCAGACCCGGACATAGCACTAGCGCGTATGGAGGCCATCCAGCGCGCGCGGGACGAGCAGCAGCGCAAGCTACTGGAGGCGTCGCAGCGAGCACTCGAACTACAGAAGGAGGTTGGTCTCCCTCTACTCACAGTTGTCTGTGCTATTTAATATAGTTCCGCTCTCGGAACTTCGCACTGGCGGAGTAATTGGCAATATGCGTTACCGGCCGCGAGTTGAATTCTCGGACGACACAAATATTTGTATGACCTGCAGGTAGGTTTTATGGGTCTGTGCTTTGAGTACACACTGCATGAGCAATCATCATGTTTAAAGTTATATCGACCCACGCGAAGAACATAGTTACATGTGCAAACTAACAAGTCGGCAGATGTAACTGTGTTCTTCACGTGGGTCGATATGTCACTAACCTGTTGTGAAATTTATCGCATTCCCGTGAACGATAGTGTTGTAGCGTCTGCTACCTACGTGCCATCGCCTGCGACGTTAGAGGAGAGCGGGGGATCATGACCAAAGGAATCGCGCGGGGCGCGGGGAGCGCACTGCAACATAAGTCCGCTCCGCTCCCCTATAACGTCGCAGGCGACGACTGAGTTATCCAGTAGCGACTATAGCGCCATCTATCGGAGTTGAGCGACATCTGCAATCCTACATCTCACTATGAGAGTTGCAGCCGATGGGCGTCGTACCGCCAGGCACTAGCTCTTCTGGTCGGAGGATGCTCCCTCTTCAATGGAAATATATCTTATTCATTTATTAGTAGCGCTGGACTCCTCAGCAGCAGTACAATAAAAGACCCATCAAAATCGTTGCACTAGTTTTAAAGTTAGGAGTGTTACAACAAATATATTATTTCAGTATTACAACGTGTTACATCTAACAGTAATATATTGTGTTCTGCAGCGTGAGGAGCGCAAGCGCGCGGAGGCCGTGGAGCGACTGCAGAAGTACGGCAGCGCCGCCGGCGGACAGCGGCTCGGGGAGCGAGACGACGGTGAGGACATACATGTATCATTATACTGGGGGACACTTTTCACCTACCGGGTCTAACGATAGCTAAGAATCATGCAGCTGACCAAGTACAACAAAATAATTCACTCGGGAGTTACTACTGATGTTGCAAACACAAGAACATTGTGTGCGTATTGGGCGATTAGTTTCATGTGTTATCGCCCAATGTTTGTGAGTGTCAGGTTCAATCTGGTGGTTGTGGTGTGGGTGTTAGAGATGTCTGGTGGTTGTGGTGGGAGTGTCAGGGTCAGTCTGGCGGTTGGGCTGGCAGTGTCAGAGCAGTCAGTTGGTTGTTGCGTGGTGTGTCAGAGCAGTGTGTGTGTGTTGGGTTGTGATTGTGGTGGTGGTGTCAGAGCAGTCTGGTAGATGTGGTGGGGGTGTCAGAGCAAACTGATGGTTGTGGTGGGAGTGTCACGGTAAATCTGGTGGTTGTGGTGGGAGTGTCAGGGCCAATCTGGTGGTTGTGGCGGCGGGTGTCAGAGCAATCGGGTGGTCGGGCTTGTAGTGTCAGAGCAGTCTTGTGATTGTTGTGGTGGTGTCAGAGCATTCGGGTGGTTGTGGGGGTGGTGTCAGCGCAGTCTGGTGGTTGTGGTGGGAGTGTCAGTGTCAATCTGGCGGTTGGGCTGGTGGTGTCAGAGCAGTCAGTTTTTTGTGGTGGGAGTGTCAGTTTCAATCTGCTGGTTGTGGTGTGGGTGTCAGAGCAGTCTGGTGGTTTTGGTGGAGGTGTCAGGGTCAATCTGGTGGTTGTGGTGGAGGTGTCAGAGCAGACTGATGGTTGTGGTGGGGGGTTTTAGAGCTGTCTGATGTTTGTGGTGGTGGTGTCAGAGCAGTTGGGTGGTTGTGGTGGTGGTGTCAGAGCAGACTGGTGGCTGTGGTGCGGGTGTCATTTTCAATTTGGTTGTGGTGGTGGGAGTGTCAGGGTCAATTTGGGGGTTGTGGTGGTGGTGTCAATGCAGACTGGTGGTTGTGGTGGGAGTGTAGGGATCAATCTGGTGGTTGTAGTGGGGAGTGTCAGAGCAGTATGTTGGTTTTGGTGGGGGTGTCAGAGAAGACTGATGGTTGTGGTGGGGGGTGTTAGAGCTGTCTGATGTTTGTGGTGGTGGTGTCAGAGCAAACTGGTGGCTGTGGTGCGGGTGTCAGATTCAATATGGTGGTTGTGGTGGGAGTGTCAGGGTCAATCTGGGGGTTGTGGTGGTGGTGTCAGAGCATACTGGTGGTTGTGGTTGCGGGTGTCAGAGTCGCGCATGGGACCCGACGGTTGACGTCGGGTGTCTGTAATATCCTATTTTGCCGATAACTTTTCACTTGCGTGATGTAAGGCTCGTGTATTGATTGTTCGATTTTAATTTTAGTTTTCAACGTGACAAGATGTCGCTACAAAATAAATAATATTATGTTACAAAGCTAACTTTAAACATGTGAATGTATTTCGTCCGCAGACTACTTGCCGCTGAGTGGCGGCGCCTCCACCTCCTCGTACCGTCCGCCCAAGAAGTCCAAGTGTGGCGGCGGCGGCTGCGGCCGGTAGAACTACTGCACTCTTGTAATACAATAACGATACTCCTCTATCACTACAACTAATAAATACATATATACCTTCACGCGTTACTCCTACGGGCCTACGGGACAGGCAGGAGCTACAGCACGCCACGTGCTGCGAACCTTACAAACACCTCGCTTCATCTACATCATACATCGTGTCATATAACGTCGGTTGCGAGTTAATATATTAAATAAATGAAGGATCTGCTGATCAGCAGCATAAATAGACTATTAAGACGGTTATAGGATAACGGTTGGAGTATGTCGATTCGTCTCGCATGATATTCGTCTCAAAAGACGAATCGAGAAATGTTAAGATCATATTACTATTTTGTTTTTAAAACCACTTTAAAATACTCTATTTATAATTTAATTTTTGTTTTAAACGGAGAGACAATATAATAATATTATTTTAGCACCGATTCGTCGTAATTATATTAATTTTGCCCAATACTGGGCACGGAGACTCTTTTATATTGTGTGTACAGAATATTTTGCTGAGGTACCTCTTACTGTATAATGCCCGATTTTTTTATTTATTTCGTTGAAGTTTGCAATGGGCCTACATGTAGATGTATGTACAGACAGTCCAAATTATTTTATGATGACCTGACCTGACCATCACATCCTGACCAAAGTCAGGATGTGATGTTTTTATTTTAATAATAAATATTAATTGGATTAACAATGTTTTTGTTTTTATTATAATTATTATACCTATATCTGTTAGTTTGTAGCTAAACCAGCAGATATTAGAATGGTTTTTCTCAAGTTACATCTGTGGAGGAACGAGGTTTGGTGTTCCTTCACTGAAAAGTGAGGATCCTTTGACCAGGCAAGGTGGTCAGCCTGGCGGACCGAAGTACGACGGGTAATGTCGAACATTCGTATATGTGTTAGAATTCTTGTAAACTCTCATAGTGCGATTCAGGGTTTGTTGTTGTCGCTTCACTCCGATAGATGGCGCTTTACTTTTTGCCACAAATTAGGTAAACGGCTAGTTTGTGTCGTTACCGTCTGTTATTATTGTCGATGAACTTGGGCCTCAGGAATTCAAAAGTTTAATAATTTGATTCCAAGGCACAATTGCCTCAGTGGCTAAGCGATTGATTGGCTATCTGCGCTACGTCGCAAGTTCGATTGCTACACACATATGCCGATAAAACAAAATGTTAGTATGATTTCCAAATAAACTGTGTGTATGTGGGATGTACGTGTGGGGGGCAATGTTTAAAGAAGAAGATATAACCTTCATAGTGTACGTCTGTCATTTGTCTTGTGCTTCTTAATCGCACTGTCTTGTGCTACACAAAGCATATCGTTCTACAACAGAGACAGTGTCAGGGTGTCAGAGCAGCCTGGTGGCTGTGGTGGGGGTGTCAGAGCAGACTGATGGTTGTGGTGGGGGGTGTTAGAGCTGTCTGATGTTTGTGGTGGTGGTGTCAGAGCAGTCGGGTGGTTGTGGTGGAGGTGGGAGAGCAGACTGATGGTTGTGGTGGGGGGTGTTAGAGCTGTCTGATGGTTGTGGGGGGGGGGTGTTAGAGCTGTCTGATGTTTGTGGTGGTGGTGTCAGAGGAAACTGGTGGCTGTGGTGCGGGTGTCAGGTTCAATATGGTGGTTGTGGTGGGAGTGTCAGGGTCAATCTGGGGGTTGTGGTGGTGGTGTCAGAGCATACTGGTGGTTGTGGTGGGAGTGTCAGGGTCAATCTGGTGGCTGTGGTGGTGGTGTCAGAGCAGACTGGTGGTTTTGGTGGGGGAGTCAGAGCAGTCTGATTGTTGTGGTGGGGAGTGTCAATGTCAATAGTGTGGTTGTGGTGGTGGTGTCAGAGCAGTCTGGTGGTTGTGGTGGGAGTGTCAGGGTCAATCTGGTGGTTGTGGTGGGGAGTGTCAGAGCAGTATGTTGGCTGTGTTGGGGTGTGTCAGAGATGTCGGGTGGCGGTGATGTGGGTGTCAGAGCAGACTGGTGGTGGTGGTGGGAGTGTCATGGTCAATCTGGGGGTTGTGGTGGTGGTGTCAGAGCAGTCGGGTGTTTGTGGAGGTGGTGTCAGGTACAGTCTGATTGTTGAGGCGGTGGTGTCAGAGCAGACTGGTGGTTGTGGTGGGAGTGTCAGGGTCAATATGGTGGTTGTGGTGGGGAGTGTCAGAGCAGTATGTTGGCTATGGTGGGGGGTGTCAGAGAAGTCTGGTGTTGTCGTGGGTGTGTCAGTGTCTGGTGGTTGTGTCGGCGGGTGTCAGAGCAGTCTGATTGTTGTGGTGGGGGTGTCAGAGCAGTCTGAGGTTCGTGGTGGGAGTGTCAGGGTCAATCTGGTGGTTGTTGCGGTGTGTGTCAGAGCAGTAGGTTGGTTGTGGTTGCGGTGTCAGAGCTGTCGGTAGGATGTGGTTGGGGTGTCAGAGCTGTCGGTAGGATGTGGTTGGGGTGTCAGAGCAGTCGGGTGGCGGTGATGTGGGTGTCAATTTCAATTTGGTGGTTGTGGTGGTGGTGTCAGAGCAGACTGGTGGTTTTGGTGGGAATGTCAGTGTCAATCTTGTGGTTGTGTCGGCGGGTGTCAGAGATCTCTGATGGTTTTGGTGGGTGTGTCAGAGCAGTCTGATTGTTGTGGTGGGGGTGTCAGAGCTATCTGACGTCCGTGGTGGGAGTGTCAGGGTCAATCTGGTGGTTGTAGCGGGGAGTCTCAGAGCAGACTGGTGGCTGTGGTGCGGGTGTCAGGTTCAATTTGGTGGTGGTGGTGGGAGTGTCAGGGTCAATCTGGGGGTTGTGGTGGTGGTGTCAGAGCAGTCAGGTGTTTGTGGAGGTGGTGTCAGGTACAGTCTGGTTGTTGTGGCGGTGGTGTAAGAGCATACTGGTGGTTGTGGTGGGAGTGTCAGGGTCAATCTGGTGGTTGTGGTGGGGAGTGTCAGAGCAGTATGTTGGCTACGGTGGGGGGTGTCAGAGAAGTCTGGTGTCCTCGTGGGAGTGTCAGTGTCTGGTGGTTGTGTCGGCGGGTGTCAGAGCTGTCTGGTGGTTGTGTCGGCGGGTGTCAGAGCTGTCTGATGGAATTGGTGGGGGTGTCAGAGCAGTCTGATTGTTGTGGTGGGGGTGTCAGAGCAGTCTGAGGTTCGTGGTGGGAGTGTCAGTGTCTATCTGGTGGTTCAATTTGGGGGTTGTGGTGGGGGTGTCAGAGCAGTCTGATGGTTTTGGTGGGTGTGTCAGTGCAGTCTGACGTTCGTGGTGGGAGTGTCAGGGTCAATCTGGTGGTTGTGGCGGGGAGTGTCAGAGCCGTATGTTGGCTGTGGTGGGGGGTGTCAGAGAAGTCTGGTGTTGTCCTGGGTGTGTCAGTGTCTGGTGGTTGTGTCGGCGGGTGTCAGAGCTGTCTGATGGTTTTGGTGGGGGTGTCAGAGCAGTCTGATTGTTGTGGTGGGGGTGTCAGAGCAGTCTGAGGTTCGTGGTGGGAGTGTCAGGGTCAATCTGGTGGTTGTTGCGGTGTGTGTCAGAGCAGTCGGTTGGTTGTGGTTGCGGTGTCAGAGCTGTCGGTAGGATGTGGTTGGGGTGTCAGAGCTGTCGGTAGGATGTGGTTGGGGTGTCAGAGCAGTCGGGTGGCGGTGATGTGGGTGTCAATTTCAATTTGGTGGTTGTGGTGGTGGTGTCAGAGCAGACTGGTGGTTTTGGTGGGAATGTCAGTGTCAATCTTGTGGTTGTGTCGGCGGGTGTCAGAGATCTCTGATGGTTTTGGTGGGTGTGTCAGAGCAGTCTGATTGTTGTGGTGGGGGTGTCAGAGCTATCTGACGTCCGTGGTGGGAGTGTCAGGGTCAATCTGGTGGTTGTAGCGGGGAGTCTCAGAGCAGACTGGTGGCTGTGGTGCGGGTGTCAGGTTCAATTTGGTGGTGGTGGTGGGAGTGTCAGGGTCAATCTGGGGGTTGTGGTGGTGGTGTCAGAGCAGTCAGGTGTTTGTGGAGGTGGTGTCAGGTACAGTCTGGTTATTGTGGCGGTGGTGTTAGAGCATACTGGTGGTTGTGGTGGGAGTGTCAGGGTCAATCTGGTGGTTGTGGTGGGGAGTGTCAGAGCAGTATGTTGGCTACGGTGGGGGGTGTCAGAGAAGTCTGGTGTCCTCGTGGGAGTGTCAGTGTCTGGTGGTTGTGTCGGCGGGTGTCAGAGCTGTCTGATGGTTTTGGTGGGGGTGTCAGAGCAGTCTGGTGGTTGTGTCGGCGGGTGTCAGAGCTGTCTAATGGTTTTGGTGGGGGTGTCAGAGCAGTCTGATTGTTATGGTGGGGGTGTCAGAGCAGTCTGAGGTTCGTGGTGGGAGTGTCAGGGTCAATCTGGTGGTTGTTGCGGGGAGTGTCAGAGCAGTAAGTTGGCTGTGGTGGGGAGTGTCAGAGCAGTATGTTGGCTGTGGTGGGGGGTGTCAGAGAAGTCTGGTGTTGTAGTGGGAGTGTCAGTGTCTGGTGGTTGTGTCGGCGGGTGTCAGAGCTGTCTGATGGAATTGGTGGGGGTGTCAGAGCAGTCTGATTGTTGTGGTGGGGGTGTCAGAGCAGTCTGAGGTTCGTGGTGGGAGTGTCAGTGTCTATCTGGTGGTTCAATTTGGGGGTTGTGGTGGGGGTGTCAGAGCAGTCTGATGGTTTTGGTGGGTGTGTCAGTGCAGTCTGACGTTCGTGGTGGGAGTGTCAGGGTCAATCTGGTGGTTGTGGCGGGGAGTGTCAGAGCCGTATGTTGGCTGTGGTGGGGGGTGTCAGAGAAGTCTGGTGTTGTCCTGGGAGTGTCAGTGTCTGGTGGTTGTGTCGGCAGGTGTCAGAGCTGTCTGATGGTTTTGGTGGGAGTGTCAGAGCTGTCTGATGGTTTTGGTGGGGGGTGTCAGAGCAGTCTGGTGTTGTCGTGGGTGTGTCAGTGTCAATCTGGTGTTTGTGGCGGTGTGTGTCAGAGCAGTATGTTGGCTGTGGTGGGGGGTGTCAGAGAAGTCTGGTGTTGTCCTGGGAGTGTCAGTGTCTGGTGGTTGTGTCGGCGGGTGTCAGAGCTGTCTGATTGTTTTGGTGGGTGTGTCAGTACAGTCTGATTGTTGTGGTGGGGGCGTCAGAGCAGTCTGAGGTTCGTGGTGGGAGTGTCAGGGTCAATCTGGTGGTTGTTGCGGGGAGTGTCAGAGCAGTCTGATTGTTGTGGTGGGGGTGTCAGAGCAGTCTGAGGTTCGTGGTGGGAGTGTCAGGGTCAATCTGGTGGTTGTTGCGGGGAGTGTCAGAGCAGTCTGATTGTTGTGGTGGGGGTGTCAGAGCAGTCTGAGGTTCGTGGTGGGAGTGTCAGGGTCAATCTGGTGGTTGTTGCGGGGAGTGTCAGAGCAGTATGTTGGCTGTGGTGGGGGGTGTCAGAGCAGTATGTTGGCTGTGGTGGGGGGTGTCAGAGCAGTATGTTGGCTGTGGTGGGGGGTGTCAGAGAAGTCTGGTGTTGTCGTGGGAGTGTCAGTGCCTGGTGGTTATGTCGGCGGGTGTCAGATCTGTCTGATGGTTTTGGTGGGGATGTCAGAGCAGTCTGATTGTTGTGGTGGGGGTGTCAGAGCAGTCTGAGGTTCGTGGTGGGAGTGTCAGGGTCAATCTGGTGGTTGTTGCGGGGAGTGTCAGAGCAGTATGTTGGCTGTGGTGGGGGGTGTCAGAGCAGTATGTTGGCTGTGGTGGGGGGTGTCAGAGAAGTCTGGTGTTGTCGTGGGAGTGTCAGTGTCTGGTGGTTATGTCGGCGGGTGTCAGATCTGTCTGATGGTTTTGGTGGGGATGTCAGAGCAGTCTGATTGTTATGGTGGGGGTGTCAGAGCAGTCTGAGATTCGTGGTGGGAGTGTCAGGGTCAATCTGGTGGTTGTTGCGGGGAGTGTCAGAGCAGTATGTTGGCTGTGGTGGGGAGTGTCAGAGCAGTATGTTGGCTGTGGTGGGGGGTGTCAGAGAAGTCTGGTGTTGTAGTGGGAGTGTCAGTGTCTGGTGGTTGTGTCGGCGGGTGTCAGAGCTGTCTGATGGAATTGGTGGGGGTGTCAGAGCAGTCTGATTGTTGTGGTGGGGGTGTCAGAGCAGTCTGAGGTTCGTGGTGGGAGTGTCAGGGTCAATCTGGTGGTTGTTGCGGGGAGTGTCAGAGCAGTATGTTGGCTATGGTGGGTGTGTCAGTGTCTATCTGGTGGTTCAATTTGGGGGTTGTGGTGGAGGTGTCAGAGCAGTCTGATGGTTTTGGTGGGTGTGTCAGTGCAGTCTGACGTTCGTCGTGGGTGTGTCAGTGTCAATCTGGTGTTTGTGGCGGTGTGTGTCAGAGCAGTATGTTGGCTGTGGTGGGGGGTGTCAGAGAAGTCTAGTGTTGTCTTGGGAGTGTCAGTGTCTGGTGGTTGTGTCGGCGGGTGTCAGAGCTGTCTGATTGTTTTGGTTGGTGTGTCAGTACAGTCTGATTGTTGTGGTGGGGGCGTCAGAGCAGTCTGAGGTTCGTGGTGGGAGTGTCAGGGTCAATCTGGTGGTTGTTGCGGGGAGTGTCAGAGCAGTCTGATTGTTGTGGTGGGGGTGTCAGAGCAGTCTGAGGTTCGTGGTGGGAGTGTCAGGGTCAATCTGGTGGTTGTTGCGGGGAGTGTCAGAGCAGTATGTTGGCTGTGGTGGGGGGTGTCAGAGCAGTATGTTGGCTGTGGTGGGGGGTGTCAGAGAAGTCTGGTGTTGTCGTGGGAGTGTCAGTGTCTGGTGGTTATGTCGGCGGGTGTCAGATCTGTCTGATGGTTTTGGTGGGGATGTCAGAGCAGTCTGATTGTTATGGTGGGGGTGTCAGAGCAGTCTGATGGTTTTGGTGGGGATGTCAGAGCAGTCCGATTGTTGTGGTGGGGGTGTCAGAGCAGTCTGAGGTGCGTGGTGGGAGTGTCAGGGTCAATCTGGTGGTTGTTGCGGGGAGTGTCAGAGCAGTATGTTGGCTGTGGTGGGGGGTGTCAGAGCAGTCTGGTGGTTTTGGTGGGAATGTCAGTGTCAATCTTGTGGTTGTGTCGGCGTGTGTCAGAGCTGTCTGATGGTTTTGATGGGTGTGTCAGTGCAGTCTGATTGTTGTGGTGGGGGTGTCAGAGCTGTCTGATGGTTCGTGGTGGGAGTGTCAGGGTCAATCTGGTGGTTGTTGCGGGGAGTGTCAGAGCAGTATGTTGGTTGTGGTGGGCAGTGTCAGAGCAGTATGTTGGCTGTGGTGGGGGGTGTCAGAGAAATCTGTTGTTGTCGTGGGTGTGTCAGTGTCAATGTGTGTGTTTGAGAATTTGTGACTTGAGATTTGAGAATTTGAGTTTTGAGAAGTTCAGATTTGGGAATTCGAGACTTGAGAATTTGAGAAATTGTGATTTGAGATATTTGAGTTTGAGAATTTGTGATTTGAGATATTTGAGTTTGAGAATTTGTGACTTGAGATTTGAGAATTTGAGTTTTGAGAAGTTGAAATTTGGGAATTCGAGACTTGAGAATTTGAGAAATTGTGATTTGAGATTTGAGTATTTAAGTTTTGAGAAGTTGAGTTGAGAATTTTGATATTTGAGTTTGAGAATTTGTGATTTGAGATTTGTGACTTAAGATTTTGAGAATTTTACATTTGATTATTCAGAAGTTGAGATTTGAGTATTTGAGTTTTGAGAAGTTGAAATTTGACAGCTTTGAGAGCTTAACTCTCAAATTTCAACTTCTCAAAATTCAAATTCTCAAATCTCAAATTCTCATACTCAAATTTCAACTTCTCAAATCACAAATTCTCGAATCTCAAATTATCAACCTCTAAAATCTCAACTTCTCAATTCTCAAATTTTCAAATCACAAATTCGAGAATCTCAAATTCTCAAGTCTCGAATTCTCAAGCTCTCAAATATTAAACTCTCAAATCTCAACTTCTCAAATCTCAGGTCTCGAATTCTCAAATCTCAACTTCTCAAAACCCAAATTCTCAAATCTCAAATCACAAATTCTCAAATTCTCAAACTCAAATATCAACCTCAAACTCTCAAATTTTATATTCTCAATCACTCAAATATTAAGCTGTCAAATCTCAACTTCTCAATTATCAACCTCTCAAATCTCAACTTCTCAAATCTCAAGTCACAAATTCTCAAACTCAAATATCAAGCTCTCAAATTTCAACTTTTCAAAACTCAAAGTCTCGAATCTCAATTTATCAATCTCTAAAATCTCAACTTCTCAATTCTCAAATTCTCAAATGTTTGAGGTGTCGGTGTCAGAGGTGTCAGATGTTTGCGGTGGATGGTGTCAGAGCAGTCAGATGTTTGTGGTGGGTGGTGTCAGAGCAGTCAGATGTTTGTGGTGGGGGTGTCAGCGCAGTCGGATGGTTGTGGCGGGGGGTGTCAGAGCAGTCGGTATGCTTTGGTGGTGGTGTCAGGGTCAATTTGTGGGTTCTGATGGTGGTGTCAGAGCAGTCTGGTGGCTGTGGTGTGGGTGTCAGAGCAGTTGGGTGGTTGTGGTGGGGGCGTCAGAGCAGTCTGATGGCTGTGGTGGTGGTGTCAGAGCAGTTGGGTGGTTGTGGTGGTGGTATCAGAGCAGTCGGGTGGTTGTGGTGGTGGTGTCAGAGCAGTCGGGTGGTAGTGTTGGGGCTGTCAGAGCAGTCTAATGTTTGAGGTGTCGGTGTCAGAGGTGTCATATGTTTGTGGTGGATGGTGTCAGAGGTGTCAGATGTTTGTGGTGGGTGGTGACAGAGCAGTCGGGTGGTAGTGTTGGGGCTGTCAGAGCAGTCTAACGTTTGAGGTGTCGGTGTCAGAGGTGTCAGATGTTTGTGGTGGATGGTGTCAGAGGTGTCAGATGTGTCAGATGTTTGTGGTGGGTGGTGACAGAGCAGTCAGATATTTGTGGTGTGGTTGTCAGAGCAGACTTGTGGTTGTGGTGGGAGTGTCAGGTTCAATCTGGGGTTTGTAGTGGTGGTCAATCTGGTGGATGTGCAGATGGTGTCCGAGCAGTCAGTTGTTTGTGGCGGTGGTGTCAGAGCAGTCGGGTGGTTGTGGTGGTGGTGTCAGAGCAGTCGGGTGGTAGTGTTGGGGCTGTCAGAGCAGTCTAATGTTTGAGGTGTTGGTGTCAGAGGTGTCAGATGTTTGTGGTGGATGGTGTCAGAGGTGTCAGATGTGTCAGATGTTTGTGGTGGGTGGTGTCAGAGGTGTCAGATGTTTGTGGTGGGTGGTGTCAGAGGTGTCAGATGTTTGTGGTGGCGGTGTCAGAGCAGTCGGGTGGTTGTGGTGGTGGTGTCAGAGCAGTCGGGTGGTAGTGTTGGGGCTGTCAGAGCAGTCTAATGTTTGAGGTGTCGGTGTCAGAGGTGTCAGATGTTTGTGGTGAATGGTGTCAGAGGTGTCAGATGTTTGTGGTGGGTGGTGACAGAGCAGTCGGGTGGTAGTGTTGGGGCTGTCAGAGCAGTCTAACGTTTGAGGTGTCGGTGTCAGAGGTGTCAGATGTTTGTGGTGGGTGGTGACAGAGCAGTCGGGTGGTAGTGTTGGGGCTGTCAGAGCAGTCTAATGTTTGTGGTGGTGGTGTCAGAGCAGTCGGGTGTTTGTGGTGGTGGTGTCAGAGCAGTCGGGTGGTAGTGTTGGGGCTGTCAGAGCAGTCTAACGTTTGAGGTGTCGGTGTCAGAGGTGTCAGATGTTTGTGGTGGATGGTGTCAGAGGTGTCAGATGTGTCAGATGTTTGTGGTGGGTGGTGTCAGAGGTGTCAGATGTGTCAGATGTTTGTGGTGGGTGGTGTCAGAGCAGTCAGATGTTTGTGGTGGATGGTGTCAGAGGTGTCAGATGTTTGTGGTGGGTGGTGTCAGAGCAGTCGGGTGGTTGTGGTGGTGGTGTCAGAGCAGTTGGGTGGTAGTGGTGGGTGGTGTCAGAGCAGTCGGGTGGTAGTGTTGGCGCTGTCAGAGCAGTCTAACGTTTGAGGTGTCGGTGTCAGAGGTGTCAGATGTTTGTGGTGGATGGTGTCAGAGGTGTCAGATGTGTCAGATGTTTGTGGTGGGTGGTGTCAGAGGTGTCAGATGTTTGTGGTGGGTGGTGTCAGAGCAGTCAGATGTTTGTGGTGTCGGTGTCAGAGGTGTCAGATGTTTGTGGTGAATGGTGTCAGAGGTGTCAGATGTTTGTGGTGGGTGGTGACCGAGCAGTCGGGTGGTAGTGTTGGGGCTGTCAGAGCAGTCTAACGTTTGAGGTGTCGGTCTCAGAGGTGTCAGATGTTTGTGGTGGATGGTGTCAGAGGTGTCAGATGTTTGTGGTGGGTGGTGTCAGAGCAGTCGGGTGGTAGTGTTGGGGCTGTCAGAGCAGTCTAACGTTTGAGGTGTCGGTGTCAGAGGTGTCAGATGTTTGTGGTGGGTGGTGTCAGAGCAGTCAGATGTTTGTGGTGGGTGGTGTCAGAGGTGTCAGATGTTTGTGGTGGCGGTGTCAGAGCAGTCGGGTGGTAGTGTTGGGGCTGTCAGAGCAGTCTAATGTTTGAGGTGTCGGTGTCAGAGGTGTCAGATGTTTGTGGTGAATGGTGTCAGAGGTGTCAGATGTTTGTGGTGGATGGTGTCAGAGGTGTCAGATGTTTGTGGTGAATGGTGTCAGAGGTGTCAGATGTTTGTGGTGGATGGTGTCAGAGGTGTCAGATGTGTCAGATGTTTGTGGTGGGTGGTGTCAGAGGTGTCAGATGTTTGTGGTGGGTGGTGTCAGAGCAGTCAGATGTTTGTGGTGTCGGTCTCAGAGGTGTCAGATGTTTGTGGTGGATGGTGTCAGAGGTGTCAGATGTTTGTGGTGGGTGGTGTCAGAGCAGTCGGGTGGTAGTGTTGGGGCTGTCAGAGCAGTCTAACGTTTGAGGTGTCGGTGTCAGAGGTGTCAGATGTTTGTGGTGGATGGTGTCAGAGGTGTCAGATGTGTCAGATGTTTGTGGTGGATGGTGTCAGAGGTGTCAGATGTGTCAGATGTTTGTGGTGGGTGGTGTCAGAGGTGTCAGATGTTTGTGGTGGGTGGTGTCAGAGCAGTCAGATGTTTGTGGTGTCGGTCTCAGAGGTGTCAGATGTTTGTGGTGGATGGTGTCAGAGGTGTCAGATGTTTGTGGTGGGTGGTGTCAGAGCAGTCGGGTGGTAGTGTTGGGGCTGTCAGAGCAGTCTAACGTTTGAGGTGTCGGTGTCAGAGGTGTCAGATGTTTGTGGTGGATGGTGTCAGAGGTGTCAGATGTGTCAGATGTTTGTGGTGGGTGGTGTCAGAGGTGTCAGATGTTTCAGATGTTTGTGGTGGGTGGTGTCAGAGGTGTCAGATGTTTGTGGTGGGTGGTGTCAGAGCAGTCAGATGTTTGTGGTGGATGGTGTCAGAGCAGTCGGGTGGTAGTGTTGGGGCTGTCAGAGCAGTCTAACGTTTGAGGTGTCGGTGTCAGAGGTGTCAGATGTGTCAGATGTTTGTGGTGGGTGGTGTCAGAGCAGTCAGATGTTTGTGGTGGGTGGTGTCAGAGGTGTCAGATGTTTGTGGTGGGTGGTGTCAGAGGTGTCAGATGTTTGTGGTGGCGGTGTCAGAGCAGTCGGGTGGTTGTGGTGGTGGTGTCAGAGCAGTCGGGTGGTAGTGTTGGGGCTGTCAGAGCAGTCTAATGTTTGAGGTGTCGGTGTCAGAGGTGTCAGATGTTTGTGGTGAATGGTGTCAGAGGTGTCAGATGTTTGTGGTGGGTGGTGACAGAGCAGTCGGGTGGTAGTGTTGGGGCTGTCAGAGCAGTCTAACGTTTGAGGTGTCGGTGTCAGAGCAGTCAGATGTTTGTGGTGGATGGTGTCAGAGGTGTCAGATGTTTGTGGTGGATGGTGTCAGAGGTGTCAGATGTTTGTGGTGGGGGTGTTAGCGCAGTCGGGTGGTTGTGGTGGTGGTGTCAGCGCAGTCGGGTGGTAGTGTTGCGGCTGTCAGAGGAGTCTAATGTTTGAGGTGTCGGTGTCAGATGTGTCAGATGTTTGTGGTGGATGGTGTCAGAGGTGTCAGATGTTTGTGGTGGATGGTGTCAGAGGTGTCAGATGTTTGTGGTGGGTGGTGACAGAGCAGTCAGATGTTTGTGGTGGTGGTGTCAGAGCAGTCGGGTGGTAGTGTTGGGGCTGTCAGAGCAGTCTAATGTTTGTGGTGGCGGTGTCAGAGCAGTCGGGTGGTTGTGGTAGTGGTGTCAGCGCAGTCGGGTGGTAGTGTTGGGGCTGTCAGAGCAGTCTAACGTTTGAGGTGTCGGTGTCAGAGGTGTCAGATGTTTGTGGTGGATGGTGTCAGAGGTGTCAGATGTGTCAGATGTTTGTGGTGGGTGGTGTCAGAGGTGTCTAATGTTTGAGGTGTCGGTGTCAGAGGTGTCAGATGTTTGTGGTGAATGGTATCAGAGGTGTCAGATGTTTGTGGTGGGTGGTGACAGAGCAGTCGGGTGGTAGTGTTGGGGTTGTCAGAGCAGTCTAACGTTTGAGGTGTCGGTGTCAGAGGTTTGGGGTGGATGGTGTCAGAGGTGTCAGATGTGTCAGATGTTTGTGGTGGGTGGTGTCAGAGGTGTCAGATGTGTCAGATGTTTGTGGTGGATGGTGACAGAGGTGTCAGATGTTTGAGGTGTCGGTGTCAGAGGTGTCAGATGTTTGTGGTGAATGGTGTCAGAGGTGTCAGATGTTTGTGGTGGGTGGTGACAGAGCAGTCGGGTGGTAGTGTTGGGGCTGTCAGAGCAGTCTAACGTTTGAGGTGTCGGTATCAGAGGTGTCAGATGTTTGTGGTGGATGGTGTCAGAGGTGTCAGATGTTTGAGGTGTCGGTGTCAGAGGTGTCAGATGTTTGAGGTGTCGGTGTCAGAGGTGTCAGATGTTTGTGGTGAATGGTGTCAGAGGTGTCAGATGTTTGTGGTGGGTGGTGACAGAGCAGTCGGGTGGTAGTGTTGGGGCTGTCAGAGCAGTCTAACGTTTGAGGTGTCGGTGTCAGAGGTGTCAGATGTTTGTGGTGGATGGTGTCAGAGGTGTCAGATGTTTGAGGTGTCGGTGTCAGAGGTGTCAGATGTTTGAGGTGTCGGTGTCAGAGGTGTCAGATGTTTGAGGTGTCGGTGTCAGAGGTGTCAGATGTTTGTGGTGGGTGGTGTCAGAGCAGTCGGGTGGTAGTGTTGGGGCTGTCAGAGCAGTCTAACGTTTGAGGTGTCGGTGTCAGAGGTGTCAGATGTTTGTGGTGGATGGTGTCAGAGGTGTCAGATGTGTCAGATGTTTGTGGTAGGTGGTGTCAGAGGTGTCAGATGTGTCAGATGTTTGTGGTGGGTGGTGTCAGAGGTGTCAGATGTTTGTGGTGGTTGGTGTCAGAGCAGTCAGATGTTTGTGGTGGATGGTGTCAGAGGTGTCAGATGTGTCAGATGTTTGTGGTGGGTGGTGTCAGAGGTGTCAGATGTGTCAGATGTTTGTGGTGGTTGGTGTCAGAGCAGTCAGATGTTTGTGGTGAATGGTATCAGAGGTGTCAGATGTTTGTGGTGGGTGGTGACAGAGCAGTCGGGTGGTAGTGTTGGGGTTGTCAGAGCAGTCTAACGTTTGAGGTGTCGGTGTCAGAGGTGTCAGATGTTTGTGGTGGGTGGTGTCAGAGGTGTCAGATGTGTCAGATGTTTGTGGTGGGTGGTGTCAGAGGTGTCAGATGTTTGTGGTGGTTGGTGTCAGAGCAGTCAGATGTTTGTGGTGGATGGTGTCAGAGGTGTCAGATGTTTGAGGTGTCGGTGTCAGAGGTGTCAGATGTTTGTGGTGGGTGGTGACAGAGCAGTCGGGTGGTAGTGTTGGGGCTGTCAGAGCAGTCTAACGTTTGAGGTGTCGGTGTCAGAGGTGTCAGATGTTTGTGGTGGATGGTGTCAGAGGTGTCAGATGTTTGTGGTGGGTGGTGTCAGAGCAGTCAGATGTTTGTGGTGGATGGTGTCAGAGGTGTCAGATTTTTGTGGCGGGGGGTGTCAGAGGTGTCAGATGTTTGTGGTGGGTGGTGACAGAGCAGTCAGATGTTTGTGGTGGTGGTGTCAGAGCAGTCGGGTGGTAGTGTTGGGGCTGTCAGAGCAGTCTAACGTTTGAGGTGTCGGTATCAGAGGTGTCAGATGTTTGTGGTGGATGGTGTCAGAGGTGTCCGATGTTTGAGGTGTCGGTGTCAGAGGTGTCAGATGTTTGAGGTGTCGGTGTCAGAGGTGTCAGATGTTTGAGGTGTCGGTGTCAGAGGTGTCAGATGTTTGTGGTGGGTGGTGTCAGAGCAGTCGGGTGGTAGTGTTGGGGCTGTCAGAGCAGTCTAACGTTTGAGGTGTCGGTGTCAGAGGTGTCAGATGTTTGTGGTGGATGGTGTCAGAGGTGTCAGATGTGTCAGATGTTTGTGGTGGGTGGTGTCAGAGGTGTCAGATGTTTGTGGTGGGTGGTGTCAGAGGTGTCAGATGTTTGTGGTGGGTGGTGACAGAGCAGTCGGGTGGTAGTGTTGGGGCTGTCAGAGCAGTCTAACGTTTGAGGTGTCGGTGTCAGAGGTGTCAGATGTTTGTGGTGGATGGTGTCAGAGGTGTCAGATGTTTGTGGCGGGGGGTGTCAGAGGTGTCAGATGTTTGTGGTGGGTGGTGACAGAGCAGTCAGATGTTTGTGGTGGTGATGTCAGAGCAGTCGGGTGGTAGTGTTGGGGCTGTCAGAGCAGTCTAACGTTTGAGGTGTCGGTGTCAGAGGTGTCAGATGTGTCAGATGTTTGTGGTGGGTGGTGACAGAGGTGTCAGATTTTTGTGGTGGGTGGTGTCAGAGCAGTCTAATGTTTGAGGTGTCGGTGTCAGAGGTGTCAGATGTTTGTGGTGAATGGTATCAGAGGTGTCAGATGTTTGTGGTGGGTGGTGACAGAGCAGTCGGGTGGTAGTGTTGGGGCTGTCAGAGCAGTCTAACGTTTGAAGTGTCGGTGTCAGAGGTGTCAGATGTTTGTGGTGGATGGTGTCAGAGGTGTCAGATGTGTCAGATGTTTGTGGTGGGTGGTGTCAGAGGTGTCAGATGTTTGTGGTGGTTGGTGTCAGAGCAGTCGGGTGGTAGTGTTGGGGCTGTCAGAGCAGTCTAACGTTTGAGGTGTCGGTGTCAGAGGTGTCAGATGTTTGTGGTGGATGGTGTCAGAGGTGTCAGATGTGTCAGATGTTTGTGGTGGGTGGTGTCAGAGGTGTCAGATGTTTGTGGTGGGTGGTGTCAGAGCAGTCAGATGTTTGTGGTGGATGGTGTCAGTGGTGTCAGATGTTTGTGGCGGGGGGTGTCAGAGGTGTCAGATGTTTGTGGTGGGTGGTGACAGAGCAGTCGGGTGGTAGTGTTGGGGCTGTCAGAGCAGTCTAATGTTTGTGGTGGTGGTGTCAGAGCAGTCGGGTGGTTGTGGTGGTGGTGTCAGCGCAGTCGGGTGGTAGTGTTGGGGCTGTCAGAGCAGTCTAACGTTTGAGGTGTCGGTGTCAGAGGTGTCAGATGTTTGTGGTGGGTGGTGACCGAGCAGTCGGGTGGTAGTGTTGGGGCTGTCAGAGCAGTCTAACGTTTGAGGTGTCGGTGTCAGAGGTGTCAGATGTTTGTGGTGGATGGTGTCAGAGGTGTCAGATGTGTCAGATGTTTGTGGTGGGTGGTGTCAGAGGTGTCAGATGTGTCAGATGTTTGTGGTGGGTGGTGTCAGAGCAGTCAGATGTTTGTGGTGGATGGTGTCAGAGGTGTCAGATGTTTGTGGTGGGTGGTGTCAGAGCAGTCGGGTGGTTGTGGTGGTGGTGTCAGAGCAGTTGGGTGGTAGTGGTGGGTGGTGTCAGAGCAGTCGGGTGGTAGTGTTGGGGCTGTCAGAGCAGTCTAACGTTTGAGGTGTCGGTGTCAGAGGTGTCAGATGTTTGTGGTGGATGGTGTCAAAGGTGTCAGATGTGTCAGATGTTTGTGGTGGGTGGTGTCAGAGGTGTCAGATGTTTGTGGTGGGTGGTGTCAGAGCAGTCAGATGTTTGTGGTGTCGGTGTCAGAGGTGTCAGATGTTTGTGGTGAATGGTGTCAGAGGTGTCAGATGTTTGTGGTGGGTGGTGACCGAGCAGTCGGGTGGTAGTGTTGGGGCTGTCAGAGCAGTCTAACGTTTGAGGTGTCGGTCTCAGAGGTGTCAGATGTTTGTGGTGGATGGTGTCAGAGGTGTCAGATGTTTGTGGTGGGTGGTGTCAGAGCAGTCGGGTGGTAGTGTTGGGGCTGTCAGAGCAGTCTAACGTTTGAGGTGTCGGTGTCAGAGGTGTCAGATGTTTGTGGTGGATGGTGTCAGAGGTGTCAGATGTGTCAGATGTTTGTGGTGGGTGGTGTCAGAGGTGTCAGATGTTTCAGATGTTTGTGGTGGATGGTGTCAGAGCAGTCGGGTGGTAGTGTTGGGGCTGTCAGAGCAGTCAGATGTTTGTGGTGGGTGGTGTCAGAGGTGTCAGATGTTTGTGGTGGGTGGTGTCAGAGGTGTCAGATGTTTGTGGTGGCGGTGTCAGAGCAGTCGGGTGGTTGTGGTGGTGGTGTCAGAGCAGTCGAGTGGTAGTGTTGGGGCTGTCAGAGCAGTCTAATGTTTGAGGTGTCGGTGTCAGAGGTGTCAGATGTTTGTGGTGAATGGTGTCAGAGGTGTCAGATGTTTGTGGTGGATGGTGTCAGAGGTGTCAGATGTGTCAGATGTTTGTGGTGGGTGGTGTCAGAGGTGTCAGATGTTTGTGGTGGGTGGTGTCAGAGCAGTCAGATGTTTGTGGTGTCGGTGTCAGAGGTGTCAGATGTTTGTGGTGAATGGTGTCAGAGGTGTCAGATGTTTGTGGTGGGTGGTGACCGAGCAGTCGGGTGGTAGTGTTGGGGCTGTCAGAGCAGTCTAACGTTTGAGGTGTCGGTCTCAGAGGTGTCAGATGTTTGTGGTGGATGGTGTCAGAGGTGTCAGATGTTTGTGGTGGGTGGTGTCAGAGCAGTCGGGTGGTAGTGTTGGGGCTGTCAGAGCAGTCTAACGTTTGAGGTGTCGGTGTCAGAGGTGTCAGATGTGTCAGATGTTTGTGGTGGGTGGTGTCAGAGCAGTCAGATGTTTGTGGTGGGTGGTGTCAGAGGTGTCAGATGTTTGTGGTGGGTGGTGTCAGAGGTGTCAGATGTTTGTGGTGGCGGTGTCAGAGCAGTCGGGTGGTTGTGGTGGTGGTGTCAGAGCAGTCGGGTGGTAGTTTTGGGGCTGTCAGAGCAGTCTAATGTTTGAGGTGTCGGTGTCAGAGGTGTCAGATGTTTGTGGTGAATGGTGTCAGAGGTGTCAGATGTTTGTGGTGGGTGGTGACAGAGCAGTCGGGTGGTAGTGTTGGGGCTGTCAGAGCAGTCTAACGTTTGAGGTGTCGGTGTCAGAGCAGTCAGATGTTTGTGGTGGATGGTGTCAGAGGTGTCAGATGTTTGTGGTGGATGGTGTCAGAGGTGTCAGATGTTTGTGGTGGGGGTGTTAGCGCAGTCGGGTGGTTGTGGTGGTGGTGTCAGCGCAGTCGGGTGGTAGTGTTGCGGCTGTCAGAGGAGTCTAATGTTTGAGGTGTCGGTGTCAGATGTGTCAGATGTTTGTGGTGGATGGTGTCAGAGGTGTCAGATGTTTGTGGTGGATGGTGTCAGAGGTGTCAGATGTTTGTGGTGGGTGGTGACAGAGCAGTCAGATGTTTGTGGTGGTGGTGTCAGAGCAGTCGGGTGGTAGTGTTGGGGCTGTCAGAGCAGTCTAATGTTTGTGGTGGCGGTGTCAGAGCAGTCGGGTGGTTGTGGTGGTGGTGTCAGCGCAGTCGGGTGGTAGTGTTGGGGCTGTCAGAGCAGTCTAACGTTTGAGGTGTCGGTGTCAGAGGTGTCAGATGTTTGTGGTGGATGGTGTCAGAGGTGTCAGATGTTTGAGGTGTCGGTCTCAGAGGTGTCAGATGTTTGTGGTGGATGGTGTCAGAGGTGTCTAATGTTTGAGGTGTCGGTGTCAGAGGTGTCAGATGTTTGTGGTGAATGGTATCAGAGGTGTCAGATGTGTCAGATGTTTGTGGTGGGTGGTGTCAGAGGTGTCAGATGTGTCAGATGTTTGTGGTGGGTGGTGTCAGAGTTGTCAGATGTTTGTGGTGGTTGGTGTCAGAGCAGTCAGATGTTTGTGGTGGATGGTGACAGAGGTGTCTAATGTTTGAGGTGTCGGTGTCAGAGGTGTCAGATGTTTGTGGTGAATGGTGTCAGAGGTGTCAGATGTTTGTGGTGGGTGGTGACAGAGCAGTCGGGTGGTAGTGTTGGGGCTGTCAGAGCAGTCTAACGTTTGAGGTGTCGGTGTCAGAGGTGTCAGATGTTTGTGGTGGATGGTGTCAGAGGTGTCAGATGTTTGTGGCGGGGGGTGTCAGAGGTGTCAGATGTTTGTGGTGGGTGGTGACAGAGCAGTCAGATGTTTGTGGTGGTGGTGCCAGAGCAGTCGGGTGGTAGTGTTGGGGCTGTCAGAGCAGTCTAACGTTTGAGGTGTCGGTATCAGAGGTGTCAGATGTTTGTGGTGGGTGGTGTCAGAGGTGTCAGATGTGTCAGATGTTTGTGGTGGGTGGTGTCAGAGGTGTCAGATGTTTGTGGTGGTTGGTGTCAGAGCAGTCAGATGTTTGTGGTGGATGGTGTCAGAGGTGTCAGATGTGTCAGATGTTTGTGGTGGGTGGTGTCAGAGGTGTCAGATGTGTCAGATGTTTGTGGTGGTTGGTGTCAGAGCAGTCAGATGTTTGTGGTGGATGGTGTCAGAGGTGTCAGATGTTTGAGGTGTCGGTGTCAGAGGTGTCAGATGTTTGTGGTGAATGGTGTCAGAGGTGTCAGATGTTTGTGGTGGGTGGTGACAGAGCAGTCGGGTGGTAGTGTCGGGGCTGTCAGAGCAGTCTAACGTTTGAAGTGTCGGTGTCAGAGGTGTCAGATGTTTGTGGTGGATGGTGTCAGAGGTGTCAGATGTTTGTGGCGGGGGGTGTCAGAGGTGTCAGATGTTTGTGGTGGGTGGTGACAGAGCAGTCAGATGTTTGTGGTGGTGATGTCAGAGCAGTCGGGTGGTAGTGTTGGGGCTGTCAGAGCAGTCTAACGTTTGAGGTGTCGGTGTCAGAGGTGTCAGATGTGTCAGATGTTTGTGGTGGGTGGTGACAGAGGTGTCAGATTTTTGTGGTGGGTGGTGTCAGAGCAGTCTAATGTTTGAGGTGTCGGTGTCAGAGGTGTCAGATGTTTGTGGTGAATGGTATCAGAGGTGTCAGATGTTTGTGGTGGGTGGTGACAGAGCAGTCGGGTGGTAGTGTTGGGGCTGTCAGAGCAGTCTAACCTTTGAAGTGTCGGTGTCAGAGGTGTCAGATGTTTGTGTTGGATGGTGTCAGAGGTGTCAGATGTGTCAGATGTTTGTGGTGGGTGGTGTCAGAGGTGTCAGATGTTTGTGGTGAATGGTGTCAGAGGTGTCAGATGTTTGTGGTGGGTAGTGACAGAGCAGTCGGGTGGTAGTGTTGGGGCTGTCAGAGCAGTCTAACGTTTGAGGTGTCGGTGTCAGAGGTGTCAGATGTTTGTGGTGGGTGGTGTCAGAGGTGTCAGATGTGTCAGATGTTTGTGGTGGGTGGTGTCAGAGGTGTCAGATGTGTCAGATGTTTGTGGTGGGTGGTGTCAGAGCAGTCAGATGTTTGTGGTGGATGGTGTCAGAGGTGTCAGATGTTTGTGGTGGGTGGTGTCAGAGCAGTCGGGTGGTAGTGTTGGGGCTGTCAGAGCAGTCTAACGTTTGAGGTGTCGGTGTCAGAGGTGTCAGATGTTTGTGGTGGATGGTGTCAGAGGTGTCAGATGTGTCAGATGTTTGTGGTGGGTGGTGTCAGAGCAGTCAGATGTTTGTGGTGTCGGTGTCAGAGGTGTCAGATGTTTGTGGTGAATGGTGTCAGAGGTGTCAGATGTTTGTGGTGGGTGGTGACCGAGCAGTCGGGTGGTAGTGTTGGGGCTGTCAGAGCAGTCTAACGTTTGAGGTGTCGGTGTCAGAGGTGTCAGATGTTTGTGGTGGATGGTGTCAGAGGTGTCAGATGTGTCAGATGTTTGTGGTGGGTGGTGTCAGAGGTGTCAGATGTGTCAGATGTTTGTGGTGGGTGGTGTCAGAGGTGTCAGATGTGTCAGATGTTTGTGGTGGGTGGTGTCAGAGGTGTCAGATGTTTGTGGTGGGTGGTGTCGGAGCAGTCGGGTGGTTGTGGTGGTGGTGTCAGAGCAGTTGGGTGGTAGTGTTGGGGCTGTCAGAGCAGTCTAATGTTTGAGGTGTCGGTGTCAGAGGTGTCAGATGTTTGTGGTGAATGGTGTCAGAGGTGTCAGATGTTTGTGGTGGGTGGTGACAGAGCAGTCGGGTGGTAGTGTTGGGGCTGTCAGAGCAGTCTAACGTTTGAGGTGTCGGTGTCAGAGCAGTCAGATGTTTGTGGTGGATGGTGTCAGAGGTGTCAGATGTTTGTGGTGGATGGTGTCAGAGGTGTCAGATGTTTGTGGTGGGGGTGTTAGCGCAGTCGGGTGGTTGTGGTGGTGGTGTCAGCGCAGTCGGGTGGTAGTGTTGGGGCTGTCAGAGGAGTCTAATGTTTGAGGTGTCGGTGTCAGATGTGTCAGATGTTTGTGGTGGATGGTGTCAGAGGTGTCAGATGTTTGTGGTGGGTGGTGACAGAGGTGTCAGATGTTTGTGGTGGATGGTGTCAGAGGTGTCAGATGTTTGTGGTGGATGGTGTCAGAGGTGTCAGATGTTTGTGGTGGTGGTGTCAGAGCAGTCGGGTGGTAGTGGTGGGAGTGTCAGGTTCAATCTGGGGTCTGCAGTGGTGGTCTCAGGGTCAATCTGGTGGATGTGCAGATGGTGTCCGAGCAGTCAGTTGTTTGTGGTGGTGGTGTCAGAGCAGTCGGGTGGTTGTGGTGGCGGTGTCAGAGCAGTCGGGTGGTAGTATTGGGGCTGTCAGAGCAGTCTAATGTTTGAGGTGTTGGTGTCAGAGGTGTCAGATGTTTGTGGTGGATGGTGTCAGAGGTGTCAGATGTTTGTGGTGGTGGTGTCAGAGCAGTCGGGTGGTAGTGTTGGGGCTGTCAGAGCAGTCTAACGTTTGAGGTGTCGGTGTCAGAGGTGTCGGTGTCAGAGGTGTCAGATGTTTGTGGTGTATTGTGTCAGAGGTGTCAGATGTGTCAGATGTTTGTGGTGGGTGGTGTCAGAGCTGTCAGATGTTTGTGGTGTGGTTGTCAGAGCAGACTGATGTTTGTGGTGGGGGTGTCAGAGCAGACTTGTGGTTGTGGTGGGAGTGTCAGGTTCAATCTGGGGTTTGTAGTGGTGATGTCAGAGCAGTCGGGTGGTTGTGGTGGTGGTGTCAGAGCAGTCGGGTGGTAGTGTTGTGGGTGTCAGAGCAGTCTAATGTTTGTGATTTGGGTGTCAGAGCAGTCAGATGTTTTGTTGGATGGTGTCAGAGCAGTCTAATGTTTGTGGTGTGGGTGTCAGAGCAGTCAGATGTTTGTGGTGGATAGTGTCAGAGCAGTCAGGTGTTTGTGGTGGGTGGTGTCAGAGTAGTCAGATGTTTGTGGTGGGGGCGTCAGCGCAGTCGGGTGGTTGTGGCGGGGGGTGTCAGTGCAGTCGGGTGGTTGTGGCGCGTGGTGGTGTCATGGTCAATCTGTGGGTTCTGGTGGTGGTGTCAGAGCAGTCTAATGTTTGTGGTGTGGGTGTCAGAGCAGTCGGGTAGTTGTGGTGGGGGTGTCAGAGCAGTCTGATGATTGTGTTGGGGGTGTCAGAGCAGTTAATGTTTGTGGTGGGGGTGTCAGGGTCAATCTGGTGGCTGTGGTGGGGGGTGTCAGAGCAGTCTGATGTTACGTATGAAAAGCTTAAGTCACAAATCTCAAATCACAAATTCTCAATTCTCAAACTCAAATATCTCAAATTTCAACTTCTCAAATCACAAATTCTGGAATCTCGAATCTCAAATTATCAACCTCTAAAATCTCAAATTCTCAAGTCTCAAATGAAAAATTATCTATTTCTGAAACTCAAATATCAACCTCTCAAATCTAACCTTCTCAATTATCAAATCAAAAGTTCTCAAATTCTCATGTCTCGAATTCTCAAATCTCAACTTCTCAAAACTCAAATTCTCAAATCAAATAACAAATTTTCAATCTCACAAATTCTCAAATTTCTCAAAATCACAATTTCTCAAATCTCAAATTCTCAAACTCAAATATCAACCTCAAATTCTTAAATTTCAAATTCTCACTCTCATATTCTCAAATATCAATTTCTCAAATCACATATTCTCAAATTCTCAAACACAAATATCAACCTCAAATTCTCAATTCTCAAATCTCGAATTCTCAAATCTCAAATTTTCCATTTCTCAAATTCTCAAACCTCAAATCACAATTTCTCACACTCTCAAATATCAACCTCCCAAATTCCCAAATCTCAAATTCACAAATCTGAAATTTTATTTTTTACAACTGACTCAATAGTGTAGTGGTCGCAAGCGCGACTGCTGAGCGTGAGGTTCTGGATTCGGTTCCCGGGTCGGGGAAATTGTTATTGGGTTTTTCTGTATAGAAATCCTCAGTAGCAGCACCGAGTTTGGGGTTAAGCCCGGTTGATGGCAACAGGCTCGCCCCCTGTTACATGGCTTACATGACTTAATAACAGCATCGGCGAAATGTGGGTGCACAATAGTAGATACGCCTTTCCAGGCGTGATGCTTTCTATGTTATGTTATGTTTTTCCATAAAGTGTTCTTTCATAAAGTGTAATTTATTATTCTATAGGTACAGCGATTAGCTATTAATATAAATAAAACTAGCAAAGTTAATCACTCCGATCACTCTGTCTTCTCCCAATTTATTACGTATAAATAGGCGAAGTGGATTTAATACGTATGGATAATACTTTCTCGCTCGCACACCGACTATGTTTCATTCATAGCAACTAAAGAAGTACAAATTATTTTCTAACAAAAGATTGGCGGGAAGTATGTTGCACAATACTGGTTTTAAGAGGGCGTGGTCACAAGTTGGGTGCAAGCGATTTTAGTCTTATAGGTGGTTCACCGGCAATGTCGCCCATTGTACATACAGCGATTAGCTATTGATATAAATAAAACTAGCAAAGTTAATCACTCCGATCACTCTGTCTTCTCCCAATTTATTACGGATAAATAGGCGAAGTGGATTTAATACGTATGGATAATACTTTCTCGCTCACACACCGACTATCTGTTTCATTAATAGCAACTAAAGAAGTACAAATTATTTTCTAACAAAAGTTTGGCGGGAAGTATGTTGCACAAAACTGGTTTTAAGAGGGCGTGGTTTTCGCTGTAGTCACAAGTTGGGTGCAAGCGATTTGAGCCTTATAGGTGGTTCACCGGCAATGTCGCCCATTGTACATATTACATGGGACTTAATAACGACATCGGCGAAATGCAATCGAGGCGAGCCTACTACAATCTACCAGGCATATTTGCAGACTCCGGGCGGTAACGGAGAATTTCAGAAAAACTCAATGACAATTTGCCCGAACTGGGAAACGAACCCAGGAGCTCTTGCTGAGCACCCGTGCTGGCGAACACTAGGCCAATGGACAGTCAACTAGATTCCACAAACCCCTGAGAGTCTACAATACAAATACATAGATACTGCAACACTTACCAAGGACGAGGAGTGGGGCAGGACCAGGGCAGCGGCGCGCGCACCTCGTGGCGATCGCCGGAGTGTCCTCCACGTGAGACCACGTCGTGAGTAGTTCCTTCCGTGTCACTAAATACTTCACAAAACTATTTTTATATTCGCCAAGATCGTCAAACGAAAACTTGTGCGACACGCTCACAATAAAAACAGACTACAATCAACGCGTGCGCACTAACCTAACCTACAACCCACGACACACCGGGTGCTACGACTCCGACAACGCACAACTGCAAACTAATTTTCTAATGACGAACTACCCACGAGCGATCCCGAAGCTCGACCGTACATTAATACCAAAAACGGGGGTAGATTAAAAAAATAACATTCAATGAATGTTACCAACATTACAATTTGTACATAGCATAGACTTATTAAATGACTGGTGACAATTTCCATGAATTTATTAATATTTAACGTCTGATGTTTAATGTTAACAAATTTTAATTTTTTACTCAGATTTAATTTATTTATTTCCAGCTTGTAGCGACATCTAGCGGTAACTATGTGAACTACGTAGCAACTTAGCAAGCTAACAACATTATTCGGCGTTAATATTGCTTTAACCAATCACATCACGAGCGAAATGTGAGTCACACAAGTGAAATGTTTACAAATAAGAACATATTTCAGCGCTGAACACGGGGTGTAGTAAGCGTTTTCCTGAACATGGTCCTTCAGCTCAGAATGAGCACAGATTTACGTTTAAATTCCAAGAAAAATAGTAAAATGTAATACTAGTTGACGTGTTTTCCAAGGGAGGGATCTTAACGTATCAAGGACGGTCGCCCATCCACGAACTGACCGCAGCAAGCGCTGCGCTGCAACACCTCGAATATCGAGTGACCTGCGCGGCGGCCACGTCGTGGTGGAAACCTCAATTATTTTCGTTCTTGTCCTTGTTTATCTGTAGGGCAGCACATCATAGGAGGTTATAATTCAGGCATGCTATGCGCTATGTTTACTTACAATTTGACCAGAGAGTCAAAATATTGATCAGAAAGAAGAAAACGAGAATCAGAAGTTGTTAAATAGATATAATTAAAAGTAACTCTTCTCCCACGCTGACCTGTGTTTCTGCCACCTATTACTAGCCGTAGGTGCCTATAACAGGCATCCTGTCGGTCCCTTCCGCTGCGGCGTGAATGTTCTGACTAGAGGTGTCACTAATATAATCATAAAAGTTACTGGTAACATAATATAAAGTATTAATATGATAATAGATTATTCAAATATGCAGTAATAGTGTTACTCAGTAATAGTCAAATACCTATTCTAGTAAAAACGAATCAAGAATCAATGTAAATAACGGTGATTAAACATTTAAACACGCTAACGAACTAAACAACGTTGTTTAGTTCGTAGTCCTAAGCCTGTAAAAGTATGAAGATTTTAATGACCGTTTCGCATAATATGTTAGTCGGTATCGATAATAGTGTAATCATACGACTGAGTACGTTAAATGAATAATATATATTATTGGGTAACGAATACTGAATCCGTAAACTATTATTTGACTATTACCGAGTAATAGTTATAATAATATAATATCAGTAAAGCGTTATATTTAATAATAGTATTACCAACTAATGACCCTATTACCCCATCTCTAGTTCTGACGTCCATTATAATTGTTTAGATAACTTGCGAATGGATTCTGCAAACTTTTGCAAAATTTCGGATCTTAATATAGAAAATTACAAACGAAATTTATGAGAAATTACATAACTTGTTTGTGTTGTATAAGATTTATTTTCGTCTGAAAACAAGTGGCGCAAGTTATATTTGTAACAAGATCCCTTACAAGTGTCACTGAATGACGTCATACATAAACCTGTCAAAGATTCTGACATTATTTGTACCAGGGCTACAGTTAGGTTGGGCTGTAGGGTGCTAGGTACTAAGACCTCAGCAACACAGTTTAGTATCTGCAGACAAATGTATAATCTACATCTCTACAGAATATAAAAGTCAGAAAAATTACACTGAATTCACAAGGATACGATGACATTGTTCCTCCCCAGGCCGCCAGGGTGAAACTTGCTTGATGCTACTTGAAGGGTGCTGGGGGTGTCGAGGGGAGTGAAGGCGGTCACCACTGTGGAGGAACGAGGTATGGTTTTGCTCTATTAAAAAGAAAGGATCCGCTGATCAAGCAAGGTGGTTAGCCTGGCGGGACGAAGCCCGACGGTTGATGTCGGACATTCGTATATGTGTTAGAATCTTTGTAAACTCTCATAGTGCGATTCAGGAATTTCTGTTGTGTTTGTTTCTGTTCGATAGATAGCGATTACTTTTTGCCATGTGTCGAGTAGTAGTCGCTACAACATTACGGGGGAGAGAAATGGTACTAGGAGTACAGCAGACTGTCACACAACCTCGACCGGTACAAGGGAACCCAGCCACGAGCCACTCTTTTGTTGATCTCAAATTACCAGACTGTGTGGGTGGTCCACAATAGTAACCCGCAGTTATGAAACGTAACTCCAATGGAAAGTTCATATTTCTGAAACTTAAAAGGCTTCGTTTCTTGTGACGTTCCAAAGTTTTACACAACGCGTCTAAATCTGAGCTGTCATTATTTTATTAAATACCTACAATCTGTTTTGGCACTTTAATTTTTACTTCATAAAACATTAATCCCGAACTAGCTCGTGTATCGTGGATACAGACACAAATCTCACAAGTACACCCAGACACGGTACAACAAGGTATCTGTAGATAAGAATAAGAATCATAATTAATTATATTATCTTTATAACTTTCTATCTCTATCATCTATCTGTATAACTTTACCTTGTCTCGTGCAAACGTGCCACTTTTCTTTGATCGCCCGTAACTTGAACAAACGTAACCTTTCGAACACCGCACGTAGGTCTGACACATGCTTCTGAAAACTTTCAGAAATAAGCAGATCATCTTGATATGCTAGCAGGGCTAGCACATGCTTCAACGAAGCGCCCGTTCGAAGTATCTATGAGCCGCTGGCATGGCTTTTAACACTGAAATCGTCGTCGAGTCGGCTCGTTCGGTGGGTAAAACTGCATCTCAAACTTATCTTATCATTCATTAATCATCATTATTAGAGTTACCAGTGGGTTCCACACTAGGTCGAGCCTGTCACACAAATATTTGTTCTGTGCGGGAATGAAACCTGCGAACTGTAGTGCAGAAACATAATCCCTTACTGACTGCGCCACCCGCGCCGTCAAGCGACAGATACATATCGTTGTATAAGATAAAAAGTCTCAAGCAGAAGTTTGGCAAAGGTACTTACAACAACATGTATGAAAAAGTTGTCGTCTTTCATCAACTTCTGTCGCTCAATTCTTTTTAAATTCTATACGACTTTATCCTTATATGCAACTGGGTAGATAAGCATTGAAGAAAAATAATTGCACAACTGTCGCCTTCTCTCTATCCATTCACTCCCCGAGGCGGGAGTGAATAGGCATTATTTGAGCTTGCGTGATTCATCGTCGGCAGCATCGTCACTCACCATCAGGTGATTTAAATTAGTAATAAAAAAATAAAAAATGTTTTTTTAAGAAAAAACCAGTTGTTAAAGAGTTTTACTTCCCCATAGAGTTCCTGTTAAATATATCATACTGTATGTATATGGATAAATAGTATTTATTTATTTACCACGAAATCAACACTACATAATATTAAATGGCTGCCCAATTCACGAGCGTCGTCCAAGACCATTTTACATAATATATCATCATCATAATATATTATGTAAAATATATACGTACCCCTTCAGAGAATACAGATTCTCTGAAGGGGTACGTATATATGGGCAGAGGCAATTTAAGTATTGTACACCCACATTTCATGGATGCCGTTATTGAGTCCCACGTAATGGAAGGGGGCCAGCTTATTGTCATCTATCAGGCGCAGTTCCAAATTTCTGTGTTCCTACTGATAATTTCCATACAGAAAAACCCAATAACAATGTTTGACGTAGGAATCGAACCTAGGACTTCAGGCAAAGGAGCAGTTCTTTTCATACCTTCAAAAATTTTCTTAGTGCATATACACCGGAGAGATTTGTTTAACCAACAAGCGCCAGCCACATAAAACTTCTTCTCAGTGATTACTCTCAGTCTCCCACAGCTGGGCAATACTTCCCCACGCCTCCTTCACCATTTAGTGAGCGTGCCACATAAATTCGGCCCATATTGGCGATGTTCCCCGGGGACCAGCTTGCGACTCAATATTTATGAAGATATTTGGAACGCGCTATTTATTGTGCATTTACTGCGATATTTTGATAGGGTGGGTATATTGAAAAGATATATCTTTATAATATTACTTTATTTAATAGGCAGTTCATTGGTGTAGCCGCATGCGCAGCTGAGTGTGGCTCGGTTTGCATTCTCAGTTCCGGGAGTCATATTGGTATTTTCAGAATTTCTCAGTAGCTGCCCGGGAGTTCGGAATGATCACCGGTAGATGGCAAAAGGATCGCCTCCTATTGGCGAAATGCCCAACCTTCGGGGAATACAGGCGTGCTGCTATGGTCTAGTGGTCTTAAGCACGGCTGCTAAGTGTTAGGACTCGGGTTAAATTGACCTTTACAACTATCACGAGTTTTCTTACTATTTACTATCAAAGTAAAGTTAATTTTCATGCAAGCGATTTTAGTTCTTAACATGGTTACATTAGGGATTAGAGTCGCTTATGTGACATCTAGTCATAGTAAAGTTTTGATTTACTATTTACTATATTATAGAGATGTCATGTTAGCGACTCTAATCCCTAATGTAACCGAGTTAAGAACTAAAATCGCTTGCATGAAAATTTACATTTTACTATGAAATTAAATAGTAAAAAACTCATAATAGAGGTACTTCTCAATTAAGCAACTAACGTACTTATATCACGAAGTCTGGTAGACTAATTCAGGACTTTTGATGGCCCGTAACGACTGTCCTAAAGAATCTAAGTATACGACCTACATGTGTTAAGAATGGTCACCCATCCGTTGTATGACCGCAGTTGTAGGTACCTCGCAGATCTGAAGGTAACGTAAAAAAATCAAATTGCCTCTATAGTCAGTGCTTTGAATGTCATGTTTAAACAAATAATCATATATTTTTTAAATGAAGAACGCACCTACCTATTAATAAAACCTGATGGTGGCTGGCAGCGCCATCTTTAAGACAGGTTGCCCGGGGCAACGGCGAGGACGCAACACGGAATGCGGAGTATTTATCCCTATAACTTTATGTTTGTCTGGTAGTAAAATGAAAGGGGAATGTATTTATTTTTTAATTTATGACGCTCTTCATTTGGGACTTGATGGTTTTCTCAATTTTTTTGCAAGGTGAGGTACTTAACGAGTTACGTTAGGTGCCTAAGTTCGTCCTGCACAACTACTGCTGGGTAGTTAGCCTCCTGTTACAAACTTATCCGCCTGCATAATCTGTTCACATGTATGTAAATGTTACTATGTTTTTTATATTATTGTGTAAAGAATGAGTTATAAGCACATAATAACTTGTCAGCTACCCAATTATTTATAGTTCTATGAAATACATAAATCAAAATATTACGTAATACCTATGTAATCACAAAACATGATTCCTAAGTCCAATCAAATTAAAAAAATAATTGCGCCAAATATTTCCTTACAAACAATGGTAGGGTGACAACACCACTTCTCGTCTCGCAATCAAATTTTAATTAACATTTTTTTACAGAATTTTATCTACAATTTCATTTCATTACAGCAAATTATAAAAATGATAGTGTCATTGACATATTATGGTGTTATTGTTCAATAGATTCCCACGGGCGAGGGGCGTAACAATAACCTTTGAGATCGCTGTTATATCGTCATGTTTACGTTGGTAATAGTAAAATTTCTAACAATCGTCTATCATTATACTGATGACGCCTCGCGGCGCTGCCCGTGAACATCCATGGTAAGGTCGGTTAGCGGATATTTCCTGATACGCTTACGTTCTATAGAAAAGTAGGCAGCGGAGGTCTAGGCCAGCGGCCGACAGTAGTGTCACCAGCAGCGCTGGTTCGTCAACCTCATTAACAAATCTACTTCCCCAGAGTGATAAAAAGTTTCGAAAACAGGGATTTGTCCTGCAGAATATTAGGCAGCAGCCAAAAGTCTTGGCGTCATTATGACGTCACCATCAGCAGTTATAGACGTTGTTGTGACGTCAGGACTTTACCTGAAGCCTTGTTATGTTTCAAATATGACGATTTTTATGAGAGTGATGCTAATCAATAATTGTTATTTTTATCATCTCATTAGCTCTGCCTTTTATAGTTTTCTGCTAGAATTAGGCCTTTGCAAAGTTGAACCACAGACGTTATAGTAACTTGTTATCGAATGTAGACTCAAGTACATGTTCGCCTACGAAGCTATTTCGGAGTTATTCGACGAGCGACTGTCATGACTTGCACATTAAAAGTTTTTTGCCTCCTCAGCAATTCACTTCGAAGATAACAAAATGAACACAATTGAATATCTATCGAATGAACGAATCAGAGTGAGGGCCGTGCGTGGCTCTGCTAGTACTATGTACCCTCGACCTTGTGTCGCACATGGCGCCGGGCACTCGCCTCGGAGGGGTGTAACATACACCGACAGCTGATCTACAAACACCCTAAGGCTCAGCACCACGTCCATATTTCATAAGCCCTGCTCGGCAAGTTGCAGAGGTCAGGCGGGTATAAATAAAATAGTCCGAGAGTTGCCTGCACTCCGCATCCGCCGTGAAGCCCTACCGTGGAGGGGCTGCCCGGCAGCCCGAGTTGCTAATACGCATCGACGCAATATCCTTTGTAAGATATGCTACGTCCCGCTTACGAGTGAAGTGAGAGACAGGGACGGGGCGCTACGGTTGACACGAAGAAGCCTAGCTTAGCGTTCCGGGCGTGACGTCACGGGGGCGAGGGGCACCGCGGCGCGGAGGGGCGCGGGGCGGCACGGCGCAGCGCCGGCAGTGTACGGCCGGCCGCTATATCGCGCGGACGGATGCACGATGCGTGCACGGTGAAAAAAACAATCGCGATGCTGTTTGAGAGTCCCAACGCGAAACTGTTCCCGGCGTTCAACATCCCGCCGCC
The DNA here is from genome assembly GCA_947562105.1 of Shargacucullia verbasci. NCBI lineage: Eukaryota > Metazoa > Arthropoda > Insecta > Lepidoptera > Noctuidae > Shargacucullia > Shargacucullia verbasci. Next base: position 111,188 of record OX387309.1, read on the forward strand.
CGTGAGGCTCAGGTGAGCAGTGTGCGTCCGCGGTGTGTCGACCACCGCACTGTGTGTTCAAGTGCCAGTGTTCTTAGTTTTTGCCGAAGCCATAAAAAAATGCCTATAAAGTGTTGTTATGTACGGCGGGCGCGCCGCAGCCGCGACAGTGCGTCTGTCCAGTAACGCTCCAGCGACCGACGAATGAAACGTCGATACGACGTCGCCGCTCTATATTTTTTTCTCACAACCGACCATGATTGTGTTCCGAGTGATCTTAATGTGAAGTATTTCAAACCTAGTGATGTATGGCGCACGATCGTGATCGATGGCGTCTCGTCTATCCTAGACATCCGAGGCAACCGAATCGGAAGCTAACGTCTACTAAAAATAGTATTAAATTCCGTTCAATTGCCGTCTGATCGAGACAATCGATTCGCTCGTGTCAGGGCTGAGTTCAACTCGAAACGGGAATCGATTCTGATTGCTTTGTGTTGCGAAAACACGAGAAACGTGAGAGAAAACTGTTGATTCAGTTTCTGAGTAGTTTTCAATACAACTTCGTAACTTCATGCTTGATTCGGAGCTTGATTCAATAAGAACTGGTATCAAATGAGACGCTTTTGTCAATAAATCGTTTTGCATGGATCGATGTCGCTTGATGTCGCTCGCCGAGTGCCGGCTGGTTCTTAGAAGCGTGTCGAGTCGTGGCCGTGTCGGTCACGTCGCGTCGCTGTAAACACGGCGGCTTCCTGTTGCGCCGAGCCGCATAGCTCAGCTATACAGGGCTTAACTTAGTTGTGGCAGAGCAAATCGTTAGAACACTGCGGTTGGGCAATGCTTCGCGCGCCCGCCGTCTGAATTTATGTATTTCTGGTAATTTTTGCACTTGCGAAGTTATAATAACTGTAAACACCGTTTGTTTGGACCCTTTACGGGTCATTGATCATTAATCCGACTACCTGGCATAGTAAAATGGTGAATAATACACTTTCAAAACTTAACACATTCTTGTGAAACTATAAACAACACCTTTCTGGACAGCTATGAAAGATATTAATGTTATGATTAAGACCAACAACACCAGTTCCTTTTTGTTACATTATTCTGTGTCCTGTTGGTCGCATGTTGGTCTTTACAGCGATCCTTTCGAGGTCATTTACCCATCTAGCCTGGCATATCTGGTTTAACGATCAGGCTCACATTATCGTGCTACTATTATAATAAAAGTACAACTAGCTCCCTCGTCCTCCTTTACAGCCCAATTCCCTCATTTGGCTAAACAAAGCCCTCGTCCAAAACCACGTTTTTATTGTTTCATTTTGTGAACAAGCGTTCGGTTCGCTTCGTATACAACTTTTGACAAGAGGGCCGCTCATAAAACTATGTATACACAGAGCTAATTTACAACGACCCTTGACGACTATAATCCAAACAGTTGGCCTTTACACGAAGCATTTACTTGTGTTAGTTCCACTGAGAGTAAGAGCTAAGAAAAGTAAACCCCCGTGAGCCAAAATGAATTTTCATCTACATTTATCATATAATAATGTATAAACTTAAAAGTCAAAGGACTATAGTACGCTTTAAGAAGGATTGCTAGATTCCAAATGCTCAAATCTGTTTAAAAGGCATCTTTTAAGAATGGCAAAGTCGGCGACGAACGAATTTCTGCGAGAATTTGACGTTTGAGAGTTATAAACTTTGCCTAAAGCGATTCCAAAATTGAGCTCCGAATTCTCATATCTAAGATTGTCATCAGTTTTATTAATAATTTGGGAGGACTAGCGTCGAATACGGAATCCTTTTGTTTCCAATTGAAATCATTTTGTACTTTCTGTATTCAACAATATCTCCAACTTTAGACTTACTTTATTAGCTGATATAAGAAAAGGAGAAAAACGAAATCACTATGTCTACCATTTATCTAAGTTTCTTCTACTCGCTTGTATATAGCGATGGTTCTATCTAATATCAGAAATAGGATAAAAAAATCTAAAAGGTCCACTTCTTTGTATTTCTTACACCATAATTAGATTACGAACAACGTCAGCAAAAATTACAGTAATTTTACATTACCGACAACTAGACGGCTCTCCCTACCTAAATTGGATTTGATATCATTGAACATGACAAGTTTAATTTTGGATTCCATTACAAAAAATACCGTCGCGCGTTGCCGACAATTGGATGGTTCACCCTACAATTTTTATATGTGTTTTTTCATATCATTATTTTGATATTTTTAAGAGGATCTGGAGCCTCAAATATATTTGTCACAAGCATGGCCGCTGAAGTCATAGGTTCGATCCCAGACAGTGAACAGGGAACTATAATGCCTATTACTTACAAAAGATGGTGAGTTTACTGTACTATGTACAGCCTAACCCTTCAGGAAATACAGCCGTGATGGCGGCTCTTATGTTATGAGCCTCGCGGCCTAGGAAATGGCAATATTTGTCATGAAAGGTCGCAATCTTGGGAATGAAACAAATTGTCGTAAAATATATCTTTTTCATGTCTAACTGTAATGGTACTACTGTGCTTAAACTAATGATTTGACTGATACTTATCATTGCCTAATGATAAATCAATAAACATTGTTTTTCCGCTATGTACATATTACTACATATATGTACTTCCGATTGAGCAAATGAAACGGCATAATTGTTGCACAATAAACAAGAGTTTATAAAAAGGCGTTTTTGTTTGCATATCTAAGTCCATTAATGGGCCTTCGTGTGGTCTGTGTAACGTCCCCCAGGTTGATGATATTTTTGTAACCTTTTGATATGTTTCATGAAAGACTCGAGAAACCATTAGCAGGGCGGCAGTATAGAAAGTACCCAATCAATCCTAGATAGGGCGGCGGGCATTTGCCGTGCAGCAATTGAAAAGAAAATCTAGATTTAGTACATAGCTCTGATACTAGATACCAAGCCATCATAAAACAGAAAGGTGCATTTATATTGTTGAACCATTTTCGTTATACAATTGGCTGCAGACTTATCAAGGGGTGTCGGTCAGACGCGAAACGGTCACATAGCCGTAAGGCAGAATATGAGTTAAAATATTAAAAGTAACTCCAGCTACCAGGGCATCATAACCGTTATGATAGGTATTAGCGTACAATAGACAGAGAAAAAAATTCTAAATAATGCCACTGCCGCAGGGACAATAACAAAGGCATCATAGTTTGCAAGCGGTGTCATGTAGACGATTGTTCTATGTATAAATGTGGAAGATACAGGTCATAATGAGATCATGTATGGAAGAATACCTTCTGAACTTTTAGCAAGGAAAAACCGTCTTTGATTGATGTTACCTTAGTAATATGCGCACCCTGGGCAGTCACCTTTGTTACGAACCTCTATCAAGGCGATATTGATATCCAAAGAAAGAAGATCTTCAGCGTTGTTAATATCAACTTGTAATCCTTTTTTATCGAATAATTATAAACTCGATACTTCGCTTTAACAACACCTCCTTCACTCGATGCCAAGCGTCCTGTGTGTAAGTAATATCGATATGTATTGCGATTTGTCTGTTAGGCGAGGTGATCATTGCAATGACTGTTCACTGTAGCAGTTCCAAAAACCAAATTACCGAAACTATCTATATTGGTTTACCGTTCAGAACAAACTAAAGACGGGCTGGCTCTCTTTGTACTTATAAGTTCCTAGTATCTGTAATGTAAACACCACGTCACTTTACAGTCTCTGTCCCAACAGAGCTAGAGGTCCAATAAATTAATTATCGAGGAAACGCTTTCAAGCGGTTCACAGCAAACTGAAGACGGGTTGCCTTTGTAGTCATAGGTTCCTGGTAGTTGCGATGTAAACATAATGACACTTCCCACTCTTCCTGATGTTGAAATGTCAGACAAGTTGGTGGACAGATTCTTTTGATATAGGTAATTTATTCCAGGAAATACAAACAAACTATAAAAGAAAGAAAGAAAACAAACAAAGAACCTGCCTGTATCAAACCTATATGACAAAGCATCAAAATTAAAACACTTTGTAATCATAAATTCCTGGTACTTGCTATGTAAACATTGTGTCACATTCTACTGTTCCTAGAAACGAAACCACCGATATTTTTGAAGGTAAAAAAATAATAATACAGTATGTACTTTACATTAATTAAGTACTCACTCACGCCAGTAGACACCGAAGGGTTAGGCAGACACAAGACAAGACACTGACAGAAGATATGCTAATAGTTCTTCAACTAATTAATTATACTCGTAACTGATAATACATTTTTCAAGACTACCTACCTCATTGACTGAACTGTGCTCGGTTGATGGCAATAGGCTTGCCCCTCCCTATAACATGGGTCTTCTTAAAAATGGCATCGGTGAAATGTGGGGTGCGTGGGTGCACGAAAGTATACTTGTGCCTAACCCTTGTTATATAGTTTATCAACTAAAAGTCTCCCCCCCGTTTTTCATGACAAAAGAAAATAAACATATTTTCTAGTTGACTATATTCAGAATAAATCACCATGATAGCGTTGTGTAATTTTTTTCTGAAACCCGCAAGGGAGATCAGATATACTGTTTCGTCACTGATCTAGTAGGAATACATAAAATATGTCAGTCAAAGCAGTAAAGCGTCTCGCGTAACTCATAAAATCGACGGACGGTAACGTTCACTCGTTATTTTATGACTATTTATTTACTTCGCACGCTGTCGGAACCAGGTCAAATATGAAATACGACAAAGGTACCATCCAGCCAAGCAAGATATATATGTCACGAGACCGGCCCCTTAGACTTTGAATTCATGTGCGGATCAGAATTTCATTGTTCCTTGCGTTGACAGTGAACTTAAACAAACATCGTGAGGAAATCTGCAGACCTGAGAGGTCTCCATAAAGTTCTTGATGGTGTGTGTAGTCCGCTAATCCACACCAGGACAAGAACAGAGAAGAGGCCTGTTTTCAGCAGACCCCAATATTTCCTTATCCGATCTGAATCCCTGGTTTCATAATTTTCCTGAGACACATAAATTTGTCAAAGAATTTCACTAAACTTTCTGTTATTTTTTATCACTCTCAGAAACTCCTAGAATGATAAAAATCAATGTACGATTCGTCTATATAGGCGATATGATTCTACTGAATGCGGAATACATGGCCGATTTGTCTGATAATTGTTACTTTCATTGTCTGTCCAACCGTGTCGGTCCGTCAATTATAATAATTGCGGTCGGATAACCCCGATGTGGTTGATCACCCGACCAAAGTGTCCCCGACCATATCTGGATGTGTGTTCATCGAACCTTTTTAGTAGGAGATATATTATTGGGTCGGCTTGGTACTAAATTAACTACTAGGAGTACATAGGCACTTCGAATGACTGTAATCAAAAGTAAAGCTGTGTGCACATGCACACACAACACACTGTGTGTTGATAGAAGTCCCCAGTGTTTAGAGTTTAGACACAATGTAGAAATAGATAGAAGTGCCACTATGAAGTTCACAGTAGTTGCTAGTATAAACTTTGGACTGATGAGTACTCTGGACTGCTACGAATTTCCTTTAAACCCAATAATTCCTTGGCCTACTCTAAACAGTTGCGCTTGCACTTGAGGCTGTAAACTAAATATTACGTAACATTCCTATCTCTAGTAGAACTGTACACCGTCTCTGGACTGGTTATTTGGGTTTGCTGTGAGTCTAGTTTTTTTAAACCAACTTTAAAGGGCTTTTTTTTCCATTTCTAATGGAGTTGGTATTGATTTTTGTACACTATTGACCCCGTTTGATGCGTAAATTGGAGTGAACATTCTACTCTTGTACATTTTGTGGTCTAGTCCAGTGGGAGAGTGCAATTAGATTGCTTGTATTGATTCGGCAGTGTGCGAACACACTGTACGAATCTTGTTACATTCACGTAACGAGCAGTCAAATGAATGGAATGTTGCCAGAGCCACCTATGTAAAACGTGCAATGATTTTGAAAACTTGTTAGATCATTGACAAAATATATATTGAATTTGCTAATCGACTGAATCTGCTTACCTTTATGAGGTCCTAGTACTGTTTACCTGGGGTGGCTTATTCCGGGGTTGGTCGAACACATCATCATCACTACATAGTATAAAACAAAGTCGCTTTCTCTGTCCCTATGTCCCTTTGTATGCTTAAATCTTTGAAACTACGCAACGGATTTTGATGCGGTTTTTTTTAATAGATAGAGTGATTCAAGAGGAAGGTTTATACGTATAATACATGCATAATATATTAGAGAAACACTGATAATTTTAGAGGTTTCTAATGTGATATCGTAAATAAACACATTTTTTTGCGCTTACATTGCAAACGCGGGCTGAACCCTACGAGATAGATCAAAATAATGTACTACAGTATTGTACACCTTAAAAAGGTCTACAAAAAAGTCCACGATGGTATATGTTTATCTCTTAGGGATAACCCACAATAACCATTCATAAACCACGCGGGCGAAGCCGCGGGCGGAAGCTAGTAAAATATAAATTACTGAAACTGGATGGAACATTTTATAAACAGACACATGCTACAAAAGTAGGACAGACAATTGACATTCGGTGCCCGATTTATCGGACCTGCAAAAAGTGTGTGATCTTACCTCAACAAGTTGGCAGTGGCTCTACTAACATTTCGTGTTTCCATGAATGAAAAATATATTGTGTTAGAAATTCTTGCATTGTTGCCACACTCATTCATTGGAGCATATCGGAAACAAGTATTTTGCCAAAATGCTTCATTATTTTAGCAAGACCATTAATTATTTCATCCTCAAAGCATTCTGTGAAATACTGCACCTCGTCCAGATGTTAACCATGTATTGGCACATAATGCACGTGTAAGAAAATATTGAATTATTTGTGTGTTGAAAGGGCTGAACAGACCACTCCAGTGTTTAGTTTGCCAAGGGCGGTTTGATTTTTGGCCTTACTTAGTTAGATTCCTGGTACTTTGATTTCCTGATTCTTCGTTCAGCCGTTAAGATTCCTGGAAAAAATTGCTTAGTATCCACACCAGGTGAGTACTATCTTCTTTGCGATTTAAGGATCATTTCTATAGGATGGGCGGAGCACGCTGCTGACCTCCTTGTGCTAATCCGATATTATTTGCTAATCAGCTGTCAAGCTGAAAAAAAAAAAAACAAGACGTCATTCAAATTGTTGTTATTCAGGAAATGGTACTAGGACCTCATGAACTTTAGGAGTTCACCAGACATTGCGACTTACTCATGCGCAAATACTAGTGCAACTTATGAGTGAAAATCAAAAAATATAATAATTTAATATTGTAGGTGTATGTAATGAAACCTAAAATCGAATAACAATATATTAAGTTACCAAAATGTCGGACCGCAGTCGTAACGACGTGATAATAAATCGAAGATCATAAATGTCTCCGCAGTTTTCAGAACCTATGTACGGTACTACGCGCAAAGTATGGTTGGACCGCCTACGCCTGTCAGTTAGTGAAATATCTTGAAACTCACACTGGCACAATATACACCGCAAATAAATCCTCCCCTTCCTCCAATCTTATTTGCTTTCTTTCTTTATATGTATTTCTTCGATCTGTATTGTAAACTCTAACGACTGTGTAGAAAGAAACAAGACTATTTATTTGGTGAAACTTCTTTTATGTTTTCGTTGTTTGTTACCTCCGACCAAATTACAAGTAAGGAAACCCCAATCTCTACAAGTACTAGGAACTCATAAGCTTTAGCAGTTCACCAGACAATAAAAGCTTACTCACGCATGCGTCAAAATGCATGCATTAGCACACATCTCACGCAAAAGGTTTTACGATTACCGCGAAGGTTACCGTAAGTCTTTGTGTCAATACAAAAAGCTGTGAGTTTGCTTCAAAGGCACAAAATAATGAATTTTCGTGTCAGAAAAGAATATCAGTAAATCTTGGTAAAAATGCTTTTATTTTTATTTTTTGAAGATAGGTTTTTGAGACAAAGGAAAATTGAAAATATGTTCTTCTTATACGGCACGGTTGGCGGAGTGTGTTGAGAGATCGACTGCTGCGCTCGGTGTCGCGGGTTCGATCCCCGCACGGAACAAATATTTGTATGATCTACAGATAGTTGTTTCGGGTCTGGTTGTGTGTGCACGTGACATGTATGTTTGTAAACTGTACCCACGATACAGGAGAAATCCTAGTGTGGGGCAAAGTTTAAAAAAAAAAAAAAAAAAAAAAACATAATGCCCTGGTATCTCCGATAGATAAGGAAATGTACTGTGACGGTATTAAGACCCAAAGTTTTGCCTTCATCACGGGCTACTATTGACAATTTTCTAAAAGAAAACTGCAATTGCTTAAACAGAGTCGAACTACATATAAACAAGCACGTTCACATATACAAATCCTTGTTGGCACTGGCAATAAGGCTCTAAACAAATCAACATTAATTCTCAATATATTCACATAGAGCTGTTAATTTGTTATCAAATACAATCTGTTAAGTGATTAGACCGGACAGGTGGTCAATTAATATCAATCTAACATATTGTTTTAAAGTCCAATAGATTTGACATTTATTTTATGATCTATCTTCTCACATGAGAATTGGACATGTACTGGTGGCAAGATCACCCGAACACAAACAAGCTCGGTATGTAAATACACATAACCTAGTATATCTATCGCATCTGTAGACAAGTGTACATACAATACAAAGCTGTCGAAAAGGCACGTGATTTGTAAATTAATGACCATTTTCTTTCAGAGAATGGAAACTTCTCTAGCCATTGTAGAATGTACACTGAAACATTTTAAAGTTATCAAAAGTATATGGTGCACGTTACACCAACATTTCGCCGATGCCGTCTAAGAAAAGTCAACAACACTTTGACCGGCTTCGAATCGAACCATACGCTTAAAAGCAGCACTTGTGATAGCTAGACTACCAGGAGTTTAATGTACTACGAAACTATATGCAGTCTGTATCGATCCTGTTAAGTTTAGAACATTTAAATTATTTTGGTCGTTTTCTGTCTGCTGCAGCTTTGTTTTAAAACCAAATCTTTTATGCAACAGCCCGAGCTGGAAATGTTCTATTTTGGAAGTTAAATCAAATTAGGGCAAATAAGGTTGCGGAGGTCAGGTGACTGTCGGTTCGTGTGAAAATACTGATGTAAGATCTGGATAGACTGGAAAGCGATTCCAATATTACTAAACGTGTTGACTATGGGTAGTAATATTTTATGTTACCCTGGTGACGCAGGGCTCTTCTCAAAATGCGAAGCGTTGGCCCTTTCGACGGACTACCCACGTCACTATCGTGAAACTGATGAAAATTTCTCAGGTGTGTAGGTTTCCTCACGATGTTTACTTTCAAGTGATTATATCAAAAATTAGAGGTGCCGTGAAACCAGCGTTGAAGTTCTACGGGCAAAAGGTACACTACATACTATTTTTTGGGTTAAGACCATAGATTTAGCGTAAGCGAAATTCTAAGTCTATGGTTAAGACCATGTCTAACAGTGGTGAGTTGATATATCGTGCATATATGATGTGTAGATAACTGATGCGCTCGCGTTCCTAATAATATATATGAGCTCGTGAGTCGCATAAACATTTTCACCAAACGAGGAAGCAGATTTCATATTTTGTTTAAAATTTATAAATTTGCTTACCTCATTAGTGTCAATTATTACCAAGGCGCTACATGAGTATAAAAAAAAAAACTGATAGGCTCATCGGTACCAGGATTTCAGAAACGTAAGCAAATAACCAATAATTGTTATTACTACTAGAGCAACGCGGTGACGGTTTAGAAAGTGATATCAGTTCGCGAATTCGTTTTGTTAAAAAAAAAAACGTTGGCCAAGCACGAATCGAGATCGTGCTGAGTGTTGTTTTGATCGTGTTGTACTTTGATGTTTTTTGTTTGATTTAGAATTGAATTCTACTATTGAAACTGCGTGTTCCATTGAACCGACTATAAAAAGGATACTACTTATTTGGGAAAATTTAACCTGATAGACAGAGGGATCAAAGTCCGAACTGAACTTAGGACAGTTAGGTTAGTTCTTTTTTATAGTACTCAGATTTTCAAATGTAGAAAATCTCGTAGCGTAGTTGGACATAATACCAGGCAATCATAACTCCACCTACACTTGTAGCTGTAATAGTGTGTAGATCTCTGAAAGATAGAACCCTCTTTTTATATTGATAGAAAGTGGAGTCTATTGTGTCGTTCCATTTTTAATTATAGCTTCGTAGTCTATTAGAATCTGAATTAAACTAAATTGCACTACTCTATCTAGCCCAGTTTAATTGAACAATGAAGAGATGGCCCGTATTCTTAGATAGAAAATTAATTGTGTTATTGTAAGCATAAATAACTGTCTCATTTGTCTCGCAGTAGACGAGGCTACCGAGAGTTCTAATCCAAATTAAGGATTTGAATGAACAAGTTAGGAATTTCTGTCTGAGACAGCAGAAATTTTAGTTATTGCATGCTCATTCTTTATTAAGGCATTTAGAAAGGGATGTAGGGTGTTTTATCGCTTTCTACTTTGGTCACATTACTGGCCCTTGGGGAAGACTCCAGCTGACACAGTGTGTGTGGCCGACATTCGGCAAATATTGCCTACCTACTTTCTTGTGTTCACGATAGTGTACGCATTATAATGCCCTTTTAAATTCAGCTGCTAATCTCTCATGCTACCCTAGTACCCACGCAGACACGTGTTGCTCGTAGAGTCTTAATTAAAACTAGAGTGGCGCGCAATTAGTCAACAATCGATTATTGACTATTGATTCTAAGAATTAGTCAATGTTTAGAGCTGCTACTTTACATACAATCATTCAGTCGGTCCCTCATTAGTAAGTAATTAGTTAGGTACCTATCTTTCTGTTGTATGATAATTACAAAGCTTGGTATGTTCGATTTACATTTTAAATATAACATTATGTACTTGTCTACTATCTGTTCTCGTGACTGACTCATTGGTCTATTGGTAACAAGCGTGACTGCTGATCGTGAGATACTGGGTTCGATTCCCGGGTCGAGCAAAGTGTTATTGGGTTTTTCTGTATGGAAATTCTCAGGAGCACCACGGAGTCTGGAAATGTATCTGGTAGATGGAAATAGGCTGACCTCCTATTACATTGGACCAATAAAATGTGTACAATAGTACACTTCTGCCTAACCCTGCGGGGAATACAGGCGTGATGCTATTTTATGTTATGTTCCCGAGACGCTCTCCCCGCAGACGAAGATATTTCATACAAACTTAGACCTCCATTGCACCCACCCCCTTAGAGAAAATGCTTTAATTTCAAGTTTGTGTAGGCTATTCCTGATATAGTGGTATTATTTAATTTATAGAATTTCTGTTCATAAATAACTGCTGCCGTCCTTGTAGGTAAAGTCAGAGGGTGTGACGGATACACCCACAGTTCGCCGATAGTGGTATTCGGATATCGGAGCTTTTCTCAAGGTTGTAACTAAGAATTTACTTACAGAAAATGCCGAAGAAACTTTTTGCTACTAGTGAACAGGAAACGTCAACTTTACTATGTTTTCCTGTTAGAAAAAATAGGTCGGGATGGGAATTCTGGGTCGCTTGCTCGTTCAAAGGGTACTTTACGTCATAATCTGATTATCGCGTGTAAGAACTTGCTTCCTCTGCTTAGCCTTTCAAAGATGCTTGCTTGCCCGTGTGCCAGTCGGTATTCGGTTTTTTCATAACTTTTTTATTGGATCTCTTCTATCAAAATTATAATTATTATAACCTTGAGTGTACAGTGGTTAGTTATATGATGCGGCGATGTCCCGAGGTCGATCTCAGACGTGTACAAATGTGTTTTTATAACTGTTGTGTAAAGCAATTTATCAAGTTTGTGTTTTTTTTGCGATAATCTTTCATCAAACGGATATGGGTGGTACTAGGACGCCAGAAATGTAACGTAGTATCGGAGAATGTCGAAAAAGAACAGTTTGTTGATAAATGTAATAAATGAAAATTGATGATTGATTAAATTATTTTAATTGAAAGCCTTGACACTAAAGAAGAAATATCTACTCGGGAATTCATTATATAACATTCATTACCCTTTGATAAATAAACCTTTTAATGTGAAAGTATGTTCTGAAGATAAGTTTTTTTTTTTACTGTTGATAGGCAAGCGTTTGACCACTATCTCACCTGATGGTAAGCGATGATGAGGAAGATGTAGCATGCTTGCCTAGAAGTAACCTATCCACTCTTGAAGACTCCCAGGTTGTAACTATCAGGAAATAGACTCTAGCAGGGAATTCCACGCCTTAGCTGTACGTAAAAATTTAAAGGCAATTCAAATAATATTTATTTGAATAAAGAAGGTATTGCAGCAAATTGTCTACTAAATATAACGAAAAATTGTTAAAATCAAATGAATGAATGAATAGTAAAAAACATTTTGCAAAAATAGTAACGTCCACGCACGCGTTTCGGACACTGCATAAATAATTAAAATGACCTACACAGCACCCCTTTTCATTCACAAAGTAACATTGATCATTTCATCAAGTCGGGGCGCGCGCCCCTACACCTGCGCGACGTTGCCGTTGCGTGCACGCATGCACGGAGCGGCAACCGCGCAGGTGTCGAGTTCCCTGTTGAATTGAAACTGGATGTATCCTGCGTTGTCTGCGGCCTTAGTACAATGAGATTTAGTTATGCTAATTTTGAATTATTTATGTTGCTTTACTTTGAGACATTTGAAACTAAACTTATAAGATAGAAGAAAATACACTTGTCTTTTGATTACCGTTAAATTGTTTTTAAACGATGGCCGAAATAGTAATTAAATATTGCTGAAACTGTTCGTTATTATCTAAAACGGTTGGCTAAGATAGGAATGCAGAGGGCCGATTCCACTAATTTATTATGCTACAATCGAAACTCGACCGATCAACGACTTTTGGACATTTTTTAGTTAAGAAAAACGTCCAAATGTCATTAAACACTGCATTGATTGCAGTTTAGTTAGGGGAATCGGCTCCCAGCTTCAGGTATAGCTTAACTTAACCAGCGTTTTTATGGAATGACAGACTTAATGAAACCCGTGCTCAAGTAGACATCGCTAATCGTAGTTCTATAAAACGGTCCTTAAAGACCTGTTTAGGAAGTTAAGAAGCTATATAATTCATTTAGAAATAGTTAACGATAGATTCAACAACAAACTTACTGATATTTATGATAGACTAGCTTTTACCCGCGACTTCGGTGCACGTGGAATTTAGAATCTGATATTTTCCTGCGGTAAAATGGAGCCTATATTTTAAGTTAGATCTCTAGTAATATATCGATGAAAATTGAATTCAATTCCATGCAGTAGTTTTTGCGTGATGCGTGTATAAACATACAGATAGACAAAAATTCTAAAAACTGTTGTTTTGGCTTCTGATGCTCTACTAATAAAGAATATTTTTTCTCCAATATCTATAATGTACAGACATCGGCCTATGTATTATAATTTTATTATACATATGTATAGATTAGACAGAGGTATCAAAGACAATCTGTTATCGATAGATCGCTACTCCAGTGATCCAGTCTATTGTTTTAAAGCGCTACCTCGATTTGTTTTGGTTTTCTCTTGTACTCCTCACACAATGACTAGTGTTTTGTGCATTTATAAGTCACTCACGGCTTTATTTGCTTCTTCATAAAGATTCATTAATAAATCTTTCTTAGGCATTAATCATTTAATTGTATTTCTAGCAATAGTTATAGAACGTGTATTTCTAAAAGACCACCAAAATGGCGCAGTGATAAACCATCTTCTTCATAAAAGAGTAGTTGGTGAGTTTGATTCTAACGTGCCCTACTTAAATTCACGATAAAATACCACTTTGCATCGGGAAAATATTTTTAAATGATATATTATTTGTTTTAAGTTTAGATAGTTTATCAGTTCAGCTATGGCAAGGACTGTGTATATTATATCAACCAGAGAATTCCAGTATTCGTGAGTCGTGTATTTATTTGCTTTAACTCTTAACGTCATATGACGGTCAGCTGTCTGTCATCAGCAAGCCGGGAATGCCACGAGACACGAGCTCTAATTGATAAACAAACGCATTGAAACACATCAAGAATGCTTCCACTCTTAATGGTTCTGTGTATTCAGAGGATCTTTAATAATAACATGTCAGAACGACGGATACTACAAGAATAATATGTACTGCATTAAAAATGTAATTTATATCGTGTTCCTGAAACTCAACATTAAGTCAAGCCTGTCTCATGAAAGACTAAGTATCTTCTAGAGGTAGACAGAAGTGGAACATTTCTATAACTTTTTATACACTGAAGAGTTTTTTTAGTAATTATAACATAACTATATTTATTTGTGTCCGCTCATCAGCTCCGCACATCAAACATAAAAGCAGTGCCAACTCGTGTTTATCACCATTACAATAATTATACAAAGTTTCATCTCAAACTGGGAATAATTAAGTGTCGGCACAAAAAACATGACCTACAAAAGTCCTTTCCCAATTACTCTAAAAACTCCATTGTTACCGAAATTAATTAGCCCAGAATGAGGGCTCCCAATCTCGGGGCGACAATAAGAAAAAGTAACAACTCGACGAAACAAACGCTTTACCAAAACAACCCTTTCAAACTTTTACAATGTATAAAACGAGAATAAAGTGTCCCAAGAATCGTTCCCTGGGGGACGCCCAACAGGTATCTCTATCCCCTTCACTCTTGACGAGAAATTCCTGTTTTGGTCGCTTGTGTGAGTGAGAAGGGTGACAATGGACTAGTTCCGAGAGGTGTGTATACAAGAACAGATGTCGATGACGTCATGAACGGTGGCGCTACAGTGTTGAAGGCGTGCGTCGGAACCGGTCGTAACGTGAGATGTACAATGATTATTGCGTCGTGTGATATGTACGATGGCAGGTCGGAAGTCGGTTGCGATAACACTTTATTTATATTTGATATCAATATATTTCTACGAAGAAAGAGAACGACTTGACGTGATTGTACGTGATATTTTAAAGGTTAATATTCAGGTGGAAGGCTGCAGTCGGCTAAAATGGGTTTTTATTTATATTTTTACCAAGAATAAGAGATTTGAGCGCTTTTGTAAAGCCCACATAAACACGTAATATTTTAAAGCAAGATACGTGTAGAACAACGGTGTAACAATCTTATATTTTGAATGAATAAGAAAAAATATTGATAATATATGATTTTAATTAGATTAGTTCAGTATATTAAAAAAATATTTTGGCTTTGTATGTAAGTATGTCAAATTATAAGTGTACTAGAGCATGTTAAGTATGTGCGTGTGTAAGGGGAGAATGAAACAGGTGCATTCAAAGCAAGTATTATCAATAGGGGAAGCGCAGGGACCTTGCTGAGCCGTGGGGTTCAAGAGCATTGGGCTAACAGTTATTAATTAAATAATATAGCTATAACTAACAATATTATGAGTTTATAAGTCAAGCAAATAATATTAGTATTTAACAAAGCGCGCCTCTAGCGGCTGCTACACTAAACTAATATTGTTCAGACCAATATTAATTATTAGAGTCGTTAGCAAGGAATACAACATAAGAACATTATAAAAAGTAAATTTTTCTCATGAGACTACGAACCTGCTCGTACTGCGGTGTATACTCCAAGAATCGTAGTTTGAATTTTATACGGTACTAGCTTAAGCCCGCGACTTCGTCCGCGTAACCTACGTGCAATATACATTTATGCGTATAATTCTCAGGAATAATGTAGAATTTAGGCCATCGTTCAGCAGTTGACGTTTTCTGGTTGATGATGATGATGAAAATAATTTTTAGAATTGGATCATTACTTACGGTGATTACCCCCCCACATACAGACTTACAAACAAATGTTACCTCTTTATAATATGTATTAGTATAGATAACAGTATTAACTTTGGAGGTATAAGTATCTAATGCTTTGCATCCTACAATAATTTATCCGAGTCCACGAACTAGTGTTGTATTTTTCTACAGTCAGTGTTTTTACACAATAATCATGTAATCTACAAATAAATAAATAAGTTACAATAAATTATTGCAACTTAATCATTCCGAGATCTATTTTTTTATTGAAATGAAATGTTCACATCTAATTAGCTTTCTTTAATTATTACTGTAACAAACAGTATACAAGACCAGCGAAGTAAAAATCCAATCAAAGTTTACACCAGGGCGACAGAGGTTGAGAAGTGGTAACTAACTTTGATGGAAATCATGATAACTAAGTAGCTATTTATAACTTGGTCAAAGTCAAAGTCAAAGTCAAAGTTTTTTATTTCAAATGGGCCTTTGCAGGCACTTTTAAAACGTTATGAATCTAGGCGCACGGTTCCAAAGTGGGTGGGTCCTATGGAGAAGAGACCGGCAAGAAACTCCATGGATACTCTTTTAAAAATATTGGTTTACAATGAGTTGAAGCAATTTATAATAACAAAATAAAATAGAAAATACTCTTACAATGCAATATTACATTACATGACATACAAGGACTACTATATAAGATAATAAAATAAAATAAATTAACATTTCCAAAATAAAATGTTCAAGTCTTTGTTTGTTAAACAAAAATGTATAACAATGTTATGTAAAAAAAAAGAAGAAGAAAAAAAAAATAATGTAATACAATAAAATAAAATAAAGTACACATAAGATATAAATGTCTAGTCATGCAGAAAACACCACAACTAGATTGTGGGGATTAGAAACAACTAGTCACCAGGGAAGCCACATGTGCAGAAGATAATTAACGCCATACGTTTCTATCATCAACGTAGTCATTGACCTTATAATAGGCTTTCTTTATTAGAATGGATTTAACATAAGATTTAAACTTGTTACCAGTGAGATCGGTGACAGTTTTAGGTAACTTATTATAGAAGCGCACGCCATTACCTAGAAATGACTTATTAGTTTTAGACAATCTAAATTTAGGTACCACTATTTTGTGTTTATTCCTAGTATTAAAGTTGTGGAAGTCACTGTTGACGTTAAACAGTTGCAGGTTTTTCCGGACATACATGATATTTTCTAGAATGTATAGTGACGGCAGTGTCAGAATATCTATATCACTAAAGAAGTCTCGTAAAGACTCGTGGGGGCCCATGTTGTAGATTGCACGAATTGCTCTCTTCTGTAAAATAAATATTGAATCTACGTCAGCTGCAGATCCCCACAACAGAATGCCGTAGGACATGATGCTATGAAAATATGCAAAGTAAACTAATCTGGCCGTGGCTACATCCGTTAACTGCCTGATTTTTCTAACTGCAAATGCTGCAGAGCTAAGTCTCTTCGACAGAGCTCTGATATGAGGACCCCACTGCAACTTCGAATCAATTGTTATTCCTAAGAACACCGTTTCGTTTATAATATCGAGTCCTTTGCCGTCAAGCATCAAATGCAAGCCTACGCTGGGTACATTTGGCAGGGAAAACCTTAAACATTTCGTTTTAGTAGCATTTAGTAATAGGTTATTTACCGCGAACCATTTAGACAGAACAGTTAAGCTATCATTAATATGTGAAACTTCCCTGTCTTTTCTACTTATCTTAAAAATGAGAGAAGTGTCGTCGGCGAATAAAATAATATCTGATAAATTATTCATCATGTATGGAAGGTCATTTATATAAGCAAGAAACAAGAAAGGCCCAAGAATTGATCCTTGGGGCACGCCCATCTTAACAAGAGACCCCGATGAAGTAACACCATTTACACCTACTTTCTGCTGCCTATCAGATAAATAGGAAAAGATTAGATCAGCAGCTCGGCCACGAATTCCGTAATGTTGAAGTTTACGAATTAGTGTATTGTGGTCAACGCAGTCGAACGCCTTGGAGAGATCACAGAAGATGCCAATAGCATCCTGTGAACCCTCCCATGATTCCAAAATATGAGTGACTAGTTTAGCTCCTGCATCAGTAGTTGACCTGCCTTTCGTGAATCCGAACTGACGACCATGTAAAATCCCGTGTAAGTTAAAATGCGACAACATCTGATCAAGAATGATCTTTTCAAATAATTTACTAAATGCTGGTAGCACAGAAATAGGCCTATAATTAGAGGGATCATTTTTGCAGCCCGATTTGAAAATTGGTATTACTTTACTGTGTTTCATTAAATCGGGGAAAGTACCATTATCTACACATTGGTTAAATATGCTTGTAAGTGCAGGGGCAACGGTGTCGATGATAACGCCAAGAACTCTGACAGAGATACCCCATAGGTCTTCGGTATTTTTTAAATTAAGACCGTTAAAAGCTTTTTTAATTGAATTTATAGAGATATGTTTAAAATCAAAGTTAGGTATGACTTTAGGAAAGTTCTGTTTGAGTAGCGATTCAGCTGACAAAGGACATGAAGCAAGGGTTTTCGTAACCTCTACCGGTATATTCGTGAAGAAATTTTCTAATGCCTTAGCGACTTCACTCTTGTCAGATATGGTAAGATTATTTATTTTAAGAGATAGTTCATTTTCCCTTTGTTTTGTATTGCCAATTTCATGGTTGATTACCTGCCACACGGCTTTTATTTTATTTTTCGAGTTGCCTATTTTATTACTAATTAGTTTAGATTTGGCTTGAGCACAAACTCTTTTAAAAATCTTCGAGTAGTTTCTTACATAATTATGAAAGGATTGGTCGGAAGTCAATGACTTTTCGTAGTATAAAGTATATAAAACATCTCTACTTTTCCGAATGCCCGTAGTGGCCCATTCATTAAATTTCGATTGTTTAGTTAATTTAACCTTCTTAATTGGACACGCATTATTAAATTCATGACATACAGCAGAAAATAGTGCACTGTAGTAGCTGTTGGGGTCTCTTGGACAAGAGCGAGATAAAGTAACTTTCGTTTTAACATTTTCATTAAATTTTTGTAATTTATTCTTATTTAATAGTCTTAGTTCTAGAGTTGTATCCAGTGGGAGCTTTTTGTTGTGTTCAAAGCTTACTAGTTGACCTGTATGGTCAGATCTGACACCGCTAATTATAGAAGATTCTTTTATACTACAGTTTGTAAAAATATTGTCAATGCATGAAGCTGAAGTAGCAGTTATTCTAGTAGGTTCACTAAATATATAATGTAAATTAAAACACTTAAATAAAGAAAGAAGTTTACATTTGTCCTGCGAATCAATTAGCAAATCTATGTTCATGTCGCCACAGATAAAAATAAATTTGTTGTTATTAAATAATTTCCTAAGTATATCTTCCATTACAATTAGAAATGAGGCAAAGATTGACGCAGGTGGTCTATATACACAGAGAATAATATGGCCCTCTATTTCCGCACATGCTACCTCACATAAGCGATCAACAGAGCACGATGTGATGTCCTTTCTCTCTTTATGTTTAAAATAATTATTACATAAAATCAAAGTACCACCACCCACTGCTGATAATCTGTTGAACGCACTGGCAACCACTAAACTATGTACATTAAATAACATTTCCTCAGGTTTTAACCATGTCTCACAAAAACATAAAATGTCCATATGATATTTTTCAATTAACAACTCCACATCAAGAATTTTGCCAGAAAAGCGATTCACATTTTGGTGATAAAGTATGATACTATTATCATAAGGCTTCTCTATTGTCGACTCTAAATGTTTAAACAATCCATTACAGTATTATCCGAATGACTAGACAAAATTGGTTGAATACTTAACCTAGTCTTTGTTATATTATCTATAACCGCGTTTATATTATATGCTAATAATGTAGCTAATAAGTGTCGACTTTTTATGGAAACAAAAACAGATTCCTGTGTAAATACAAAATCTCTAACAAAATTGTTAGTATCAAAAAATAATAAGTGGTCACTATGACGACATGTCAACATATGCATTATGTTATTTAATTTATATATGTAGCTGTTCTCTAGCTCTGACAGAGAATCCGAGTATGGTAAGGCGCATAAAATTATTTTACCAATTTTTAATTTTAATAATGAGTTGACACCATTAACTATGTCCCTTGTATTGATACCTTGGCTATCACCTAGTAGGAGAACTAGAGTAGAGACTTGGTAGGCAGGAGTCTAGGTACCTGTGGACATAATAATTTTTAGTACTTTAAGGACACACATGCTTTTAGGTCCAGTAAAAGCCTGTCACCTACACATTTTCCTTTTAAATGTTCTACATGAAATTTGCCCAAAGGATAAGTAAGCTGAAGTGGCAGTGGGCTGGTCATATTTGCCGCAGAACTGATAACCCTCGGGGTAGATATGTTCTTGAGTGGAGTCCGCGACTTGGCAAACGTAATGCAGGACGTCCTCGAGCTAGGTGGAGCGACAATATACGCAAAGTAGCTGGTGGCGGTTGGAAGAGGATAGCCGAAGATCTGGCTCAGTGGCGTGCATTGAGGCCTATGTCCAGCAGTGGACTAATACAGGCTGTTGATGATGCTGATGACATGAAATTTCCTATAACTAACAATCACTCAGACGGCCGCAATGTCACAAGTATTTATGTTGTTTATGTGTACCAACAGCAGTGATACTTAGTGGTTGAATGCTTGTCTTCCATGCAAGAGGGGCTGAGTTCACACCCGGCCCGCTGCTCTGACTTCTCAGACTCATGTGCGGATCAGAATTTGATTATCACTTACGTTAACGGTGAAGGAAAACATCGTGAGGAAACTAGCACACCTGAAGGCTTCATCAAGTTGTCGATGGTGTGTGTAATTAACCTGTACTTCACCAGCGTGGTGGACTAAGGCCTAACCCTTCTCAATCTGAGAAGAGGACCTTGCCCAACAGCGGTCTGAATTTCTGATAGTAAAAACACATAAACCAACTCTCTCATATTACGTGGCCCAGCTCCACTGGACCACGCACCACCACTATAACAAGCCATATCATCACTGACAACCCCGGAATGCCAAACAACACCATTCACTTTTAACAATCTCATATAAAAATCGGTGATCAATAGTGTTTTGTTTACATTGCACGCTCGCTATGTAAACACGGCCGACATTTGTTTGTTTGGCGCGTAATGTAAACTACGCCGGCATTTTTATTAATATGAACTCTTTAATTAACTGCGTTCAATGAAATTATCGTTGATTTGGTAAGACTGAGAGGAATATTTGCAAAATTTTTACTATAAGTTGAATGTACGGGCTGCTATTGCAGTTTTTTTCTTGGCTTGCCTTTAATCTATTGACAACTTCTCCCATCCGGCTCAATATTCTCATTTCCGATTTTACACATTTTTAAACTGATATTGTCTGTTCATTATCACCATTTACCGTTAATCAATCATTTTAAGTATAGGCTTCCTATGTTTAGGTGCCATGTCTGCCTAGTATTAGTTAATTTATTGAAAATTTAATAGAGATAATCAGGTTAATTATGCGGGCTACATAAAAGGATAAGAGCGTTTAATTTATAACGATTATTATTATCCAATAGTGTGCAATATAAAATCATATTTCATTGTAAATACAATAACCGAGCGTGTATAGGAGTGACACGTGTACTCACATACAAATGTGTAATGCGATCTAAACCGCGATGGTCTGCGGATCATCTTCTAGGCGACACGTCCATCACATCGTATACTTATCTTATGATTTCCTAGTACATTTCCGTTTTTTCTAGCTTTTTTTTGTGCTTCTTCACACTGCTCAATACATAATCCAGGGCGGTCGAGGCCCGGTTACATAGTGGGTTATAGTCGTCTTCTATATTTTATGTATATCCTGTATATCCTAGTAACTAACATCATGTCCTTATAATTTTATTTTAGTCACAAAATATATCTATGAGTCCTATTTTCTTTCATAGGGATCGTACTCGGTCTTATTAAATCTTATGAGTTCTTAGTACATCTCCTCAAAGAACGTTTTTCAGTTATTTCTCTCCTCTATCCTTCTTTTAATTAGCAATTTTTCGACTAATAATAATATTTTATGGCTTTTATAACAAAAATATTGGTTTTGAATCCAGAATATGTATTAATATTTCAGCACATTTCATCATCATAAAATGTATCTGAATGTAGGCGGCATCTCCAATGCTTCACGGGCTGCCAACTGTGGGCTTATAACAAATAACTAAAATCATGTGTATAATATAAACACCGACTTCTTCATTGGCGAAATGTACTACAAAAAATATCTACACCTCTTCCTGACTACACCTACCTTCGGGGAATGCAGCCGTGATGCTGCTATATATATTATTACACTGACTTCTTGACGTCCAAATTATTCAGTTATATGCGATATGTATTTAATTTTTGGATGTTATCTGCGTCATATATGAATAACATTTAATAGATAGATGCACACACACACAGCTTGCTTGCTTGTCTGGTATAAATAGGTCATGGTTGTTCTTACATCGTGACAGGGTGTGAACTTGTACTGCCGGACACTGGAGAGTTCCGTAGGTACTCATTACAACAAGTTCTATCCTCTTAACATCCGCATCCCTACTTCGATTCTCAAACATTTATGATGCCCTGGTAAGTTTCACGACTGTTCATCAGAAGGGATAGGGTTTTTACTGCGTATTGTTAACACATTTCGCAGTCTTTGTATTATCCCACTAAGATGGCAAGGGATAGGCAGAGGTTTATTATTGTGTACTCTAAATTTCACCGATGCTGTTATTAAGTCTCATGTAATAGGGGGGCGAGCCTATTGCTATCAACCGGGCACAGTTTCAAATATCGTGCCGTTACTGAAAATTTCTATATAGAAAAACCCAATAACACTTTGTCTGACACATGAATCGACCCCACAACCTCCAGCTCAGCAGTCGCGCTGAGACCAATGAAGCAGTTATCTGAATAATTGCCCGACTGCGAATTTGCGTGGTTTTTGAGCTTGGCCTTAAATCGAATCCAAATCTGGAATCGACTCCAATAACTCACGTTGAACAGCCAGCACTTGTGAAGTTGTTACCACTAGGCTACATTAAGTAAGTAAGGAATACTTGATTATCTCCTGCATTTGTGTATTCAATATATATTTATTACGTTGCATAAAGTAAGATATTAAGGAGTACGAAAATAAGTCAATTTTGTAATAGAATTCAATTATGTTTGTTTATCCTTCATGCATAGAGCAAAATCGGTTCTAAAATCCACTTAACGTCCGTAATGCACCAGTTATAGGCTAATGTAAACGATCCATAACTGTCTAGTCTAAATAGGTCAGGGCCCGCTTCTCTGTACATCGCGATATCCGGCGGATATCGCCTAGATAAGTTGGAACCGAACCAGCAGTGGACGGCGTCCATCTAAATATTAACGATGACCTCCTTGTGACAGATGTTGTCCTGGTATCAAAGATTAATTATTACGAAATTGCTGGCGTTAATTTTAATAATTATTTTAGTTAGATATTGATTGAACAGAATGAGAAGTAAATAAAAAAAATATCATTACCCCTCATCAGCCTGCCCACTGCTGGGACTGGGATTTACACCTCTCCTCAAGAGGAAAGCGCCGCCCGTGGTGCTATATCAATCAATGAATTCAGGCCATTTCTGCCCACTAGGCCCTTGTTACGTTATCAGTTCGACCCACGCTATTCACGCTCCCACTTCACTCCACCTACCTTTAAAGGTATTCAGTTAATTCAGTATTCATACATACTATTATACCTGGATTCTCTCGTACAGTAATCCCCTGTGGTAGAACCGTACTTTGCTCTAACAGCACTTGTTTAGTTCCGATACAAACTTCGATTGAACCACTTTATTATATACTATTATCTATTACACTATGTATGGTATATTTGTAGGCAAACTTGAAAAGGCATATCATTATAGGAAAACTAGAGTTAGTTGGATTATTAATTTTATTTTATAATGCAAAGACATCAAAAGTAAAGTGTATATTTATATTTTTAAGAAATATTTTATCACTTATGGACTAATGGACCCGGGTACGTCTTAAAACTGCGGCCAAACACCGGAGGACGGGCAGCAGCGTCCTCTCACTAATCGGTGAGCCACTGCGATCCCCAAGCCGCCTGCCAAGCGTGGGGATTATGGCAAACCTTCTCCTTGGAGGCCTTTGTTCAGCAGTGGACGTCTTCTGGCTGATGATGATGAATGGACATTTTGCATTGAAGGCCCGATTTTTCAATGGGTATAAAAATTAATCTAGCTGTTAATTTGAAATTATAACCATTTTTGTATATAGATAATAGAGAGCCATAAAGACAGCAGTTTATCCTAGCTATTAAAAATCAGACCGAAAAATAGTTCTTCGTAATAACAGGTGGCTACTAGGGCAGCATACGGGGAGTAGAAGTCACCCGTTGTGTCAAATACACAAAGCCTACGGTCGATTATTGTGAATTATTGACAAGTTTTCAGTGCCGCCGCCTCGCGCCTGTAGCGGTGAAGGTCGCAACACGAATTGATTACTCTTGAAGGAGAATGTTCAGAAGTTATTATTTGAAAATGGAACGGCAAAACTTTAATGTTGTTTCTAAGGAACAAGAAAATCTGGACAATTACGTGCGATCCAGTTTATCTTGAACCCTCATCCTATACATTTCATATGAAGCTAATAGTTCAGTTGGTCACTTAGTAATATTTACTGTGCTTGTTATGTTGATATGACTAATAAGTTCACCACAAGGGTCGGCAGAGGAAAATAAAGGATGGAAATATAAGAATTTGTTAGAATTAATCTACGAACGTTTCTTCACGGGCGGTCCCAGTTTAGGCGTAGGTTTTATATATTTCTCGAAGTTCCTAAATTCTTACTCATTTATCAGTGATAGAGTTCCATGTTACGGCGTCGAATGAGGGAACTGTATGCATGTACAGACAGATGCATAATATGCATGTATAATGTACTCATCATAACAACTATGTGTAAGCAGCGTTGTGTTCCGGGTGAAGGGAGGAACGGTCAGTGAGTGTACAAGACATTCTAACTCGAGGACAACGTATCAACTTATTAATATTATCCCTAAGGGTTTGATAGTTAATAACGGCACCGGCGAATTGTGGGTGTACAGAGTACACCTCTGCTTTACCCTTCGGGGAATATAGTATGTGTTTTTTATTAACATTAGCCTATATGCCCTTTTAAAAATGACGGTACTCGCTCCCTTTACCAGGGTACAAGGAGCGATAAGCAATCTTTTTTCAGTCGGAAACAACGGAATAGTGTTAATAGTTCTCCACAAGCGAAGCCTTGAGTAAGAACTAGTTAATTTAGTACAGTTATTACACTTTGATAGCGTAAAGCCTAAAATTTATAGCATTAGCACTGCGCGGTGCGCCCTATGTAGGTCACCTAACGGCTTGATCAGTCGATACCACCACCTTATATGAACCATTGAAATACTGCAATGAAGTGGTAACATTTTATAATTGTTCAGGTTTATGTGTGCCTGGTACATCGCTTATTGTTCGTTGAAAAAAAAGAGAAAATGAAAGTGCAATAAATCAAATAATCAATCAATGTGAAAAACTATCCATCTGTGTAGAAATGAGTTCCTTCAGTTGCAGTTGGACTATAAATAAATTTAACCTAACATTAAAATCTAAAGGTATTTTTTAACTTCAGTCAATCAGTTGAGTAGAGCTTGGAGCCATTAAATTAAAATTGGAATTAGAGTCATATTGATGATGCTCAAAAATAGTATTGGCAACCCTAGGGTTGCTCCAGTG
The DNA here is from genome assembly GCA_947562105.1 of Shargacucullia verbasci. Classification (NCBI taxonomy): domain Eukaryota; kingdom Metazoa; phylum Arthropoda; class Insecta; order Lepidoptera; family Noctuidae; genus Shargacucullia; species Shargacucullia verbasci. The sequence continues at coordinate 136,853 of OX387309.1, forward strand.
TGAGTCAGACAAAAACTAAAAATATTTTTTAATGTTGCAACATTCATTTTCGTCTACAAGACACAACGATAGTCTGGTATTTAAAGGCCCATAAAAATAAAGTTAATGCTGGTCATTTTACAAATTCAACGCGAGCGGCAGTACATAGTGGCAGCTAAAAACTGATGGATTGCCCTTCAAGAATCACAACCGCGACGGCAACATATGTTATAAGTGATAAACTTATGTTAACAGACACTAACAATAACTTAATGTTCACGCACCATATACTGTGTGATACCGAAAGCAAAAACATAAGATTTGCATAATTTTATTACTTGTTACACGCATATCGAGTAAATAATAGGTATACATAATAATTGTGATTAATTTCCTGATATAAGTAAGTACTTGATGTGCATGATAAACTACTACACTTCTGTCTTATTTTTTTAAATCATAGAGTTTAGCTATACTTGTACTTTTTTCTATACAAACTTTATGAATGCTTTGGAGTTGATTTTCGGAGCAAAATGATCTTGTAAGACTCGGACTGACGTTACCGCTTATACTTTAGTATAAGAAAAATATACGGATAATTGATTTTAGTCCGAAACTTAGTTACTTTTCTAGCCTGACGATATTATTAAACTACAAGTAACTCACACATCTGCTTACCCTCAACGTTAACTTAATATATGTACCTATATAATGCTTATGTGATCTCAATATAATGCGAGAGAACTACCAGGTTCTCATAATACTATAACAACCTCAAACTTGACCTCAGAACTTTTTGCTGCATTTTACTCGATTTTAAGCTTAATCAACTTGGTAACCCAGAGCTCTGCTCACCTTACTAGCAATGATTGAACATTACAAAATGTATGTAATCTAATTGCTATGTACCAGGCTCACATAATGTTATAACAACCGCACACTTGACCTTAGAACTTTTTGCTACATTTTTTTACCGTCTATTGTTTCGCGTCACTCGCGTGTGAATCCTGCGTAGTCGACAATTTTAATTTACAATCGATCTGTTTGAATGTTACGTAAATAAAAATACATTAATTATAGTCTGAGTTGGAAGATTTTATGAAATATTCTGCAGGTCTAGCACAATCGTACGTAATGGATATGCAAAATTGAGGAATTCCAATTTTAAAAGTAGTTTTTGAAATGAGAAGTATTTTTTTGTTTCACGCTAAAGGATTAATGAAATTAAAGTGAATCCATGTTCTTATGATATTAAGTTAAAAATTGCTTGTTTATCTGCAATCATTCTGATATTGTTTATGTTCAAGATATTGCACGGGAAAACAGACGCATTCCTACACTAAATGATTGTTGCATAAGATTCGATAAATCGCGTAATGATGTAACATATTCGTGACAAAAACTACGGATGGCAACTAAATGATACAGAATAGTTGATACGCCTTCAAACTGTCATAGTATAATGTAATGTTAGAGACCTTGAACCACAATGGGTTAGTGACCTGTTACCATTTCTGCCAGTGGTGATTTTATATTGTATTTTGACACAAATTACAACCAATTGAATTTCAAAATTAGAATAAATTGAGACTTGTATTTAAAAACTAGTACCTATAGTAACTCGATAAGGGTTCGTTTCCAGCGTAGCGCTTATACCAGATCACTTGATATATTTTATGTATTCCTGGTACTTTTAGTTCACCTACATAAACAATCTACTGTGTATATTGCTGAACATAGGCCTCCGAAAAAGGCGTTTTACCAATCTCTGGGCAAGCGGGTCAATGCAATGCTAGCCCAGTAGTATCGATAATGCTTCGTCCCCATACCCGTCACCAGCCCGGGGTATGTTAACTGGCAAGTCATAACTCTCCTTCCCCAGTTCTTCGACGGAAAAGGAAGCAATCATACTGATGTTTATTAAAATTCAATAACAGGTTTTATATAATATCGTGGGAGAAAATAATAAAAACTAGTCTGTGTAACGTATTTAATTGAAGCCTTCGTTATGATTCGCTTGTAGAGTTAATTTATTGTGACTGTGACGAATGCTGGTCGATTTATAATTACGCACATTATTAAAAAGTCAGTCATCTGTGAATTGAGAAATATTGCATTGTGTAATACATAGAGTCCAGCGACTGGACGTTTTTTTCCCGCCGGACACTGAATTTGAACCCGGCCCGCACTTTGACTGCCTCTAACTCCTGTAAACCTGTGAGGAATTCAAAAAACTCTCGATGGTTTGTGAAGTCTGTCAACTCGTGTTCGTAGCTCATCGAGCTTTAGCTGCTTGTGGTCACATAAACAAAGGGGTGTATTTTATATAGCCTTACAGCTTTCTGTGTACATTTTAATTCTCTTAACAAACTTATTCATAATTTATGCAGATGGTATTCAACCAAATTTACATTGTGAATGAATATCAGTAAAGTATTTTATTTTGTGTCTCCTGAAAGGTCCCACGAGGATTAGGACGCGAAAGAAAAACAAAGAAAATCTCCCTTAAAACAGCATTAGGTACGCCGCCTGCCTGTATTGCTGCAGCACACACCCACATAGCGCTGATGGCAGTGAAAGGACCCTATTGCCATTCCCTATGCACATACATTTGTATTCTATGTGGTAAATTATTCTTACTAAAAAAAAAACATTACTCACTGCCCGACACAAAAATCGAACCTCAACGAACCAACCAGTGTGGCAGTCAAATAAAACATTACATAATATAAATATGACGATTTTCGTCAAGACGCGTGACGAAGTACGTATATTATTTAGTCAGACATCAGTCATTTACGCGCAGTTTAGTCGACTATTATCAATTAGTATTAATTTCAAATCACTATAAATAGAACGCGCGTTTGGCGGGAAACCGTATGGAATCATTTTAAATATTTGAATTATGAATTACGCATAGACAATATATTACGGCGTAGAAATATGTGCTGTTTAAGTTATAGTCGGGCAAAGTGTGATTAGGGTTTTCTGTACGGAAATTCTCAGTAGCAGCCCGGAGTATTGTTTTATGTTGTTATATAAAGAATAGGTAATTAACACCGTGCCTGATGATATGTGCGCCGAACACACTCGTCAAAATAGTCCATAATACCAGGATTCCAGAGTCATTAAGATATCTCTTCAACAACATTGTGTCTATTCAGCCAGTTAATACAAAATTTCAAAAAAATACGTTCTATTCTCATTTAAATTTGGACAGTCAAACTTAAGCGAACAGATTATACATTGCCACAGATTAGAAAACTTAATAGCCGCCATTAGCTGCCATGGTGGTAGTGTGCAGCCACAAAGTAGAAACAACAGAAGGTTCATGATACAAGCGATATATGTACATATTCTGCTTTAGATTGTGATTTTCCTTTGAAAAGAGAATAGAGAATTCGGTCCCCAGTTACTTCTGGAGGTTAATTTTACTGTACAACTAATGTAAATAAAAGATTTTTCACCATTACATTTCTCTTACATGACGTGATAAGATGCTGTAGTGAATAAATTATCTTCCTAGGTTGCGCCGTAGGTACGCACGAGGGTATCATTATTCACGGAGGCTCTTTCTTTGGAACTCATGTATTTTGCCCATGATTGCGGTAGAGTTGATCTTCTAAACTGTACTGTGTGGTGGTGTCTTGTACAAAATTACTATACGGAACCGGCAAGGTCACGGGCGATGTAAGTGCGTGGTACTGTGGTACATATTACGGACATAATATGCGTTGTTGTAAATTGTTGTAGTATTTCGTGAATCCGGGTTAGATTTGTAAAGACACTTATTTATGGTACCTATTTTTAGAAACTTGGCAGGGTGAAGATAATTTATGGTGTATTGTGGTAGGGCTCTACCTAAGGCCCTGACATGTACATACCTATGTATTAGAATAGAATAGAATATCGTTTATTTCTTAGTATATGATTCCGTATTCAGTCTTTCAGTTTCGCTCGACTGGTCTCTATTTTGTTTTTCCATTTTAATAGAAATTATTTACATAAAACATTACATACATTATACTAGGAGATAAGAAAGACGTATAGTATAGTCAGTTCAACCGCGAAAGGAAGGACCAAGTTTGGGATACGTAGGCGAGAGGTCACTGACTTGTCACTTACTTCTGTCAGCCTGGTAACTTAAGACATAACGACTTACTTAGGTTAAGTGCTAGGCTTCAAGTTGTCTACATAATGGACAGTTTCCACATAATGGCCCCTCATAGTATTCCCATTGTTGGACATACTTTTAAGTTCAGCAGCCATTATTAGGTACTAGAGAGGTCATCGTAAGTAATAATAATGTATGTGATTAGCATTCGAGGTTGAAAGTCAAATAAATTATAATTTTTTATATAACTGTTGCAGTATAATTTTAAATTTTTCGTTTTTAGGACGCCGCCGATAAATGGACATCTAACTCTAAACAAAACCCTGATCTTGAGTTCTAGAGTGAAGTATTTCCTCTTTATTCCGTGCGTAAAATTGTCAACTGGAATCATTTTCATTCAAGTCAAACTAAATTCGAGAAATTGAGAATTCCTATTGATGTTGATGACTTATGTGCAAAAATCTATATAAGTGCAATTCCTCCTTGCACAAGGGACCGTCATAGACGAACAGTAGTGCTGTGGTGACCCCGCAGACAGTACAGGGCGTGATGTTTATGTAAAATACTCCTAAGACAATACATGATCACAATCAGCAAGATCTGTACTTACCAGCCTCAGTTCGCGACGGCGTCGTCCGCAACTCGACAATGAACCCGCAGGTCGACGACCTCGCTCACGGTCGACCGGTCCTCTCGCGGCGCTGCGCCCCTCGTACAGGACATTGCACACGACTTGTATTGCATATTTTGATCATTTATCCATACGTAAATAAAGGTGGATAAAGCCTTAATATAAGGGCTAAGATGTATGAGCTACGGTCACTTTTTCTTTTTTTGAATATCTATCTACAATAGTCGTAAAACACTTCAGCTACTTATGCGGCCCTGGTGCTTCTTCGTTTTGCAGATTTTTGACACGCGAGTGCAATGTCCTATGACCGTGTCAAAAATGTATGTTGCACATAATATAACACCATCACGCCTGTATTTCCATTTCCCTAAAGGGTTAGGCAGATATGTACTATGTACAGCTACAGTAGTAGTACAGGGACAGTCCCTGTAATAGGGAGTTTATTGCACTCTCACCTAAACCCAAAACAAATTTAAGTAAATCTTACAGTTATTTTCTCGAGAGAGAACCGAACCCTTGACACGTAGCTCAGAAAGCTAATCGCTTAGCTACTGCGCCAACAGTCAACTTGAATATTTTATTTCGTTGCATTCGATATTCGGCATGTCGGACTGCTCGCTGTCTATTCATCACGTAAGCGGTCAAGGTTACCACCAGATTTGGTTATAAATTCATCAACGAACTTCACAGATTTCTTAGAGTAATACAGAATTAGCGGTTGCAACTAAATACGTCGCCACGACTCGAACTCACGACCGTGCAATGTTTGTGCTGCAACTGTAACAATATTAATGTTGGCAAATGTTTATAAAATTGCATCTGTCTGTCTTATTTTCGTCACGTCTGTCTGAGGATGATTTTATAACTCCTTACGGACTATGTACTCCTGGTACCAGAGATATTATTACGTTATAAAATGGCTGTTCCTAATTAGCCTCTTAACTGCTGAATTTAGGGTTTTTCAGTACACCGGTACAATTATTTCTCTGCCATCTGACCTCCGCCTCGCTTAGCACTGGTACTTTAAGGTCAGACCCATTGTCAGACCTTTTGGGCTGCTGACCCCCGGAACGATTGTCATAGGTATACGTAGACACCAGCGGCGTGCACAGAGTTTTTAAACAGGGTAGGCAGAAAAATTTAAAAGCTTACTTACTTAAAAATATCTACTGCATGTTGGTATTGGTTTGTCGTCTTGTTGATTAAATAATGATGTATCTGATTTGCCACCTCAAATATCTTATAATAAATATTTATTTGAGTGATGTAGAGTAGGCAGTGTCTTTTTGTCTTTATGGACCGCACGCCACTGGTAGACACCCAAGACCAAATGCTTTACATGCTTTCCGAGGCACAGAGGGATCTCGATGTGTGAAAAACGGTCACCCATCCAAGGAATGGCCGCAGCAAGCGGCGCTTAACCTCGCAAATCGACTGATCTACGCGGTTGCTATGTGACTACGAGCCACTCTAGCCCCTCGAGTGGTCACGTGGCCAATAGTAAATATTACAAATCTATTCAAAATACGAGGCTGCGCGCGCAATGATAGTATGTAGCGTGACTGTCAGTGCCAGCGGACATTCACCCGCATTGTTGTCAACCATCACGCCAAGCGAGCCCTTCCGGGGTAGGCAGGTATGACCCATGAACTTCCTGCTATTTGTCATAGAATAAAAACAAAGTATTAAATTATGTTGAATTATCTCTCTGAGACTGTAAATATGTGTCTCAACAGTTTAGTGGTCACAAGCGAGGCTGCTGAGTGTGAGGTACTGGGTACGGTCCGGTCAGGCAAAGTGACATTGGTTTTCTGTAAGAAAATCTCAGTAGCATCTCAGAGTTGCGAATTCTGCTCGGTAGATGGCAATGACTCGCTGCTGACCGACTTCAAGCATCCCTGAAATGTTGGTATACAATAGTACACCTCTGTCTTACCCTTTGGGGGTACAGGTGTGATGTTATGTTATCTCCCCAAGTGTACATAGTTGTACACCGGAACTAGGAACTACGTCACACTCAATTGAAGCGTGACCACTTTCTTTTTCACGCGGTTGCGCTCACCTTTTACAGACAATAGTTTATTAAATACTTATTCGAATTAGGACCAGGTTCACTAACAAATAACATAACATAACATAGCATCACGCCTGTATTTCCCGAAGGGTTAGGCAGGGGGGTACTTATACGCCCACATTTCGCCGATACCGTTTTTGAATCCCATGTAATAGTGGGCGCGCCTATTGCCATCTATCGGACACAGTTCCAGACTCCTCCGTGCTGTTAGCGAGAATTTTCATACAGAAAAATCCAATTGCACTTTGTCCGAGCCGGGAATCAAACCAAGGACCTCACGCTCAGCAGTCGCACTTGCTACCGCTAAACCAATAAGGCAGTTTTCAGTTAATAAACAGATATTTAAGAAAAATTCGTCGTTTAAAATATGCTTTCGTGTTTATAAACAGTGGTTTTATTTTTATTACCTGTTTTGTTATGTGTGTGTATGTGATTTATATGAAAAAATATTAAAAATTACACACACATTCATATGTATTATAAATCTCTTACGATACATATGATAATCTGCGACAAAGTTTGAAAGATCTTGTAAAGGGCTCTCAGAAATTGTTTCCTTTTATTATAAGCATTTGCAGCCATTTAAAAATAAAAACATCAAAAATTATTCAAATCCTTTTTGAAATCCTACCACAAATTCATGTAGTCTGTCTACCCTCTATCTACATTAGCGCTATGTATGTTACACAGTAACACTCGTAACGAGATCAATGGAGCGCGTACTTTACTTACTTTACTGCGTCACGCGGCTGCGCGGGCGCACCCTGTACTTACATTATGATACGGATTATACAGTGATGATTTATGTCCTGAAGTTTGTTGAGACCTGGAACACCTATCTGTAGGTCATAGAGATACGTATATTTGTCTTGTAAGCATGTGGATTGCAAATTAAATAGTGTTTGGCCTAGTAAACCCTCGCGGACTACACTATGTAGTATGTGTTTAGTCTTCTCGTGCGCGTGTAGAATAATATTTTGATCAATTTTAACAATATTTTCTCCGTGCGGGGATCGAAACCGCGACACGTAGCATACAAAGCCAATAAACAGCAAAGTATTCGTGTTGTCAAAGTCATCTGCCTGCCTCTTCCCAACTACATTGTGGTCGGCTCCCAGTCTAACCGGTTGCGGCTGAATATCAGTATTGTACAACGCGACTGCCATCTGACCTCCGACACACAGTTACTGGGAGACACTGATACTCTAAGGTTAGAATTGTTGTCAGACTTTTTGGTCTGTTGACACCCGGGACTAACTGCTTAACGTGCTTTAAAAACACGGAGGGGTCTCGATGTGTGAAAAATGGTCACCCATCCAAAGGCAGACCGCAGCAAGCGCTTCTTAACCATGCGAATCGACTGATCTCCGCAGTACATATTTAGCTACAAGACCCTCTCGTATTGTTAACACATACATAAAAACAAAACACTTCACGCTCACGTCAAATGCGATGCGCGCGTATTTTTCAAATAACTTTTTAAACATTACATACTTTATTGTTGGCGTTATTTATTGTAAAAGCTTATACTGAATACCTAATCTAGACTTTTTTTAAATGTCTGCAAAGCCACAGTTGAAACAAAATACTTTGAGTTTAACTATAATATATCGTCTTGAACATAAATTCAGTCGTAAATTCTTTGTAGACAAAAATCCAATATGGCGGCCTGATTAAAAGACCTCTGAGGTCAGTTGTAGTTTAGCTGCCGAGTCAGGGGGGCGTGTGGGTTACAAGCTCGCTATCACACAATTAATAGGGCCCCGATGTAGCTGGCGGGAGAATATATAGAGTATTAGAGTCTGTTGATTGGATTAAATCTTTGTGGAGGACTAAGGGCTTTTTACAAATTATTGCGGCGAATGTTAGGTGTTCGCAGACATTTAGGGTTTTTCATAGAGACTGGCAATTGCTCTAAAGAACAAAGATTTGAAGGAATGTAGAAAAATTAACATAGCATCACGCCTGAAATCCTCAAAGACTAGGCAGAGGTGTGCTATTATTACACCCACATTTCGCCGATGCTGTTAATGAGTTTCATGTAATAGAGGGCGAGCCTGAGATCCACCTGACACAGTTCCAGACTCCGTGCTGTTACTGAGAATTCCTTTTCAGAAAAACTTAATAACACTGCCCGAACCGAGAACTGAACACAAGACTTCACGCTAGGCAGTCGCGCTTACGACCACTTAACTAATGTGACAGTCAGTGTGTGACAGTTTTATGCGCAGTATTAGAGAAATAGCTGACATCACTTATATGTTAAAAATAATTTCCAATTCGATTGATAGCCCCGAGCTTCTCGCTAAACTTGGATTTAATACCCCTGTAAAGGCTATGCGACAGCATACACCCCTAAACTTACCTCTTGTATCGTCAAAATACCGACAGAATACTTTTCTATGGCGAGCAAGCAAGACCTTAAACATGATTTGTAAATCACATGATTTTGATATTTTTAACGTAAACTTAAGATCAATGAGACGGTTGCTAAGCCGCGATTTTTTGCAAAATACTAAGTTTGATTTTATCTATTTGTAGTAATATATAATAATCTACTTAATAGTTACTGTATCTTACATTAATTTATAATATGCACTGCTTATTTTGTTGTCCACATGTCTTTTAATAGTTTTATACAATAGTTTAATAGCGAAGACCTGTAATTGGCTGTATGGTGCTTATATTTTTTCTAAATTTATTGTAAATGCTGTTGGTCTTCCAAAATAAATAAATAAATAAATTAGGAATTTTAAATAAACCCCCTTCTTGGTTCTTACAGTAGCCACTAGTCACACTAAACTTGCGGTCTCGGTAACTGTGTGCATCGTTGATGTTTTTTTTTTAAATACATTCGCTACTTAGCATATAGTAATACAAGCTCTGCCCGCGACTCCGCCCGCGTCATACTATTTTTCATATAAAACTTTTAAACCCCTATTTGTATTTGCTGTATTTGGTTAAGTCCTGTGTCAGTATAACATTCCTAGGTAGTTTGCACATTTTAATTCTAAACACGGCCACAGATGGCGCCACATGCCGTATTAGATATTTATCACAAGCGCGACGCGAATACATCGATGTGATATTCAATATATTGTGCAATTGACCGTGATTCACCAGGAGACCAGTTCTATTTCCTCGAAACGTATTGTCAACGGTTTTTGGGAAGTCCTTACCTAAGGTTACTTTTGGTAAGAAGCCTGCTTGTTTAGGTAGATTTGCTTTTAAAATAGTTGTGGACCAAATTTTAAGTAATAAACATTTTCAGTACTAAATTGTAACCGAAGCGGCCTGAACACTGAATATCTTCAAAATATTCGTTTATCTTTTTTTACTAGTTAACAAACATGTTAAAATATACCATCAAGAGGCGCGACTTAGGTTCGAATTATGGATTCTTCAAGGTAGACCTATGGTTGGAGAGGCTTTTGATATGATGCGTGAAACAAGGAAGCGCTTTAAGTCTCAACTTAAATGGTGTCAGGACAATGAAACTAGAATAAAAATGGACATACTAGCAACACATCACAAGGAAAGGGACTTTAAGCGTTTCTGGAAACACACCAAAAAATTGGAGCCTAGATCTTATGTGCCATCTTCTGTAAATGGGCAGTGTGAGCCCGCTCAGATTGCAGAATTGTTTAGAGAACACTTTAAGGTTCAAAACTCTCTTAACTCATATCTGCAGGTGCTTGATACTGGGAACTTCATTGGTCACAAGACGCACAGATTCTCAACAAAAGAAGTGGCAATGGTTATAAAAAATATGACGCGTGGTAAATCACCTGGATATGATGACCTGAGTATCGAGCATCTGCAGCATGCGGGTGCACATCTGCCCCGAGTATTGACTATGTTTTTTAACTTATGTATTAGTCATGAGTATCTACCTCGGGACCTTATGAGGACAATTGTTGTACCGATTGTCAAAAACAAGACGGGTGATGTCTCCGACAAGTCTAACTACAGACCAATTTCATTGGCTACAATCGTGGCGAAGGTGCTGGATGGTTTGCTCGATAATCAACTTAGCAAACACATACATTTACATGAAGCTCAATTTGGCTTCAGGCCTGGGCTTTCTACGGAGACTGCTATTTTGAGGCTCAAGCATACTGTCCAGTACTATGTCACTAGAAAAACGCCAGTATATGCGTGTTTTTTGGACTTGTCGAAGGCATTCGACCTGGTCTCGTACAACGTTTTATGGCATAAGCTTCTGACAGATACGGATACACCTAGGGAAATAGTCAATACTTTACGATATTGGTATGACAACCAACGCAATTCCGTAAGATGGGCGGGCTCATGCTCAAAGGATTATAGGTTGGAGTGTGGGGTAAGACAGGGAGGCCTATCTTCACCTCGACTCTTTAATCTATATGTTAACGGACTGATCGAGGGACTCAGCAGAGCCGGAGTCGGATGTTCAATTGACGGTCAATTTGTGAATAATATCAGCTATGCAGATGACATGGTTCTGCTGAGTCCGTCGATCAGGGGGCTGCAGGCACTTTTGGAGATTTGTGAGAGGTATGCGGAGTCCCATGGCCTCAGGTACAATACTGACAAAAGTGAGTTACTAGTTTTTAAGTTAGGAAATAAATTACCGAACTCCATCCCTCCGGTCCAACTGCGAGGTGAACCCTTAAGGAGAGTCAGTAAGTTTAAGTACCTGGGGCACTGGATCACCGAGGACCTCTCGGATGATCTTGATATAGAGAGGGAGCGTAGGGCGTTAGCAGTGAGATGTAATATGCTGGCCCGTAGGTTTGCTAAATGTACAAATAACGTAAAAATTACGTTATTCAAGGCTTACTGTCAGACTTTTTACACCTGCAGCCTATGGGTCAGATATACGCGCAGATCATTTGATGCCCTACGTATCCAGTATAATAATGGATTTAGGATGCTGTTGGGTTTGCCCCGTTTTTGTAGCGCATCAGGCATGTTTGCTGAGGCAAAAACAGATTGCTTTAAAGCTATCGTGCGTAAAAGAGTAGCTTCTCTGATGCGTCGCATTCGGGACAGCACCAGCAGCATCCTAAATACAATTGTAAGTAGGGTTGACTGTCCTGTGGTGCGGTACTGGAACACCATACATATGGGCTCCAGACCGATTATGTTTAATATAAGGTAATAATAATGTAAGATACTAACATAGTCTTAAGTTTTTACTAACAATTATATGGATTTACATGTACAAACCTGTGTGTGTGTGTTATCTGAAATAAAAGTCTATTATTATTATTATATTATTAACGTAAAACATATATAAGTTCTGTAAGTGTTAATACGACAACGATTTTGATGAAATTTTCAAAGTAGCTTTAAATAAAAATTTAGCTTTTCTTGGCAAATAACTGTCTCTCTTTGTTACCTCATTACGACTAAACCACTGAACCGATCGTTATGAAATTTTACAAAAACATAGCCTGGGACCTGGTAAAGGACATAAATAGTTTTATTTTTACTATTGTAGAAAGATACTAATTACTTTTAAACTGTTGTATCGGAGCCCTAAGGAGCCGCGAAAGTATGTGGGTATTATATTTTCCTCCATGTTGCCCTCGCGTCTATAGGCTTGCAATCCTCTACAAGCTCAAAGCTAAACGTATTTTCTATAGAGGACTAATGCTATTAAACTTGTCGATGTCTCCAGTCGATAAATGAATAAGCCCGTGTTAGACTCACCCGGTTACTAACTTACTATCGTTCAAACTAATAATTTTAACGTAGAACCGGGTAAAGGCGCACGCGCACTTGTACGCGCTAAAGTTAACGGAGTTTCTAATAGCATCGCAGATACACGTGACGAAAAGATGTGGATCACGCAATGATATAGCAGAATGCGGGTGACGTCATCGTCAGTCGAATCTGAATTCTTTAGGGATTCTATCTCGCGATATTGTCCATGGATTCGGCAGAGACAAGCGTGTGTTCACCGATAGCATTTCAAACAAGGAATTGTAGAAGTTGGCTCTGAAGTTATGTAATGTGTTAGGTCTCCTGCAGACGCCTGACAGAACAGGGGTCTAGGACGAGTTTAACTTCACTCCGAATGTAATACCAGTATTAAAAATGTTTGTTAGAAAATAAGTTAATAATTTAAGAAGATTTTTGTGGCGGATATTTTTACTTTGCGGATATTTGATTTTGAAAATTATTGCCCCACACTAGGATTTCAGTTTACAAACATACATCATCCAAACAAATACACTCTGACCTGAAACAATGATGTCATCCAAAAGTTTGTTGCCTACAGGAATGAACCGACTACACTTAACTAATTGCTACTTAAAGCTAATTGTTTAGCTCTGAACCTTACTTGAAGAAATGGACTTCCAAAGATATCCGCCTTGGTGAGCCATTTTTATCTATCCTACTAATATTATAAATGCGAAAGTTTGTGAGGATGGATGGATAGATGGATGGATGGATCTTTGATGTACGGGTTCGTAAATCACGCGGGCGAAGCCGCGCCCGGAAACTAGTTGTTATATAAATGGCGCTTAGTGCTTAGTGTTTTCTTAATTGAAACTTAACCTCATTAGATATTCTAGGAGTGATGTTAATTGTTATGTAATGGATATAACCTACATTCGGATATTGTTGTGAATACGCCGCCTCCGACAGTTCAATATTATTAATTTATGAATGTAACTCATAACATAACAAAGCATTAGGCCTGTATTCTTCACTTACATTTTGCCGATGCCGTTATTGTGTCCCTTGTAACAGAGGGCGAGCCTAATGCTACCAACCGGGCACAGTTTCAGATTTCGTGTCTGGAATTATACCTAGTAAATGGCAATAGGCTCGCCCCCTATATATTAAAAGAGATTTAATAATGGCATCGGCGAAATGTGGGTCCACACCTCTGCCTAACACTTCGGAGAATACAAGCGTGACGGTGTTTTATGTTATGTTTTATAACAATTGCCTTTGTTAAAATCTGTTTACTGTTCACAAATAACTCATAGGTACTCTGCGGCGGCACTAATAAAATAAGTGTAAGTCATCGCTCATTAAAAATACAAAGCACAGTAGGCTTAGCTTGAGCCATTATACTTGAAGTGAAAAATTCAATATTATGTCTTACGCTTTCCCTTATATCAACATTACAACCAATCGGCCGTAACTTATTTAAAAAAATACTCATAATCAAAAATACCAGCATTATAATATAAAAAAATACTCCTTTGTGCAACTTTCGGATATTTACTAAAAAATGTGCGCATATTTCGGATATCCTAATCACTCTTTCCCATCCCTATTCTCTACCAGTAATTCTTCTCTCCCGAATTAATTGACCTCCAACCCTGACGCGGCGGATACTAAATTACAAGGGTGAACTGACCTTAAGGTCTACCAATCAGACACCCTCGGGGGGTTGAATGAGGGATGAATACTGAACAATGTTTAAAAGTATGTTATGTACTGTTTTATAAGTAGGTAACATAATTAAGAGTAGGCATAGATCGCGCGGTTAAATATCCGCCTTAATATATGCCAGTGTTTATTAGGAGATGGCGCACAAGGGCAGTTTTACAACTCTATATAAATGCTTATAGTGAAGGAAAATGTTCCTGTACATTTGAGAGGGCAAAAAATTCTCGAAGGTGTGTGTACACCGGCAAGCAAGCTTACCAGCATGGTGGACAAGCCTTACCCTTCTCATTTGGTGAAGAAGCCCGTGGCCAGCAGTGGAACAGGGCTGCGTTATAAGTTAATATGACGAATTTAGAAATCAGCATTATTCTGTTTATAGTTTAAAATAATTATGAGGAAGTCCAGTTAATATATCACTTCTGTCTAATAATCCATTGGGAACAGGCATAATGCCATTTTGTAGTACCTGGGAATCGAACTAACGACAATTTCTGTTACTAGGACGACATAGAACTTATAATAGTGTCCGCGACCGTATTGTGACAGAGATTAGTTTTATTTTATTACCTTAACAGGCCATATCTCATGGATACCTTATAGACTGGCGTGAATGTTACTAGGGCGACATGGAACATAGGCAGTGTGCCCGCGACACACTTCCAGTTTAGTTCCAGTAGTGGGTGAAAGCGTGGCTAGTGGCAAGGCTGCTAAACTACAATTATATCTTTAAACTAACTTTCTTAATTGTGAGGTGGGCAGCAACGTGCTTTACTTACATTTAATTTACTGTTAAATACTTTTTTTGTATTATCCTCAAAACTTATTTATACATACAGATCGACACATTGCTTGTGGGGCTCGTAGCTAGCTACATAGCTACCGCGCAGATTGGTCGATCTTTGAGGTTAAGCAGCGCTTGCCGCGGTCAGTCCTTGGATGGGTGACCATTTTTCACACATCGGGACCCCTCCATGTCTCGGTAAGCACGTTAAACAGTTAGTCCTGGGTGTCATATCAAGACATATGACAGTCGTTACGTACGTGTCAGCCAAAAAATCTGACTACCAGTCTGACCTTAGAGTATCAGTATCTCCCAGTAATTGGGTGGCGGAGGTCAGAAGGCAGTCGCTCCGTGTAAAATGCCGATATTCAGTCGCAACCGGTTAGATTGGAAGCCGACCCCAATGTAGTTGGGAAAAGGCAGGCAGATGAGATCGTTACACTGCTTAGAGTGAGGTCCTAGGTCCCGGGCCGGGCAGTGTTATTAGGTTTTTCTGTTGGAAAAATCTCAATAGCAGCCCGGAGTTTGGAATTGTGCCCAGTAGATGGCAATAGGCTCGCCACCAATTACAAGAAACTTAATAAGAGCATCGGTGAAATGTGTGTTAATAATAAATAGTATACCTCTGCCTAACCCTTCGGGGAATACAGGTGTGATGTTATGTTAGATCGTTAGACTTACAAATCGTAGAACTATTTAAGTTAGTAATAGTAGCTCCATGGGTACTGTTTTCTTTCAGTCATCTCTGCTGGCCTTTACAGGAATAAGTATCAAAGTCATAGAAGATTCTGATATGTCCTCCACATCTATATAGAAATATGTACTAGGACAGCAGGAACATGTAAGAAGTGTATCCAGACGCATTTATGTTCAATCTTGAACAAAAAAGTATTTACACATTGTTTGCTCTATCTGACATATCATATAACGTTGTTTGGCATGTCACTCTGTCAGCGTGAAAGCATCCCATCGGAATGATCGATGTACAAAATCCGGGGTACATAACTAACGCGTTGATTTAAACCAGAGGTTCCCACACATTTTTTCTCATAGACCACTTTCAAAATTTTGCTGCTTCCGGTGGACGCCCTGCAGTTACATTTCTACCATATTGTAAATTAAATTGTAAACCCCCATTTTTTTGTTACGCCAACGTAGACCACCGTCGAGTCTCCCGTGGATCCCACCTGAACCACTTTGGGGGAACTAATGATTTTTAAACTAAAGGCCAGTCCCAATAACCTATCTAATGTAAGTTAAAGTATTCGACCGTTGAAACAACAGTTTCGTTCCAACAAAAACTTCAAGAATAATCTAGTGTAATCCTAATGATATTATAAAGAAAGTTTGTATGCTTTTGAGTTTGTGAGTTAGGATGTTTGTTAATCAACCACACATTAACGGCTGAACGGATTTGCATGAAATTTGGCACACGGGCAGACCATGATCTGGGTTAGGACACAGGATATACTTTTTATGCCAGTCCTCGCTGAATATTTATTTTCTTTTATCCCAAGATTTTTCGAAATATTGAAGTGACAATTTCCAACTTCATACGAAGCCACGGGCTAATGCTAGTCCTTATTGGCAACAAACTATCTCCTATTCAACGCTGGATCCCTAGTCCCCCCAATTTTACCGTATTGTTGATATTGGCCTAAACCGTCTTGATGATAAACGTTAAGATTGAAATCGTTTACCACTGAGACGAAATCGCCATTTAAATAACTCGGTACATCCTGCCACACATAACAACCCGCCGTGATGCCGATCTCGAGGCCAGCTATTTAATTCACATTACAATTATATTACATACGTAAAATACCGTTCAATATAACCTGGCTTCTGTGCCAAACAGAAATGGTCGGTATTGCTTTCTCATAAGAACTTTGATAGGAGACTAGTTATGATGGTCGCTTCGTACATAATCATTATGCGTGTGTTCTGTAAAGGGTATTAGTTCTCATGTATAAAAGACGAGTATATTTTCGATTACCGGGAAAAAATTTAACTCTGGCTGATAATAAAGATTATTTTAACAGAATAAAACTCCAAAATGTCGACTTAACATTATGATATAGTCATTATATATTATAAAGAGAACATTTTTTTATATGCAAACCAAAATACCTTTGTAAACATAAAAATGTAAAACTACTAAAAGAACAATTTTTGAAGGCGGTGGCCAGTCCGTTTTAACCAACTATTCATCTTTATTGTCGATTAATCGAATATAATATTCATTTAATTATATAGACTGTAGGTATTTACAGTAACGTGTCAACATAAGCTGCCACAAATGGCAAAACATGTAGCTACAAAACATGTAACACGTTATATAATTGTATTTTTCACTCATGTTTTAACAAAATAAATATATCTTATCTTAACATACCAGAGTACACAACAAAGTTTTTTATTTCAAATAGCCTTTTACAGGCACTTTCAAAATGTTATGTATCTAGGTGCACAGGTCCAAAGTGGGTTGGTCCTATAGAGAAGAGACCGACAAACAACTTTTCAAATTATTGGTTTAATCCTTGCACATGTTAACTTTATTAACTATTGTTAACTCATAAATCATTATTGTTAATTCCGCCGCATTTTTTGAAGTCGGTTAAATATCACAGACGTAAGACGTTCAATAATAATCTATCATAAAAATCTATTAAAAAAACATCACTAAAATTATCTCGCCATCGCAAATCTTCCGACTCCTCAAGGCCATGTAACTGTTTCATATCGAAATTATATTTCCTCCAAACATCAATAATTCCCATTATATACTATAACATAGTGTAAGAGCTGGCTGCCATCCAACACACAGCACCTAAGTTGCAGTGATAAATACAAGCATTTGAGCAATTTGACAAGAGATAGTGTAGCGGAAAAGGACGCGACTCCGCGACAACGTCCGGGAATACGCTCCCGGGATTCACGGGAAATGATTTTTACTACATTTTCCTATCTCCGTTTTTCGTTTCCGCAAAGTTTTGAGACACCTATCATATTTATCTGTAGCGGTAACGTGATTTCAAAACTGTAAGAGGTATTTACAATATTGTATTTATTTTCGGTTGCTGCTGCTTTAAAATTATAATAATAAAAACTTTAGTGTAAATACTAAAATGTACGCTGTATTTTTTTATTATCATACAGATAATAAAAAAACAAAGAGTGGCAACGCTTCCAGTCTTCTGGGCACACTGCCGGTTGACAGCGATGCGGACCAATATTTTAATGCGTAATGTTTTTATAATTTCTGCTTTTTTAATCTGGTTATTGTGTAAATATAGTGTATATAATAAGTAGTTGATGTTAAATAATTATGTCTTACATATAAAAGACCTACTTTTAGGTTATGATAAAATAAAAGAAAAATAATAATTAAAAATAATGCATGCGCATTTGTTTTTCATATATTTTTAGCTTAACGGTAACTATAATCAAGGTTGCGGAAAACTTGTACTAGAACCCCTTGAACTAATATATGTATGTAGCTAAAATTTAAAAATAAAAAACGTTCCGCTCATTTGCTGCATTGACGTAAATGTATTTGTTTCCAAAATAAATGAGCGATTTATTCAATTTCTTACATAATTATGACGTGAGTTTCTTACATATTATATGCTTTTTGACCGAATGTTTTTAAATATACTTGAAGAAATTTCATGTGTGTTGAATAGTATATCACATATGAATTTCCAAACAAACCCATTTCAAATATGTAAGCTCTATAGTTTTTGAAATTTCTTAATGAATGAGCGAGTGGTTTCGTTATTACAAGTCCACAACATTAAGAGATCACGTAATTCATTCGCATTTGTCATCTTCCTCTAAAAATAGTAAAAGTCCAACATTCAACTTTATCCCTCGTAATCCCGTTACCCGGGACTTTGCCCGAGTCCCGGCGGAAGCGAAAATCCCGCGCAGTTCCGGAGCGAGGCCGGCCGTAATGAGGTGTAAGCGGTCGATACTGAATAATGCTGGCTTTAGGCTCCAATGTTTTATTTTCAAGCTACGTTAGGTTTGGAGACCTCTATTTGAGGTCATCTTACACGACACAGATTACAATAATCAGTGGATATATATATTTCAGGATGTCGTCGCAAAAACCGATATTTTTATTTATTATAAAATTGTTTTTATAGTGTGCCTGGTTAGACAGACATATTCAAAGACAAGATAATTCCTCCTCACACGTAAATAAAAATAAAACACACATAAACAAAAAAATCCTTTGTAACAATATTATATTAGGATTAGGAGTGTCGAGAACCCTTTACTCACACAGGACAAATGTCATGACAACAGGCATAAACAATTTTTCATTCATACTTCAAACTTCGAAAGTAGATATGATAGATACCTATGATGTATTTTATTACATACTAGCTTTTGCCCGCGACTTTGTGCACGTGGAATAGAATCCTAAGTTTTAAGCCTACATTTTAAGTTAGACCTCTAGCAATACATCGGTGAAAACTGCATTCAATTCCATGCATGTAGTTTTTGCGTGATGCGTGTACAAACTTTATACAGACAGACAGACAAAGTTCTAAAAACTTGTTTTGACTTCTGTTGCTCTAATGAATATCCCCCATATTGGTTTTTCTCCAATATAATGTACTGACCTGAGACATTGGCCTGTTATAATTTAATTATATGTATAGAGTAGCTGACTCGACAGACGTCATGTCTTCCTGGTCTTCATCATGCAAAAACCCCATAGTTTTTCCTATGGAATTGTCAGGTTTCCCCAAAATTTTCAATTTTCCGTCCAACTTTTCAATTTTTGTTTCCTTAATGACATTCGGAAAATTACGAAAATTTTCAAAAAATATAATTAGCCAAATCAGTCAAGCTGTTCTTAAGCCACATCACTTACGAACGAACAGCATTTCATTTAGATTTTTCTATTACATATTTAGAACGAGCTTCGAATACTGAATATTTCTGTGATATGTCCCTCGTTCCTGCCACCCTGTATACATATGTCATGTCACGTATACAGCCGATGTTGGATCTTACTTAATTCCGAGATACAAAGATATTGGATTTATTAAATGTCACATTGTACCGACTGTACCTACATACATAACACATCTCTATTCCCCGAAGGGGTTAGGCAGAGGTGTATTATTGTACGCCCCACATTTCGCCGATGCCTATTGCCATTCAATGGGCACAGTTTCAGACTCCATGCTGCTACTAAAAATTTCCATACATATAAACCCAATAATACTACTATGCCCGACCCGGAAATCGAACCCAGGATCTCACGTTCAGCAGTCGCGTTTGCAACCACTACACCAACGAGGCAGTCGAAATATTTGTGTGTTCTGGGCCTGGGTGTGTCACCATGTGTGAGTTATGTCTTCAAGCTGTACCCACAATACATGCCTGAATTTAAAAGAAAACACTTGCCACTTGAAAGGGAAATACTTAAATCCATCAGTGAAAAAATATCATGATTTTATTCATTAAACACAAGATTGTTTATTCACCTCGACACTCATGATATCCTAGTATTTTCCTGAACATACAAGCTCTATTCCGGCTAACAAGATGCGGTTGAATATCAAATAT
The DNA here is from genome assembly GCA_947562105.1 of Shargacucullia verbasci. Taxonomy (NCBI): domain Eukaryota; kingdom Metazoa; phylum Arthropoda; class Insecta; order Lepidoptera; family Noctuidae; genus Shargacucullia; species Shargacucullia verbasci. The sequence goes on from OX387309.1 coordinate 157,416, forward strand.
TTCACACATTTACATTTTAAGTATGTGTATTATAAAATCCCGGTACTAATCTCGCGTTTCGCAGCCGAGTCTCGATACTACAGTGACTGATAATTTATAATTATCATAGAGCTACGAGTATGTGAGGACATGAGAGAGCCCCTGTTGAACAGAAGTGGGTTTGTCTCTGTTTTTCCAGAGGCCTAATAATTAATTATTAAAATAATATTACTACTGCTGCAACTTACAGTGTGCTAAATTTTCTGTAACCACTTCAGCATGCCTGTATTCCCCGATGGGTTCGGCAGAGGTGTACTGTACCGGCCACAAATTCATACTCCGAGCTATAACTGAAAATTGTATACCAAACCAAGTCAAAAACACTTTACCCGTGGATTGAATCTAGGACCTCAGGTTCAACGCAATGGTCGTGAACGTAATGATTTGAGTTACGTACGAAATGTATTTAAATGATTATTTAAATATTTAAACTCGACTCCTGCCTGTAGTATTTCAGAAACAAGATGGCGTTATTCGTAGGACATGCAAATATTTCGAGTTTGTAGTGCAGAGCTGTTGAGATCTCACCATCCGTGATGAAGTAGGGACGTGACTGCGGATATCCGCCGTTTGAAATATCCGCACTTGAGATGAAAAGCGGGATTTTACATTTGATAATGTACTTATTGATTTTTTTGCTTGTTGTTATAAGAGCGTATACGATGTGAAAGTGCTGACCCTACGCTCAATAACCAACTTGCTTAGCGCGTTATCTAGAGGTATTAAAATACTTTTTAGAAGGTGCATATGCGTCCAACAATGGAGTACTATAGCTAAAACAGTACTGCCCGTTAAGATGTTAAAAGATAATACTGTTTAAGGTGCATATCGGAGTCGGTGTGAGAAAAAAATATGCGATAAAACGTACAATATCTAGTTTAATATCTAGAAAGTAGTAAGAACATTTACACTCGTAAAAACATCGTTAAAAATGTTTTACCTACAAATCTTACTACACTACACTTTTTACATGAGATAAGAAAATTTTATGGCTTTCGGCGAATGAATCGAAAAATAATTGAAAAATCTAAAATATCCGAATTGACAAAAGGGGTAAACACAAATATCCGAACTTTTAAATATCCGCGTCCCATCCCTCTCGGTCTATTTTACAGTAGCTGAATTTGCAATTTATTTACTAGCTTTTTCCCGGGACTTTATTTTCATTTTGCGAAAATGGCCGCCTGTGTTACCAGTTGACCCGGATTGCTTATAAAAGCGGTGTGACGGCTTACCTTTATAGCCGTCAGCTGGTTCCCGAAGGGGTAGGCAGAAGTGTATTGTTATATAGTTATGTCTCTTGTGATATGGCGATCTAATCACTTAAGGAATTTCAATTGTGTTTATTTAGAAATATGGTTTTACAAAATCGTCCATTGCTTTGTTGCCTGAAAACAATAGTTACTACCAGTTTTTGAAACTCATTTTTGATGAGATTAGCCAATATTTACATTACATAACATAGCACGCACGTGCACGTGTAGGCAGCGGTGTACAAGTGTACACCCACATTTTGCCGATGCTGTTGTTTAGTCCTATGTAATAGGGGGCGAGCCTATTGCCATCTAACGGGTACAGTTCCAGAATCCGTGCTGCTACTGAAAAATTCTATACAGAAAAACCCAATAACACTTTGCCCGACCCGGGAATCGAACTCAGAACCTTACGCTCAGCATATTTATTACAGCCGATATTTATTGAACTAATTTAAATCGTATTGATATCGAAATGTTTTAGAGAGTAACTCGTCTGATCTCACGGTCACAAATCCATTTAAACCGAACGGTGTCGACCGTGCGGCCCTTTTTGGGAACGGCTTATAACTTTGAATAATCATAGACACAATCGATAGTATGTTGTTCACGCCAATCATGTGTAATTTACATTTTCCACAGATTAAAGTGAACAATTTCGACTTTCACTGAGAGAAACCAATCTGGCGTTTTATGGTTATAAACAATTGTGGTGTGCGTTCGGTTTCAAACTTATTTACCAATAAACCGTTGTTTGTTGTGATGGAAAACTTTTATTTTCTAGTTATCGGTGGGGTTATTGATCTAGTGGTGGCAAGCTACTGTTGAGTATGACTTTGATTCCTTGATCGGTTAAAATGTTTGTTAGTAAATTCTCTTCCTCCGGATGAATTAATTTTAATTTTTAAAATCGCGATTTTCATCACAGCATCATTTTGTCCGACCCGGGAATCGGACCTCACGTCCCACTTGCGACCACTATACCAATCAGGCAGTGAATGCAATGCCATGCAAATCAAATACTACTTATGACGACTAGCCTGTCACTGGCACTTTGGGATTTTGTCCAATTATTTACGATAAATTTGCCTTTTACACGGTTTCTTCTAATGCTACATCGCTTAACTCCAATGAATAATGATGATATTAATAAATATTATTTGTTTCAGGTAAGCGTCCAACTATTTAGACATCGCTTAACGTTTGTTCGAGCAACGCTGAGAATTTAATAAGCTAACAACTCCGAACTAAGATGAAACTGGATGGTAAGACATCAGGGGTATGTAAATACTGTAAATATTTAAATTTGGAATGCGTTATAAAATTTTAAAAGTTTATCAATCGTTTACCGAGTTAACAGTTACGTTACGGTCCGTTAGAATAAAATATTTGGACTTATTTTTATTTCAAATGATCTCAAATACTTTACGTTGATAGGACTCTAGTGGTACGTTTCCAAAAAGTTAGTCCTGTGTAGAAGAACCGACAATGTTTGTTTGTTATGTTTGTTAACGAGAAGACAAAAGCCTCTTTTTGTTATTATTTCTTTATTTATTTCTTAGTAATAATTAATAAGTCTTATAATTAGAACAAAATGGTTGAATAAAACTCTGTATCGTTAACACAAAACTGTCTGAAATGTGCGGTGTTTAGTAGGATTTTAACATAAAGAGCGTTATTTTTTTGTAAGATCTTCTTGATTTTGCAAACTCCAACTACAGTTTTGACTAAGGAGATAACTCTAAACGAACTATTCTTGGTCTCTGTCAACACGAAACCAATTCTCTTATATCACCCAAGTTGGCAGACGAGCTAACCTATATTTAGACGGCTAGATCAAACAAGGTCTCCAGAAATTAATCGGTGTTTCGCTTCAGACATCAAAGTCAGTAGACAACAATACCTCATAAATTAGAACTGTATCCGTTACAGATGAGAAAGCTAAGAAACCATGGATGTCTGTAGATATACTCTGTCGTGGAACAAAATGTTCAATAATGAGACATATTTTTGTACATGATGACAATCGATATCCATAGATACGGAGAGAATTCCAAAAACGAGGCGATGTACTCCTTTTTCAAAAAGTGTCTTGACTTATTAAACCTGTGTCGCTGTTTTATTTGAATTTCGAACTTAACATTAATTCTCCAGACGTATCTATGGATATAAATTTTTAATTAATGACAACGACGCAGTTCTATATTCAAATAGATCAGCGATAACGTCAATAACAAATACAGTTTTTGAAAATGGATTCTCTGTTTCGCGATTTAGTTATCCTCTTTACTAAGCGTATCTTTTGACATCGATGATCCGAACTGATATAATCTCGTCACGTCAAGCCAGGCAGGCACTGAATGCTCGACGCAAACGGTGGCAAAATATCCGATTCACAGAATGTCTGATACGTGGAATGTACAATTCGCGGAAAGTCCAGTACGCAGTATTTCCAATTTGTTGTGCATTGCTTGTATACCCCAAAAGGTATATGTGTGCATGTGGCTGTATGTTAGTGTGTGATGGCAATCCTATTAAAAGTACATGACTTTTGACCTATCATTGATTAACTTTAGCTATTTATCATGTCGTAAATCTTCTTTTCTGATGTTTTGTTAATTTGTCGGACCCAAAATATGACCAGCTCTCTGGCTCCGGCTAGCCTCCATTAAATCCTCCACATTATAGGAGATAACGACGAGTTAGGGTGTTCTATTGTCTGTATGGGATAGTCAGCCTTCTTATTCTTCGTCCACTTGGCTCTATTTCTGACATCCATGTCCGGATCATGAAATGACACCATTCTGTGTGCACTACATCTATGTTGGCTTTTGGTCTTCCTCAGGATCTGTTACCAGAGACGAGTATATTGTTTATTAAACCTTATTTTCTTGCGCTATCTATCCTCAAACATTAAAATACCTTATTAACACTATAATAAAGCTCAAAAATAACTCTAACCAACTAACCACTTTTGGAGGTCAGAACACCACGTGTTCCGCAGTTTAAATCAATTTGTGTCTACGAAACCCGTTTAAATAGATATAAATATAATTTAAGTCTACCAAACAAGGATAAGTAAGTCTGAAGTTCTTTTTGGACTAATAATTATATATGAGTCACAGACGAGAAACGAACTCGGCATAGATTACAACGAGTTGCGATTTATATACTAGCATTGCATCGGTTGAGTTAACATTGCGTAATTTATGCGTGTAAGCAAACATTCGGCCGATGTTAGCCAGTGGCGTATTGGCTGATCGTGCTTGTCTTACGTTAATTTAATATGAGGAACTTGTTTCATTTGATTTTATTTCTTTTTTTTAAATATTGTAACATGTTACAGTGATACGTTTTTGTTTTTATTACCTTATTTATTAAATATAATTACCTATTAATGTAAAAAGTACAACAAGTGCTTTTTTAATATCTTCTCTTTAATATACAAAACATATTTGCCCGCCCTTGACCGCAGCCTAAGTGTTTTTAATTGGGGACATGAAATGACCTACATTTTCAGTTGACATGATTTTTTATTCATATCTTTACCGCGTACTATTTTGTTATTTTAGGAGATCCTTGTCTAATGGCTAGTGAGTTGGTAGCTAAATGATTAATTCGTACTAAAGTAGGTAATCCACAATTACAACAAGTAATCCATTTGGAGATTAATCTGTAACTAAACAACGCTTTACCAATAGGAACACCTGTCCTAATCTCTCAGTCACAGCACCCACGAGAAAAGATAAATGGACAATAAATATCTGGCACAAAATAAATGACATTAAATCGCGATCCCAAACGAATCCGGCGCCAAAACATAGTTATATACGTTCATACATCATGCGACGGCCGTGAAATTAAGAAAAGACTTAGTTAATACTTATATATCAATCATTTTGTATGTGTGTGTATTTATGTATGTGTGAGGCATAGAGTGGAAAATTGTGTAGATGGTGCAGTCAGTACTAATATACCACTAAATATGAGGCATCAGGTCCCATAGTAAGGTGTTTTGAAAATAATATAACATCACCCCTGAACTCCCCGAACAGTTAAGACAGTTGTACCATTGTGCCGATGCCGTTACTGAGTCTGCAAACTCCACACTGCCATTGAGTTTACATTCAGACTCTTCAAACTCTATAGCATTACACCGTTCAGAAAATCAAACCCAGAACCACCAGATCAGCAATCACGTTTGTGACTATTAGATCAAAGGTACTACTAAAATATTCTTCGGATTTCGGATTCCAATCTTTCCATAGGTCCAGAAGCTTTAACTCACTGAGGAACTTAGCGTTATTAATGAAACGATACTAATCAAAACAGGGCTCTTGGTACTAAGCCAATAGAATGCAGTGAAAATGATACACATACATACATATATATGTGTATATAGTAGATGTATGTATATATCTCCGAGGAATCTATCAATCCAATCTATAAAATCAAACTTTATTATAATCGGCTACCAGGAAAGCCGAAACAAAAGAAAGTTATTCTATTCTCCTTAAAAGCCGCATGTTCAGACGTTTTTATTAAAACGCATTCCAATTTCAAATGCTATTAACTTCAAACATCTGCCGTCCTCGATCCATCATCCACCCATTATCCTGCACTGTAGCAGCCAAATCACAAATCACTTCTGTACATTTCATAATCTTGGCCAACACTACGTAACTAGATTTGGAATTCACTACTACTAATCAATTATATGCCCATCTCTATCTAACACACTTAATATTTTAAAGTGCGACAAAGATAGATACGTTTGAAGATAAAATGAGTGATGTGTGGCTGGTTTTTCTAATGCATGTGTTGGTGTGGTGTGTGAGTGAGATAGTGAACACGTGCGCCAGAGTTTAATAATAGACGGTAAAGATCAATGATCTATAAAATTGATGTTGTTTTATAATAGTGTTGGGACTGCGATGGTTATCCGATAAAAATACGTAGCGTAATTACTTCCGGATACATGTATCACGTGAATTTTTAGGTTTAAAATAGGTCGTCTCATCTCTTTTCTCACCTAATGACCATTGTGACCCAGACGACCATATTATGATTTTATTTAATCATTTTTTATCTGAATCGATAATACATAGCTTGGTCTATATTAGATAGTGTACTAACACTGCACTAGTGTCAAAAGCAATAGTGTAACTAATATTAGCTATTAGCTGCTGCCTGTGCCTGTCTTATGGGCACTAATATACATATCAATCATCTGATAATGATCTGACATACATTTGTATCATAGATCAAGACATACATAAAAAAAAAATGATTTTAATTGTGTATCTATGTAATGTGTAATGGAATGTCAATCATGTGAATATCTGACATTTTATAATTAATTCTAAAATTAATTATTTCGTTTCGACTTGTTTTATAACTAAAACGGAGTTCGAATTTTAATAACATGGGATTTCCAATACAGGATATATAATGGTGTGGTAAAATTTTAATAAGTGATATATAATGATTGTGCTCCTCTATAATTAGAGAAGCGGGAGGAGTAAATCACTTATGAACTAGGTAAAGAAATATTAAAATATGACAAAATAGAATTAATAAAAATCATACAATAACTTAATAATTTAAATGTCCACACCATAAAAATCCTCATTCTTTTTCTTTTACTATCATTAATATTAAATATCCGCACAAACCACGCGTATCCGAAAAAAATATCCGCACGTACACCATCCCTAGTTTTCCATCAAGGCGCTATAGACGGACGGATGTCGGAAATAAAACGCGTGTATGTCTAAAATAGCTAAGATTTGGGCGCAGACGTGCGACGATCTGCCGTCACGCCGTCACTCTGTCACTCCGTCGGCCCGTCATGTCGCTATTATTTTAAATTGTTAGCTATATTTCATACGCTTTCACGGAGATTCATTTAAATAATATCACAAATTGTATAAAGAATACTATTGACGAAAACTTATTATTCTTGATACAGTTTATACGTATTTTCTTTTTAATTTTAGAACTTTAATTAATTCTGAACGATCGCTCGAGATTTTTTTACTTCAGTATCGAATTTTTTCATAGATGAGGCCTGGCTAGATTTTTTTTTTTTTTTCATTTTAATAAATGTTGCTCCACACTCGGATTTCTCCTGTATCGTGTGTACAGTTTACAAACATACATGTCACATGCACAACAACCAGACCCGAAACAACTATCTGTAGATCATACAAATATTTGTTCCGTGCGGGGATCGAACCCGCGACACGTAGCGCAGAAATCTAATCACTTAGCCACTACGCCAACCGTCGTCAAATCAAATTTTTCGCCATCCTTAAAATAACTTTTCCAATTTCAAATTTACAGCTAGATATTTCTTTATTTTTCTTTGAATAATCGGGCCTATAGTGAAATTGGTTGTATTCTATTCCGTAAACAATTTTATAAAAGCTACTAGCGAACTCTTTGTGGATCTCGACAACAGCGCCACCTACCGGGTCCAACTAAGAACCATCAAGGTGACCCATAAGTACAAAAAAAAAACAAACGAAATTGAAGAATTATGAGCGAAATTCTAAGTCTATGGAATTATGAACACACACGCCCCACTGGCATTTTTTCTTTTTATATTATATAAATAAAAATGAATCGCCAAATGTGTTGCTAAGCGCATAACTTCCGAACGGCTGCACTTATTTGGCTAATTCTTTTTTTGTTGTGTTTGTAATTGTCAGGAGAAGATTTTTATGTTAGATTTTTTTTTTTGAAAATCCACCGGAAACGTCGGATATTTGAATGGTATTTTTGTATGAAATTTTTGATTTTGTTCATTAGTAAATTGCACCCGTGCGAAGCCGGGGCGGGTAGCTAGTTATTAATATATACATAATATACTAGGGGTACAGATAATACGCAGAGTATACATTATGTAGATTCAACAGTTCTATATTACACTCTCCTAAGTGATGATGATGATGATGTCCTCCTGACCGGTTTCGGTCACGGCGGCCAATCTCACCGGAGATTAGCCAACTACGCAGGAGATATTATAGAGCACAAGTGTGTGCGCAAACACAGGTGCTCTCTCTATTCCTTCACTCTCATAGTCCGATGGGACGGCAATCCGACACGACCGGAGACAGATCAGGCGCAGGACCAACGGCTTTACGTGCTTTCCGAGGCGCAGTGTGTATTCACATACACAAAGACCCAGACCCGAAACAACTATCTGTAGATCATACAAATATTTGTTCCGTGCGGGAATCGAACCCGCGGCACGTAGCTCAGCAGTCGATCTCTCAACCACTGCGCCAACCGTGCCGTCGTACTCTCCTAAGTAGGTAGGTGCTAGGTATAGTTTTCATCGTTCAAGCTCAATACTCTAGTCTCAAGTGTTCTGTTCAGTTGCATTGTGTTCAATGCTTTGTTCATAGTTCAAACGTAGTACGTCAATGAGACTGCACGCCTAGTACTGTGGCTAAGTGGATAGTGTATAAGCTGCGGATCACGGGTTCGATTCCCGTACGAAATAAATATTTATATGACCTTACTGATCGTCGGGACGGAGTGTGTGCATGCAAGACCGGTGAGTGACATTCTGAGTTAGATTACCGACTCGAGCGAAGTGTAATTAAAAAATAGTGTCCGATAGATGGCAATTCGCGAAACGTTACACAGTATACACCTCTGCCTAACCCTTTGTGAAATACAAGTGTGATGATATGTTGTGTATTTTTTATTATTTTTTTTCCTTGCCCCCCACACTAGGAATAATTCCTGTATCGTGGGTGCGTTCACAAACACAAATATTCACATACACAGACGCGTTACAAATATCTGTAAGTCATAGAAATATTTTGTATTGACTTCAAAGACGTTTCTATGCTATATCTAGATCCACAGCCTCTCATCTACTATTGATACTCAAGACATCTGAGCGGAGTGGCAGAGCGGTGCATTGTGCCTCTTTGTTGGAGCGCCACTCTCCTTAAGTGGCGGTCCACTGTGCACTCTGGTATAGTTTCAACATCCGAGTTCACCTAGGTTTTTTTTATACCACTAAAATTTAACTGCAAACAATTTTAGAAGGAAAAATTGAAGGAAAGAAAGGACCTAGACGCGGCTTTGTTACAACACGTGAAAGAGAAAGTAGGATAAAAATGAAAACAGAGGATAGAGAGCAGGGGCGATTGCTCCACCGACAAAGGCTGTTAAATAAAATAAAAAACAGAATCTGTAGCGACTACTACTCTACTACTCAAAACTCTACTGTCTACTGTCAAAAATTAAAGCGCCATCTATCAGAGTGTAGCTGCAACAACAAACCCGGAATCGCACTATGAAAGTTTACAACGATTCTAACACATACGAATGTCCAACATCAATCGTCGGGCTTCGGCCCGCCAGACTAACCACCTCGCCTGGTCGGAGGATCCTCCCTTTTCAATGCAGGAACACCAAACCTATACAAACCACCCATACAATTAATCATATGTTGTAATATTATACGTTTACCGTAAACCACAGACGGTTGCAACAACACGGGTATCACACGTAATATATTTTTTATATATACGTATAACATCACACCTATACTTCCTAAGGTGTAAACAGAGGTGTACGTACACTTAAATTTCGCAGATCGTCATTAAGTCACATGGAAATAGCCCGACCGGCGCACATTGCCATCTACCGGACAGAATTTGAGAATTTCAGAAAATTAAATCAAATTTTTTCCCACCTAGAAATCGAACCCAAAACCTATTATGCTTACTAGCCGCGCATGCGACTAGTAGATCAATAATGAGTCAATTTTAGAGAATATTTCGGATGAAATTTTTAGAAATACTATATTGTAAGTACTAGGTTGTCATAAATAATTAGAAGTTTATTTCATCCTGCGGGAACTCATGAAGACCTATTAATGTAGATCCCGGCGAACTAAACGCACTATCATGTTAATCAACTCCAGTCGCAGACGCAGTGATGTTAATCTGCGGTTATATCGGTGCGCGTGCGACGCTCGTCACGCTGTGGATTTATGTCAAGCTATCGCGAGATAGGGATGGCACGTAGAATAAACATTTCTTTTTTAATTTTCACCAGTAAATAGCAGTTTTATGAATTCTTCATTTTTAAATTCATCAATTCCTGTAACGGTATCTGTATGGAATTTTATTAGCAGCAGCGCCGAGTTGGAATCTCTGTCCAATTGATGGCAATAGGTTCGATCCCTATTTTATGAAACACTAGCGACCCGCCCCGGCTTCGCGCGGGTAGCAGAGCATATACACCTATTTTTTTGCCTGTCGTAGTGTCGTATCAGCATAATTATTTATAACTCTACTGGTTTGGTTTACTTTATTTTTCCGACATCTTCAACAATCATCGTCATATTTCAGCCAATTTACACAAAACCTTAATGAATTATACACCTAAACCTTCCTCATGAATCACTCCATCCATTGGTGAACCGTATGAAAATCCGTTCAGTAGTTTTTGAGTTTATCGCGTTCAGACAGACAGACGTATGTAGTGATTAGCGAAAAGTGAGGACTGGTTGAAAAACAGTACACCTTTGTACCATACATTTAATAAATCTACACATATAATAAAATTATAACAGGCCGATGTCTGTACATTATAGATATTGGAGAAAAACTGATATGGGGGTCTTTATTAGAGCAACAGAAGCCAAAAGAACACTTTTTAGAATTTTTGTCTGTCTGTCTGTTTGTACACGCATCACGCAAAAATTACTGCATGGAATTGAATGCAGGTTTCACCGATGTATTGCTAGAAGTGTAACTTAAAATAAAGGCTCCACTTTACCGCAGGAAAATATCAGGTTCTAAATTCCACGTATACAAGTGGCGGGCAAAAGCTAGTAAGTAATAAATAAATAAATTCGGTGAATACACACTATTGTGTACATCTAGTGTAGAATCACCTTTACTATTCGTCTTATTCAGCTGTTGTCTTAGCTCGCTTTAAAAAAACAATGCGAAGACATGTGCTTACGCACTGTTGCGTCTCGAGTGACGGCGCTAGCTGCGGGCACTTCTCGTTAAAAGAAAACGTGACGAGACACACATAGGTATGTGTCCTATATGGCTCAAACACTTATAATTTGAAGGTGTAGTGGGGTGGTAGGCTTACTTTCTTGGATACAAGCGAAATAATCTATCGCGTTGGATGATAATCAGCATCACGCCTGTATTCCGCGGAGGGTTAGGCAGAAGTGTACTATTGTACGCCCAAATTCCGGGTAGTACGGTGCCGGTAAGTACGGGCAGTTCCGGGCTCCGTGCTGCTGCTAAGAATTCTCATATAGAAAAATCCAATTGTCTGATTGTCTTCCATACAAGACCGCAACTCTAACTTTTCAAATTCATGTGCGGATCAAAATTTGATTATCACTTGCGTTAACGGTGAAGGAAAACATCGCGAGGAAACCTGCACACCTGAGAGGGTGACATAAGGTTCTCGATGATGTGTGTAGTCCACCAATCCTCACTATGCCGGCGAGGTGGACTAAGACCTAACCCTTCTCATTCTGAGAAGAAGCCCGTGCAAAATAATAAAGGACTGAATTCTTTAGAATCGCTTTAACGGTTTCACTGGGTTACACTCAATTTAAAGTTAATCGAATTAAAATACCGTTTAGTTCAATTAATATCCGTTGATCTCCTCAAAATTAAGGTGGCGCTAGTGTATATGCAAATGACATGAACCCAATACGATTCGATTGAAATTATTTACAAGAGAAAGGAACTGGTTACATTGAACTAATTTTATATTAACATAGCAGCTAAAAGCGGTGGACCACAATTCAAAAGTCCGGTCCGCTACGGAGAATTTTCAAGAACAAAAACTCAATAAAACTTTGCGCGACTCAGAGGTGGCACCTAGGACCCTACGCAGCCGATAGCCCAAATAAAGTGGATTAAGAATTGATAACAAAAAAATATATACCAAGATTAAATAAATCATCATGACACTTAAATAAAACTTTTGCCAACCCTAGACCCGATCTACAAATAAAATATATATGTTTAGTTAGTATTAATTGCCTAATTCGCGCACGCGGCCGCCTCATATATCAAATGTAATATTTTGCTGAACCCGCGCTTATAAATACCACGACTGTACCGACATTTTGATTGAGAAACCAATCTGGAAATATGTTCTCCTGGTAGTTTATAAACTTAATAAATGAAAAATTTTGTTTCGGCTTCGGCTATTGGTCACGTTTAGGACGAAATTAAGGTTTCGGCTTAAATGCAAAACTCAGTTTATTTTTCTTTCATACAAATTCCAACGCATAATGTATGGGGCTCATACAAATGAGGGCTGAACTAGGTCGAGCAAATATTAGACCCTGTACCCATTGTTGGAAATATCGACTGAACACAGAAATGAAATGAGCTCTTTCTATTGGATGTAAAGCGCCTCCCTAAGTAGCAATAGGTGTACATACGTCCGGCGCACCCAGATCAACCCTACATAAGTTGCTTTCTACGAATAGAAACGTCAGCAAATGTAAGTTTTGACATTACAAATCAAGTGACGTTTTGACAGGTTATGTCAAATCAGTACATTTTGGACTATCAAGGGTGCTCTATACGATTTCATATTTCGACAGTCGTAGAGGCTCTTTCTCTGGTACTTTTAGTTTGGTGTTTATTACAATATCGGTGCCGACCCTTACTTGTCTATTCGGCGATGTTCCCCATAATATAATGTTTAGCGTCTGTTTCGATTGTAATCTAGCATACAGTATCGCGAACATTTTGGCTGAATAACTACGATTTTAATCATTATACGAGTTATTTTGACGTCGTCGACGTGCGTCATTTATTCCTAACCTAAATGTTGTGAATTCATTGATATAAATACATTCTAGATACACAATTTAATTAAAAAAAAACGTTCCTGCTCGAGCAGTCTAAACATAGGAAGCAAGATATACATACAGTTTTGACTTTTTGACGCTCTCTACGTGATATTTGTGTAAAATTTGCAATCCCAAATTGAAAGTTACATTTTGAAATGGTAGATTAAATAAAATACATTAACAGTTCATTGGATGGGTGTTGAAAACTGTCCAATGTATAACTCTACAAGTTTTTGATACTCCAGAAGTGATTTTAGTGTCAAATTAGGAAATACTTTAGATAAGCGCATATTTTGCTGAGCGTGTGTTAAAACACGTGCGCCGTAAAAGCGCACAATTGCACTCGGATGTTTTTAAGTCGCTGTATGTGAATCTAGTCCCTCAGTTTTTATTTATATCAATGGTGATATTAATTAAAATGTCTCCCAGTTTTTATTTAGGTTTATTATATTTATTTTTTTATGAAGTAAGATGAAAGTCTTCTCATATTAGTGTTGTCAATAATCCAATTCTTCATTAATGATTTCGTGGAAAAAAACATTCCATGTGGATACTAAAAATAAGTTTGTATATTATCTTCACTCAATCAGTGAGGATTGCCTGGGGCTAACTGCCCAGAGTGGGCCGGAATGCTCTTTCTTGGGGAAGCTACTACCGTGCGCCTAAATGATGTGATATATGAAGCAGATAGAGCAGAGTAGCTTTGCATAGAATTGTGTTAAATTTTTCCTTTTTTTCGTATAGTATTTCTCAAGTCTAATCAATATTGGCAGTATACAGGGCCTGTTTGATGACTGTCCTCCAGTTTACTTAGAAGTTTGAAATTTGCCTATTACCATTTACCAATTAATTATTATTCTAAACCAATTCAATAGACATCCATGCCACAATCCTGATAACGTTACCAGGAACTTAGAATTTTTAAGAGATAACGACCGATAGCTTATTATTATTAGATGACCATAACTTTAATAAGTACCTACTTCTAACTCTCATGCCGCTATGTGCTCCTGGTACATGTAGTACGTAGTGATATATTCACGACCGCGTCGTTAGGAGCGGCTAGTGGTAATTTGTCAACGTTCAGGCCACAGGTGCGTTGTACGTTGTACACAACACAAGCACATGCCTGTACACCTAGAATATATAGGTGGTTCAGGATAAGAATAATGTAGATACCTTTACAGTTAGAGAACAATAGAATTTAGAGATGGGACACAATCTGTTAAGTCGAGAATCAAAGTTTAGATTGTTATGATTATATTAACCTTCACGCTTGTACACTCACTTGGATGGATGGATATTTCATAGGCCTACATAAGTATAATACTTATTAAGGACAATAATGTAGTTTAGAATGATTAGTCGCTAACAGTTACCCGTGACTTTATTTGCGTGAATTTTTATTTACTTACAATATTATCAAACTAGCGACCCGCCTACCTTCACACGGGTGCAATTTTTTTAATTGAGGTTTTTAAACATGATACCATCCAAATTTTCGACGTTTCAGGTGGATTTTTCAAAAAAATTCTTTCATTCTAACCTTGTCCTGACAATTACGAACATAACAATAAACAACCCAAATCGGTTCAGCCGTTCTGAAGTGATGATCTTTCATACATGCGGCAATTGATTTTTATTTATATAGATAGATAAGCATATGTCTTCCAGATTCCAGGCTACCTGTGAATAAAGTTTCGTAACGATTGGTAAAGTGATTTAGTTGCGTTGAGCTAACAAACAGACAGAGTTACTTCGCATTTATAATAGAGTAGATTCTGTGCCTAGGGCTAAAATCAAAAGACTTGAGTACCTGCCTACATTTTGTATGATCTTTTTGTAGCTGACCCACCCAAGATCCGTAGTCATGCTTCATACAAGAATAATACATTCATAAAGAACTTTCTTTAAGCGACAATGTTGACGAGCCAGCTGCACGAAGACAAATAGCATAACGGTTAACTAATACATCAAACGGAGCTATGTGCTTGACAAGAAAGCCACAAGCATGCGACGGATAGCTATCACTCACATTTGACATAATTTCTTCATAGTAAACTGTGGCTTTTAATACTGTCTACCGTTAAAATAGTTCGGTGTTTGACTGTAGCACCCATTGTGGTATGTTGGTAACAGCGCCATCTATTAGTGAAAAGTAGTAAACTTTAGAATTTAATAATGTGTGGTTATTTCTATAATAGTTATTTATTATTGATTGGTATTTGTGAAGTATTTTATTTCTATTGCGGTACAAACTGAATTCTCTTGAAAATGTCTCTGGCGGAAGTTACGTACGGCAAAATAAGCAAATGTTTTTGTGTTATATGGCGCTAATCAATTTATGAATAACTAATTAGCGGACAACGCGTCAACACACCCGCTAATACATCGACAAGTCGTTAATCATGTCGCAGATGCGACTTGTCGCGTGCGTTCCGGCGTGTGATCGATCGGTTTTACATTTTAAATTAATTATCAGCGAGTGTAGCTTCCGATACATGGCTATAGCATTTTGCACTGTTTTATAGCAAAATGGCGGAATAATTAAACTAGTTGTATTACAGAGAATGTCAAGAGAATTTTCCAACATTGTTAACGGTATGTTAATGTGAAATTCAATAATAATGACACATTGATTGATGATTAATGATCATATTTTTGTAATGTTTAAACATAACAACACTTATTGTACGAGAGGTTAGGTAGATACAATGATAGAACCAGACTCTCTCATACCTTTTCCCAACTATGTTGCAGCCGATCCCAGTCTAACCAGATGAATAGTCTGAATATCAGCATTTTACACGAAACACTACGCAACCGAATTAATGTGATTCACTAATACTCTAAAGTTAGACAGGCTGTAATACTTTTTGAGCTGCTAACATCCATACCGACCGTCACTGTCCGTAACGAACCGCTCGTAGGCTCAAATGCAAACGGGTCTGTTCCTGACAAGCGTTTAACAGAAATCATTATTTGGCCGACCGGGCGGCCAACAAAGCTAGAACATCAGTCAACGGTACGGTATTCGCAGCTGCGTTTACAATGCAAAGGCTAAAATAGAATTATTTAAAAGATATAGTGACCGCGACAAAGCGCTGTTCAACGCTTTACAGATCAGCGCCTTGATTACGTAATAAAATTCTGACAGCTACAGCAATCAACTAACAATGCATCCCTTTCTCGCATATATATGTTTTCATAAGAGGATACGAAATAGCATGTAATAAGGGTGCAAAAATTGATGATCGCTTTTGACGGTGAAAGAAAACACCGTGAGGAAACACTACGGAGTACTCCATAAAGTTCTCAATGGTGTGTGGTCCCCAGCGGCGTGCACAGAGTTTTTAGACAGGATAGGCAGAAAAATTTCAAGGCTTACTTACCAATAAACCTAATGAACGTTGGTATTGGTTTGTTGTCTTATCGATTAAATAATGATGTATGTGATTTGCCACCTCAAATATATTATAATAAATATTTATCTGAGTTATGTAGGATAGGCAGTGTCTTTTTGTATTTATGAAAACAGCACGCCACTGGTGGTCTCCCAACCAGCACCAATTCAGCGTGGTGGAGTAAGGCCTACTTTTTCTGAGAAGAGTCCCGTGCCTAGCAGTGGGTGGCTGTGTTTATTGCTGAATTATTACTATATTAATGCTTCGTTCTCTTTGGAGGTTGGAGCAAGTGGTGTTATTTCCCCTGGAGAGTGTATAATATATGTTTACAACACACATCGCACCAGTAGAGCCTACGGGCGGCTACATTGGCTTATTAATATATTAACGAGAAAACGTGTATGCTTCTTAACTGCTTACTCGCAGCCTGCGCTCAAGTATCGACTGCATTCGAGTAGGCTGCATATTGAACAAATTACCGGTACGTTTTAATACTTTTATTTTTAAGCACTTAATACTTAATTAAATCATTAGCGGCCGTAATTAAGTGGGTTTAACAATTTTGATTAAACGTTTTATTCCGTTCTGACTCTTATGAAACTTGGCAGTAATTTGAGTTTTATTTTTTGCTGTAATCGTAAATTCGGTCAATACGAGGGCAACCTCCTATTCTACAGGTTTCGGAAGGTGCATCAGGCGTCAGGGGAACACATTTATTTTTTGCCCCACACTAGGAATAATTCCTGTATCGTAGGTGCGTTTACAAACACATATATTCACATACACAAATGCCCTTTATAGTTTAGCTTGATATTGGGCATTCACTTTAACAACACTGCGAAAATTTGGCGGGAGTGGCAGCTGTCAAAACCAAAAAAAAAAGAAATTAGTACACAGACTTCTTTGTTAAATAAAATGAGTCGGATAAAAGGAATTAAATAATGAAGATATAATGATATTCAGCGCACACCAACTTCCTATAAACAAAACGGATATTGGAAAGAGGCCAGAAATTGCTAGAAAAAAGAAATAAACGTTTTTATCTGTTGCCAATACAATTTATTGTTTTTTTCTTTTGGCCCTCGATCAACAAGGTCTTAGGCGGCTTACTCTTGATCTTCGGATAATCAAAGCAATCGAAATGTAAGCAGCTTACGAGTCTCTTGAAGAAAACAAACCATTTATGTTCTAACTTGTTAGTAACTTTCAACGACGGCTCTCTGAGTGGTTTTTAGAAATTCAATTTGTAGTTTACTGGGTTTTTGATAATAGATGGCGTTGTTTTCAATTTGTTTATTATTCAATTATGTAGTACATTTTGTTTCTTTTTACGTCTATACTATATTTAAAAAACCTCACACCTGTATTCCCCGAAGGGTTAGGCAAAAGTGTACCATTGTACCACATTTCACCGATACCGTCATTAAGTCCTATGTAATAGGGGGCGATTTTGATGCCATCTACCGAGCACAGTTTCAGCCTCCGTGCTGCTACTGAGAACTTCCATACAGAAAAACTCAATTACACTTTGATCGACCCGGAAATCGAACCCAGGACCTGACGCTCAGCACTCACGCTTGCGACCACTAGACCAATCTTGCCGTCTCTGCGTCTTTCCATGCATCCTTGTAATAATGTTCCAGTCTGTCAGTTCTCTCTTACATGGACCTATTTTCGGCCATCTATACCAGAAGCTATTGATTGCCTGACGAACTTAGTGGCGCCAAGTTATTCACAGATAGGCGACAACAGTCACTACTTACAGCCTAACTTTGTATGCTCACGTGAACTTAACTGTCTTGAGAAGTCATTGTGGCTGTAGAGTGTGGATACATCACGCTTATATGACCCAAAGGGACAGGCAGCGGTGTACTGTTACACATATTGTTCAGCTAAACAAAAGCAGTGATTACGGCACGGTTGGCGCAATGGTTGAGAGATCGACTGCTGCACTACGGTTCGATTCCCGCACGGTACAAATATTTGTATGATCTGCAGATAGTTGTTCCGGGTCTGGGTGTATGCCCATGTGAATATATGTGATTAGGAGGCAACGTTTTTTAAAAAATATAAAGAAAGATTAGTATTGCCGAAGACAGAGAGCGAGTATATGTATTTTAATCAACTGAACTTAATTTTAAGGGCTTGAATTTCTAAAAGAAAAATTGAATGACGTGATCTGAGAATGAAACCAAGGACTTCACGCTCAATAGCTGTGCTTGTCGTAAATCAACGAGGCCCCCACACGCTCATAACTCCCTAGTACTTATTATTTTCAAAATAGCCAAACTATCACAAGAGTTACGTCCACAAAGCCTTCAGACATTAAATAACTTCGTTTTAATCTACTCTCTTGAAGGAAATTAATAAAATAACTTAGTACAAGTTTGCGTCGCCGGGACTCGAATAGGCGGCCCTCGTAACGTGTTATTTACGAGCCTCGCTACGAGCTGGCGAGCTGCCAAGCTGCCGAGCTCTTAGTATGAAGCACTGGGTACCGAATATTGGTGCGAAACATTAGGCTGGGCTGATGGAGTATGAAAAATATTATTTGCACATTGCATTAGTACCTACCTACCTTTGTTTTCTAAGAGTATGTCCAGCGATAGACTACGATAGGCTGAGAATGAGACTGCATCCTACTAATATTATAATTGTGAAAGTTTGTGAGGATGGATGGATGGATGGATCTTTGTTACTCTTTCACGCCAGAACGTCTGAACGGATCTGGATGAAATTTGGCACAGAGATAGATTATAGTCTGGAATAGCACATAGGCTACTTTGTATCCCGGGAAAATGTACGGGATCGTAAACCACGCGGGCGAAGCTGCGGACGAAAGCTAGTAACACATAACATAACATAGCATCACGCCTGTATTCCCCGAAGAGTAAGGCAGAAGTGTACTATTGTACACCCACATTTCGCCGATGCTGGTATTGGGTGCCAAGTACTAGAGGGCGAGCCTATTGACATCTACTACATCTAAATTTGCCATTTTACATAAAACCTCTACAATATCTACCAGTATTGTTAATATACTACCCTGGCAACAATTTTATGAGTTTTTAAAAATAACGATTTTACCGTTTTTTTTTTAAGTTCTCAGATTAATGATGACACAGTTGGCGCAGTGGCTAAGCGATTAGCTTTCCGCGTTAAGTGTCGTACATTCGATCCCCGCACAAAACAAATATTTGTATGATCTACAGATAGTTGTTTCGGGTCTGGTTGTGTGTGTGACATGTATTTTTGTAAACTGTACACACGATACAGGAGAAATAATAGTGTGAGTTGCGTTAAAAAGACTGAAACTTATATTCGCAACAACTACACGTTTTTTCACCCAGATATTGAATCCAGGAACGGATTGTTGAACTGCTATAGCTATTTTATGGGAAAAATAATGAAAAATTGTCTTTTTCAAATGAGTGTTCACTCCACCAACAGCGTGGTATCAACAATACACTCATCTAAATGGAAAACTCATAATAATTTTACGACGCTGTTATCAAAGCCTTCATTACAACATTTTAATGGAAATTTTAATTGAAAATTACACACCTATTATAATTTATGTGGAATTTCAATATTCAGCCGCATCTGGTTAGAATGGAAGCTGAACACGACAGCACTTGGTTAAAAATAATAATAGCATTGATGCCCGGCTTTCATTCACGTTTTGGTCAGATAGTCAGGGACGGATTTAGATATAGTTTTTGCAAGTGACGGACCTACACAATGCCTGTTGCTTTTTATATATGCGCGTTGTTTTCTTTTAGATAGTTTTGTATAACTGTTAAATCAGTTCATTGCATTTGCTCAAATATATAGAAGATGTTATAAGTTATAAAATTTCGTCCCTATTCCATATTTTACCATATAAGGAGTGCAAATATCAGTTAGTATTAAAAATACTAGATTAATATTCTTACATCAAAATTTGTTTTATTTTGTCTTAGCATAAATTATTGATCGGACCCCGCATGTAGTATCAAAATGGATTATTTGAACGAAAAATACTAACAATAAAAACATAATTAATCGGAAGTTACTGCACCATTCATCTAGTGGAAGGAAGCGTGACTGCTGAGCTCGAGGTCCGGAGTTCGATTCTTGGGTCGGGTTAAAGTGCTACTGGATTTTTGTGCATGGAAATTCTATATATGTATAGCAGTTGGTAGTTTGAAACAGTGCCGGTATAAGGCAATAAGACCGCCCCCTACATGGGACTCAATAACGGCGTCGGTGAAATGTGAATGTACAATAATAGATACTCTACCTAGTATTTCCAGGAATACAGCTATAAGGAATACCTATTGTCAGACATATCGAAACGTTTTATGAAATACTAGAGACCCGCCCCGGCTTCGCACGGGAATACCATCCAAATTTTCGTATTTCCTAGTGGATTTAAAAAAAAAAATCATCCTAACCTTGTCCTGACAATTACGAACAAAACAAAAAAAAAACAGCCAAATCGGTCGAGCCGTTCTCAAATGATGATCTAACGTACATACATACGGCAATGATTTTAATTTATATATATAGATAGATGCCTAGATATTTTACTAAACAAACTCTCAAATTTTATCGCTTTAAATAGATCGTTACCAACCGTCCCATAATAATGATATTCTATGAACAATTAGGAAATACTTCCGTCCCATAACTCACAGTTACTAAAACCATTAAAATTATTGAGTTTGAACACAATACAGGGTGCGTCACACGGCTGTTATATACAGGCTGAATGAGGACAATGGGATCGTATTAATTAGTTATAAATGTCTGGAATGACGTATGGAGTGGGGGGGGGGACAGTTTGCCCTATTGTGGGCAATGGGCAAAGGAATAACATAACACTGATTTTAATTTTTTAGTCCTACTGTTGCTGTTATCCTGTCACATACCACTGTTGGACAAAATCCTCCTCCCTTGATTTCCAAGCTATTCTATTGAGTGCAAAATATGTCCAGTCTCGGTCAAATACATATGTCCAGTCTCTGTCAAATATGTCTAGTCTCTGTCAAATATGTCCAGTTTGTCCCGCCATCTCCTACGCGGTCTATCGTGACGTTTTCCTGTGTCAGGACTTCACTGGGTTATTGCGCCACTTAGCTGTTTGAAAAATATATGATGGCGTTAAGGACTTGCTGTTTGAGATGGAGTCACGTCTCTATCTCAAACGTTTTGTCATCATTTGCCGTGTCAATCCTATACGTTTTGGTAACGTGTCTATTCTCTAGCAATTGTATGTAGATTGCAACTACTCTAGTGTCTGAAACCGCACGGTCGATACTCGCGTTTTGAAGACCGCCATTTCAACTTATTAAATCAAATAATAAATATCAGAACTACCTCCTTTTTGAAGTCGGTTTAAAATACACTGCATCATTGATCTAGCGATCGCAAGCACGACTCCTGAGCATGATTTTTGATAATCTAGTCGGGCCAAGTGTTATCGAGTTGGGAACATTCAACAGCAGTAAGTTGTTTGTAACTTTGCCCGATAGATGGCAACAGGCTTTAACAACATCTACAATATGTGGGTGTTCAATAGTATACCTTTGTCTTACTTTTCGGCGTAATATATATTGATGGTTTACGAACCCGCACATGTTTCCGGGATAAAAAGTAGTATATGTGCTATTCCAGACAATAATCTATCTCTGTGCCAAATTTCATCCAGATCCGTTCAGCCGTTCTGGTGTGATTGAGTAACATACATACATACATCTATCCAAACTTTCGCATTTATAATAGTAGTAAGATGAAAATGCTATCGTTCTTCGTGTCAGAATGTTCATAAACCTAAAAGTTTTAAGTTCATAATGTTCAGGTGTTTGACTCCATTCATTTGAATGACGCTCATTAAAGGCGTCTCGACTGGTTTTAATTAAAACTTTAATTATCCTCACATCACTGCTTACCTCGAGAATGTGACTTGGGTCAAGATTGAGAGAGAATAAAAATAAATCTGCAGCTAAATTTGAAGTCTCGGTTCGATTCTCAGGTTGGGTAGGTTGTACTTCTTTCCTTTTCATATTTTTAAACCTACAGATCAATATTTCATTATTTATTTTACTTGGTTATGAGTTATGGGACTTCCTCTGCAGTAGACAATCAGCGCTAGATGTCGCTGTCAACCGACTGATGGTCCTTTGAGCCACATGTAATAAATAGGAAACGAGCCGTTTACCGTCCATCGGGCACAGTTCCAGACTCCGTGATGCTACTGAGAATTTTCATACAGAAAAAGCCAGAAACACTTTGTCTGACCCAGGAATCGAATTCAGGACATCACGCTCAGCAGTCAGACTCAAAAATAATATTTATATAACTTTAAAAAACAATAATATGTACTTTTTATACTGTTTAATGATCTTTGATTCATGATTTTTCTCTTTAATAATATTCATTGCATTGCATAATTAAGCGTCAAGTGATTCAAAGATTTATTAATTCGTAAATTCCCGTTTTCATTCAATATTTTGATTTAATGTTACACAACATTTTATAAGTATTCGTTCTATTGATACTGCTTCAAGTGAAAGCGTATAATATCAATATTTACGCTTTAATTCACCGCTTATCAACGCTCCTTCCAGTTCACAATATTGACCTGACTCACGAAGATTTTTAAATCGTAGAGTGCAACAGAAAACTATTATAGTAAATGTCACTGCAGGGGTGCCAACTGAAAATCAGCGCTGGGTGTTAAGCCTAGCATATGCTGAGTTGGTAACCTATTCGTTATGGGTATGCCCGACAGCGCATTTTATTACAATAAGTGTGTAAGTGTTTTTTTTTTTTTTTTTCTTTGTATGTTTTCTTATTTTTTTTTATATATATATATAATTTTTGTGCTGACGGTTACGCTGGTACTGAATAAATGCATTTTCTTTCTTTCTTTCTAAATAAGGCAAATATATACACTTGAGGTCAGTGAACACCAGCGCTATATATATGCTATATGTTAAATGACGGCCATTTTGCGCATATTCCTCTAATTTAATATTCCTCTAATTTAATATTCCTCTAATTTAATATTCCTCTAATTTAATATTCCTCTAATTTAATATTCCTCTAATTTAATATTCCTCTAATTTAATATTCCTCTAATTTAATATTCCTCTAATTTAATATTCCTCTAATTTAATATTCCTCTAATTTAATATTCCTCTAATTTAATATTTCTCTAATTTTTTATTCGCCTCATTGGTCTAGTGATCGCAAACGCGATTGCTAAGCGTGAGGTCCTGAGTTCGATTAAGACGTTCGTACGTGAAAAATATTAAGAATAACCCGTCAATGTGATATATTTATCAGTTTAACCCTTCGTTAGGATGTATTAATAATGACCGATATTTATTGATAGATTTCGATTAACCACGTTAATTGTAATAATATGTACGTATTAAAATAGTTGAAAAAATTCAAATTCTTACTCTACTAGGAAAAATAATGGAAGTGAATACAAAACAATAATCACCACGTATTTTTATGTATATATTATGTAATAGGGACAAAATGTATATAACTTCCCTAAGGCTTCAATAACGAGTTCAAAAAAATCTAAAAAAAATGTAGGTTTTTAAATATATTTAGAAAAATATGCAAAATAGTAAATAAAGGAAAATCAAAATCCATACGTATTGTATTGTCGTACAATGCAATACAAATTTCAATGTTCCTGTCGTTGTCAGCCCACCGCAATTCATCTGTTTTGTCGGCCATTTCTCAAAAACTACTAAACCGGTACTATAAAGTTAAAACCCATCTATCTTCTAGGCATTTAGTGAATAACCGCTCTATTGTCTCTGCTGGCCCCCGTACGGTACAGGGATGATGAATGGACGTTAGGAATCCACGGTATTGGGTAGGAACATTGCAGGAGCGGTAGATATTGAATGGCTTTTGTTTTTAAACTAGCGGCTTCGGGTACGCTCGGGAATTTTCGGTAAAGTATTTTTGCCCGATGTCAGACAGTAATGGGAGGATGCAGTTGAGATTTAAGTGACTTATTTTATAGTCGGCACGTGTGGCGCAGTGGTTCAAATGCTGCGCTATGTGTCTCGAGTTCGATTCACGAAACCCGGCAGCCTAATTACCGATGTCGCGACCGGCGTAGATCGCGCGATGACTTCTGTCAAACGTCATTTTTCTGTCATATAATGTATTGGCTGACAGTGAGTATGCAGTCGCGTGGCTGTCGCTTTTTTACGTAATTAGGCTACGGATCTGGGTGTTTGTGCATGTGAATATTTGTGTGTGTAAACTTTCACACGATACAGGAATTATTACTAGAGCAGGGGCAACACTTAAAAAAAAGAAACTACCTATCGAAAAGCGCCAGAATTCCCCCCAATTCTTCAAAATAAATAAAGGCGCCAATACCAAAAATTAGACCTTCTTTAACATAACATAAAGCTCATAATTCTTCTTCTCATTTAATGAACACATATCACTGTACCCTCTTCTAGCAGCACAACGAACAAAAGATTTACATCCAATTTCAATCTCCAAGTTTACGAGTTCTAATAAGAGATGGCGCTAGTAGTACAATGGAGAGAATTTATTACTTTTTACTTTGCGACGGAATGTTCGCCATTGAAGTGTATTACCTGAATTATTGCCTACCCCTCAATGGAGAGGGCGTAAAGGTACATGTATATATGTATGTGTGTGTGTGAATGAATTATTTGCGTGCCAGAGGGGCGTTGAATAAGGCTTTTGGTATTGAAGTTTGGAAATATGGCCGCCAGTTTGGTGATAATTTTTGAATACATATAGAATGTGGTTGGGGGGATATTTAGGAACCTTTATTTTTTTCTTTGATTGTTTAATAACGTATTTATGACTTAAACGTTTCTTCAAAAAAATGTATAAGCACAATTGCAGAACCTAAATAAACTACTGTGAAAATACCTTAACAGAAAATTTGAATATTCAATCATAATTTGATTGATTCATTTACCTATTCATTTTCCCGGGTCGGGCAAAGTGCTATTAGGTAATTCTATATGGAAATTCTCATTAGCAGCACGGAATCTGGAACTGTGGCCGATAGATGGCAATAAGCTCAATAACGGCATCAGCATAATGTGGGTGTACAATAGTACACCTCCGTCTAACACTTAGGGGAATATAAATGTTCAATTACAATTTGAATTTGTCTTACCTGGGTACCTATACATATATGTTCAATCACAATTTGAATTTGTCTTACCTGGGTACCGAATTCAGGTCCCCTCGCTCGGAAGCCCTCCAGAACTATGCAAATTCGTCTAGTTTTCAATACATTGAATTTAAAAACAAATGCAGTGTAGCTCGTTGATGTGCCAACATTATCTGGTGTTCCACGCGACTGCGCCGTGAGCGCACTGGGATGACACTATCAACACTTTTGAATGACTTTGTATGTATGTGTTGTATGGGTTTAGTAAAGCTTTGAGGTAATGAACTCAAAGCTTTACTGTACCCATTTAGGTCTAGTGTGAGTGAGACGGCTGAGTGTGAGTTTCTGGGTTCGATTCCTGAGTCGGGTAGTGTTGTTGAGTTTTTCTGTATAGAAGTTCTTAGTAGCAGCACGGAGTTTGGAATTGTGGCCCTTTTGGCAATAGACTCGCCCCCTATGACATGGAACTTAGTAACAGCATCGGCGGTACACCTCTGCCTTACCTTTCGGGGATACAGGCGTGATGCTGTATTATGTTATGTACTATAAACAGTCCCACCTATTTTCGTCGAACTCAGACAACGATTTGTAAGTGTACAGTCAGCATCCAAAAGATGTATACACTTAATTAAATTCAAAAGCGATTTTTAGAGGAAATATTCATTGAAATCTTGACAAATTTTACACATAGTATCTTCGGATAAATAAAAATACATAGTCATTTATATTTAAATTTCAACCAATAGTTTTCCAAAAATAAGCGTTTGAATTTCTCTACGTGTATACATACTTTTGATGCTGACTGTACTCTTTGAAGGGTAGGAACAGCCAGTGACATTATGAACACAAGGCTACCCAACTTCAGAACTAGATCGGCAACACATCAGAAACAAATGCGCAAGATCATGTACAATCATTGATTAAATGATTAACAATTTGACGACACGGTTGGCGCAGTGGCTAAACAATTAGATTTCTGCGCTACGTGTCGCGGGTTCGATCCCCGCATGGAACAAATATTTGTATGATCTACAGATAATTATTTCGGGTCTGGTTGTCTGTGCTTGTGACATGTATGTTTGTAAACTGTACCCACAAGACAGGAGAAAATCCTAGTGTGGGGCAAGGTTAAAAAAAAAACCAAATAAATCCGAGGTTAAAAGTGTTCTCGAGTATTTGAAAATTCAAAAATAAATACGCATTTTTGTGCAACTAGTTGTAGTCTCGGCTATGTTGATGTAAAGTGACGAGGCGACAATATAATGTTAATTAGTAAATACTAAAGCGTTCGAGGCTACTGTATTAATAGAGACAATAAAAATATAACAGTGCTCGACTGACACACTCAAAGTCGCGAGTGTTTTGATTAAATTCAACATACTTGGAACATGTGTTTAATATCTTTGATCTTTTTAGAGCTATATCGTGAAAAAAAATAACTATTTGTTATAGTAGGGATGAAAATCATGTTACATGAAGGATTGCAGGCAGTGTTAAAAAAGGATACTATAAGATTTCGGACTATTTAGATGACAAAAACGCTTGGGATTGAACCGCTCTTTAGCCTTTCCTTTTTTTTTATATACAATTTTTTATTATATTATTTACTTCATTATTTTGATATTGTAATGTCGTTTAAATTGAAATGATTTCTTATATATAACCGCTATACATTGTAAATGTGAGTGAGATCTAGGCTGAACGCTCTTCTGCATGCTTGCACTCTGTTGCGACAGGTTAGCTCAAATAGTTATGGCACTTTCTTCAAAAGGCTATTCCACCCTATATTTGTCTCACATAAACCCTTACATCATTACAATCTGTCTGGACTTTAAAATAGACTTTGACCCCTGAGTTTGTTTCGGCGTTTCTTCTCAGGGATAGTCATAGGAAATGCCGACGCCATCTAGTTTAAAAAAGACGTGTAAAAGTGATTGAAAAATCCTAATTGCAAAATAAATAATTTTATTTCATTTCGTTGCCAGATCCACAGCCTAATTACCGAAGTAGCAATAAGTTTGCAACAGGCGTAGATCGCGCGATAGCTACTGTCAAACGTCATTTTTGTGTCATATAATGTATTGGCTGACAGTGAGATTGCTGTCGCGTTGCCGTCGCTTTTTTACGTAATAAGGCTGCCGTTTTAACTAAATATCGGGACGTTAGTGGGAAAAAATACGGGATTGGGAAGAAAAAATCGGGACTTATAGAAAATGCAAAGATAAATGGTTACAATAATTCTTGTCGTTCGCTGACTGATAGTTTTAAATGCTAAATGCTAACTTTTGCTTTTGAAAAAAGTGGGATTTGAGGCGTCCGTCAGCTTAATTACCGATGTAACAATCAGTTTGCGACAGATCGCGCGATAGCTACTGTCAATCATCATCTTCGTGTCATATATTTATTTATTTATTATTAACACATCATCACTATCGTTACAGGAATTTCCCAATTCAATAGTGTGGCCATAATTACACATACCTACATTACATTTTTTAATTACTATAACTTAAAAAGTACTATTATATGTATTGACTGACATTAAAGTTGCTGTCGTGTGGCTGTCGTGTTGCTGTCCCTATTATTACATAATTAGACTGCCGGGTTCTAGCATTCTATGATTCAGTACTTATAGACGTAATTAATTCTGTGATTCTGCCGACCCCTCAGCAATATACACAGATATGCGTGTAGGTACCAGGCTGACATGACGGGCAGGTGTCCGCGCGCTGATGTATCGCCGCCCATTAATTTAACATAGCCAAGACTAATTGCGCGCTTCTGTAAATAGAGAGAAATGCTCTAATAGGGTCTGGTATCCTGGTACAGGTGAACAAATAGAAAGAAATATTTTTTAGGATTTAGGATTTTAAAAATAACATTTTTTACATAAATATAGACGAAACTGCCGCATCGGTTTAGAGGTCGCAAGTACGACTGCTTAGCGTGAGGTCCTGAGTTCGATTCCCGGGTAATTCAAGTCAAGTTGTAAACTGTACCCACGACATAGGAGAAATCGTAGGGTGGGGAAAAAAAAGTCAATATTATTGCTTAAATTTTCATTAGCAGCACGGAGTTTAAATAAGCGATTATTAATCCACTGGGCAAAACTAGTGTTTTTGGCAACATTCCTCTCGTCTCACGAATGAAATACATATATACTATGATAATTATTATAACTAAATCCGTCGCTCATCTCTAGTTCGTTAATTAAACGCTGTCGTATCGATCAACTC
Organism: Shargacucullia verbasci; assembly: GCA_947562105.1. Classification (NCBI taxonomy): domain Eukaryota; kingdom Metazoa; phylum Arthropoda; class Insecta; order Lepidoptera; family Noctuidae; genus Shargacucullia; species Shargacucullia verbasci. The sequence continues at coordinate 186,404 of OX387309.1, forward strand.
GCGCGCCGATATTAATAGATCGTCGCTGACGTCATAGCGTCGCTTATATAAGAAGCAAGAAAAGATAAACAGATAGCACCGTGTACACGATGGCCCATGCTGGCGCCTTAACAGTAATCCAAATATTTTGTCAAAAGAAGTAGTAAAGGCGCGTCACATTATCGCTGCGTATCACAGAAAACGCGCGTGTAAAATTGTGACGTACATATATAGGATTAAGTTTAAATTAAATTGCATTGGATGCAAACAATTTGTGCATACAAGCGACCAGTCTGAAGAGTTGGTGCGGGCTGGATTCGAACTCAGATCCTCCTGCATGGAAGACATATCACTACTAATCATGGATAAGACAAATAACTAATTAAATTCTATTTTTGTTTCAGGTACATTTTTCAATGATTCTTCAGGGAAAAGCTAAATATTAATAATTTTTGGGGTAAGCAGAAATTAAATATTACAGCTTCTATATATATGTATACTAGCGACCCGCCCCGGCTTCGCACGGGTAGCAGAGCATATACGCTTTCATTTTTTTCTGTCGTAGTGTCGTATCATCCTGTTACGTCGAGCATTTACTCGCCGCACGCTGGCGTGCGGTATAAAGCTCCCAGTCGGCATGATTTTTTCCGACATCTTCAACTATACCATCGTCATATTGCAGACAATTTACACAAAACTTAATGAATTATACACCTAAACTTTTCCCATGAATCACTCTGTCTAAAAAAAAATCCGTTCAGTAGTTTTTGAGTTTATCGCGAACAGACAGACAGACAGACGCGGCGGGGGACTTTGTTATATGTAGTGAAGCGAAGTATCACACACTCTTTGAAATTTGGCAGCCTACCTGCCAAATGTCAAAGAGTGTTGATTATACATTAAGAAAGGATTTCCCAAAATTAAATCTTCAAGAAGGTGAAACGGGGGTTTAAAGTTTGTATACGGATGGTGTTGGCACTGCTAGTACACTTAGCGACAAAAGTAGATGAAGATAATTAATTTAGAATAGAATACTCTTTATTTTACACCGATAAATTTTGGATACAACTTATGTATTAAAAGATATATACAAATGGATGGTCTTATGACATTCGGCGATCTCTACCACATAACCTTTGAACTCAGACCCTCCTGCATGGAAGGCAAGCGTAGTAGGCGAAAAGATAAGGGTAGTATGTGGTGTGACAATGAGTTAAATACTTTTTAAATATAAGATCTTTTTTCTATATAAGTTTTTTTTTTAAACAAGTTATTATGTTTTAGCGTAACTTTATCTATCATTCATTATACCTTATTCTTTATTGTACACAAGAAATATACAGTTTTAAATATAAGTTTATGATATTAAAGATAAGATAAAGATAAAGATAAGTTTATTTGTCAAAACATGTGTGAATATAATAATACATAGTTGATGCATATTATTGATGTTAAATATTCATTAGAATCAACATGTTCTACCAAAACTGGTGTACAAATATGATTATAATTAATTATAAATTATTACTGGTATATAAAAACTTACTACTATAGTTTCATATAATTACTGTCACATCAAAAAAATATAATAAGAACTAAATTAATTATCACATAAATTAATACAAATTAGAATTAGACAGAGGATTAGAATAATACAAATTGAATTAATATAAATTAGACTGATACAGCTGAATTGGATATAACAAATTAATTTAAAGCAAATTATTATTACATAATATGTCAAAGTTCTTATACATTTTTGTCATTAAGAAAATCATCTACACTATAATAACATTTCTCACTAAGAAATTTTTTGAATGTTTTTTTAAATAATTCTATGTTTAGTATTTTTATATTTTCCGGAATCTTATTATAGATTATCGGAGCTTTGCACACAATACTTTTATGTAGCAACGCTGTTTTGGCGGGATGAACACAAAGTCTACTTTTGTCACGTCTATTTTTCCTTCCGTTATCAGCTAACCGTGGAAATAAGTGTTGGTTGTTTTTGACAAATAAGGCTGTTTCAATTATGTACAGTGATGGAAGCGTAAGGATATTATGTTTAATGAATATTGGCCTACAGCTTTCTGGAATTTGGATGCCAAACATAGCACGTATGCATCGCTTTTGCATTTTGAATACCATTTCTTTGTTTGTAGAGTTGCCCCAGAAAATGATACCATACCTAAGAACGGATTCTACGAGACCATGATATGCCGATAGTAATGCATCGGTATTTATAATTGGTGCAAGTTTATATAATGCATATGCTAGACTGCTTACTTTTTTGCATAGTGAGTCAATGTGGTCCTTCCAATTTAATTTGCTATCGATAACTAATCCAAGAAAACGAGCCGTGGTAACCTCTTTTATCGTGTAATTATCATAAACCAAATTTATATTTAATGGGTTTTCTTTTCGTTGGTCAAAATGCATTATATTTGTTTTAGTTAGATTTATTTTTAGATTGTTATTGTCAAGCCATGTAATAATAGATGTCAACGAGTTGTTTATATTAAGTTTATATTGGTCTGTGTCCTTACATGCAATCGTAACAGTGCTGTCATCAGCAAATAATGTCATTGCCTGATTTGTGGCATTTGGCAAGTCATTAATATAAATGATAAACAAGAGTGGGCCCAGTACACTCCCCTGGGGAACACCATATGAAACGCAACGCTTTACAGAGGTATATCTTTCTTCAGTTTTTGTTAATGGATTCACTCTCGTTATTTCTGTTATCTGTTGCCGATCGGTTAAGTATGATTTCAATAAGTCTAATACATTGCCTCTGATACCATATGTGTCAAGTTTGTTAATTAATATATTATATTTTACATAGTCAAATGCTTGTGTCATGTCACAATAGATTGCACAAACAGGAGTTTTTTTGTCAACGTGGGATATAACATTCTCAATAAATTCATAAATTGCCATATTGATTGTCTTTTTTTGCCGAAAGCCTTTTTGTTCTTTGCATAATATGTTGTTATTTTCTAGGTAAGAATTTATTTCTCCGTAAAGATACTTCTCAAATATTTTAGAAAACGTTGAGAGCAATGCAATTGGCCTATAATTTTGCATTAATATTCGATTATCCTTTTTAAATAAAGGTTTTATAACTGTAATTTTAAGATTATTTGGAAATATTCCTTTTGAAATACATAAGTTAATTATGTGGCTAAGATGATGGCAGATAACTTCACTAACTGCTTTAATTATTTTAGTGTTAATGCCGTCATGTCCTACACTGTTGGTATTTTTTAGACTTTTTATAATTTTGTTTATTTGATAAGATGAACTTGGTGCTAAAAACATTGAATTTAGTGATTTATTGATTAAAGAGGTAACGTTTCCTCCAGCACCAGGAATAGGGCTTATTTTGTCAATGAAATAGTTGTTAAATGCGTTAGCCATTTCTGTAGGATCATTTATGCAATTTCCATCAATAGTTTCTATGTAATTAATAGTATTACTAGGTAAATTTAATCTTGATTTATTTATTATATGCCATGCCGTTTTACATTTATTGAAAGATGTTTTTATTTTATAATTATTTTGTGCACGTTTAGTCAAGTTTATGATTTTTTTTAATATTTTGCAATACTTCTTATATTTTAATTTATTTTCTGTAGTACGGTTTAGTCTTAGATTCCATAACAAATGCCTTTTTCTTTTGCTGCAGATTTTAATTCCATGTGAAATCCATTTTGGTTTACTGTTTACTTTGATCAAAGTAAGTGTTTTAGGGAAACATAGGTCATAAAAAAGTTTAAAATCGTCAATAAAGTATTGATAAGTTGCGTTTGGGTCATCAGAGCTGTAGACATTAGAGAAAGATATACTATTAATACACATTTTAAACTTTTCAATATTTTCAGGACTATAATCTCGTTTCATAGTGCGCCATGATTTACATGTAAATATCTTTTTTACTGGTACTTTTATCATTTGAGCAGTATGGTCTGATAGACCCAGCTCTAAAACTTCATAAATAATAGACATCAATAATAAAAAAAAGTTGACTAATAAGGCCGATATCACACTGGACACTCGATGTCCAGTGTCCAGACACATTCGGACAGGTTGATAAAGTCCGGTGACTTATTTAAATAAATTAAATTAAATGCCGTTTGGCAAAAGAAATTTACGTCGATATGTGTATTTTAATTATACTGCCATGGTCTAGTGGTTGAAAGCAGGGCTGTTGAGCGTGAGGTCCTGGGTTTCATTCCCGAGTCGGACAAAATGATGTCGGACTGATTTTCTGTTAGATCTTATTAGCATCCCAGGGCTTGAAATTGTGCCCGGCAGATGGCAATAGGCTCACATTATATTCTAACCGTAAAACAGTTCAACATTAGGTACACCCCTGCCTAAACCTTTGGAGAATACAGGCGTGACGCTATGTATAAAACATTTTTTTCTGCAAGCAAACCCACGATCTCGCACCAGTTAAAATATAATAAATAACATTATATTACTCGTAATCTCTGGTTATTAATAACCTCCTTGTTGGTTGACGCCCGTCAACCGGCGCAGGCGCGTACCTACGTGCGTATATATCGAAATACTGCGTCAAAATGGTTTATCTTATGATATTACATATTCTCATATTATTTTTGAGAAATGTAATTTGTGTCTGAAAAGTAAAGAAATATGGTTAATGTCACATATTAACCTATTTATGTATGTATAAGTTTTGATGTGGGATAATTATTATAAAAAATATAAGATTGCAGAAAAAAAATATACAGTAACTGTAGTTTGTTCATAAAATATTTGTGTAGTGTAGTTTTATTTCAGACTTAAACAATTTTTGTAGTTGTTTACATTTGTAGTAAAAGTTATATTAGGGTGTAAACATATTGATTTTGTCCTCCTGACCAAATTTCGGTCACAGCGGCCAATCTCACCGGAGATTAGCCAACTACGCAGAAGGTAGAGCACAAGTGTGTGCGCAAACACAGGTGCTCTCTCTATTCCTTCACTCTCATAGTCGGATGGGACGACAATCCGACACGACCGGAGAGAGATCAGGCGCAGGACCAACGGCGACACGTGCTTTCCGAGGCACGGTGTGTATTCACATACACAAAGACCCAGACCCGAAACAACTGTCTGTAGATAATACAAATATTTGTTCTGTGCGGGAATCAAACCCGCGATACGTAGCGCAGTAGTCGATCTCTCAACCACTGCGCCAACCGTGCCGATACGACGACATAATGATAAAAGCTTGTTGAACGTCGCCGTCTCCTTGCCGATGAAAAGTTTCGGCCTATACTATACTTTATCATATTGTACAGTGATTTTCTCGTTGATCCAGTGGTCGCATGGCGCGTACATATTACAAACCTACACATTCTTCCAAACAAAATTATCGTAAACTTAATTCCACATACATCTGTCTAAATCAATTAACTTGTGCAAGTACACACGTGCTCACATAGCGACGTGTTTAATTTGGTCCCGGCGGATTTATTAGTTCATTACTTCTCGTACGTTCAGCGTCTTGTAATGAAAGAAAGCTCCTTCGAGTGCTGGTATCCTGGTAGGTGAAAACTGTTATTGTCTCAAGGAATTGTTAAAAACGATTAAAACTCAATATTTAATTAAAACCTTCATTCGCCGATTCTGTTATTAAGGGCCATGTAATAACGTGCGAGCCTATTGCCATCTACAGAGCACGGTACCAAACTCCGGGCTACTAAGAATTGGTATACAGAAAAAACCCAATAAGACTTTGCCCGACACGGAGACCGAATCCAGGACTTCGCGCTCAGCAGTCGCATTTGCTAACAATGAGACAGTGATTTAAAAAATCACCGATCACCACACAAACATGAGTTTGTGCAAACTGTTTGAATCTCTATTTAAAAACAAATCGACATCTGCTTATGTATTAGCATTTAAGCAAGTTCCTTTCATCGCTTTATAGCGACGAACGTGCTTTAAAATACATTATAACATAAAATATTCACTAAATATCACTTGCAAACATCTTATCTCTATATAAAATTGTTAAGAAAGTGTCTGACAAAGATAGAGCATGCTTCACGACTCGCCGATGGTACTAGGGCACCACGATGACACTTTATAGTACTTTAAGCCCCATTGAAGTGCCCTCAGTGTTCTTACTGACGGCTTCAGTTCGACAGCTGAGGGTATTAGCGCTGAATAAGGGATGTCACACACTTTTGACGGCTAATCTGTATCGCGTGTAGCCGCGGCGACGCGCGCTCTCGCGATATATGACGTTTTAATATAATGTTTCTTCAATGAGAACAAAAGATATTATAATGGTCGATATTCAGTTGGTCTAATGGCAGCTAGCGCGACTGCTAAGCGTGAGGTTAGGCAGAAGTGTAATATATACACCCACATTTCGTTACCGTTACTGAATCCCATGTAATAGGGCGAGCCTAATGCCATCTACCGGGCACAGTTTCAAACTCCGTGCTGCTACTAAGAATTTCCATTCAAAACAACCCAATAACACTTTGCCCGACTCGGGGATCGAACCTTACGCTCATTACCTCACGCTCTTACTCACCAATGAGACACTCAAAACACAAACATAGTAATCTCAATAATTATTAATTTCGGATCAGCATAACGCGTCGCTCGCGTTTTATCGCGTCTTCAAGCGTCGCGTCAGTGTGCGTGACTTCCTAAGCAATAAAAGTATCCAGATTATATTTCGCAGTGTAAGCAGAGAGGTTTAGATCTTGTCTGTTTGACACTTGAATATTGCTTCGGGTGTTCATATTTTGTCTGCGAGGAAATCGCGCTTGCGCAGCAGTACAGTAGGCATTACTTATGTTTTGTGAAGATTTTAATCTCGACACAGAGTTCAATTTGCAGCGGAAAAATCGATATTTTATATTGTATTGCCTGTTTTTTTGAGCTTGTACTAGATGCAATATGAAAAACGATTGAATACAAAATCTTTTTAACTTTGCCTCCACACTAGGATTTCTTCTGTATCATGGGTACAGTTTAAACATATGTAAATATCACGTACACACACTAGGAACAACTATAGGTCATAGAACATAACATAGCATCACGCCTGTATCCCTCAAAGGGTTAGGCAGGGGTGTACTATTGTATATTTTTCGCAAATGCCGTTATTGAGCATGTTATAGGCGAGGCATTTGCCATCTACCGGGCACAGTTCCAACCTCTATGCTGTTACGAAGGATTTCTATACAGAAAAACTCAGTAACACATAGCACGACCATGGAATCGAACCGAGCACCTCACAGACCAATGAGACAGTTGTACACATAAACAAAATTAAATTTGAAACGTACAATAGTTCCGCATTCCTGAACGCCTGATCAGTTTAAACCTAGTAATCAATAGCCTACGACAGTTGTCAGTGAAGCCCCACAAGTTACTGAAGCCCTAGTAACTGTATCAGGTTAGCTGACGGCCTACTTACCTTATGTATTATGTTATTTACTTATTTACATAGTCGATAATATGAAACTGTAAGGTATTTATTAAATTTTGATATAATTAGGGTAAACTCTATGGGTTTCTTAAAGCTAAGTGAAAGAATAGCCACATCGTACTTAAAATGGTACAGTACAGAGACTTAGTCACCAAAAATGTTATAATAAATGCTTTTGCCCGCGACTTCGTCCGCGTAACGACGTGCAATATATAATTAATAGCCTATAGCACTCAGGAATAATGTAGCTTTCTACTAGTAAAAGAATTTTTAGAATCGGACCATTAGTTCCGGAGATTACCTCTTACATACAAACAAATACCTCTTTATAATATTAGCATATAGATTACAATTGTGTCTTCTATTGAAATAGTATACTTCACTAATGCTTCAAGAATATCGTGAAGAGCCTCCATGAGACTATCACGATATGTGAGATCGCCTGGCGCACTCAGGGCAGTCAGCTTCCACTAGCAAGAGCAACTCCCATGTGATAACTTGTGCTGACACGACAAAATACTAGATTTTTTAAAATTATTTTCACTCTAATAGTTGTTTCTTTTCTAGTCGTTATTAAGTTAGCATACAATTTTTATACTGCCCATTTAAAAAAAGGCCCCTTCAGTCGTCTGTTCCCCTGGTACCTAACTCGGGCAACCGATCGTTTTGCTTGTGTACAGCGATAACACTAGGGTAGCAGAAGTCAGTCATAATTTATAGTAACTAGTTTTTGACATTATTATATATGATGTATGTTGTTGAAAATTTGTACTTTAAAACGATTTTTTTTAAGTTTCCCAAGAGTTTCTGGCTGGTCTCTTATTCACAGGACTAATCCCTTAAAAGAGCCTGCAAATATGCCTAGACATTGCTTTGACATTTTAGAAAAATGAACCTTATCTTGTTGATATTAATTTCATAATGAATTCAATATGATGATACAAGGTATAAATTACTTAATACGTCCACCAATACTGCTGAGCGTGCTCGTCTCCTAGCTGTGGGGGAATGGGAATCGGGTCTTTGGCTACAGGCACTTCCGTCGTCCAACGTAGGCACTATGTTGGACGACACTACCTTTCGGCTCGCTACCTGCCTTCGCTTGGGTGCTCCCTGTGGTGCTCCACATCGATGTCACTGTGGTGAAGCTGTCGACTGCCTCGGGCACCATGGCCGTCTTGTTGTAGAAGTGCAGGTCGCATTGCACGGCATGCCGATATTAACGACATAATCCGTCGCGCCCTTGTCACCGCCGGCGTGCCAGCTGTTTTAGAACCCAATGGCCTGGCCCGTGACGATGGCAAGAGACCAGACGGTATGTCGTTATTGCCATGGAAGCTGGGAAGGCCTCTGGTTTGGGATGCAACCTGTGTTGACACCCTTGCTCCTTCCCATCTTCCTGACTCGGCTGGCTGCGCAGGCGCTGCCGCTGCAGCAGCAGAGACACTCAAACGGCGCAAATATAATAACCTCATAGGAAATTATTTATTTGAGCCTTTTGGCGTCGAAACGCTCGGGTCATGGGGTCCGAATGCACGTCTCTTTTTTAGAGACCTTGCTAAACGCTTGGTCGACAGTACACGTGACCAGAGGGCTGGCCTATTCTTTGGTCAAAGAATAAGCATTGCCATTCAACGCGGTAATGCTGCCAGTCTTCTGGGCACGTTACCATTCGACAGCGATGTGGAGGAGTACTATGACGCCCAAGTTTTCGTCTAGGATAGGTTTTTTTTTTTTCATATTTGTTTATTTATTTTTTTGATACATTAGTATAAGTATAAGTAGTTAGTTTTAAAAATAGTTTAGTTATTTTTTTACATATTATGATACAAGGTATATTTTTTCTAACGTTAACCATTGTTGTCTTATATGCCTACCAGGACCACATAAACTCCTAGAAGCCTATCAAATCAAACGTTCTGAGTAAAACCGCGTTTAGAATCTAGTATGTCATAATTTAGCAAGCGAAATGCCTTGTAGATGGCGTAGCATATGCGTAGACACGGCCGTAGCAGCTACGGTGCTACGCCGTAGCGACATTATGTGGGCATAAATAACTATGATCGGCCTTGTAGTTGCTTGTGGTTTTGGTGCTATAGCTATGTTTTATAGCTTCAGTATATTATTGGTAAGTAGCCGCACAGCTTAGAAGTGAAAAATTAAATTAGACTAATCGCCTCTTGTGTTTGTCTTTAACGTAAATTTAAACTTATAAGTTTCGTCATAAGGTTGAAAATACGATTGCTGAGCGTGAGGTCTTTTTTATCAGTTCAATTCCCAGGTTGAGTATAGTGTTATTGTGGTAGATAGGGCAATAAGTCCGGATACTATTACATGGGGCTTAATAACAGCGTTTCTTCCTAACCTCCTTGTTTGTTATCTAAACAAAAAACTATACGATGACACGTGCACCAGGCGCACATAAGAAACAAAAGGCTCTGTCATCCGACTCTAGCGGTCTACAATAGGAACGCGACACCTCCCACAAGGTCTGCCCGCCTGGTACATGCATTGTGAGTGCACCAGTTTTATAAACATTTACAATTCTGGAATTTACTTTTTTTCATTATTATGTAGTACGAAAGCTAAGAAATTCAGGTCTTTTTACCCGACTGCCGAAGGAGGGGGTAATGTTTTTCGAGAATATGTATGTACGAGTATGATATTCTATGGCACGCTATTGCGTCACGCCTGTAATACTTGTTTGCTCTTGTTTTCCGGTTTTCAGGCAGTTAGATTTTTCGTTTTTGTCAATAATGTATTATTAAAAAACGTCTAAATTAACATAGCAACACAAATAACCAGTAAAAAAGTTAAAAATAATCACACAACCAACCCAGGAGACAAAATCAATAGCGAATAGCTCAGTATTGAAATAACCAAACGGTTGCTATGACTACCATAAATTTAGTACCCTTTCGTGTATCATGCCCTGGTATATCGTGTTGGGTAAAACTGTTAAGTTCGTAAACGGGGCTAATTATCCAGGTGCCACTGGACGAACTTGGGTATAAGAGGCCCAAATTCAGCAGTGGATGTTAACAGGATGGTATGATCATGTAGCTTTTAAGTTATGAAACTAGTTACTAGAATGTACACACCATCGGCTACTTTATATCGCCCCTCTCAGGTGTGCAGGTTTCCTCACGATGTTTTCCTTCACCGTTAACGAAAGTGATAATCAAATTCTGATCCGCACATGATTACGAAAAGTCAGACCCTCCTGCATGGAGCAAGCGTTCCAACCTCTGTTATTGGGGTTTTCTGTATGGAGAAAGAGCCTTCACACCTGAGAGGACTCCATATAGTTTTCAATAGTGATCTTAGTCCGCCGACCTGCGACAGGCCAGTGGTGGACTAAGATCTAACTTCTCATACTGAGAAGAGGGCGTTGCCCAGCAGTGAGACAATAATGGGCTGAATTTATTATCTACTAGTGACCCGCCCCGGCTTCGCACGAGGCAGAGCATATACGCCTTCATTTTTCCCGTCGTAGTGTCGTATCAGCCTATTATGTCGAGCATTTACTCGGCGCACGCCAGTAAAGCTCCCAGTCGGCATGATTTTTTCTGACATCTTCAACAATCATCATCATATTTCAGCCAATTTACACAAAACCTTAACGAATTATACACCTAAACCTTCCTCATGAATCACTCTGTCTATTGGTGAAAACTGCATGAAAATCCGTTCAGTCATTTATGAGTTTATTGCGAACAGACAGACAGACGCGACGGGGACTTTGTTTTATAATATGTAGTGAAGCTAACACGCAGCTACATCATACATAGTCATCAGTGTGGCGGTTGTGTGGGACAGTTAGACATATGATATTACTTGTTAACGTCAAACACACGCGGCCGCCAAATGTGCCACAATTTAGATAAACATTATTGCCCGTGTTAGTCGCAACTGGCGGCTACTTAATCTGAGGTACTGGTGGTACGAGGTAATCGTTTCTTGTAAGAAAATATATTTGTTCGATCTTTGCATTTCGTACGATATTTCGATAATCCGATATCAACAATGTCGGATCTACAAATCTACAACTTTACAGGAGAGTAGTTTTAAGTTAAAAAGTTCAATAATAATGTCATATGAACTGCTAAGATTGCATTTTGATATCTGTATTATGTATCCCATTGTCCATTGAACTAACGAAATAGATTTTATGCACATTAATGAATTTAAAACAAAAACGCCAAAATTCACATCCGACGTTGTTGATTTGTCTGTAAACTGGACCCACGATATATGAGAAATCATGAATGAGTTCTTTGAAATAAAATAAAGTATACGTCCTCATTGGTGTCGTGGACGCGCCTGAGACGACTTCAGCGTGACCTGGGTTCGATGTCCGGGTCTAGCAAAGTGTTTCTCAGGGGCAACTTGTACTTTATTTATGTTCGCTAGACAATAAACTCACCCACAACGTCATCAGCGTAATAAAAATGTATATCTGTCTAACCTTACGTGGGATGCTAGCGTGATGCTTAGTAACAATACAATTAACAGTTTTTAGAATCTGTCAGCTCTAATTGCTAAGGACAATACACCCCCCCCCCCCTCCCTCACCTCTAAACGGTTATTACTATGAATGGACCACACAATTCACAGAGAGCAATGGCCATCAAAAACAGATGAACAAAAACTGCGATTAATCAAAAGTTCGCAACCGGGACCGAACCCGTCGCCCGCAGGGAGGCGTGTCCGGAACGCATCAATAACGTGGTCGCATGAGTACAACTGACAGAGGCAGGAATGTCCCGCGCACTGGGGTGGAGTGTGGCCACAGTCTTGTCCGATGTATACTTAATTCTCTAAATTACATATATAAGAATAGAAAAATATAGCCCATTTTAACAAGGAAATGTATAGAAATCAGTGGCGGTTCGAGGGGGGGTAGGTCGTAGGGCTCTTGACCCCACAAATTATACAAGTCAAATTGACAAACTTCCTACAAATAGGCAATTCAAACGTCAATTATAAATAGGCAATTCAAACGTCTAAATAATGAAAACAAAAACAGTTAGGTACTTTTTTTATTTATAATATTATATTTTTTTTAATCTGAAATTAATTCTAATTTACTCAACTTTGATATAACCGAATAGTGAAGAACGGTCACCCATCCAAGGACTGACCGCGGAAAGCGCTCAAATATTGAACTGTAGGCCCGCCTCTACTTTTATGGGGCCCAATACACAGTTATCGACTGCACTCCAATTCAATACACCTCTGCCTAACTCCCAGTAATTTAAATAATAAGTCAATATAATACATTTTACTAGCGGGTCGCGTGTTGTCGGCGCGTAACACACCATTTGTATCCAATGCAATGAAAATTAAACTTAATTCTGTGATAATACGTCACATTTTTAAACTTGTGTGTGATTTATAGAGATGTTCCGGGTCTGTGTGTGCATGTGACAGGTAAACTTTAGCTACGATATAGCATTATAAAAAAAAGATGTAGTGCTGCAGTACTCATAATTTGTTGATAGCGGAGACAAGTTCAAACGAGTTAGCGACTCCTGTTTACTTTAGCTTTTACATATAAAAATTCAACTTCCGTATGTTTGTGTCCGCAAATCTCGAAAACTAGTCGATGGATTAACTTGAAATTTTAACACAACATTGCATTTCTATATAAAAGTGTTTTTATATACTTTTTAAGCCGAAGATCCAACGGGAACAGGAAATTCCAAGATTTTGCGAGATTTAAATAAAAGCAATTATATCTGACAAATTACTATATCTCGACCTGAGACGCATAAGGTCGGATTTCAAGATCGGACCAAATTAACTTTAATAGTCAGCTGAAACCAGTATCTCGCGCTCTTTCTAAGCATAAAACAACAATAATAATTCTATCTCTTTTTGTTCAGATAGATTTACAAATGCATAAGGTCGGATCTGTCGAGTTTTTGATTTTATATCGTTGATTAAGGCTTAATAAAATATTATATATACCGTGACTAGTTTTATTACTATATATTATACAAAGGTACAAGACTTATCTGAAACATTACACTATTTTTGTCAGCCTGATCGAAAATAAACATTAGATCTGACAAGATTATATTGTATATAAAAAAAATTTTTGGCTCTCCTCTAAAATTGTCAAATTCCATATCAGACCTAATGCGTCTCAGGTCGTGATATGTATTACATTTGTACACTTACACACATTACTATTTTCACTCATTTATTTTGAAATATGCACTTCGAGAAACACGGTCTTATTGTTTACTGATACCTATATTTCTGCCGAAACCTATAAGCCAAAATGCGCGTAATATTTAATTATACTTCATTACAACAATACTAATTAATATTCTCATTAAACCTCGTGAAATTATGTCTAAAAATAGCAACAAATGATTTACAACCTTATATTGTTACAATGAAAGTTCAAGATTGATTCTAAACAATGTTATATTGTACTCATCTGATTGAATTTAAGCTATTTTCAACCTTATTTTTCAAGAATAAGAATGAAAATTGAATGTAGGAGATATTAAAATGTCTAATATTATAATTTCTGAGGCCTGTGATTATGTAAAATGATTAATAACTCTATGTAATGGATATAAGGTGCATAATTGAATGGTAATAGTATAACTGATACGTTGTAGGTTTATAATGATTAATGTTTAGCAATTAGTGACTTTAATTACTTAGCAATAAGATATTAAATTGAGTAATGTATCCACTAGGGTATATAACATACTGAATAAATATTAAACAAGCCAATGATTATTTATTACATAAATAAAACATATTTTCAGCTATTTACCTTTATGTTAATGTATTAATTTGTATTCAATTTATATAACTAACTATATTATCTCGTTGAAGTCACAAAACAACATAGCATCACGCCTGTTTTTCCCCAAAGGTCTAGGCAGAGATACACTATAGTCCCCCCACGTTCGCCATATCGCCGATACCGTTGTTTATGTCTGTTGTTATGAGGAAGGGTATCGGCATTTAGCGTGCAAATTCGAGTTGCTGATAGAACGCTTTGTCTGACAGGGGAATTGAAAGAGTTCAGGTTGCATTTTTTAACCTAACAGATAAGTTATCTGTTCAATTAACCCCTTAATATCTAATAACTCTTTCTCTGACATTTTTACGAGTTTAAACTCATATTAAGATCAAAAATATTCTGTTTTCCTCAACTCAACAACAAAAATATCAAGCTTTATGCAAATAAGCCACTTAAAAATATATTCTAATCCTCCCCAGTATGGTAATGTGCAGTAAAAACTCGCTAAGACGCTGCTAATCGTTCTCAAATGCTAAATTGAGTACAGCGCCATCTGTTGGCAAGAAGATGGGACTAACTAACTTGAAAATTATTCACAGTGGTTGAATTTTTTGTTTTAAGTTTTCATGAAACAAAATCATGCCTCAACAGTTGTTTAGCGATTGTGAAGGCGTGTATTCAGATGCCGTTTTGTTAAAGCATTTCCACAACTATTTCAAGCTATTTTAAGTTGTGTATACGTTGCAGTTTCTTTAAAAAAACACGCCATCCCTCTCTCACAGCAGTGGACGGGTCACAGAACATTACTACTTACTAGGCCTAGTATGATGCCGTAGACATTTTTGTTGCAATTTTTTACGAAATATCTTATAATAAGTAAATTCATAGTAACTTTCACAATTATTGTAAACAGAAAAAACTTTTTTTAAATCGGTTCAGTAGCTTCGGGTTTTACGTGACTTTTAAATATCGAAAGAAATAAATAAAAAAATGTCTCAAATAAAAAAGATTGCCCGTAAAACAATAACGTTTAACGTTCAACCAATTCGGTATAAAACGATTTCAAAGACTTTTTTTTATAAATATTTCAAATGTAAAAAATAAACACAATTCTGTGTAAATCACAAAAAAATAAGCATTACTAAATTTATGATTTCCTTTCACGAAAGTAGAAAGTAATATAAACTGATTTTTTTTTATTTCTTGAAGAAAAAGAAAGGAACAAATATAGTTTCCTAATCTTTTGGCGCAATGCTGTCTTGTTTATGAAGTCCTGGTGTAATGTTTAGTTGGCAATAAAACTGAGAGCCCTAAAGTACTAAACTATTATTTATGTTTTATTACTTCGCTAATGCCATGCCATTCATTAACTATTGTGCCCTACAGTTGGGAAAATAATTACTACACTCATTAATTAACGGAACGTTGTGGTTGGAAATAATTCCTGTATCTTGGATGCGTTTATTAAACACGAATAATATACCAATACCCAGACCCCAATTATCTGTAAGCCATACAAATATTCGTTTCGTGCAAAAATCCGAACCCGACTTAAATCGCCAAATGTATGATTTAAATAAAAATAAAGGCATTTTGAGATTTTTGAGCGCTCGTTGTCACAGAAGACCATATACATTATACAACACTAAAATATTTATACAACACTAATATCCAGTTTACAATCTCTTCGAATTCCTGCCACCCTGGTACCCGTAAACATAAAAACACATTGTTTCAGAGGCACGTATCCAAAAATGCCTTGTTCTTTAGACATGTGATTTGGCAACAAATCCTGCTTTATGTTGATAGAACCTTCGCGTTATGTGTGCCTAGTACCTGCGTAGCTTACAGACTTTACGTTATCCCTTGTGAGTGAGGGGGTAGGTAGGTTTAATGGGTGATAACTACAGGTGTGGAGGTCTCAGAATTTAGGGAGTTTGATTCCCAGTGATTATTATATGGATGGTGAACTCAGCGCCATCTACATATATTATTTTATTTTTATTTTAGACGTTATTTTATTTATTTGTTATAAATAGAACGGCCAATGCCAATTACACTATTTAAATACAATTAGGACATGAAAAAAAAAACTATTATATAAATTTAAATATACAAATAATACTTTCACACATTTTCCTCACAAAACTTCAGACATTCTCGCAATAACAACTTCCATTCATCCGCAAACAAATCAAGATCCGGGTTTAAGTCCAGGAGAGCGTTCAGCTCCTTCAGCGATCGCGGTAATGGTGAGTTTGATTGGGAATTGGGTTTGAGTCTTGGGTCGTTTATTCATGACTTGTTGTAGGTGAAATCTTCTGAAAGCACCTTTCACAACATTATAACATAACGCCCGAAGGGTTAGGCAGAGGTCTACTGTTGTTTATTAAGTTCCAAGTAATAAGGGGCAGAGCTTATTGGGAGCTGCTACTGAAAATTTCCATAGAAAAGTCCTAACAACAGCCCGAACAGGAAATAGAACCCAGGGCTTTACGCTCAACAGTCGCACTGGCGACCTTTAGAACAATGAGGCAGTTTATAATTTTCGTCAAAGATTATTGAATACTAAGGAAAGACCGCGGGCCGGTTATTTTTGTCCCTAAGGCCATAAACACACAATTGACCTATCAGATATAATTATGAGAATCCTCACAGGTCGTAACTTCTAATTAGAGGTCGGTGCTAATTGGACGCGGTGGAGACTGTGGCCTAAGATACGAATGTCCGAATGGGGTCCGAATGCACGTCTCTTTTTTAGAGACCTTGCTAAACACTTGGTCGACAGTACACGTGACCAGAGGGCTGGCCTATTCTTTGGTCAAAGAATAAGCATTGCCATTCAACGTGGTAATGCTGCCAGTCTTCTGGGCACGTTACCATTCGATAGCGATGTGGAGGAGTACTATGACGCCCAAGTATTCGTTTAGGATAGGTTTTTTTTTTTGTTTTTGATACATTAGTATAAGTAGTTAGTTTTAAAAATAGTTAAGTTATTTTTTTTATTCAACAGATTAAACGTAAAAAATATCATAAGCATTTCACAGTACTGTGGGATGGGCAGTGCAGTGGCTAAGCGATAGGCTTTATGAGATGTCATTGAAATCATTTATTTTGCCATTAGGATTTTTCAATCACTTTTCCATGTCTTTTTTAAACTAGATGGCGTCGGCTTTTCCTATGACTATCCCTGAGAAGAAACGCCGAAGCAAACTCAGGGGTCAAAGTCTATTTTAAAGTCCAGACAGATTTATAGTAAGATTTATGTGAGACAAATATAGGGTGGAATGGCCTTTTAAAGAAAGTACCATAGCTATTTGAGCTGACCTGTCGTAACAGAGGGCAAGCATGGACCAGATGCGAGTCGCGAATTCGATACCCGCACGGAACAAATAAATATGTGAATATTTGTGTTTATAAACGCACCCACGATAGAGGAATTATTCCTAGAGTGATGGGCAACGTTTTTTAATTAAAGATCAACCGAATATTTCCGAACTCCGGGCAGTTACTGACAATTTCCATACCAAAAAAAAACCTAATAACACCGGCCGACCGACCCGGGTATCGTACCCAGAAACTCACGCTCAGTTGCACTTGCGTCTAATGAATCAAAACTCCAATAATCCCATTGTAAAATACTGTACCCACGATACAGAAGAAATAAAAGTAAGGCGATGTTTATTTAAAAATAATTTCCAATAATTTTCCCGACCCCAATTAATGCAACCCTATCAGAATATTGCAGCAAATGAACGGATTCAAATAGCACAGATCGATACGATTGGCTCGCGGAAGCTTTGGAGTATTTGTGCACCGCTATATTATAGGTTATCTCAATGTAACATCGGTTGGTATATAGAGGAAAATCATAAATTATAGAGTTCGGAGTTAACGTATGAAACGTGCGGTTTTAGGTAGGTTTATACGTATTGTTTTTACTATGGCTATCCTGTATAGCCATAGTAATAATACAGCATGTTTTTTTTTTTCAAAATCAACTTGTTCGCTTCCTGTCTACAAATATTGTTTTTTCAAAAATCCAATGATGCAGTTTCAGTTTCCATCAAAATCGGGCTCGAGACTCCTTTGAGTATTTTTCGATATTCCTTATAGTTTTGAATTTGGCCATCCACGTCCAATTGAAAAATTCATCCTGTTTATAGCAGCTAGCAATTTTTAGCATATACGAAGGGATTTATATAGGAGGAATTTAACGCAATTACAGATCTTATTGCAATTTGACAACACGGTTGGCGCAGTGGCTAAGCAATTAGCTTTCTGCGCTTCGATCCCCGCACGGAACAAATATTTGTATGATCTACAGATAGTTGTTTCGGGTCTGGTTGTGTGTGCATGTGACATGTATGTTTGTAAACTGTACCCACGATACAGGAGATATCCTAGAGTGGGGCAACGTTTTTTAAAAAACTAACAATTATATACATTTTCTAACAGAAAATACATACATATATATTATCTTACTAGCGGTCGCAATGGATCTTATGATTTTTCGCATTGTTTTCCACTCTTAGCAATAGGATACATATATGTATATGTATATTACAAGTAATATGTATTATATAGTAGTCAAATTAAAATCTTATATCGATAAAAACATGGCGGATGTATTCGCGTTGGTATCTTTTTCCGAACACTCTTAATATTACATGAGATATATATTTAATATCATGCTGAGTTATCAAGCGCAATCGAGATTTTAGTGACTATTTCTATTGTTATAATAGAGGATAAACACATAACATACCATAGCATCACGCTTTTATTCGCCGAAGGGTTAGGCAGAGGTGTACTGTATGTATTAATCACTCTTCATTTAGCCATTAGGTCATATAGCAGAGTCTACTTTCGTCTAAACTCATCACATGTATATATTATAACGCCCATTCGATCGAATCCCCAATACCCTTGCGACCAATAAGGCAATTCAATAAAATAAATATTATGATTCATTTATTTTTAACAATTTAAAAACCATCATAAATTCTCGTGTTCCGTTTGTATAACTTTCTTGGCTCTGTGTAAGGTTTCCCCTGCAATGCACAACTGCTTTGTACTCTCCCTACTAGCGTGATGTTACAGATTACCTTTACAAGCGATTTATAAGAAAGTTAGGCAGCACGCGACCCGGCGATGTCTCTGAATGTGTATCGATTTAACTTTAGTAACCAAGTTACTTAGTTTTTGTATAAATCACACAATATTTACTCGTAATTTTGAACAAGGTTACAGGGGGCTACAATTCTTGGGGAATTAGTGATCATGTCGACTTCGAGAACAATCGAGAACAATTGAAAAAAATGCCAAACCTTTCTAATTCTCAGAGAATATGAGATTTAAATGAAAATTTTCTATGTTAATAATAGTCTTTCACTCTATAGAAACCTCGAAGTAATCTGTATCTTGGAAGGGATATGCAGAGGTGGTGATCACTAGAACACGGTCAATAAGAACTACAGATTTAAAAAAGTCCTGAATTTCATTTATATCTCGCGCTATAAACAGCTTCTCATCATCAGTATAGGCATGGGACCACGGCCTTACTGTTCGCTCGTACATTTAGTATTAATTCGGTTGTATGGAACCTCGTTTCGTATTTATTGGACTGGGTGAAGCAAGAATTGTTGTGATTTGCACCGGAGAAGAGTGTTAAGGAGCCGTTCTTGAGCAGAGAAGGCCTACGTCCCAGGTGTGAACCCAATTTTATTGATAACAAGCTGACCAGATCTACGATATGTTGTCTTCTTGGTCTTAAGTTCAAAGCACTTCCAGTTTTTCTCAAATTTTCCGGTAACGATGACGGCGAAGTGTACTACACCGAGGTGTACTATTATTGTACACTCACACGGCCCGATTCACAGGCCTGTATTCAACTACAATGAACATTGGGTCATCACCGCTGTCAAAAAAAAACAGTAACATTTTTCCCGAGTTGAGAATCGAACTGACTTATGATTCCTATACCCGGTTCTATAACCGCTAATCGCTGGCAGAATGTCCACAGTACATTAGTACACAGATAAGGCCGCGTACATAAATCGCGACTATCTCATTATGCCGCGAGTACGCGCGACTGTGTCGTTAATCGCGTTGTTTGGTATCCGTTAGCGGGTGTCGCATAGAATTATCTGCTAGCAGTAACTTATGAAGAGTGGTGTTATGACCATATTGTCTTCCTATACAGCTGTGTATCAATCAATCAAATATATTTTTATTCATGTAAACCATTTTCACGCACTTATGGAATAGTCAGCCTCTAGTTGTCACGTTCCAAAGTGTTGATTTCCAGTGGAGAAGAACGGGCAAGAAACTCCATGGTTACTCTCTTTATTTAACTCGGAATTTCATTGTTCTCGAACAACAATTATGTGAGTACAATGTAGTTCAAAAGAGTCTTACTTATGTAAGTCTGAAACTCAATGTAGCGACTACTACTCGCAACATAGCAAAAAGTAAAGCGCCATCTATCGGAGTGAAGCTACAACAACAAACCCTGAATCGCACTATGAAAGTTTACATTGTTCTAACACATATATTAATGTCCGACATCAATCGTCGGGCTTCGGTCCGCCAGGCTAACCACCTTGCCTGGTCGGAGGATCCTCCCTTTTCAATGGAGGAACACCATACCTCGTTCCTCCATACTCAAGCCTGATAATTATGAGGAATATAAATATTTACTTTTGATAAAATTGCCATGGCAGCTATGAGCTGACCAGTCCCAATAGACAGCACCCGTTCACGAGTATAACGCGTGCATCAGCGTCGCTTTGCTCAACCATATTGCAGGGAACCCAACGACCCGATGCACAACGCCACCATCATCAGGACATTAAAATTTGTTTTAATAAGCCAATCACAGCAGTACGTCTACTCATATGAATATTGCGACTTATTTTCACCCCTAAACCAAAGCGATAGCCACCCCAATTACCAGGATCGCATAAATACGCACAAGTATCCGACGTTGTTTTCACATAATAAATAAAACATACAGAAGGTTCACTTACTATTATCGCGCGAAGTCGCGACGAGAAAGATACAACACAAAATAGTTTTGCAACAAGAAATACCACGAGATAATTTTGTCTCATGGCCAACATAGACCAAATTTGAAGGAGAGATTTGAGATTACGTGCGTACTAAGTGAAATTCTAAGTCTATGGTGCATAGCAAGGATAGATAGGCAAGTATATAATATCAAGTTTTTTTTTTTGTAATTTTCTGTTTCTGCTAATACGATTTGGTAGGTTAGTTTTTTTAGAAATATTGTTCGTAAGAAGTACAATCTAGTCCGTATTTTGTAAAAATCCACCAATGAGTTTTAATATATTCAAAATTGACCTGAAGTTTCCCAAGATCGCTCTAATTATAACATAAAGAGCAGCGACCCTTAATGCTCCAAAATCGAGTGCCGCCATTTTGTTGCTTTTTGCTTCTCGTGACATAGTATTTTCACGACACGGAAAGCGACAATAGTGCATATTTATGATTTATGTTTTTACCAATCTTCTTCTAAAGAATTGCCAAGGTGCGCCAGATGATCCCAGATTTCGTCACTTGCGGAGACTCCTTGCGAAACTGTTTCAATGAAATAAGTGGCCGTACCCCGCGTCTTTTTTCCGAAAACCGTACCTATATAATGGAGCATTTTTCAGGAACCATACAACATGAGCCCTCGGCTACATATCTTTTGGTTGCCCATTCCCGGCGTCCCCCGTAAACATCCGCGGCGTCTGTCTGTCTGGTGATATTGATTGTAAGTGTACGCGGTACGCACAGAGATGTTGTTGGGACTCTCTTTGGCTTCTTTTGAAGGATTAATATTTTAGTCAAATTGTCTTAGTTTCAGGGTTGTTTTATTAAGTGAGGTAGTTAAGTTTTTTGTTTGCGGGATTATGAATAGGTACGTCGTAGTGTATATTTTCTAATTATTACGTTAAAAAGCGTTCCTGCATCGTTGTCAGTTTACAATAATACATCTCACTTGCACACACGGTGACCCAAAGCTATTTATCCGTAGGACACGATATTTAGTAGGGGGCGGGAATCGAACCCACGACCAGTAGCGCAGAAAGTCAATTAGCCACTGCACTAAATGTGCTGACATGTCGTGTCTTCTTCGGGCCTTTTTCAGTGTTCATTCTACGTAAAACCCCAATATTTTGAATCTATTTTTTAAAGATTTGACATTAACATTGTATCATGTCCATATTCCCCGAAGGGTTAGACAGAGGTGTACTACTGTACACCTACATTTCGCCGATGCTGTTATTGAATCCCATGTAATAGGGGGCGGGCCTATTGCCATTTACGGGGCACAGTTTCAGACTCCGTGCTGCTACTGAGAATTTCCATATAGAAAACCCAATAACACTGCCCAACCTGGGAATCGAACCCAGGACCTCACGCTCAGCCGTCATCCTTGCAAACAACATATATGTATATATATCATATATTGCGTTTATTAAATTAAACATTGTATAAAACTGATTTAACAACCGTCTATTAAATACTAAACTATTAAGCTATCACAGACAATAAACTCTACATCCAATATGCAATAACGCGTCGCGGCGCGGTGCAGAGACACGCGCGGACATAAACCTTAGTCGATAAGGCGATGTATGATAACGAGCACAACGACTCACAGACCATAGATTAACATAGAGAGTACATACAGACTTGTATAAGCACTGAGGCTCTACTGCATGACGCTGGTGTAATGGATATCCGTTCTGTCAATGAATTCAAAGTCAAACTCAAATATTTTTATTTCGATTAAGCCTTTTCAGTACCACTATCACGAGTTTTCTATCTATTTACTATCATAGTAAAGTAAATTTTCATGCAAGCGATTTTAGTTCTTAACTTGGTTACATTAGGGATTAGAGTCGCTTATGTGACATATGTGTCATAGTTAAGTTTTGATTTACTATTTACGATATTATAGAGATGTCATGTTAGCGACTCTAAAGCCTAATGTTACCAAGTTAAGAACAAAAATCGCTTGCATGAAAATTTACATTTACTATGAAAGTAAATAGTGAAAAACTCATAATAGAGGTACAGGTTCTTTCAATACGTTGAGATTCTAGGTGCACGGTTCCAAAGTGGGTTGGTGCTATGGAGAAGAGATCGGCAAGAAACTCCATGGATCTTTTAAAATAATAGTTTTATACTATATCTTTAACGTTAAAGACTATGCGAGCCAATGTGCGCAAAACCACCCAAGAACAGTATTAATATAGTTTACAATAATTGATGATGAGATGAAATTAAAAGCTTTAAGTTAGAGCTACCGTGTAGATTTTTCCCGATCATTTAGTTCGGGAGTAAAGTAATAATAATAATAGGAGGCTCTCGTTGGGCGGCTGGATCAAGGGCCTGATTCAGAGAGCGGTACTTCTTGACACGGCTCGCATTGTTAGGAGGTTCCTTTCTCTGGAGCCCTGACCGCTGGTAGCTTGGACCCTGTTCCAGATACCGGTGGGCTACTATTTTTTATATTTTTAAATGTTTTTATATGTTTTATACTAATATTTAAAAATGTAATTTATATGTGTGTTTATGAAAATAGAGAAAATAATAATAGTAATTATGGTGTTCTTCCATTGAAAAGGGAGGATCCTCCGACCAGGCAAGGTGGTTAGCCTGGCTAGCTTCTAAAGTGTTGTTTTGGTTTCTGTTGCTCTAATAAAGACCACCCATATTAGTTTTTCTCCAATATCTATAATGTATAGAAATCGGCCTGTTATAATTTTATTATATGTATATATTTAGATGTCATATTCTAATCATGGTAGGTACTCCTGGCTTACATCAAAACATTAAACCAAGAATTCCGGCAATATTTCATCAAAAATCAATGGCGTCAGCTGTCAAAAATTAGCGAACGTTTTTAGAAAAGGTTTAGGGTTTTGATCGACGGTGTCCGGCGATCGGATTAGAATATTTTAGCCATAACATGCCGCCTGCAAGTAATGGCTGCTCGTAATGGCCGGAGATTTTACACTAAATTACTTCCTGGACGGTGGGAGCGATGTGGAAGTTATATGTAAATGACGAATACGTAGCATTAGGTAAATAATGCATGCATCATGCATGTAATCTACAAAGGGGATCGGCAGGAGTGTAGAACTGAGTCTAACTTCGGAGCAAAGTTCACATAGCATCACGCCTGTATTCCCCGAAAGGTTAGGCACAATATTTAGGGAAAATGGTAGGTGTACAACAGTATTGAGCCCATATTTTACCAACATCGTCATTAAGTCCCACATCACACATCTACAGAGCACAATGATTCCAAACTCTAAACTACAGGGAATTTCCATGCAAAAAATCCAATAACACTTTACTCGAACATAAGACCTCACTCTCAGCAACCCCGCTTGCTATCAGTAGACCAAATGAGGCAGGATAAATTTAAATAGCTATATTTAAAAGTAACTCTTGTCCATAAAGTACTCGGCCAAACTCCCACGCTGACCTGTGTTTCTGCCACCTATTACTAGCCGTAGGTGCCCATAACAGGCATCCTGTCGGTCCCTTCCGCTGCGGCGTGAATGTTCTGACGTCCATTATAATTGTTTAGATAACTTGTGAATGGATGTGGGATGTAAGCGGGGAAACCTTTTTGTTTTCAACAAATGTTATTTACATAAATATGATTCTATACGTTGGGAATACATGAAGTTTCAAATAACGCAGAAAATCCTTGTATATTTGTGTTATGTCGTGTCATTTTTAAAGTCACGACCTGTAGAGGTAAGCAGATACTAGAGAACGCCGCGTGCTACAGTCATAATCATCATGTAGAGCATTTCCCCAACTATGTTGAGGTGTCGTTCAGTGTAACCAGATGCGGCTGAACATCAGTATTGTACAACACGACTGACACTTGACCTCCGACACACAAATACTGGGAAATACTGGTTGTCAGACTGTTTCCGCTGCTGACACCCGTAACGACCGTCATAGGTATGACACCTGGGACCAAGTGCTTAACGTGCTTTCCGAGGCACGGAGGAGTCTCCATATGTGAATAACGGTCACCTATTGAAGGACCAACCGCAGTAAGCGCTGATTTACCTTGCAGGTCAGCTGATCTGCCCAGTAGCTATGTTGCTACGAGCCCCTCTAAACTTGTTAAATATTATAATAATACACAAAGTAAAGATGACCGTAATCCAGCGAGTAATAATTAAAAGTTTCAATTGAAACGCTTCTACAATACCTTCTATTTCTCACTTTTTAATGAGACCTTGTTCACGGTTCAAATGTCAGATGTTAACAACATCGATTTTGTTTAAAATTATGGTTAATAGCTTTTGTACGCAGCTTTCGCTCGCATTAATTTAGAGTTTATTTAACAATCAATTCGGGTTGTACTCTGCTTGCGAAAGACACGTGGCGCCATCTATTATCATAAGAACGTTATTGTTGTTTTCTTTGGGAACAGTACATTTTTTCAGGATGAAAGTTACCCTATATATATGCACCTGATAACTTATGTATATGCAAAATTTCAGGCTGATCGGTTCAGTGGTTTAGGCGTGAAAAGGTAAAAAAACAAACAAACTTACTTTCGCATTTATAATATTATAGTTAGGATGTTTTAATAAATCTATACTACTTCGCCGTAGTGTACAGATTATCCAGTCAGCAATGGTGGTGTCGAGGCTGTGCCCACGGTGTACCACATGATCTCATGTTTATTTATCTTGTGGAATGCTAATTTTTATATCTTGACCTCCATCATATTTCTTCTTGATTCTTCTTCTTTAATTTAAGAGTTCAACGCTTGTCCCTAGAGCAATCGCCACTACTCTCTATCCTCTGCCTTCGTTTTGATAATAATACATATACGCTTATTTTTAACGATTACTTTTTTAATCAAAAATATTTACGCCTTGTGGCAGAACTGGATGACACACAATTAAATGATTGAATTTATATAGATACCTATTTTTATTAAAAATAAAGTTGATTCTGTTCATACAGTTAGAATGGTTAGTACCTCCTAACATTCAAATGGATCTGATTACAATGCCAGATGACACAAAGATATAAAAGAAGGTTAAATTTAAGATGGGTAACCGTTTGTACGATCTGTGCGATGCGAATGTGCGATCATGAATGCGATTACCGGTCGTAGTATTAAGGTCTACGGCGTAGGTCTACGTTTAATCGTAGACGCCTACGAGCTACGGACGTGTGAAAATAAAAATAATATTACCAAAAAAAAAATCGTAAAGCATTTATAAAAGCAATCCAAACTAAATGTAACCTAAATAACGTAACTCAGTTTGATGAATTTCATTTCGCGACATGACAGACGCTTTGCGTCGCAAAATTGAATATAACATTGAAATATTACAATGAAAGAACGCGTCGAATCAATAGAGTATCATGCCAATAAGCGAATCCGAACAGTACATAATTTGATTCATGTCAACAGTAAATTTTGCACAGGGACATACACAAATAAGCTACAAAACGAACGCACTCTACTCCAAAAACCCCCCGCAAGGGTAAATCAATAAATCCTTTTGTTCTACGAAAGTTTCGTTTCGCGCCATCTAGTAGCGAATGTAGGTACTAGCATGTGTGAAGGAAACGGAACCTCTTTGTTTAAAAGTTGCAGCCGATAGATGGCGGTGTACTCAATATTTGTTTGTTTGTTTCAGGTACCTGAACATTAAAACTTCGACGAGAGAAGAGAAATGGGTTTGCATCGGTGTTCTAGATAAGTTTAAGTTATCTAGGATAAAAGCTTTTTTGCTTAGCTTTTTTGTTAGAGACGAAACTTAAAAAATTGTATAAATAGATGTCACATAATAAATACATTATATATATGTACACCAAAAAACACCGACGCAACTGAACATCGAATAATATCATTAGATAATATTATATTACTTTTACAAATATCTATTATTAACCAACGAAATTTACCGAATATTAATGAATATTATAATAGTAAACTAAATTTTATTGACTGTTTCTGTCAAGTAATAGTAAATTATAAATCTACAAAATTATTTTTACGAGTTTTGGGTCCACATTTTTCTTAATATTATAGTTACTAAAGCCTTGAACATTGCTTCCCATTACATTAACTAACAAGTTTAATCGTATCGCGTCCTTCGCAACATCGACTAAATTGGTTCCCAACTGGCACAGCACTATTTTATTGGCGAAACCGTAAACTTGTTCGTGAGCACATTAAACGAATCGTAAATAATGAAGGAACAGCATTACGGCCTTCGAAATTCGAATAGGTTTGTTTTGTTCTTCGTAAATGGAATTACGAACGATACCTTTTAAGATTTCTGCCAGGTAACGAAATAATTGGCACATAAATTCTTGAATCGGATAAAGGAAATTATATTCTGGTTTTCTTAGATTTCTCTTAAAGATAAGCCTTAGGTTAAGTTTTTCGTCGGCTTATGAAAGATTGTTTACTCATTTGCCCAGCCTTTTGTTAGGTGCTTTATAAAGTTGTACCTAAGTCACCACGCGTACTGTCGTTCGTTCTTAATCGGTTTTTTCGCAAAACCGTAGTTATGAATGATAGTTAATTATGATGGCCAAAATAAATTGACTGTGCAATGTCACTGACAAAAACATTACACCATTGAATTTTTTTTTCAATGCCGTAAATAAAAACCACGTCTTGCTTTTTTATTTACGGCAAACATCTACGTCATCGAACCATAATTTAGAAGCAATAAAGAAATGGCAACGCTGACTTAATGGCTCATTTATTTATCATCAAATATTTGGTGGCCGTAAAATAATTTTGCGTAAATTACGCTTCTGATTTATACGTCATTAGAGATGGTATTGGATTTATGGGCCCAACTGAATTTGCCAGAGGTACGAAAGAACCAAAAAATAATTTGGTAGAAAGATGTAAACCGTAATAACGTTTTCAAATCTGGAATAGGTTTGGCATGATATTAATAAAATGGAAAAATCACCGGAGAAAATGGAAATTCGTGTGTTGCCAGGCTTTTATAAAAAACAACGTTTCATGATAATGCTTTGTGTGTTTGTTACGGGTTTTTGTATAAAGTTCTCAACAAAATTTGAAGACGAAGAACACATATAAAACGTGTCAGTCTCCGAGTTTAAGTACAGGAATAATAAAAACTTTTTTCGCGGCTATATTCAGCTATTATAGATAAATAAAAATATCTATTCATCTCAAAAATTTTAGAAACAGACATAACTCGTAGGCATTAAATACAGATATCGCATCTCTGAAAAAGATCTCCACCCTTTAATGGTACTATAAAGTACCATTGTGGCACCGTAGTGTCAGACGCCACCCGTCGAGTACCACTCGAGTAGATACGTCATAATCTACGAATAAACTCTGTTAGGTGCGATGTGTAATGAGGGCGAAGATATTATAAAGCTATAATATTATAGGGACACTTAATTATTTATAGAAAATGGTTTAGGTAAAATAAACCACTGTTATTTATGTTAAATTTCTCGCTGGCCAAGCAAAATAAACACGATTCAAATCAGCCAACCTATACCAGTTGCAATCTATAATTGCTAGAGAATACAAACGCCAGAAAAATGTATGGGATTGACATTTACATATCACGTGACCATTCCACAGTCTTTCTTTCAAATACAGTAAACTTTTTCTGCATTCAAACAGGAATCGAACTTTTAAATACATGTGGAAGAAGCGTACCGCATAGCGAGCAAAGATCGCTCAGTGGCTGGTGTATTGAACCAGAAGTCCACAAGTTCAACTGTCTAATATTTATTCTTTTATATAATAGTATTCAATACTAGTTATCTACGGTTAGTTGGTAATCGCTTCACATCGCCTACCCCTCGCATTACGGCACATAGCCGCTCCATCGCAGAGCGTCGCACCGGCCACTGTGACACAAGCTCTAGCCCCACACCATCAAACACAGGCAGGGGTGTGTATGATAAACGATCATTACTTACAATAGGGTTGTCGGCTCGGAGACTGGACTCGGGTTTTTGCGGAGTATTTTAGAATGAGCTAGTTAAAATAAATGGTCTGCAGTTATTGTTTGTTTATGTGGACTTGAAATCATACGTTTTCGAAGTATTGAAGTCTCAATTTAATTTAGTCTAGATGCTCTAACAGCTCTTTTTAGACATATGAACTCTTACAAAAGAATCGTAAATGCCGTATTGGAATGATTAGCGAATAGCCAAAATATACAAAAAGGATGTTAGCAAAAGATTTTACTCTTAAAAATCGTCAATTTAGTTGACGCAGTTTTTTCTTCTAAGCTGTTATAATAAAAATCATAAATAATAGACCCTACATTATTTAAAATATTCGCTCTTCAGCCCTATTCTCTTCTACGTCATAAAACACAGGCAAGTCGTCAGCAGAACTGAAGATTATCGGCAGCCTGATATTAATTTATACGGTGACACCCCACACCATTTTATTGTTCAGCCAGTGTGCTGACAAGAGGTATCGGATAGTACTTATGATGGCATGAGCTTCGCCAGATTTAAGAATAAATTCGGTAGGTACTCATGTGTATAGAAAAGAGATCTTATAAAATAGCCGTAAGTAGAATGGACGCGTGCTTGCTCTATAATATAGACCAGTCCATAAACAAAATTTATTTTTATATTTAATTCGTTTATTTTTGATTAATTTGTTACAGTGATTAATTATGAAAAAAATGTGCTACAGGTGAACTATTTATACGTTACTCCGGTTCACGGAATAAAAAATACTCTTATTTAATGTCTGAAAACAATGCATAAAGAGAAATAGTTCACGGGTCCTCGTGAGCCAACAGCAATGTCCATTCCTCAAATTGTAGACATAAATAACTTACTGCGAATATCATATGAAATACGTCGTCCGTTTACGAACTACAAAATAATCTAGCAAAATAATAATATTTTCCCTCCAACCATATGTCAGTGTGACTGACAGTAGTGACGTGCGATATTAATTTAGTATGTATTTATAGTCGATTTTAACGCCCACCCGTCATTATACTTGTCAATCTCTACTGTGATGTAGGATGTACAATAATTCGCATTTTGAAATTAGCAGTTAGTGTTTTATTGTACTAAAAATAATGCCATGGCACCTTTTAGATCATTAAGAAATGTTAACGCGATGGTACACGGTCAATTATACGTGCTATATATACGTTGTTAATTTGCCTTGAGTCGATTACTTTATCGATGAATACATAACCAGTCTAGATTTGTTTTATTCTGTCACACTATCTAACAATAGACGACACAAAGGACCTGGGCTGTATCAGAGGTACAGGCTTAAACCCTAAAAGCTTCGATCCTTCGGGCGATTCTGCTACACATAGTGAGAAACTATTTTCAGGTAGAAAAACGTTGAAAAAAAAAATCCATTTCCCGGGAGCGAGCTTAAACACATCTCGGAAATCGGATGATATTTTCCAATAATAAAAATTCCGCCCCAGATAGCCAGGAAGGCATCGTGTCTATCGCTCGTTACTGGCGCGAACTTTTTATCAAATCCCGCCATTTTTTCTTACCACTTCATTAGTCCATTGGCAACAGGAATACCAACTTAAGTTATCGGTTGTCCAACTGAGAAATGAATTTTAACTCCAAGTATTAAGGGTGAAAATCCCACACATAATCTAACAAAGTTATTTTTGTAGAAATGTCAAAGTACCAGTGAGCGGTGACATGACGCAGGCATTTCTTTTTGCAAAATGAAAAAATCACCGTGATTCGTTCACAATGAAATTAACTGGGATAGTGGGATGGTCCACTTTTTTGTTACAGTTTCAAATAATGACTCACGGGCGCGTAAGTGAAATAGCTTTGAGAAAAACAAAATGGCGTGTCATTCTGTTTTTTGGCGGGGAGATAGTGGGCGTTATTTCGTTGGGAATTCGTCTTTTTTGCTTGTTACATTTATCAGGCTGAGTGTTTTGTACAATTCTAGTATATTTGTTTTTGGTAATAAAGTTTCTTTTTTATGACATAGGCTCGCTCCACTCCAATTGTGACCGTGTAGAGACAAGTCGATTTTTTTTTTTCGTAATTATGAAATTAATAAGAAAATAACCATTGTTAATGAAATGAAATGATAATTAGTCGATAAAGCTATGCTATTCTTGTACTATAAATAAATAGAAAGAATAAAAATGAATTCTACAAGATTTTCACTTAAAATCTTACATCAACTTATTAGAATGACCAGCTATTTTTTCGCTGATTTGTACATTAATGAGTAAATCGTACAGTACAATAATAGGTACAAATCTACCCGCTACCACTAATATACTCTATTCGCAAGTCAATATAATAGATATTTGTTTCAAATAAACCTATCACAGATAGGTACTATTAAAAGCTAGTCCTATGGAGATGGTTCATTAATAATATTTGGAAAAATAAAATCTTACGTTATTGGACAAAAAGTGCACCTATCCAATTTGATCCTTTTTTATTTAGGAATTTTAGGAATATAATCCATTTAGGCAAATATGCTCTAAATAATTATATATTTATTTTCTATTTCTCTGTCACTGAATATAATTATTTTCTTGTAATTATCAGTCCAAAAACCATGCATTTTCAATTGCAAAGTACTCCCCAAGTCCCTTTATGTCATTCTACAGAAGATCGTGTTTTTATTTCCAGTAACATATCGTGAAGCCCAGTCCACAAATAATGGGCCTAGTTTCCAATGTAACCATCCAGCTTCACACTGAACATCGTATTTTGTTTCAAAACCAAAAATTCTTGCCAGTACTCACATACCAACCTCATTTCTCAAACAGAAAAAGTTTTTGTTTCGTCGAACCGAAAATAGGTCGTAATGACGGTAATGTAATGTTCGTATCTTTGTGGGATGAAAACAGGGGATATCGGGGCTTTGTGTTAGGGATGAAAGAGCCTACTGCGTGGGTAGGTTTAGAGTCAAGCCCGATATTTTTTTGAATTCGAATTATCAAAATTTCTTGCGTTTCACAGTACTAGGTGGTAAATATTACTATTAATTTGGTCAGGCCTCTGCAGGCACAGGATCGTGAGGAAACCTGCATAAAATTGTGTATATCTGCCAACGAGTATCAGGCCAGCATGACAAACTAATAAGCCCGTGACTATAGGAATAGTAATGGGTTAAATAATAAATTATATATCTTATATAATAAACAAAAAAACTATAGACTGAATGAAAGTTGTCGTGCTACATGTAGAATATCCAAGCTTCTTTTGACGTGTCTGCATAAGTTACACTGCTGTCGTTTTGCGCACATTGGCTTGCATTGTACTCGCATAGTCTTTACCGTTAAAGATTGTAACCAGTTTAAAACTATTATTTTAAAAGAGTATCCATGGAGTTTCTTGCCGGTCTCTTCTCCATAGGACCTACCCCCACTTTGGAACCGTGCACCTAGAATCACAACGTTTTGAAAGAGCCTGTAAAGGCCTACTCGAAATAAAAATATTTGACTTTGACTACATGAAAAGTGTACGCTCTTGTCGCTACTACTATATTGTCAGGAAGGTTCGTTTTAGGGGTGATTGTCCAAGGTGTGGCGGACGTACTTAGGTTTCGTCACTTGGCGAAGCTTTTACCGAACACCCTAAAAATACGGTGTGCATCAACAAGCGGATGACAAAAGCACCTACAGGTACTACGCCACTGCTACGCGGCCTACGTAGCTTCAACACAACCGTAGCTCGTAGGCCAGCTACGTGGACTGCTACGAGTCTACGATATTGCATTTTGCGCTTCGTAGCAGCTTAGTGCTTTACGCGTAAAGATAGTCACAAAATACGTAACTTACGTGCAATAGAAACGTAAACATTATTCCGCTGAGAAGCTGATACAATACTATTCAAATAGATTAACACCATTTTTTTTTTCTGAATATATTCATTTTAAATTTCGGTACAGGTACTAAAAAGCAAAGGAAGGCCTCCTACTAGGTGGACCAACGACATTGTGAGAGTCGCGGGCAACCGATGGATGCAAGTGGTGGAATGTCGTTCGATGTGATGGTCTAAGGGGGAGGCCTTCGTTAAGCAGTGGACGTCTTCTGGCTGATGATGATGATGATGATTAAAAAGCAACCAATAGTAAAAAAAAATAAATACGATAGAAACACGCGTCTATTTCCCGAAGGGTTAACCAGAGGCGTTTTACTGTACATCCACCGGGCACAAATTCGAAAATCTAATCAGCTACTCAGAATTTTCTCACAGAAAAACCAATAACTCTTTGCCTTACCCAAGAATTCAACTCTGTATCTCACGCTCAACTAACATCCACAAGACAAATGAGGCAATTAAAACACAGTGACATTTATTATTTTTAACAAACAGACAAAAACACTGGCTGGATATTATTACGCTAACGTTCTTCACACATTTGCAAATACCGTGCGCTTCTGCAAAAACGATTTACTAATGTATGGGCCGGGCGGCGCGCGCGTGTGTGCGTTAAAAGGGCGTTACTCTATTTTTTTACGTAGGGCGTAACTTTACTCGGGTACTAGGTATTATGTATAAAGTTCCTAAGTAAATTACATGATGAGAGAAAAGGAACACACAGTAACTCTACTTTAAGACGCTTTTCCATCTGAAAGTCATTGCCAGAATGATTACAGATGTTACGCGGCAATACACAGCCAATATTTGACATGGTTGGCTCAATGGCTAAGCGAAAAGCTTTCTACACTACATGTCACGGGTTCGATCCACGAACAGAACAAATATTTGTATGATCTACAGATAGTCGTTTCGGGTCTGGTTGTGTGTGCATGTGACATGTATGTTTGTAAACTGTACACACGATACAGGAGAAATACTAGAGGGGAAACATTTTATAAAATAAACAAAAAAATATTAGGGTAACCATTTAATTGATGAAGGTCGGTTAACAGCAAGTTGGACCAAGCGATTAGTGCCGTAATGTGCCACTTGTATGTAAAAAATCTAAATAAATTAAAGTAGTTTTCTGCCTTATTGGTGTAGCAAGCGCGACTGGTGACTGTGAGGTCCTCGGTTGCATTTTTGGACCAGGTAAAATGTTATTAGATTTTTGTTTAAAACCTGGAGAAATAAACCAATAGACCCCTTATTATATCGGACAAATCAAGGCATCTGCGAAATATGGGTGTACACTAGTACACCTCTGCCTAACTTTGGGGAATACAGACGTGATGATATGTTATATTCGTCATAGTGCAATCATCACACGAGCTCCAAGCGTGGTTAGGGCAATGTACCCGAGGATCATTGATCTGTGGGGGAGAGTGACGTCACCCACCCCATACCGGAAAATTAAAAATAACTCCACACTATCCTTTCTTTTAAGGTTACTATAACTATCAACGGCATGGCTGCCGGAATAATTGAACAACCGATTACTGCGCTACGTGTCGCGGGTTCGATTCCCGCAAAAGTCAAAAATATTTTTGGACAGTTGATGATGTTCCTAGTTAGTGTGTTTGTATATTATTATATTGTGGAGCTTTGTGTTTGTAAACTCAAAATACAGAAGGAATACTAAATAGGGAGTTAGGTAAAAAAAACTAGAAATAGAAATAGCTATAATTACATTACTGTAATTAATTGTGCCAAATAATCAACAACAATTCTCAAATAATAAATTCTCGTAATGAATTTTCTCACAGGAAAACCCAGTAATATGTTACTTTAACCTAGCGCCTAGATCAAGGACGCAGTTATACAAAAACTGCCCTTATTGAAGCATTTTATTGGTTTCAGCACTTTAGTATTTATTTGACAAAACCTACATTGTTTTCTAATACTTCTTCCACATTATATACATAGCAAGTTAACAGAAACTTTAAAGAGTATCCATGGAGTTTCTTACCGGTACTCCTCCATAGGAACAGCTTTTGGAACCGTGCACTAATTGCATAACGTGCTATAACGTTCATCCTACTAATATTATAAATGTGAATGTTTGTGAGGATGGATGGATGGATGGATATTTGTTACTCAATCACGCCAGAACGGCTGAACGGATCTGAATGAAATTTGGCACAGAGATAGATTATAGTCTTGAATAGCACATACATACTTTTTATCCCGGAAAAATGTACGTGAAATGGATTCGTAAAACACGCGGCCGAAGCCGCGGGCGGGAACTAGTATATATATATAAACAAAAATCAATTGTCACATGTATGACGGAGCATCACTTGAGAACGGCTCGACCGATTTAGGTGATTTTTTTTGTTGTGTTCCTAACTCAGAACAAGGTTTGTACAAAAATTAAAAGTCAGAAATTTGGATGGTATTTTTGTATGAAAATATCAATTCTCATTTTCTTTATTAGCAAATTGCACCCATGCAAAGCCGTGGCGGATTGCTAGTTTGAAATAAAAACAATTCTATCTATCTACGTACCACTAAATTGCAATAACATTTCTTCCCCTTTTGCTACATAAAAAAAAAACTAAAAATCCTAAATATGACTATAGCTACAACATAATAAAAAGTGTTATATTTTCAACATTTTGACGTTACATCGTCACCCACAGTCACTTATCAACGCCCATGGTTTAAGGTGTGGCCCATATTGGCCATTATGTAGCGCCATAAAGATCTCTTCGTGTATTAGTTTCAGGTTACTACCCCCATCGCTTAAGAACAACGTAGCAACGCCCACAGTTGACTCATTGTTCTGATAATGGACTATTTTTGTGGTGTATCTGAACTATATAAAGTACAGACTGTGTTATCTTTAAAAGACAAATCTATCTATACAGTGCAGCTATCTATATATTTTTTTTTAAATCGGACGCCATCTTAAGTTACATCTTTACAACAAAAAAAAACTATTTGAAAATCGAACGCTCGCTACCTAAACCACAGACTAATACAACTAGACAAGCCTAAAGGTGCGTGTTGAACTGTGCTAATTGTTTTCACTCAAACACTAATACTAAATTAACATAATAATTTAAAATGCGTGATGTTGTGAACGTACATTTAAATAAACTACAAGCGGTCTATGAAACTATTTTATCTATGGGCGTTGAGATATAACTAAAATCTAATGTTTGCAGAAGCGTATTCCTCTATGTAGCAGGCACCATGGCAACGCCTTCCTCTACTCGGGTGGGACAATGCTCTATGCTCAAGCTTCTAAAAGCTCTAAGACTAATTAAAAAAGAAACGAAATTAATTATTTTTGCCAGTATTGACCCACTGCAGGGCAAAGACCTCCCCCTCCTCTCGCCACCCGCTGGATGTTTGTGCAAAGTGAAATGGAAAAAATATTCTAAGCTACACATCTACCATAGGTACAACAGTCTAATCACTGCTCGGTTACCATGCAATAAATATCGGAGTCCAATATTTGCTGAAAACACTCTGAAAATCTGAAAAGAGTTTAACATATTCAACAAATGAAATTTTTTACAATTACAAAAATGTATGGTCTTATAGCGGAGAGTTCCCATATGGTCCATATGTTATACAGGGTCGCGATGTCCAGTGAGAGAATGGTTCATTCAGAGCCGTACTCTCAGTGGTCAACGCACCCCTGCGCGTCACCATGAGGAACTGAATTTTTCTTCAAAATCGATGTAATGAAAACAAAATTTAAATAAATTTAAATACACATATGTTTACAGT
Source organism: Shargacucullia verbasci (assembly GCA_947562105.1). Lineage (NCBI taxonomy): Eukaryota > Metazoa > Arthropoda > Insecta > Lepidoptera > Noctuidae > Shargacucullia > Shargacucullia verbasci. The sequence continues at coordinate 223,294 of OX387309.1, forward strand.
CTAAAACAAACCTAAATTTATCAAAAATAAGATGCTTTTTCGTCTAAACTGGAATAGAACACGATTTGCGAATAGAAAATGGCCGAAGTTTCAGATGCAGCGAAAAATGTTGCGCGCATGCGCAAAGCGCCGCTCGATATATGCACCCTCCGATGATCATGTGTTGAAACCACTCTCAAATCTACACGAAACCATCGATATACAAGGAAGGACTCGTAATAACACTCACACAACACCACGAAAGCACTTTACACGACAAAAAGAAACATCAGAAAGAACTCAACGGCAGCTTTCCTCGTGTTTTCTCGATTATAACCTGCAAAAAATTATAAATACAGTTTACACGAATAACAATATCTGATCTTGAGGGTCTTCGTTGATGTGTTAGCAACGCCACGGCCCGCTTGTCCTGACAGAGCAGTAACTGTAGGCAACACGTACTGCTGTGACAGGACAATATGGTCGTGACGCGCGTGTTGGCCGACGGCCTGCGGGCGAGTGAGGCAGCGTGGCCGCGCCGCGCCGCCGCGCCCCTCCGCCCGCCGCCCCGCGCACGCGCCAACACCCCCCTCGGCCGCTACGACACCCTCAATGAACGCCCACAATCAACTATCGATTTTCCAGTAAAAAAAAAATGGTTTAATTCATCAGCACGCATCTTTGGGGTTGTCTATGTTTCTTTTTGGTGGGCGTTCGATAGTGGAATGTACTCAGTCGTATTTCTTAACACTACACTATTAGCCTATGATGGCCTGAACGATTACCACCCCTATGATGGCGTCCAAAACTAGGCTTGGATGGTTTCAAAGTATTGGCCTACTCTGCTCCAAAAATCATGTATTAGGTTACCGAGGGTAGCAACCCCTAATTGCATTGAAAACAATTTTACGCCTAGATTCAAAGAACTCCTCCATGACAAGTATGAATCTTTTTAGAAATTTAACTTGTGATAATCATATCACCTAAGTAAAACTTCTTCTATTGAGTATAATTTTAGCACAACTGACAAACCCAACCAATGATCTTCATAACAACTTATTTTTCTTATAACAAACGCAGCCATTATACTAAAGGTAACAGAAGCGTCGTAAAATGTCGGTTAATGCTGCCTCATTTCATCATATATTTATTTTATATAATAAACATTCATCATGAACTTCCACTATAGAAAAAAAGGAATCCATGTTTCTGTTCATTTACAGTCAAATAAGACATTAATTTGTTCCATTAATTTAAACTTTTCCATACAGATCAAAATGAATGAGGCATTTTCCAAGATTCTCACCACATTTACATAATATAAACATAGCTATAAATTTTCTAAACGTATCAAGAACCAATAATGATTAGTTTCTGCTAATGCTGCATTCTTCTGCTTCTGCTATTTCAGATTAAGACCGTGACAATCACAGATCTAAAAAGGATAGAAATAAGTTGGAGTTTCAACCAGTTTTCATCTCGCGCGACTTATAAGAGGCAACAGTACCAACTGTGAGAAGTAGGTTACCGAGGGGCTCGCACTTCGCAGGCGTTGTCCTGGCAACCGTACCTACTTGCGTTCTGTAGCCATGTTTAATCTAACACTTGCTGTTATGACTTGGGTATATTATAGACTATTTAAGTATACATCCATAGATGGATTCGCAATCGGTTGCATTAGTGCGTGAGAATCGGTGAACAGTCTATTTTTAAACCAGAACAATGCATATCCTTTAGGGAGCAGGTCTTAAGTGACTAAAAAATCAGACGGCAGTGATTTGTGAAAACTGCTGATGATGATTTTGCTTTTCTTGACCTGGTTACTCTTTTTACGGCCAGGTACCGACTTTTGGTACTTGAGTTTCTTTGTCGGGCTGCAACATCCTTAACAGAAACCAGTTTTGTCTCTTTCCCAAGTGCGCAGGTGCAATTGGAAATGCAAAATAAGTCTGATTGCCGTAACCCGTCAAGTTGGAGATACTGGCGTCCTCAGTTAAAGCAATTGCAAGGACCTTGACTCTATGTCCAGGTGAAGACGGGTAAATTGTCCATATTCAAGCTCTTGACTATCCAGGCAACAGTGTCATGTAAATCCAAGAATTATCAGTAATGGAAAGAAGTCTGAAATCGTGAAAATCGATTGATAGATGAGAAGAGAAAAGCATGTTGATGAACCAATGATCGCAAGTTCTATTGACAGATGCTGACTTAGCTACTAGGAGAACACGTAGAGGAAGAAAAAAGATGATGAAGCAAAAACAACGTCAAAAGATTTGCTACGAAAAATCTTACCTAAGTACATAAATATTGCGAAATTATCAAATCTTGCATTATTATGTGAGATCACGAACTCCCCGCTTGACCTCCTATGGTGAGTGAGCATACGGTACAAAGTGTAGTCACAGGCGGAGATTTTTACAGAGAATAAAATTTGTTGGCTTTAAGATCAAAGTACATCAGTACAGTGACATTTGGTTAGAAAAAATGGCAGTAAAAATGCTTCTGAGAAGTCTAGAAGATATTGACGTACATAAATAATAACTGGTGCCTTCATTTTTGTTTAATTTACAAATAAAACCTTAATTTAACTTGTTTTGTTTGTTCCGCATCTGACATTCATCCCTCGATTTAGCACTATGTAGGTGAGGTCAACGACCGCGAGGGCGGGCCCCGCAGGACAACGGGAGAATATCTGCGGATAATCGGGGCTGGAAGTTCTGATTATACAAAATAAGAATTTAATTTGTGCATTGATGAATCTGAATGTGACGTATTTACGTTCAAGAATAAAAGATACTTAAAAAAGTTTGTACTGTATGAAAAAGCTTTATACGCCCACGAATTGCAATTGCGAACACGAGGGAGAAAAGTAAAACCTTCTTTGAACACCAAACACGCATTGTATTATATTACATTTGTAACTAAACTGAGAAAACAGAGAACCTCGCAAAAACGAGTTTTTTTTTAATGCCGCATATATACCGCGTTTCACTTAGCATAAATTAAAAAATATCATAATAACATGGATATTGGATGAAATTGTTAAGTTAGTTAAAAGTCTACCAATTCTATCGTGCAAAGCGGAGCGTTCCAACCGCCGGAAAACTAGTCATCATCATCAGCCAGAAGACGTCCACTGCTGAACAAAGGCCTCCCTCAAGGGGGGGTTTGCCATAATCCCCACGCTTGGCAGGCGGCTTGGGGATCGCAGTGGCTCACCGATTAGTGAGAGGACGCTGCTGCCCATCCTCCGGTGTCTGGCCGCAGTTTTAAGACGTACCCGGGTCATAAAACTAGTAAGGAGAGCATAATAGCACAAACAATTTAATATTATAAGTTCTATGAAACTTTTCCGTAGTTAAGTTCGTTCCCGGCTTCCCGGATAAACGAATATAAGTAAATCAAAACAAGAAAAAGTGATAAAAAAGTTTTGTTCATATTTTTATGTGCGGTGCTTTTGCAGCCTCAATAGAATGAACATCACAGACGAAAGTTATCAGTAGGCATAGAAGTTATACTTAATAATTTTGGTACCTACATCATACATTGATTGGCAAGTTTTTTCGTCGGTAGGTACCTATGTAAGTACAAATAAAAACAAATATAATTAGTAACATAGGTATTTGGTCGCACTAAAGTAGGTAATAATATGATTGCAGGCATCACCGATAGTTTGTAGATTATAGAATTCGGTAACTAAAACGTGTTACAAAACGTCACATACCTACCTACAAAGTCTACAAACAGTTAAAAGGCGCCAAGCGCGGCCGCGGCCTTACGGAACAAGCTCCCGTGACCCGCCCCGCCTTAGATACGACCTTGGAGAACAATGGTGCTGCTGCCTTGCCTGGTAGATAGAAAAACCTCCATCCCAATCCTAAAGTGAGATCCTAACTTTGGGTCTGCTCTTAATGTAGGTACTTCTGTATATAAATGATATAGTATGTCATTACGTAGGTACAAACAAACATCAAATCAATTTCTTAGGTGCCTATACCTAAATGGTTTGTGTAACATTATTAGGTATGTAAAATAAAAGGAATAGGTACTTACCGAAAACGCCTCGTATTCGTTTATGAACTCACATAAATAAACGCAAAACTTTGAGGTTATCTGGCCAAGCGTAAATAACGAAACAAAACACCGCGTAAATTACAATCAATTCATTACACTTGTCACTGAATTCATTTACTATACTACCGCACACTCGATTTACCTACAATTTTTTCACACAACTTACGTAACCAATAGAGCAGAACATTGAATAATCATCTTATCAAGCGAAATCCTAAATAACGACAATTTAGAGCATTCTTTTTCCCGCCAATACAATACGCAATACCTACTTTTGTTTATGAATTTTGTGATTTGTCGGAGAACGACGTGACACTTTAGTGACGTTATTATAATCCTAAGTCTATGGATTTTACGAACAATATACTCTTATAAAAACCATAAAAATTTATCTTAGATAAAAATAACACGTGTTGCAAGGCTTAGGAGGAGCACCTTTTGTTTGAGTTAAACGAGCCAACAATCTGAGAATACTTAATTTTTTTAAACTAACTAAACGATAATAATGATTCAACCAAAGCGGTGAAAAAAAAAAAAACGGAAATGGCGTTTTTCATAAAAGGTAACTGTTACGTCTCGAACTTCATATTTAACGGAAACAGATTAATTTTGTATTTTCATCTGACGTAAATATTAAAATTTCTATATATACTTTGGTAATATATGTATCAGAAAAATGACAAAATAAATGGCCACGTACTATAAAAGACGTTGCAATTTAGGTGTAGAATAGGCAGAAACTTTCAAATTGATGATTGAATCAGCAGGCCTTATCATTGACAACTCGTAACAAATAGCTGCCCGATTCGCCTCTGACCCGAAAGCGAATTAAAGAAACTATTTGTCACACTCGACGTTTTTCTCACTTCTCGTCTTGATTCATCGAAACTAAATTTATTGCGGCAGTGTCATTTGATTCGAATAATCAAAATTGTAACGAATGCAACTGAACGTAAAAAAGGTAACTTATGATAAAGATAAATAAATTAGGCAAAGAAAGTATTTATACTAAAAAGAAATCAATTCTTTCATTGCTAATGGAAAACGCTCTTTATAATAAATTTACGACATGAAATATGTATATTTAACGACTGCTGTATTCAGGCATTCATATATGACCTTTTTATTACAACACAGAAAACGTTTCGAGTTCCATTATCACAAGAATAGTGTAAGGTCGTAAGATACGAACCCCACATCATGTTTGGACGAGATAAATTGCCGCAGTCGTCTCTGATTTATAGTTGGACAGGGGAATTCTTAAAAAGATCCCTTAGAAACGGCGAGCATCTATCAAACTTGGCGAACAGGATTATACCGTTTAATATTTCTTAATTCGTGTAAACACGGGATTTAAAAGTTTCAGTGCAAATATAATTTATTTAAATACTTTATGAAAAATTTTAGGAGCTTATTACTGGTACTTGCTGCAGTCGAGATAAAGTAGATATATTTGTTTTGTATTAATAAGTTGCTGTCATATTTTTTACTCATTTTGAGAGCAAATCAAGAGGTCTCAGAACCGAAGTTAAATGCTACAAGATACAAAATATTTCCTATTGACCCTGTCCAACGAAGTCATAATACACAATACAAAGTGCACAATGAGCATATAAGTAGCATTTTAAAGAAGCCTCTCCAATTATGCGTACTTGAGCCAAAACACTAGGTTTTCCACCTTCCACATCCTGTTTCTTCATCATCTTTCATTCTTTTCGGGTCGATGGTAAACATCGGGCTGGATGGCATACGGAACTAACGTAAACCCTTCAACTAGGCACACTATTTTTTTCGATTCACGTTCTCTCGTCAAAGATTCCTCTGGTACTGTATAATACATGCTGGTTTCACATGTATGTTTTCCTTTAACACAGCCTTAGAACAAAAGAGGGGGCGCTCGCCACCTTTCGGATCCGTGAGAACCACTCTAATTTCATAAATGTATGTCTAGATGGTACGGTCATGTACACACATTGTGCTAGGAGGCCTAAATATATTTAATGGCAAATGTCAAAATGTACAATATTCAATATTGGACCAATTGGACGATGAAGGCTGAGTAGAGCCAATCCCGAATAATGGATAAAGTTTCCACCATCCTAGCATTGCATATAATTCTTTTCGACCTTTGCCAATAATCAATATTTATTCATATAAAAAAAAAAACATTGACAAGCAAATTCAAAGGTTTGATCCTACTTGAAAGGATTGTTGTTCTGTAATCAGACAGCCAAAGGTAACAATGGAACACCAACCGTGTTCGAGTGCTACCTTTGACTGTCCAGTGCGACGAGAACTGACGATTTACCCTTCTCACTACACCCCTAAACTGCAAGCGAGATCCCAATACAAGCAACGGCCATGTGTGACAAGAATAGATATATTTGTTTAAGAGAGAGACGGAGACACGTTTACGTCAGAAAATCTATATGCAAAAAAGAGATAGCAATAATCTTGTGGAGATGAAATGCGCAACTCGTAAGAGGGTAATTTTTGTGGAGCAGCTGTACGGATAAGTTCATTTTCAATAAAATAAAAGCTTTTCCGGCGGTGGCGGGCGCTTTTCTATTAGGCTCGACCGTCTAGAATTTTAAAAAGGAAAATATATTTTGTCGAAATGAAAATTCAATATACTATTTGAATATGATCTAATTTTTAGTGTAGAACATATGGCATATTCCTTAAATATTTCAATGCAATATAATTAGTGAAAGCTCGCTCTTTGTCTTTTTTCTTCTTATTTTGCTATCCGTATCTATTCTTACTCATGTAACCGAACGGGATTAATTAAGTAAGGTTGCTAATGTGACTAAAATTTTGGGAAAACCAATACCTACACCTGCTTTATGAATAGGTTCACAAAAACTATGTATGTTTAATTAATTTGAAAGCATTAGATTGCCAGTAAACTCCTTTACCGTAATCGTTGGGCTATTGTTACTTCCGTTTTAGCCTCTTGCAGTCCATTCACATAGGATGTTCTGAAAATAAATTATAAAAGCTACCATTGTCAGTATCGAATATTATAATTATGTTAATTTATGATGCTCGTGCATTTCTTTTCAGAATTACTTAATATCCAATTATTTTTCAGTCAGACACGGATCGATAGAATAGAATAGATTGTTTATTTAAAGCTATATCAATTTACTTATAACAAATATAGAAGAACATATTGCAATGTTCATGTTGTAATGATATGAGTAAACCTCGGTCTCTAGTTGGCATCAGATTTCAATCCTGAGTTTCATTCTGTTTACAAATATTTGCTTTCCTTTTCAAGTCTCAGAAGATCCGATATTTTACATCATAAGATTTATAAAAAATGATGATAAAATTAAATTCAAATGACACATCGCGGTCGCACGCGTTTATTTTACGTTTTTTACGTTCTATTGTATATTTCTATATCTGTCATTAGTTGGATTGGCTATGGATATGAATGAAAAAAATAATGAATAACCATAAACAATACAATTTTAATAAAGTAATGAAAACCTTCGCCGTTTAAAATTCAATTTTCACAACAATTTTTAAATGTTCGCCCTGTGTGAAATGTAAACTAATTCAATAATTATTGTGTACAAATAGCATTTGTTTCAATTAATTTTGTAATAGGTCGTTTGTAATTATTTGTACCGTTGGGCTGGCGGGAAATTCTGCTGGCTGAATGTAAACAGAGATCGTGTTTTGTTTTTTTCTTCTGCCACAAAAGTGAAAGCGTCGTTGGACCGAATCGTGATTCGGCTATCGATATTTACGTAAATAATTTAGTTGTAAGTTGTTCTGTGTTGTGTACGGTAGTGACAATGATGGGATTGTATTCTAGCGGGGCGCTGGGCGGTGTGGAGGTGCTGGACGGAGGTTTGGTGGGCGGTGAGCTGACGGCGCACGTGCTGAGCGCGCAGGCGGCCGCTCATGCAGCCGCCACGGCCGCCGCGGCCGCGCACCAACAGCACCAACAGCAACAGATAGCTGTGCAGCAAATCAGTGAGTATTGTATTGTTTATTCCCTAAAATTCCCCATAACATGACACCTGACCTTTTGAAAGTCGCCCGGGAGCCATTGAAGCGTTCCCCCGAAAAAAAGCAATTGAGTTTTTCATTCATCCTGGATCAAAACTAAAAATAGCATGTTATCTTATCTGTTTTACCAGCTTTTCATTATAAAAATGCATACTTATATATTTTAAGGCAGATTATGGTGCAATTTTAATAACTTTGGACTACAAATCAACCAAAAATTAAATTTCAATATCTAGAATTTTGCATTCATTGTACATATTGGTATTAATGGTACATAATGTACCCTTTGTACCAATTGAAAATTGAAGTAAAATTACTTAAAACAATTCATCTTTTACAATCAGGTTTCAATTACTAACTTTAAAAATCAATTTCAGAGACATATTACTTTACAAAAGATTTCCATAAATCATCACTTTAACAAATCTTGATAACTTCTATTATTATGGCAAGGTGTAGTTAAATTCACAATCAATTTAATATAATCAGATGCGGTTGCCAAATCTACACAGTATGTTCACTATATATGATTTTTTTGAACTTTTTAAAACAATCTTAATTGCTCCATGAATTACATTGATTTATCAGATATATGATCTAAACGCAGGTATCTATATAGTTGAATTTCTTTTTATAGACTGTGTGATTATAAAATTATTTTATGTATAAAGCCAATAAAGTATGTTACATTCTTATTAGGATGATTTGTAAGAATTAATATTTTATATTGGCATCTGACCACCTTTTGAACATGCATCATAATATGTCTTATGATACAAAAGTAGTACCTAAAATTTATTGGCATACAATAGAGTATTATATTTTATTATATCTAAGAAATATAATATTGAAAGTGTGTATTAATTAATATCTAATAATATCAAAAAAGAGGATGTAGACACAACCTCACACTGCACTAGGTGTCAATATCTCTCAATTATCTTGCCCAACAGCATATTACCGATTATTCTACTGCAAAAAGATACAGTCACAACATTGACCCCAGACCCCTATTTTCCAACAGAAACATCCCCGTCATCCGGGCGTTCAACCCCGGTGACGTCCACAGCTAATGGTACAGCGCCTGCTCCAACAGGCACCACATCTCCATCACCAAGCAAGCTATTCGTTGGTGGGCTCAGCTGGCAGACAAGCTCAGAGAAACTAAGAGAATACTTCGCAATGTTCGGACCAGTTACTGATGTACTGATTATGAAAGATCCTGTGACACAGGTAAGGAAGAAGCTTGGTTCGTTTTTAAGGGGTGATGAAATGCAATATTATTAACATTTATTTGTTCTGTTGAATTGGCACGAGTCAGTCAGCAATGATGTATCAAGGCTGACTCCCCAAGGTCCACTAGACGATCTCATGTTTCGTCATTTGTGTAGGCAGCTTTTTGCACCAGCAACATAGTGCAGCGATTCCTAAAGTGGGTTCTGTGGAAAAGTCACCAGGGTTCCGCGAAATTATTTATTTTTGGCTGTTAAATAATACCACAGTTAATTACAAATATTACAGGTAGGTACCCATTAATGTAAGTAGTTAGGTAGTTAGCGAGAATTCAGCCCGGACTATGGCCAGGCTGGGCGCACTCCGCACTTTTGGTATTTGATATGGGATTCCATAAAATAAAAGGTATTTGGTGAGTGTTCCGTTATCTTAAAAGTTTAGGAACCCCTGACATAGTGTTAGGACAAAATTATTTATCAGTATTCTAATAAATATACTATCCTATGAAGAATGCTAGTATACTATGCTATGAAGAATGTTAATATTAATGGAAAGTAACTAATTAAATATATTTTGCAAAATAGTTTTCTTTACTTTCAAACCATAATACTAGATAGGTTCTCTGTTTCACCAAAATAGGTGGTTTTTGTAGGTACCTATTCTAATGTATAGAAAATTGGCCTGCCTAATAAAACGCGTCAGAGAAGAGTAGGGACCCTGTTGTCTTGCAGTAGGACAATACGGGTCACTAAATTATATCAGCCTTTCAGAACCTATAGCTAGGAGCCTCGTTAGTAATTTGGAAAGTAGGTAATTACTAACAAAACATATTTAAAAAATAAAGATTTGTGTTAAATTTATTTCTCTGAGTATTTTAATTTTGCATTTCATCGGCCCCATTTTATTTTTGAGATTATTATTTCTGTAGATAAGTATGTATATAATATAGAGGACGTCTTAGCAACATGCCAATAATTTAATAATAATATTACATAACATCAAACCTGGTTCCTAAAGGATTAGGCAGGGGTGTCAACTGTACAACTACATTTCGCCAATGCAGTTTTTAAGTACTCGAGGTCGAACACACACCAGTCTAGTATTACAGGACTGTTATTTCCGGATCTATGGTGAACCTGATTTTCCACAGGTCTATATCTGAAGTCTTAGTACGAATTTTCAAAACTGTATAAACAAATTGTGCGCGCGCACTTTTCATAGTAGGCCTCCAGTTTTTACAGGACAGGCTCCAGTCTCTGTGAATGTGATGTCAGTGAACTATATACCGCACAATTTTTTACTGTTACTGCATCCAATTTTTGTTGACTAAACAGAATGACACATTTTTTTATGTATGATGTGCGCGCGTTTACGATAGGTTGCGCTACGCGGCGCGGGTTCGATTCCCACACAAAACAAATGTTTGTATGACCTACAAATTGTTGTTTCGGGTCTGGGTGTATGTCCATGTGAATATTAGCGTTTGTAAATGCACCTACAATACAGGAATTATTCCTAATGTGGGGGCAACGTATTTTATAAAAGTAAAATAATAGCGCGCGCACCCATTTTTGGTTTACGGTAACTTCAATCAAAATCTAGGAAAGCTCATAGTAGACCCCCTGTATAGTTTACTGGACCCAATACATCATTGTGTAAGAGAACTGTCATTTTACACGCCAAACAACGAAAATAAAAACAGATTCGCTTAAAACAGTCTTGTAATCAGTTTCTGTGTGAATGACACCTAATAAAAACGATTACATAATATTGTTTCGACTGTTTTTATTAACTTGGAGCGCAGTTGAGAAATGTTTGCTATTTTTAGCCAAGTTACGTTGTAAAAACCATGAAATTCTTACGGTAAATGAAACTGTTTATGCAACTTCAAATCCAAAGAAAGTTCTTCTGTAGCAAATGGTTGCGCTTGCGCTGACCGTAAGATATTACGGGTGGCCATGCAAATCTTTAACCTAATCTTCTAAGCAGTGAATGGGAATCGCTTTTGCCACAGTGGAAAGATTACCCAGATATGATTGATGGTATCGAGGCTGACTGCCCAGGGAGCTCCAGATGATTTCTGAGTTCGTCACTCACTGATACTCTCGTTTGGTCGACGCCACAATACACTAATCACTTTGTTAGGGATGTATGAGTGATGTGGAAGTTGTACCTTGACGTCACACTGGTTTGGTCTTGCCTATACAAAAATAAAACTTACACCATGGTAGAAAAATATATATCAGTCAAAAAATTTACCACTATATTTTTTTTATTTAGGCGCCATAATGTAAAGTATGCCTTATAGATTTCAAATACACAGATATAATAACTGTAATCTATATTATGTTATAATATAGATTTCTATTATTATATTTGTGTAATTTTTTATTGATTAAAAATTATATAATTATAAAAAAAGCGGAATACCACTCATTCACTCTCTAATCACGAAATCTCAGTAATTATAAATCCTAATAATTTGAAATTTTTCTAGCAACGCATCCGTAGAGATAGGTTTATTCAAAATTCGACTCTTGAGGGGGTGACATTTGGTTTTAAAGTTTGAACAAAAATCTTTCTAGGCGGAGGCTCGTGAACAGCTAGTGTCTTATAAACTAATACAATTCCGATTAATTTATAAACTTATCTATCCTTTAATTATTCTGGCATGTTGCTAAGAATTTAACTTCGTTTTTATTAGTCGATAGCTTTTGTCAAAAACGTTATATTTCTGTCGGCATGGTTGTTGCCTGATGCACCAACCATGCCGAAATGTTGCATCACTATTTAATTAAAGTTGGACGTTTTCTGACAAGCTAACCGCTGGTTTTCTGAACGCCTGATCAATTACATGTTGGTTTGTGTCACTGACTAGTTTAGAAATCACAGGTTCCTCATAGTGTAGGAATATTTCTCCAAGAGGATGAAAAGGAGGTTTGAAGTATGTGTGAAAAATCTCTCTACACGTACAGAGTTCTGTTTTTAAATAATAATGCTAACAGCCAATCACGCCAGTAAACATAAAATTCGATCAGCGTTCGTAAAACCAAAGACAAACTAATATATCGACCAATATAAACGATTATAATAGATGTTAAGAACATAATAACGCAATTTTTTCAAGACAGCTGTAGGCCGGCGACGGAGCGCACTCGGTCAGTCTTAGTAACGTTGTTTAGGTTGATTTGGACTAGGTAGATTGTAGGTCTGTGTGAAGAGTCACGGCCATGTGCAAAAAAAACTATTTATTTTTTAATTCCTTGTAGAATATCTCCAAGTTTCTCCCGGGTCGGGTTGTAACCTCCTTCCTGAAGAAATAAAATGTACTCAAAATCTAATCTTATCATGCCTCTCTTCTTTTGATGTTCTGTGGATTTTAAGAGCCTTAAGTTCGAGCTACTGTTTTATTTTTTTCTGGGAATTGGGAGTAATCGTCATGATCAGGGAAAGATATATACGGTAGCTCAACTTGTGGCTCAAGCGTCTTAATTTCATCTTGAAATTCATTCCCACAATGGTTCTCCATTGCCACTGGCGCTCTGCGGTAGTCCCGCTGGTTATTTATACTTCTAGATAAGCCTAACCCTCACGCAGTGGCTAAGCAAATTAGCTTCTTGCATAGGGGATTCAAAATCCGTACGGAACAAATATTCGTATGATCTACAGATAGTTGTTTCGGGGTTGAATCTGTGTGCAAGTGACATGTTTGTTTGAAAACGGAAAAAAGTATACATGTGATATAGTCATTTAGTGAAGTGATTTAAGCAGATAACCACAAAATGACCCTAAGGGAGTAATTGTCGCTCGTTAGGAAGTTATTCTAACATACTTAGTTACTTAAATTTCTATGCGTCCGATCAATAGTTGCATTTTGCGGCTTTAAGTGAAAGTGTCTCTAATATAGTATAATGAGAAAAAATCGTCTACCACGAGTGATATGCATCATGCTATATCTTGATTTTGGTCTCTAAACGAGCGAAAATTGTCTGCCTATTCTCTGTTCTCTAATTTGGATCGCATAGTAAATATACTGACTTCCTATAAATCCATCTCCTCCTAATTTGTAACATTTTTTTGCATATGGTCCACAATCTCCACACATAGTTGGGCTATGGTTGATCCAAAGTAACCTAGGAACACTAATAAAAGTATATCCATTAATAACATAGACAGAACCGGCATGCTAGACACACTAACATAGAACGATAGGTCTAGACTATGGATTTGATGAAATACTCCTTCTATCGTCTTCTATTTTTCAATCTGGTAGTTCCCCTTCAGTTGGTGTTGCCATGTTTCCAATAATACTACAAATTTAGAAACTTTAAATATTATTGAATAAATGTAGCCTTTTATGTCAGATTTGTATATCTATTTTTATTATAATATTTTCCTTTTCATATGAATTTGATATTTTATTTAAATTGGTCACACTTAAGTTTTGAAAGATTATATTTTTTAAATAACTGTGATTTATGATCCTTATTTTAATATTATTTAATGTTAGTCTATGATTTCAATTTGTATTTTCTGGTAGAAATATAATACAATAGCTACTTAACCATGATATTATAAGATACTAATATTGTCCGATCAAATCCTAGATAAAACATATTGTAGTGGAGTCTTTTGATACAAGAATATTGCATTTCAAATGATTGCTACCAACGTTTTATATATTTATTAATGTATAGTTAACTTCTCTACCTACCTGTCATATAGCGTTCTAGCAAAGCTAAGTAGGTAACTGACCCGTATTCGCAGATTTCTAGATTAGATTCTTCCTAATTAAATCTGACCAGCAGTTAAAACAATAGCTTTAATCATAGCAACACTGACTTCACCCCTTTAATTATATACAAAACCTTATAACTTCGATTTTCTACTAATTAATTAATAGTACTTAGCTAAGATCACAGAATAGATTGGAAGTTACTCTTTTTGGTAGAAAAACAGTAAATAGTTATTTTCTCACTGAGGTAACAATGAGATGCTCAGATGAAAATGGTAGAATTTTGGTACATTTTGAGGGTAACATTGCTCGGTTAGACAGATTCGTGCTAATAATAAGAATAGTTTTTGTCTGTCAGTAATTTGATTAGTATGTAATATTGTGGCCATTTTATAGAAAATTTATATTTCTACTTAGTCTTTGGTCTCTAAGGCACTAATTAGACAGAATGTGGGAGCTTTCTAGTGCTTTAGCTGCTCTTTGAAGATGTTTTATCAGGTTTTGTTAATGTTTTCACAAGATTACACCCAATAGTGTAGATTTTCTGTTTTCTTGTATAAAATGGTCAGAAATCATCACTAATTCCAACTAGATAGCCCACACTGACGGAAGCATGAGTACTTAGGAGTCGGACTATGTACGACAGTACTAGTATATAAGTACATATCATATACCCTCATTTAAACGATTTGTAAGTGCGAAAGCAGTTTAAATATGGGTTATAGTGTGATTTTGGATATTGTTTGTGTTTCAGTGTATATAGGCGTGGAGATAGGTTTCAATTAATTTACTAAATCTCGTAAAATAGAATTGCATGCTAAAGACATGCAATTCTCTTTTATTTCTCTCTTTCATTCAAATCTGCAAAAATATTTATTACATGAAACAACAATCCCACACCTAAAAGCGTGTCAAAGCTGCCAAAATGCAGACAAAATTACTGACATTATTTTAGAGATGAATTTTTGAACAACCGAACTTCAAAGAATAGATGTCTGAAAATAATTTAGAAGACCGGACAAATTGAAACTTTGAAATAAATGTCTATCTTGCGAGTTTTCATGTAGAGATATTCTTAGAAACACAATTTTACGGAACTTACTCAACCCAACACTTAAAATTGTTGTTTGTTTGGAACGGAATTTATTTTTAAAATATCTCGTCATTTATAACTTAAGTTTAACAGAGAAATTTTTAATTAAAACAAACCTCTTTTTTACTTATTTGTATAGTAATAAAAAAATCCTTTCATTGAATTTTTGATTTCGTAAATTAATTTAAGTCTATCTCCACGTCTAACAATGTGATTACACTGAGCAAAACTAACCTTAAGTGATTTATCAAGAGCGTATATTTAATTAAATCATGTTAGGTATGTAGTACAGATGTATTTTTAACATTTCCTCAAACATAGATTTTTTTTCCTAGCCATTTATTTCTTGTGTAACGTATTATCAAAATTACAGTACATAGAAATTATAACTGACTCAATATTATTGCGTAAAGTATACTTTAATACCTACAGTTGTTTAAAATAGTTTTATGCTAAAATATGGTCGTTTAATTTTTTTTTTAACTACTGTAGCAATGTCAAGTTCTGTTTTTTTTTTAATTGTTTTTGCTAAAATTGTATACGCTCTTGATTTGAAGTAAATTAATATAATACTAACAGTAATTTATTGATATTAAGTTTTGTTTGAGACTAGTATTCCTTACACAAGTAGGTACATAATTATAAGTCACTAAACCCTCTATCATGTTTTTTTAAGTGAAGGAATAGACTTTTTCGTTCATACAAATAAGTTGAAAGTTTATTTAGACTTTTTTAATATTGGTTCTTTTTATAGACTGCGCTTGTATTGCCAGCGTAATCTGCTTAAAGTTGTATTGTTCTTAATTTACAACTTTTTCAACTTAGTAGCATATTTTTTGTTTAAACCAAACAAGTCCTATTTGGAAACAAAAGGGTATATTCCTCCACTTCTTCACCCAAACTCACTAAACATACTAACTGATATTCGCCGCGCGCAGAGATCGCGCGGCTTCGGCTTCATCACGTTCCAGGAGGCGTCTTCAGTCGACAAGGTCCTCGCGGTGCCAGTCCACACTCTGGACGGCAAACGCATCGACCCCAAACACGCCACACCCAAGTCAGCCCCGCGCCCGGCTAAAACCAAGAAGATATTCGTCGGCGGAGTCGGCCAGGACACTTCAGCCGAGGAGGTCAGGTCTTACTTCTCACAATTCGGCCTCGTAGAAGACGCCGTGATGCTCATGGACCAGCAGACCAAACGGCACAGGGGCTTCGGTTTCGTGACGTTCCACTCGGAAGAGGCCGTGGAGCGCGTGTGCGACATACACTTCCACACCATAAAGAACAAGAAGGTGGAGTGCAAGCGCGCGCAGCCCAAGGAGGCGGTGGCGGCGGCGCCGCTGGCGCTGGGCAAGCGCCTGGTGCTGCGGCCGGGGCGCGGCCTGGTGTACGGCGGCGCCGTGCCGGCCGTGGGCGCGCACGCGTACCGCTACGCGCCCTACGCGCTGCCGGCCGCGCCCGCCGCGCCCGCGCTCGTGGCGCCGCAGCCGGCGCCGGCGCCCGCGCTGCCGCAGTTCGGCACGGCCTACTCGCTGGCGGGCGTCGACATGTCCTCCTTCCAGGGGGTGGACTGGGGCGCCATGTACGGCCTGCCCATGTACATCTGAACGGTCACCGCCGACCCCACCCGCCTACAGAGGTTAGGCTCTTAGCTCGCCTATTTTATTTCTTACGATAGAGTTCCTACGTACTATTTTTTTTAATTAAGGTGTTTGTCTTGCCGCGAACTCGCAGTGGCCACAAGAGGGAATGATCAGTATTCGAACGTAGTTAAGATGTTTATTGGCTCATTAAACTTAGTGTAAGGCAGTTTAAAGCAATACTATGCCCGCTACGGGCGTCAAAGAGAACGCATTTCATTTTTTTTTTTTATTAAAAAGTTAATTTATTAAGGCGATTCCCAACGGGTATGCTCGAATGGGAAAAAATTGACGGTCCCATTTTTATTGAGTATTTTTGACGAGCCACTTGAAATGGATATTTTTTTTAGTTTTTCAATTGTGAGGGTATTTTAATTTAACAAAGTGGCTGGGCAAATAATACAAATAAAGATATCGTCTTCTTTTTCGATAGTTCGCGTCGTTGCGTGTCCCCTTAACTTTAAATATTAAGGCGAAGATCTCAAATAATTTAGTTGCGATAAAAAAAACTAATTTTTTTCTTATATTTTGTCTTTGATATTTTGTAATTTAGTCGTAGACATAGTTGCACGTTTGTTTGGCAATACATTAACCTGATATTATTTATGATAACTTGACTGTATTTTTATGAATCTCATTGCAGCTGTATTTTTTAATAATATAAAACATAGGATTTAATATCTATACATACATACGCGGTAAGAATGACGCTGTGTGACTGCGCTGTTTTACGATTATAATTGTTAAAAAAATATTGTATCTACCCTCAATTTCGAAAAATTGAAAATTAGAAAATTCTATTGGATAACTTTCATCCCATAATGGGAATGTTAATAAAAAATACTTCTAGGCTAAAAATTAATGGAATCTCAAGTATTAAATTTAAAAAAGGAATGGTAGGTGTGTCAGTATTATTATTAACGGTGCCATTTCGTTAGGAAATCTACGTTTGTGCCAAATTACGCTCAGTTTTCCGTTAAGTATCTCGTTATTTATGTATTTCCCTTTTTAATTAAGTGTTTTCGAAAGTATCTGGTTTTAAAATTTCAAAATTAATTTAACCTACTCTCTCGTTCTGCGACGTCGATTCGAGGCTGCTTTTAAAAGCTGAACTTAAATATCTTAAGCCACGCCTAAAATATTCAGCGCTTACCTAAAACAAAACACAACGCTTCATATTTTTCCTGAAGACCGATGGTCAGGGCTGGTCCCATGAGACGATAATGACGTCATCGATAGCACGTCACAAGATATGCGTGACGTGTTTACAACAACGTCACAAGCGTTACGTCACACGGCGTCGGCCGCTCTGCTCACGACACTCATACATATCTGACGAGCGGAAAGCAATCTCATTCTACAATAGTATTATATATTGACATACGTAGATATAGTACCCATGTGGTATTGGTGTCTTTTGGATTATAACATTACAAAAAATAATTTTGGATCTACTCTCATATTTCGTTGTTCGTGAAAGTTGAGGATATTGAAAATTAGAAAGCTTTGAAATTGAAAGAGCTGCGTCATACGCCAAAAGCGTGATAAACTGTAGCCATACTTAAATCACCTACAGCGATGGATGACTACAGAAATGTATGAATTTGTCCAGATTTTGTGATTTTGTCCGAAACACGCTTGTCATAATCCAAAAGCACCAAAATCACTTTGGTAAATAGTATACATTAATATTAATTTAGTTTAGCGTGTATGAGCGTGTGGACTAACACCCTGTGTACCGTGACAATAAGCTAAGTATATAAGCCGCTGTAGATTGTCATGGCCGCGCGGCCTCGCCTACTGCTCTCGTCTATATTTACATTTTAGAAGTACTTACGTCCCTTGATTTTGAATTTTGTAGGATTGGCCCCACGTTGGGCGCCATAATTTGGAGAAAACTGTTTTCGGTTTTAATGTTTAACTTTTTTGCTATCGTATGGACCTGTAGACTACATACAGAATATCGGAAACTAGAACGCATTAAGAGATTTAATATTAATCGCGATCTGTTTGGTCCTATGTACAGAAATTGTGAGAATTGTCACAGAAATTGAAAGCAAGACTTGTCTCAGAGGTACACCAGAAGCTTTTTTTTTTAACCTTACGTGAAACCACGGCCAGAATTTCATACTAAAATAATTCACTTTGTTTGGCCCTGAAACAACTGAACATAGTACCGAACCGTTCATAGTTGTACTTAATTTAAATAAAGATTAAATCATATAAACTCTAAGACAGTTTCCTCCAAATGAAATCCTCAAAGGTCCTTTACGTCCCATATTAGAAGTACTTAATTTATCAATCGTAGAGTTAGATCCAAAAGCAATACACAATATGTGATTAGTGAGTGTAAAAGACAAAGATGGTTGTGTTCGTGCAATTCCTAGATTTAAGCGGTATATTGGACCTAGTCCTAAGACCTGCAGTATTAAAGCCACGAGTGATTTTTTCGAAATTTTCGACAAAGACATAGTTTTTGATATTTACCAAGTTCCTTCGAATTAATTCAAAATGTACACCCAAATACTCGTATTAGTCGTAATTTTGATTCAATTAGAATTATTTCTTACCTTTGGGAAAGTATTCCTGTTAATGGTTTGAATTCAATATATTTAACCTAAATTACTTAAAATAGTTTGAATAATTCAGACACTTCGGAATTAAATTGTGATCTTATAATTAAAACTGCACCATTAACCTAAAAAAGGTTAACCCCAACAATTTCATTTGCTAGAAAAAAGTATTTTCAAAGAAATGGAAATATCAATACAGTTAGAATAAAAATATAACTATCATCAAATGGGAAACTTCCCACAAAAATATCACCGAATGGGAAAATTCCGAAAATGTCTATTACTAAAGTACTTAATCCTTATATTTATATTAGCGTATACTTTGGGCAAAGGCGAGTCCGCGCGGCAAGCGTAGTGCAGTATGCATGGTAGCTTGGTCGGCTACATTCCCTGCCAGCCGACGCACTTGTAACCGTGACATGTGGAAATTGATTGAAACAGGTTTTGAGTACTATAAGTTCTGCGGTCCCAGTTGGGTTACATTAGTCGACTGTATCTGCGCAAGCGCGTCAGATGCGCTAATGTGGCCTGATTGCAGATGGTTTGCGTGCTTGATAATCTAGTCTGGTTGTCTATTGCATTATTATGATTTGGACACAATGAAATAACTAAAGTGTGAATTTAAAAAAGAAAATCTTCAGAAGTTTGTAAGATCTATTTGAATACCGTTCCATCCTCAGTGATAGTCTTATTTTTATGTCTTCCTTAAGTTTTCAATATAATATGTAGGCATAGGTATTTTTGACTTTTGTTTTTATTTTGTTTTTACATCGAAACTTTCCACACGCCACGGCTACCGTATGCTATAATATTCACATTATGTATACACATACCTACCCTTATTATATAGCAGTATTTTTAGCATAAGTAGGATTAGAACCTCCTGAGATTAATCAGCAGCGCGCGCGCTTTCTCGTATCATAATTTTAAATACCAGTGAGAACCGGAATTTTGCAGTCACAACTGCTTGATATCCGTGTTTCAATATTGTATTTAAAATGTCGAAGAACCAGTGAGTTTCATTGTTAAGAATTTTATTTATATTTTATACAGAAATGATGTACTTAAAAATGGTTTAACCAACTTATGGCAGCTTTGACAATCTGACAATAGTTTTCTAACAAACTGTTGATATAATGAAATCAGGAATTGATTTTGTTCATATATTTTTGTCGTCTAGAAAGCGCACGCCTGCCTCACCCGACAATTACACCTTTTGTACATTAGCGGTCGTTTTTCCTGAGACAGTATTAGAATGGTTGACTATGTGATGTCACAGCCGCCGCGTGCTTCGTATCTTGCCAAATTAGATAGAGGGCGGCGAGTGTGGGGACGCGATGGAGTGACCAACGTGGGTAGTTGTTAATATTTTCGTAATATCGAGGGATATGTCAAAAAAAAAACGTACTTTGGATAAAATATCCGGGTATTGTATACCAGTGATTTGTAAGTTTTTGGTTAATAATTTTGGTCTCGTGGGTGGATCCTACGTGTCCAGTTTTGCGTGCTGGGCTCATAAATATTTTTGCTACCGTCAATGTAATGTGTTTATCTTAAATGTGAAATTTGATAATTGAGAATCTTTAAATCATAGTAGTTTGCAACTAAACCGCATGCGCGAACGTCATCCTATTTCCATTTCTTATATTCACAAGTAAAATACATTGGAATTCTTGAACACCTTTCTAAGCCTTCTCACATTAAACGTTCACTCTTTAAATAGTTGTAGATTTGTGACACGTTGCGTCCGCATCCCCCGCGCCCTCACACTAATGTTGTAATGTACTTAACTTTGTTTTTTCATATATTGTACTGTTCCAACTTCCCTTTACGGGTGGCGATATTCCAGCACCCTTGTCATAGTTACACTTGGTAACTGGTCGCTGTTGTCCGTCGCAAATTGAGGATTGAGTGACGTTGCTAACTGCCAACTTAGAGCCTTGGTTCAGAAAATTACACTTTTTTTTTGAAGAGATTTCGGTTTTTAGTTATATGTATGTAGTTTTCTTTGGTGGGTAGCATGGGTGAAAGTTGATGACGTCACTAAATCGTGACGGACCTCGGCAGTAGGTTTAGTTGTAGTTTTAGAAGGAGTTTGCCCGCTGTAAGGAGCACCTAGTAATACCTGATGTGTCATTACATGGATATAATATTAGAAATTAAAATTGTGTGTTTTATTTAGCGTGGGACTTCCTGCTGGGTTTGGTTTGTTGTATTTTACACTACTTTTTATCTTTCTAGATAGTTTGCACGTTGAACTTGTAGTTTTTAGTTACGGGGTTGCCATCTACACTTTTGGCTTTAAAACTGTGATTTAACTTCGTTTAATATTAGGGTGAACCCGACGACAGAGGCACTAATGTTCAAAATCTTAACATTTCTATTAAAATGTTGGCAACCCTAAGTGTGAAAAAGTCGTGATCATTTGCCCCACGGTGGGCGCCAAAAACCTCAGTTGGTATAGGAGGGTGGGACAGACCGGATGTATGGTAAGTCAAGTAACGTGAACCAGGCATGCGTATAACAGTTGTATATTATAGTGTTACGCCGTAGTGTAAGCGCGTCTTCATACTCGTGACTAACTCTAGACTTCACGGAGAGAGATACTTGGACACCGCGCATTGACGATTTTTAGCCAATCCCAAACTACCACAAATATTATGACTCATTAGGATAAAGAAACCAAAATGTATAAAAAAGTAAACTAAAAGGAAATTATTATGATTGGTTGGGTTAAGACATATTCAGTCGAAGTGCGATTAGTCGTCAATCCACGGTGAGTCCGGCATGGTTGGCATGAATGAATACGTAAACAAAATCTAATCTTCCATACAATATACTTCACTGTCAATTTATTAAGGCGTTTGCCACACGTTGGTTGTGATGCGTGCTATTAAAAATATTCCTTTTAAAGATGGCCTTTAAAAGGAATATTGTATACGTAGACACGTAGTTTAGACCTTTAGACGCTTCGCTTCGGGCCACAGGTCTTCCTGGTATAAGAATTGTTTTGCCAAAAAAACAGGCCAAAATTTAGCCAAAAACTTAATTTTGCTCAACGTTGCGAAGTCGCAGTTGTAGAAAGAAACTATATGAGTAGCGATTTAATAACTAGACGCTAAAAGAGTTGAGCAAAACTGAAATGTAGAAAAGGACGCACTGCGACAGGAAACGGTTATAAAATAATATTTTGCCAAAAACAAAAAAGAAAATACGCCAGTGTAGCTTAAGAATGTGACAATAATAAGACGGGACGTTGCCAACTAAGACGCTATTACTATTTAATCACTTCGTTGCCATATACGTGAATACATTCCTCTCTAGTCATTTTTTTTATTATTATTTTTTCTCTAAAATTTGGCGGGAAACTGAATACAGAGTCTTATCTTGCTCAATACTTATTCTTGCCTAGTTGTAGTTAATTTCTATCGATAATAAGCTTGACGCAGTAGTGATGTGCCATACACCAGATATGCCATAGCACGCAAACGATAAACTAGCGATGTGCTTGTTCGCTCCAGGCTCACTGGACCAAAATGTAAACAGCATTGGAAAAAATATATTATATATTCTTAATTATGTAAGATTACTAAGATATACATAAATATACAATTTTTGGATTGGTATAATGTTAAATTGAACATAAAAATACTATGTTGTGTGTTTTTAATGTATGGCAATGCTAGAGTAGTGTTGTAGCGTAGACATTTTGAAGTTTTACATACATATGATAAATAAATATGACTAACCGAAAGCAATAACATTTAATATTACTACAGCACGCGCGCGCTGCGGCTTGCACGAGAACGAAAATGGAACTAAAGTTGTCGTGTGTCGGTTGATGTTTGATATCGAAGACTAAAGGGAATAAAATTAACAATGGTAGATTGGATAGTGGCACGAAAACAAGAAAATGTTAAATATGGATTTTTATTAGAATTTCTGCTCAATGGCTCGAAAGCATTATGTTATACATCGATATCTACTGCATCTTGCATACCATAATTATACATATGTGTAAAGAAAATGGGCTC
The DNA here is from genome assembly GCA_947562105.1 of Shargacucullia verbasci. Classification (NCBI taxonomy): domain Eukaryota; kingdom Metazoa; phylum Arthropoda; class Insecta; order Lepidoptera; family Noctuidae; genus Shargacucullia; species Shargacucullia verbasci. Next base: position 246,681 of record OX387309.1, read on the forward strand.
TATAAGAGCTCGTAAAATAAACATCAACACGACACGCTAAAAATAAGTAATAAAAATGCACTTGGCTAAGAAACAACTGGGCACGGCAGCGCGCGCAATGTTAGAATTATAATAATTATACACACATGCATACAAATACAAATATTTTTGTATAATAGGTATCTGTGTAATCGTAGCGTGTTGGTTAATCTTGTATTTTTAAATGGTTCTCGGCGAGATGCGGGTAGTTTGTGTTCGGTTGTGTGATGTCAGAGTATTGTAATAGTTGTGGGACGTTTTGTATGCTACTATTGTCTTCATGAATTGTTAGCTTTTGTGTCAAGACGCAGACTTTCACCAATATTTGAAACATGAGACCGAGAGTTCGAAAACCGTTACACAAGTTTTCTTCATTCGATGAATGATCGTACTTCAATAATATCAATTTTTAATTAACCGAAGCCTGACATTGAAATCGGTTTTACCGCAAACTTCGGGGAGGAAGATTGCCTTTTAATTGGAATTTTCTAATTAAAAGCAATGTAAGCTTCAGTCTACTTTACCTTGATAATCTTGAAACGGACCTCCGTTATTTTCCTTAAGTGGCTTTTTATGTCTAAAAAGTCAATCTTTTAAAACCCCTTCAAAATTATTCAACACAATTTTCGTAAAATGCAGCGCTTATACTTGGATTATACGTGGTGTAATGGGTCCAGGGTCCCCTGGTCTTAAACGACTAAATCGGTCAGGTAGTTGTCTCTAACTCGACTCAGTTTTAATGCAGACGTATACAAGCCATCGCAACTGTCTGATCTCTGACGTCATTCGGCACACAGCCTACTCGTTCGTGTCATTAACCGATATAATTATATTGTTGAATAAGCGACAGTATGTGACGCAGTGTTTATTGTGTAGGGCGCTCGCGCCGACGCTTGAAGGCGTGCGGCCATGTTTCTTTTTCAATTTATGAATATTTTTTTATGAATTATGATGTGGCTTGTTGTCATGTTTAGGTGGGAAGCAAAAAATTTGTTTCAATGTATAAGCGTATTTTTCGGTAGTGTTTTATACGAAATTGCGCGATTTCTCTTAAAACTATACAGTAAAGTTGTTTCATCCGATCGCGTGATTTCCAAATTCTAGTCGTGCTGCCTGTAAGAAGGAGCACTTTTCTTGTAATTATTCGAAAACTTTATATTGTTCTGTGATAAAAGTCAGACACAGTCTGGCTTAAAGTACAGTCACATTATTTTTAAAAAGAAATTAGTAAACAACATGCCACGACATGATATATTCAGAAACTTGGCGGCACTAACACGATTTTGCGTCAAACTCCACGTAGTCATATGTCTACATTCCTTTATGTATATTTTTGAACGAATTATTGCATTTTATTTATTATGGTAGTTTTATAAACATAGTTTATCATAGACAAATTAGTGATGGGCTGTTTTTATTTTATTTACGTATCCACCGGCTAATAGAGGTTTCCTTGATTTTGTTACTAGATAGCGCTAGTGTGATATGAAGTTTGTAATATTTAAAGCCGTTTAAAAAATGTCGTTTAAATATATTGGATATTCAGACTTGTCATAGTTAAAAACACGTTTGGCCTAATTATTACAATGTAGGATAGAAAAATAAATGAGCAATAAGTAAAGTAAGCATTTGTGTAGTATTTTGGTAATATTTATGATCAGTTTCCAAGCTTCGCGTCACGTAGCGACATCTAGTAGCACACTATGGAAGCCCTCATTTTGTGCAATTCAACAGACTATTATATGTATATTTGAGGTACCCCGTAGTTATGGTTGGGTTTGGGTTTTGTAGCTGCGTAGATATCTTCGACTACGACAGTCTACGGTCCCCGAGCATAGAATGGTGTAATGTCTATGCGCAGGGAGTAAGCTTTGCCGCAAGGAGTATTATTAATGAATGTTTTGTATAATTAATGTAGATTATTATTTAAAAACGTCTTTTTTGTCTCAAAAAAGACGTTACTAGGCAATAGTCGGGCTCTCTAGCGCCCCCTAGCTAGTGGACGCAGTAGTGCGCCGGCCGCGCGCCTCCTTCAGCCATTAACAATATTATGGTTCATCTTCACTTAGAGACAAGTATTAGAAAAATAAAATAAAAATGGTAACACAAAACACAGCTGTTCTTTCATTTATCCGCTTTTTCGTTAGTTTTCGTACCTCTTCGTTAGTTAAAACATTAGTTTGGAGAAGAATATTTTTTTATTGAGACTCGTAGTAATAGAGCTTTCGGCCCCACGATGGGCGCCAGTACGAATTTTCTTAGTCGATCGACCCCCAAGTCAGTAGTGTTAGTAATGTTTTGGAGATCAAAGACTATGGTTGGACATAGATGCATGACATCATAAGGAGCAGTGTGTAGCGGTGGAGTGTGCATGCCTCGATGCCTACGGAGCCGCCCCGGGACCGAGAAGACGAAGACTACATTCATTTTTTATAAACGGTGAGACAATACTGAAGCTAGTACAATCTCCTGTCATGTTAATACACTCTTATCCATTATTTACTGGAATTGCCGTACAGTAAGATTAAACATATTCAAAGAAACAAATGCCGCGGATATAACATGGACAAGAAATTGGAGACTATGTATAAAATAAACTGAGGGCATGGTATTAAAAATTGTAGAATGGATGAACAGTTCGTTGCTTGTTGGTCCACATATTAAAGGGCAAAAGAATAAATTCCTAAGCTGAAGAAAGACACTTTGACACATACTTACCTGTGAGATATGGTGTTGTTACAATGTTATGCCCGCTCCAAGAAAAAGGATAATTATATGAGGGCTTTTAATAATGCGTCGTCCACTTCTGTAGCAGCACGTGATTTATGGTGAAGTCCAACTAGAGACATTGAAAACTACTACATATTGATTGATTCAAGCTGCAGCTGTAATTACAAAAACAAAATTAAATTTCACATTCGTTCTCAAGACTTATTCCTATCAGGTGACAAGCAACTGACTGTTTCGCCTCGAATAAATAAGAAAATCAGTATTGTCATTCACATTACCAAATCTGCTGTTGAAAATATCGCTTAGTTTTTATTTCTAGTACCCATCTCCAGTAAAGTGCATCCCAGTAATTTAGTTAAGTAGATAATAGACGTGGTACTATCGGTGCTGGGTTCTTTATTAAGTCAAGTTCGTAGTTTTAGTTGAATGGTCGAATCGATTAGTTGAACATACGAGAATAATAATAATTGTGATGTATAAAACTCCATGGGAGCTGCTTTAAGGATTTTTTTCGATTTTTAAATACATAAGTAGACCTAGACATTTTGTAGTTTTAGAATAAAAAGTCATATCAACCGAGAGACACCCCAAGACACAATCGTATTGTGCCTTAATAGTTTGTTTTATTACGATTTGCTTTGGAAATAAGAATCTTTTAGAAAACGGACCAAAAGTTCAATTAGTTTGGAAATATAAATGAATAAAAACATATTTTTTGTACAATTTATTTTTCCGTTGAAAATGTGATGAAGAAATTTTTGAAGCGACTTAGCTGTCTCGGTAGTGTATTTACTAGAAAAGAAATGTTAACGAGTTATACAATGAACGTAGGTATCCCGTTTTGTAGTAGTACAAAGTAATTTAAGTATTTTGTATCTGCATAATGTTAAAAAGTCTTCCTTGATAAAAAATAGACTGAAATAGTGACCCATGTAATTTTCTTTTGATATCCCGTTTCGCTGGGATGCACTAGATTTTATTAAGGTATTTTATGTAAAGGGCACTTATTTAGATCTCAGTTGCATTGTAATAAAAAACAAAACATTAATTGAAAAATAACGGCATTTTTCCTGTCAAATTCTTTCCCCCGCTTTTTAATTTGACAGTTAGTTGGTTTTTTGAACTCAAGTTATTTAAGTATACAGCCTATCATCAAAAGGGTCTGAAAAAGTGCTTTTTTGTAATTCTGAGAGTATTTATAGTTCTCTCATTGTAGTTGAAGTGTTCAGTAGAAATAAACCCCAGTACAATGAGTCTATGTACGGAGAGTGCCTATGTGTGACAATATTCATATCACACTTGATTTCTTCCATTTTAGTAAATGGTCACTTACATTAGCTAGGTAAAATACTAACGAGTGATTTGATAATACCTAAACTTGTTCAGAAAACAGATTAATCTAAACAATTTTATTGTGACATGGTTAACTAGGTACCGAGATAATAATTATTACTAATTATAATATTATCTAAAACCATGATGAAACTCACTTGCAAGATCTAATGAAATAATCAATTTTCTGAATAAGTTTTCAGTGACCAATATTAACACCAGAAGTAATTAATTATTTGATAATCGCATTTAGTTTGATTTAACTAATTAGTCTAGTCAAAACAGAAAATTGTTAACTTTTTATTTTTAACAACTCGATAGATTAGGTATTGTTTATTTTTGTCGTACTTTTATGACTCCGGCGTTTTAATTGTTTTTGAGATCTCAAGAAAAGCAGACTTAATTATCTAATTATTCAACTCGCATATCTGTATAATTATTTATTTTATTAAACAAAATATATTGGGAGTCTTAAAAGCGCGATGAATAGTTGTTTCTACGAACTTGTACATATTTTAGTGTAAGATTGTTACTGAAATAATATTGTGTGGTGTATTTTATTCATGTACTGAAGTTACTTGTATAGGGTGGTTTAGATACTTAGGTATGTCTATCTCTTTCTCTCGTTTGAATCTTTCGATTTGAAAGTAGAATTCTATCTCCCTTTAAGTATTATGTGGTGTAGTGGACTAAATGAAATCATCAAGGTATCCTGATTTTAAATAAAAAGGTACCCTTCAAAAGCTGAATCCAATTTTGAAAAAATAAAACAAGGCACGAGTTCTGAACAGTCAAACAATTTGTGGCCCGAATTTATTTTTCAATTACGCTTTTTACTTTACTGCATAATGCAACACCACGGGCACGGTTTAGAAAATAGCAATACATTATTTATTACAAAGAATAATAACTTCACTGTTGTCAGCGTTATTACGTCAATTTGTACTCATTAATATTATTTTAGTCCACTAGGCCAGTTTTTCTTGATTGAATCTCTAAAATTAACAAAAGTGCCCCACGAATTTGTATAACGTAAGCTCATTGTTCTATTTACATTCATTAGGCAGTAGTTTGTGATTTGTAATTGATCCATTGGACGGAATGTATAGATTTTTTACTATATTATCTTACATTTTGAGAAATCAACGTATTGAATGGCGCGTTGTGATTGTTTTGAAGAACATACTTTTAAAATAAATGCTAATAGTTCGTTATAACGCAACGTGAAAATATTTTGCTGTGAAATTATTACAAGGTCATACGTGACTCAGATATATTTTCGACAAGACTAATAAATTCAAAACGTTTTAAAACAAAAATGTTTTTAGAATGTGAACGTGTTGAGAAAATCTCAAAATCCTTCAAAACGATGACCGCGCCATATTTAATCGTAAAAATACTAGTCATTGTAGTTTTTTAATTGTGAAAAGGAATTATATAATGTAACAAGAGTTTGATGCTTCTAATATATTTATTCTAATTATTTACTGGCAACCCGGTGGCAAGCCGGCTCGCCGACGACGCAGTTTGAAATTGAACAAAACGTTTCATTAATAAATGGTTTACATTCATTTTCGTGTTTTTATTGCCCTTGGTAATACAAGTTACAGGAATTATCTTGTACTACGCCTTGTTTAACCCGTAGTCTACACCAATGTGTATTTTATTTAACAACTAAATACTCCCTAATGCTGTTCAACGTAACAACTGCACCGAGTTTTGTTACTACTACTACTTGTTATTGTGTTGTAGCAATAGGTACTGGGAGTAGGTATTTACTACATACGTACGTAATTTCATACATCAATATTACATAGGTACACTTGATAACACTACATAATATTATCTACAAATAAACGCTGTTTGTTTGAAGTTAACAGAATATATTTATTTTCCATTTAAGCGTTATATTAAAGATTTTATTTAATATATTTTATTCATTAGGTATTACTTACACAAATTAAATTAAAAAACTGAATAAAATAAAATAAAACCACACCGTGTTTACGCAAAATACCTGTAGTGACGGAAAGACCGGATTCGCCGCATCTCCGGCAGGTATCGACCCGCCAGAGTGGATGACTTGGCTGGCCCCATGAGTATCAACCTAGGTGTCAAAAAGATCACTCACTCCAGATACACATTTATGTCAAAGTAAATAATAAAAAGATATGTACGTTTAATCATGTACATTTACATAAACATTGTATCACACCTTACTTACCGAACTCTGCTGACTCCGCGTGTGTTGCCGTGAAGAATATGTTCCGGGAAAGTACCTAAGTATGAAAAGTATGTAAGTATGAAACACGTAGGGTTGCCACCCGTACTATATTATATAGTACCATACTATATTTTCATCGCTAATTCAACTGTCGCGCCTTTCTTTATACATATTATGTGTGACTAGAAAGCACCCGCACATTAACTTAATATTCTTTATGTTATTATATAAAGTTTAGGCGCTGAACGCCGCCCGAACATTGAGCTTAAACTTATACGTGTTTTTTATTTTGTGCCATAAAAATAAAATCTGATTAGTAGCGAAGCGAAGAGTAATAATAATAACAAATGCACAAAAAATGATTAAAAATAAATGTGTACTTAATTTTTTTCCTGACTTTCCCAAATGTACATAATTTTGCAGATTTTTGAAAAAAGTACTTTTTTTCTCTCTTAAATGTAGCAAGCCTACAAAACATCAAATAAATGTATCTTGTCTGTGTCGTAGATACAGACAAAACCTTTTCTAGAACCTATTACCTACCACAAAATTTTACATTGCATGCTGTAATGGCTGAGTATAGTTGAGCAACAAATGTAATATCAATAATCGCAATAAATGATTGAATTGAATTGAAAAATAGATTATGTAGATATGAAAAACATAGCATCACGAACTATTCCTCGAATGATTAGGCAGAGGTATAGGTATTACCTACATATACTACACCCATATTTCGCCTATGCCGTTATTAAATGGAATAGTGGAGGCGAGCCTATTGCCATCTACCGGTGACACTGCCAAACTCCGGACTGCTATTGAGAATTTCAGATAATCTCAATAACACTGTCCGATACGGGAATCGAGCACAGGATCTCACGTTCAGCGGCCCCGCATGCGACCACTAGACAAATGAAACAGTCAAATCATTTACAAGATAGTTAAAACTTACCGCTCAGAAACAGTTACCGAGAAAAGGCTAAGTAAATCGACAATTAAGGGGAAATTATGGTTATGAGGTGCGAAGCTCAGTAAGTTGTTCATGCTTCTGGACACTCCCTCTGGTCTCTGGACTATCGGAATGGTTTACTCAATAGTGTTGTGGGTGCGCACAAAACACATACATTTAAAATAATATCATATAACTCTACTATCACTTTTTGAAGTTGCAATCAGTATTTTTCATTTTGATTCACTTTTTGAAAGCAAAAGCAACGATGGAGCCAAATTCTTCGCAGTGCCCAAGCCCGAATTTAGGGCTTCTAAATACGGGCCTGGGCTTTAAAGCCATTCTGCTGAAAAAAGTGCTTCGAGCTCCTGAATACATTGTAATAACATTTAAATAATGCGCTCGGATCGAAAAATAAATTGACATTAATTACTTTCAAACGCTAAAACCAAAAACAAAAACATTACAAACGAAAACTCTTCAAAAATATGTCAAAAATTCATCGTCCCGCCATTTCCACGCGTGTCACGTGTCGGCCATGTTTGTTTTACTTTTTCTAAACAATGCGGGCACGTAATTGCGCGGTGAGCCTGGGACAAGTTTTTTTAAATATATTTTTAATGTCCCGAGTATGCGGGACATTAAATGAGTGTTCGCATTGTTTTATTAGGGAATCCTTTTGGCAATGACATCTTTCAATTTATGCTATCGGACCATTTACACATATTAGGTACTTATGTCCGTAAAACGTGAACATGGCTTAGTAATAAACCACACTGTTAATTTCTTTAAAAAATATTCATTTATAATTCTTAACTACCTCATTATCGGATCCTGGGTTCAATCCCCGGGTCGGGTAATGTTATTGTGAGTTTCTGTTACAAAATTCCCAGTACCCCGAGTTAGTAATGTGCCCGATGACAAATAACCTCGACCACTATTACCTGATGAATGCCACTGAATGAATGTGCCCTAACTCTATGGCCGTGATGCTCTGTTATGAATAATTCAAAGTTAAATGCTTGTATATATTTTTGTAATGAATATCTAGATTTCTATGTCAAGGAACAGAAATTACTGTATGTGAAGTCAAAAACTGACATCATCTACGCAACATTGCTCTGAGCAACAAATAAAATACTCAGCTATAAAAACCTGACCAACTGGGTATAAAATCTAGAAATATATAGCAAAAAAAAAAAAAAAAAACGTGCGACAATGCATTCCCGCCCTCACGCGGTCACAGATTACGAAACTTCTCTTATTTGGCGTGAACGCGACTAATATCGCGCCATTAAAATTATTTCCACGTACGCTGAGCTTTAACATTTTTCTGAAAGGGAAATATGCGATTCATTTTAATAATTGCCTTTTGATGACAGGAGCAGGTATTTTTCGGTTTTAATTTTGGTAATTTGTGTGTTGGAACATATTTTTATTGTAGCCATAGAGGGATAAATGTATAATATTTTGTTTTTTATTCCAAGCCGTCACATAGCTTCAAGCCTTTCCCCTACGGATAAGGTTAGGCTAGGTGTTACATACGTATCTGCATAATGTTATTGCAGCTTTCCTCTAGACTTGACGTTGAACGCCGTTTCAGAATTTTCAAGACAAAATTATAAATATTAAAACCTGTTTCCGCAGGTGACGCTTGACTCAGCAGGTGATGAGAAAAGCCAGCTCAAACCCCGCCTACAATAGTTACAATTGAAAGCCGCTGATCTAGAGTTCCTGAAACTTCAACAAAATTTTTGGCAGTGACTATTACACGCGACTATACGAAAGCATAATTATTATTACCTAATATGTAATGGATTGTATGAGTAAAATTCATATTGTTAGCATTTTTATTCTCTAGCCATTGCAGATTAGGGCCCCGGTCGAATAAAATTATTTTGTATTTCTATAAAAAATCTAAGCAAAAGAATCCGGAATTGAAATGACCAATAAAATCGTTGAGCTCACCCTCTAACACATGGTCAGTTCCATATGTACCTACACTTATATTTTGTAGTAAAATGCACCGCCCTTCTACAACACTAGTCAATATTTCGCACGATTTCGCACTCGGCGTCCCCAACATCTGTCATTGACGTTTGAGCAATTTTTCCCGCCCAAGTAAAGTGTTGCCATCCGTGAAATACAATGTCACTGGCAAAGAGCACGTTTGAAAAAAAGTTATAAAGTGTCCATACTTGCTTTGTTTTGGCGAAAACAAAAAAATGGTTGCTTATACCACGACTTTACGCGTACCTACCTATTATTTATTTATCTTACGTACAGTTAATAGATAAAAATGAAGCTTTTGATAAAACTCACGATGGAGTTTTTATTTACCCTTGGGGATTACATTAATGTCATTCAATCCATAGTTTCTGCGACTGTACCGAGTATTGTTTGTCCGAGGCTCCGGCGTCGCTAACATTTTCAGTTTTCAGTGTAATAACTATTTTCATGTGTGACGGTAATCGCTTACCATCAGGCGATCCGTCTGCTCGTTTGCCACCTATCCCATAAAAAAAAACTATTTAATTGTCCTTTTCTGAGCGTAAAGTAACTCTTCAATTAAATCAGCTGAGCTTATCGTAACATGAATAATTGGATATTATTAAAAAAGAAATACTTAGGCTTTAAATACGGGACCATACTACAACATGTTGAAAAAAACGAAGTTAGTAAGAAGATATGTAAGACAGACATATGTACCTACGTAGGTAAACACAAATTTCGAAACATCCCATAAAGATTTTAGTTTTAATAACGTGTGATTTTTAAAAAATATGTAATTAAATAATAAAAATATGTAATTAAATTTCCCAAAGTAAAATAGTATCGTGTAGTATCCGTGGCGAACAATCAGTTGATGAGTTGCGAATGAAATGAAAAATATCCAACTTGAAACAGTTTTATAGTTAAAACACTTTTGGGACAAAATATCTATAACACGTTTTAAAAATTCTTACGATCGATTCTGCACATTCGTAATATTTTCGGATAGGATGCGGATATCCTAAAAATATTGTTATATCAAAGCTGCCATAAACAGCAACACACAACTCTGAACTAAACTCCCCGGTTAAATATGACAAACGCGCGACAACGAACACCAAATGACGTATAAACGGCTGATAATCCGCGCCGCCGCTTCACTGATTTATAGTCGAGAGGCTGCCGAGGGTAGTCGTGTAATGTACAGAAATATTATACAGCGAAGAAAAGGTTGGCGCTGTGGTTGAGCAATCGACCGCTGTGCTACGTGTCGCGGGTTTGATTCCGCGTGACAAATATTTGTATGACCTAATACTTAGTTGTTTTTGGTCTGGGTGTTTGTGCATGTGAATATTTGTGTTTGAAAACGCACCCACGATAAACGTACAGAAGAATTATATATATTAAGATATAAAGAAATAGCTCATATAACAGTATATGATAGGATATGGCGCAATATAGGTACTCCCCAAATATACCTTCACACTAATGAACTGACGAGGCTCCAGTGGCCAATACTAACCGCTTCTAATCCAAGATTACGCGGCTCAGGTACCTCAGGTGTGCCGTCCAGGGCCTGCAGTAATTAATCACAGCTCCTAAAGGTCGGTGATGGATGGTCGCGGCTATGCTCACTGTTTAGTGCACGGATTATGTTTTTAATGTGGTATTACGTCGCTTAGTTTACAGTTTGTTACACCAGCCATGACTGAAAAAGAAAAAATTACTCGTAAATACCAGAAATATGTATGAAAATTTTTGTTATACCTATCGAGTCGGCATTACCCACACATTCAATACAAATTGACTCATGGACGCCCAAATCTGTTCAGTGAATGTCTAAACCGTTCATTGTGGTGTAACACCATTAAATAACCGCATCCTGTGCTGATGTGCAAATCTTTTCAACCACCCTTTGGGTGGCAAGTTAATAAAAACATTATTAACGAACAAAACGGCGGTATTTTGTCGTTTCCCGCCGTTTTCCATTAGCGATCGTCGCGCCGCAAAATGGCCGCTGTTAAATGACCTGTGAAACTGATAAGTGAGGGGATGAGTGTACTGTGCGGGGAAGAGCGAGATAATTACTATATATTATGAGTATTATCGTCTCAGAATACAATAGCTGTGTCCGGTCAAGCAGAAACTACTGTCAAAAGATATTAACCGCAGCGTTTCCAGAAAACAAAAGATATTTAGACAATCATCGTGATTTATACAGAGCTTCTATGATATCATAACTATTCAGGGCTGTTTTCTCAGAGGGGTTAAGTAGAGGTGTACTGTTGTACACCCACATTTCGCCAACTACCGGCCACAATTCTAAACTCCGGGGTGCTACAAAAAAAATCTACAAATAAAACGTATAGACGAACGATGTATCGGTGTATGGTGTTCCTCCATAAAAAAGGGAGGATCCTTCGACCGCCAGCTATTGCCTGTCGGGACGAAGCCCGTCGACTGATGTTGGATATTTGTATTCGTCTTAATCATTGTAAACTCTCATAGTGTGATTCAGGATATTCTGTTGTCGCTTCACTCCTATAGATGACGCTTTACTTAACACAATAACACTGCCCGTACAGAGGGTTGAACCTTAAAGGACCTATGAGGCAGTTATCATAGTGTTAACTCATTACGAAATTGATGAACAAAGCGTAGATTGGGGTGACTGATTACTTTGTAAATTATATCCATGATACAGAAGAAGTCCTAGTATGGGACAACGTATAAAAAATGTCTGAAATAAACTTAAAACCCTTTAGCGACCATCGCTCGCTGCCTCCTCATCTCCCGCTCGCTCCCCCACTGTATCCCCAACGTACAACTAACGCAGATGATCTCCGGTTCACACATCACTTATCAGCAGGTTAAACGGTTCGCGCTGAACACTGATACTCCGTTAAAATGTTATGACTGAGCCGCTGCAGGGACCTGGGTTTAATTAAACGTTAGCCGTGGAGGGACAGGGGATCAAGAGAGATTTATGGTCGGTGTTAAACTTGATGGAATTATTTAAAAAGTTAAGGTACAAATCATAACCTCGGGCATAACAGTTTTAAGTTTTCTGTATGTACACAAATTCCTAGATATCCCAAAAATTTAATGTAAATAATAAGATACATAGCATCACGCCTGTATTCCGCAAAGGGTTAGGCAGAGGTATATTGTCCCATGTAATAGAGGGCGAGCATATTGCCATCTACCGGGCACAGTTCCAAACTCCGTGCTGCTAATGAGAATTTCCATACAGAAAAACCTAATAACACTTTTCCGGCCCGTGAATCGAACCCAGGGCTTAGCAGTCGCACTTGCGACCACTAGACGAATGAGTCAGTTAATAATGGTCTTTTATCATCATAAAATTACTCACTATGAAGATTATACCCTTGTAAATTGATTATTATATACAACTAGCTTCCACCTGCGGCTTCGCCCACATGGTTTACGAACCCGTACATTTTTCCGGGATAAAAAGTAGCCTATGTGCTATTCCAGACTATAATAATAATCTATGTCTGTGCCAAATTTTATTCGTTCAGCCGTTCTGGCGTGAAAGAGTAATAAAGATCCATCCATCCATCCATCCTCACAAACTTTCACATTTATAATATTAGTAGGATATAAAATAAGAATAAGAATAAGAATAAGAATAAGAATAAGAATAAGAATAAGAATAAGAATAAGAATAAGAATAAGAATAAGAATAAGAATAAGAATAAGAATAAGAATAAGAATAAGAATAAGAATAAGAATAAGAATAAGAATAAGAATAAGAATAAGAATAAGAATAAGAATAAGAATAAGAATAAGAATAAGAATAAGAATAAGAATAAGAATAAGAATAAGAATAAGAATAAGAATAAGAATAAGAATAAGAATAAGAATAAGAATAAGAATAAGAATAAGAATAAGAATAAGAATAAGAATAAGAATAAGAATAAGAATAAGAATAAGAATAAGAATAAGAATAAGAATAAGAATAAGAATAAGAATAAGAATAAGAATAAGAATAAGAATAAGAATAAGAATAAGAATAAGAATAAGAATAAGAATAAGAATAAGAATAAGAATAAGAATAAGAATAAGAATAAGAATAAGAATAAGAATAAGAATAAGAATAAGAATAAGAATAAGAATAAGAATAAGAATAAGAATAAGAATAAGAATAAGAATAAGAATAAGAATAAGAATAAGAATAAGAATAAGAATAAGAATAAGAATAAGAATAAGAATAAGAATAAGAATAAGAATAAGAATAAGAATAAGAATAAGAATAAGAATAAGAATAATATTAGTAGGAAGCAGGATTAATTATAATATGGTCAACTCGTAATTCTTCTTGTATCGTGTCGGCACAAGCTATCGCATGTGAGTCGCTCATGCTAGTGTAAAGATTATCCAGTAAGAAATGGTGGTGTCGAGGCTGACTCCCTAGGGTGACAGACGAGCTCAGGGTGTCGTCACTTGTGAAGGCTTAACTCGTAAAAAAATTGCCTCATTAGAAGCAGATTCAATTTTAATTTATTTTGTCTCCTGGTTGCAAGTGCAACAGCTGAATATGAGGTACTGGGTATGATTGCCGAGTCGGGCAAAATGTTGGCGTTTTCTGTGTGGAAATTCTGTGTGCCCGGTAGATAGACTGTAAATCTATTAAATGGGAGTTAATGATATCTCGACTTGACTTCACGCTCTTTTACCTACCGTTAAAACAATTACTTGCATTTGGTACTTATTATAAAAATAATTAGAATCAGAATAATGATAAAATATCTACCCTTATTATTTTTGCCTATTAATCTTGTCTGACTGCGATAAGACCGAATAAATTAACACATAAGTTGTATCCAGATTTTATCGGTGTACAATAAAGAGTATTCCACTGTTAATTATTAATTGATTTCCAGAATTACGAATATTCCATCAGAGAACCTACCTACGTAGTGTACGTTCGGTAGTCATGCACGGATGCTCGTCAAAAGAGACTAATGTTTGTTCGTAGCTGGCCGCGGCGCAATGTCGGGTTGTAATTAGCTAATAGCTTGACATCAAATATATCACAAAGATACGTAGGCACCCGAACCTACAACATGTTTACCCGAAAGCTCCATAAAACTAAACATAGATATGTTTTGTATAGTTTTCCATCAGATTTAGAGCTACAATGATTATTTAGTATCGTTATCGGCCATTCATGTTCATTTAAGATATGAATTAACTTCAGTAAGTCTGGCAAGGAAACCACGCATTAGTGCAATTCAACTTTTCAAGAGTTTGTGTACCTACTATGAAAAACTATTTAGATAGGTACTTAAATAAGTACTTACCGGTTTGTGGTGAAAAATAAACACATTACTTTGCCAAGGACATGGTATAACGCTAGGCTGATACAAAATATAATTTGTCATAATTATAATTTTGATAAAAAATCCTGCTTACCCTCCAATATAAAAGCTAATGAATAACGTTTTGTTTTTGTTCAAACGGACGTTTGATTCCAAACTATAATTTAGTTTTAGATGTTCAAAAGATTATAACAGTATTAATATCATTTATGCATATAATTATGTAAACACAATATTAATTTTAACAAAATAGCAATAGCAAACATTTTGAGACAATTAAAAAAATCCCGAGCCGTCAATGTTGCAACTAAATTGCTATAACTAAACGCAGTACTGACAGTTCGCTCAGCTGATTGCGCTAAGATAACCTCAAAAATCCATATAAATAATAAAAAATAATAGTTTCTAACAAAATGAGATACTTATCTCGATTATTTCAGCCAGTAATTACTATACCAAAGAATGCCAAGATTAAAAATACTGAGATTACGTGCAAAAGTCAGAAGGTAAGTGATTTTGTATGTTAGATTGATTTTGGTTTATAAAATCTACTTTTTGTACAAATATAGTAAAACTACAGCAGTAGGCGACGTTTAATACAATGTTTCTTTGTCTTCTTCACTCTAATATTTAGGCAGATTGCGGTTTTTCGCATATATCTTAATTTTATCAATGAAATGTCGGAATTTCTAACTTGAAATAAAGTTACGTCCAATTAGACTTGACCAGACAATGCATGATTCAAAGTAGTATGCCAGCCTATCATAATTAATTAAGCCTTAGCTATAAATAGAATTCATTTACATTTACCAGAATTAAATAAATTGTTAATAATACACATATTTTAATGTTTCCAATCCTATTGATTTTAATGTTTCCAATAATAAGAGGGTATATTGTTTATTTGATAGATTAAGCAGTCATCAAACAAGAAGTTAAAGTCATCATAATAGTCTTAAATAAGCTTTTAAAGCCTTAAAATCCACTCTAACAATCAGATTTCTGTTCCAGCTTCTCCTAGAATGCGGTCTAATCCGTCCGACCAGTTCCGGTTTATTCACAGTTCTACCACTTGCACGTAGAGCCCTAGACAAGTTGGAAGTCCAGATTCGATCATGTATAGAAGCAGCCGGTGGTCAACGGATGTCTCTGCCATCGTTAACTGCAGCCTCGTTGTGGGAGAAGACAGGACGGTTGCAGGAGATTGGACCGGAATTGATGAAGATGGAAGATCGACATGGGAAGAAGTATTTGTTGGCTCCAGTGAGTAATTCTTTCTTTCTTTCTTTTTTAAAAAACATTGCCCCACACTAGTAGTAATTCTTGTATCGTGGGTGCGTTTACAAACACAGTCTTGAAACAACTATCTGTAGATTATACAAATATTTGTTCCGTGTGAACCTGTTACACATAGCACAGCAGTCGATCTCTCAACCACTGCACCAACTGTGCCTTCAAATTTAACGGTTATTTATGAGAATGTAATTGATTCCAATTATTTAAATTATTTTTTCTTTTTATTAAACGTCATATGCACACAGCCAAAGCTGACACAGCTATAAGTCATATTAATATTTTTTCTGTGTGGTGATTGAAGCCACACTATGTGCCATAGAAAGCCAGTCACCTAGCAACTACACAAACAGTATATACATAGCTAGAGAAGATACATGAAATATTTTATGGTATAAATTTGGTCTTCTGCTATATTTCAGACGCATGAGGAGGCGATAGCGGACCTCCTGGCGGATGTGGGCCCGCTGTCTTATAAACAACTGCCGCTGTTGTTGTATCAGGTATTTATATTATTTAATTATGCTTATAACTCTCTTATTGATCTAGTTTTCGCAAGCGCCACAGCTGAGCGAGAGGTCTTAGATTCGATTAGGTCCGGCAAAGTGTCGTTGGATTTTTCTGTATGGAATTCTCAGTAGCAGCCTCCATGCTGCTGCATACTGAGAATCATCGGACTCCAGTCTGGAACAGTGTCCGGTCGTACAAAAGCCGAAACAAGTGTCAAATATTTTCATTTATAGAGTCAGTAACAAATATATATATAATGAAAACTCACAAAGTTACAAGCTTGTTGTGGTGCGTCGTTGTCCTCCCATAAACATGGTCCTCCAGCGGAGACGTGACTGACTGGCGCATGCCGCCTTGTCACGTTTTGGCCATCCGCCGGTGGCACGCAGGAATCAGAAAAGTTCAGTCAGTTAAAGATTTTTTAAATATTATTCGGACACAATATAACATGGTATAAAAATTATTACAATCATTTCCTTTACTGATTCTGAGCCAATACTTTCAGGTTTAGTATTTACTAAAAATAATGTTATATATTGAATAAAGTAATTTTCCAGCGTCCTACATATGTCTGCAGATAAGCAACAAGTATCGTGACGAGCACCGTCCCAAACACGGTCTGTTGCGTGCGCGTGAGTTCTCCATGTTAGACGCGTATGGAGTACATGCCACTGAGGAGTGCGCTCAGAAGGTCTACCATACTGTTACTGAAGCGTACCGGGAACTGTTTAGGAGGCTGCAGCTACCTGTACACAGAGGTAAGCAAGGGTAATAACGGCCAATAAAGTAGGTAAGTGGGGTAATAAGGAACAGTACTGTGAGTAATTTGACACATTTGCATGGAATTTTGGCTCTTATTGATTAAAGTAGGTACATAAGGTGTGGGGTAATTTAAGGCATAAGTATGAGGTAATTAGCATTAAGGGTTTTTCAAGCATCGTCACAATCACGACCTGCTCTTCAGAGCGTTTTTAGTGTGAGATGCATATAACGTAGATAATTATAACTAAATATTACGCTAAAAAAGTGTACGCACACTTAAACTGCATCTATCCAAACAGTAGATATAGACAATATTTGTGGTAATCAAGAACAGGAATATAGGGTAACTTTGACAAATAGATGGGGTAATATTTGTAGGCATAAACGAAGGTTACTTTTTTGTAACCATGCATAGGCAATGTAAGCGATAGGGGCAAAAATTTGTGTGCGTGTATCTAGTTTTTAGTTGGTAGGCTACAATTGAACATTGAATTTATAAAAATCTAAGTATTTTCTTCTCGAAATCCAACTAAATCTTCCGCAGTACCGGCGCCCCCTGGCGACATGGGTGGGTCCGTATCGCACGAGTGGCAGCTGCCCGCCGCGGCCGGGGAGGACCAGCTGGGCGTGTGCGCGCGCTGCCAGCTGCACGCCGCGCGGACTGACGGGAACTGCGCCAGCTGCGGGGGTCACATGGAGACACTCAATTGTATTGAGGTATATTCTACATTTGACCCGGGTACGTCTTAAAACTGCGGCCAGACACCTGTGGACGGGCAGCAGCGTCCTCTCACTAATCGGTGAGCCACTGCGATCCCCAAGCTGCCTGACAAGCGTGGGGATTATGGTAACCCCCCCTTGGGGGAGGCCTTCGTTCAGTAGTGGATATCTTTTGGCTGGTGATGATGTGATGATGATATTCTACATCATCATTTTTAGTACATACGAAAGCCAATACACGTGTCAAATATTTTCATCAATATATATTAAAAACATTCAAAAATGTATAATGAAACAATGTTACAAGCTTGTTGTCTTGCCTCGTTGTCCCCCCCATAAACATGGTCATCTCTAATTTCCCGATGGCTAAGCCGGCGTGGGGTAACGGGGTGAGTGCGCAGGCGCATGCGGTGCTGTTACTGATTCTAAACAAACCACTTTCAGGATTAGTATATATATTAAAAATAATGTTGTTTAAAAAAGCTATTATAAGAACCGTATTTATATTATATATTTTTCTATATACTAGCTGTTGGCCACCACTTTGTATTTTGGATCTCGACATCAGCGCCACCTACTGGGTCCAACTATAACTAAAAACATTTGAGGTGATCCCATAAATACCAAAAAAACCCACCTTAAATTCGATCAAGCCGTTGAAGAGAAGAATTACGAACACACGCACAACGAAATTATATGTATATATAAAGATGTGTTTGTAATCGCGATCTCGAGAACGGCTCTAACGATTTCGATGAAATTTGCGATATAGATTTTTGGGGTTTTTGTGGGCGAAAAATCGATCTAGCTAGGTCTCATCTATGGAAAACCACACACAAGTTCATCAGCCAAGGGTTCGAGTCCCGCACGGAAAAATATTTGTATGATCTACAGATAGTTATTTCTGATCTGGAAGTATGTGTATGTGAACATTTGTGTTTATAAACGCACCCACGATACAGGAATTATTAATCAAATAAATAAAGACTGACACACCAATTGCACTGACTCTCAGGTGTGCAGGTTTCCTCACGATGTTGCCCTTCACCGTTAACGCAAGTGATAATCAAAGTCTGATCCGCACATGTTTCTGAAAAGTCAGAGGTGGGGGCCGGTATTGACCTTTATAAAAACATTTATAATCTAGATTTTTGTGTTATTCAGGTAGGCCACACGTTCATCCTAGGCACAAAATACAGTGAGCCTCTAGCGGCGCTCCACACTCCTGCTAGCGGGTCCCCGCAACCTCTCATAATGTCCTGCTATGGGATTGGAATCACGAGGTACTACAATCTTGACGAGTTTTGTATGAAAAGATATTTTCTTTTTGTCTCATCGGTGTAGTGGTCGCAAGTGCATGCTGACTTGGTTTGATTCCCGGGTTGGGAAAAGTGTTATTGGGTTTTCTGCATGGAAATTCTCAGTAGCAGCACAGAGTTTAGAACTGTGCCCGGTAGATCGCAATAGGCTCGCCCCCTATTACATGGGACTTAATAACAGCATCGGCGAAATGTGTGTGCACAGTAGCACATCTCTGCTTATCCCTTCGGGAATACAGGCGTGATGCTATGTTATGTTATATTAAACTAATGTCTGTGTATATTTTCAGATTGTTAGCGGCAAGTTTGGAAGCGTTATCGAGTGAAAAGAGTCTGCGGTGGCCGAATACGATGGCGCCCTACAATATTATAATCATAGGACCCAAGGTACATTGGCGGCAGTACACTTTGCTAACAAAATTATTTGCACGGTTCGCGATGAACTAACCACGCCTATATTTTGCTTCCGCCAATGAGAGCAGATATAAGTATACCTGTGATAAGAGCGGCAACAGCGCGGTGACATATTACGACAAGATCTTTTGGCGCAATTAATCTATACATATAAATAAAATTGGAGTGTCTGTTTGTAATATTGAAATAACCGTTTTTTACTACATGCATATGAATATATATACGGTACATACACTAAAATAATTTTTTTTGAAATTTTTGTCTGTCTGTCTGTCTGTTTGTATAGGCTAATCTCTGAAATGGCTGGACTGATTTTGACGGGACTTTTATTGGCAGGTAGCTGATGCATTTGGTCTTCTTAACTTCACGTAACTTTTATATATATTTTTTTTAATGGCGTTTCGCACTAAAAACTACATTGTTAAGTTCCGACATCCACGCGAACGAAGTCGCGGGCACAGCTAGTGCTGAATAAAAACAATCACACACACATTTTTTAACGCTGTAAGTAAAATATTTGTTTGAAATATTATACTTACGAGTATATCATTTGAGTAGATTCATCGAGACAAATTAATCGAACAGTAATATTTATTGTTACATGTATAATATGTTTATGGAATGGTATAATGCATTTTAGAAGTTTTGAAGCCAAATCAGTCGATGTCGATTTATATAAGTGAAACATGCTATTGATTTTTTTTTAATTTATAATTTATATAGTTTTATCAACACAAAGTACAAAGTCGATTTTTATTGTTTTGTTTCTAAAATACATTCTCAACTTCTCAATTATCAAATCTAAAATTCTCAAATTCTCAAGTCACAAATTCTCAAATCACAAATTCTCAAATCTCAAATTCTCAAACTCAAATATCAACCTCTCAAATTTCAACTCCTCAAAACTCAGATTTTCAAATCTCAAATTCTCAAATCACAAATTCTAGAATTCTCAAGTTCTCAAATTTCAACTTCTCAAATCTCAAATTACAAATTCTCAAACTCAAATATCTCAAAATTCAACTTCTCAAATTCTCAAACTAAAATATCTCAAATCTCAAATTCTCAAACTCAAATATCAAGCTCTCAAATTTCAACTTCTCAAAACTCAAATTCTCAAATCACAAATTCTCAAACTCAATTATCTCAAATTACAACTTCTCAAATCTCAAATTCTCAAACTCAAATATCTCAAATTTCAACTTCTCAAATTTTCAAACTCAAATATCTCAAATATTATTCTCAAAACTCAAATATCTCAAATTTCAACTTCTCAAATTCTACAACATAAATATCTCAAATTTCAACTTCTCAAACTCAAATATCTCAAATATTATTCTAAAACTCAAATATCACAAATTTCATTTTCTCAAATTTCAACTTCTCAAATCTCAAATTCTCACACTCAAATATCTCAAATATTATTCTCAAAACTCAAATATCTCAAACTCAAATTCTCAAACTCAAATATCTCAAATTTCAACTTCTCAAATTCTCAAACATAAATATCTCAAATTTCAACTTCTCAAATTCTCAAACTCAAATATCTCAAATTTCAAATTCTCAAACTCAAATTTTCAAACTCAAATATCTCAAATATTATTCTCAAACTCAAATATCTCAAATTTCAACTTAGCAAAACTCAAATTCTCAAACTCAAATATCTCAAATTTCAACTTCTCAAACTCAAATATCTCAAATTTCAACTTCTCAATACTCTAATTCTCAAACTCAAATTCTCAAACTCAAATATCTCAAATTTCAACTTCTGAAATTCTCAAACTCAAATATCTCAAACTCAAATATCTCAAATTTCAATTTCTCAAACTCAAATATCTCAAATTTCAACTTCTCAAATTCTCAAACACAAATATCTCAAATTTCAACTTCTCAAATTTTCAAACTCAAATATTATTCTAAAACTCAAATATCACAAATTTCATTTTCTCAAATTTCAACTTCTCAAATCACAAATTCTCAAACTCAAATATCTCAAATTTCAACTTAGCAAAACTCAAATTCTCAAACTCAAATATCTCAAATTTCAACTTCTCAAATTTTCAAACTCAAATATCTCAAATATTATTCTCAAAACTCAAATATCTCAAATTTCAACTTCGCAAATTCTACAACATAAATATCTCAAATTTCAACTTCTGAAACTCAAATATCTCAAATTTCAATTTCTCAAATTTTCAAACTCAAATATCTCAAATATTATTCTCAAAACTCAAATATCTCAAACTCAAATTCTCAAACTCAAATATCTCAAATTTCAACTTCTCAAATTCTCAAACATAAATATCTCAAATTTCAACTTCTCAAATTCTCAAACTCAAATATCTCAAATTTCAAATTCTCAAACTCAAATTTTCAAACTCAAATATCTCAAATATTATTCTCAAACTCAAATTCTCAAACTCAAATATCTAAAATTTCAACTTCTCAAATTCTCAAACTCAAATATCTCAAATTTCAACTTAGCAAAACTCAAATTCTCAAACTCAAATTCTCAAACTCAAATATCTCAAATTTCAACTTCTCAAATTTTCAAACTCAAATATCTCAAATTCAACTTCTCAAATTCTCAAACTCAAATATCTCAAACTCAAATATCTCAAATTTCAACTTCTCAAATTCTCAAACACAAATATCTCAAATTTCAACTTCTCAAATTTTCAAACTCAAATTCTCAATCTCAAATAACTCAAACTCAAATATCTCAAATTTCAACTTAGCAAAACTCAAATTCTCAAACTCAAATTCTCAAACTCAAATATCTCAAATTTCAACTTCTCAAATTTTCAAACTCAAATATCTCAAATTCAACTTCTCAAATTCTCAAACTCAAATATCTCAAACTCAAATATCTCAAATTTCAACTTCTCAAACTCAAATATCTCAAATTTCAACTTCTCAAAACTCTAATTCTTAAACTCAAATTCTCAAACTCAAATATCTCAAATTTCAAATTCTCAAACTCAAATATCTCAAATTTCAACTTCTCAAATATCTCAAACTCAAATATCTCAAATTTCAACTTCTCAAATATCTCAAACTCAAATATCTCAAATTTCAACTTCTCAAAACTCAAATTCTCAAATCACAAATTTTCAAACTCAAATATCTCAAATTTCAACTTCTCAAAACTCAAATTCTCAAATCACAAATTCTCAAACTCAAATATCTCAAATTTCAACTTCTCAAATTTTCAAACTCAAATATCTCAAATTCAACTTCTCAAATTCTCAAACTCAAATATCTCAAACTCAAATATCTCAAATTTCAACTTCTCAAACTCAAATATCTCAAATTTCAACTTCTCAAAACTCTAATTCTTAAACTCAAATTCTCAAACTCAAATATCTCAAATTTCAAATTCTCAAACTCAAATATCTCAAATTTCAACTTCTCAAATATCTCAAACTCAAATATCTCAAATTTCAACTTCTCAAATATCTCAAACTCAAATATCTCAAATTTCAACTTCTCAAAACTCAAATTCTCAAATCACAAATTTTCAAACTCAAATATCTCAAATTTCAACTTCTCAAAACTCAAATTCTCAAATCACAAATTCTCAAACTCAAATATCTCAAATTTCAACTTCTCAAATTCTCAAACATAAATATCTCAAATTTCAACTTCTCAAACTCAAATATCTCAAATTTCAACTTCTCAAATATCTCAAACTCAAATATCTCAAATTTCAACTTCTCAAATATCTCAAACTCAAATATCTCAAATTTCAACTTCTCAAAACTCAAATTCTCAAATCACAAATTTTCAAACTCAAATATCTCAAATTTCAACTTCTCAAAACTCAAATTCTCAAATCACAAATTCTCAAACTCAAATATCTCAAATTTCAACTTCTCAAATTCTCAAACATAAATATCTCAAATTTCAACTTCTCAAACTCAAATATCTCAAATTTCAACTTCTCAACTTCTCAACCTCAAATATCTCAAATTTCAACTTCTCAAATTCTCAAACTCAAATATCTCAAATTTCAACTTAGCAAAACTCAAATTCTCATACTCAAATTCTCAAACTCAAATATCTCAAATTTCAACTTCTCAAATTCTCAAACTCAAATTCTCAAACTCAAATATCTCAAATTTCAACTTAGCAAAACTCAAATTCTCAAACTCAAATTCTCAAACTCAAATATCTCAAATTTCAACTTCTCAAATTTTCAAACTCAAATATCTCAAATTCAACTTCTCAAATTCTCAAACTCAAATATCTCAAACTCAAATATCTCAAATTTCAACTTCTCAAATTCTCAAACACAAATATCTCAAATTTCAACTTAGCAAAACTCAAATTCTCAAACTCAAATTCTCAAACTCAAATATCTCAAATTTCAACTTCTCAAATTTTCAAACTCAAATATCTCAAATTCAACTTCTCAAATTCTCAAACTCAAATATCTCAAATATTATTCTCAAACTCAAATATCTCAAATTTCAACTTAGCAAAACTCAAATTCTCAAACTCAAATATCTCAAATTTCAACTTCTCAAACTCAAATATCTCAAATTTCAACTTCTCAATACTCTAATTCTCAAACTCAAATATCTCAAATTTCAACTTCTCAAATTCTCAAACACAAATATCTCAAATTTCAACTTCTCAAATTTTCAAACTCAAATTCTCAATCTCAAATAACTCAAACTCAAATATCTCAAATTTCAACTTAGCAAAACTCAAATTCTCAAACTCAAATTCTCAAACTCAAATATCTCAAATTTCAACTTCTCAAATTTTCAAACTCAAATATCTCAAATTCAACTTCTCAAATTCTCAAACTCAAATATCTCAAATTTCAACTTCTCAAACTCAAATATCTCAAATTTCAACTTCTCAAAACTCTAATTCTTAAACTCAAATTCTCAAACTCAAATATCTCAAATTTCAAATTCTCAAACTCAAATATCTCAAATTTCAACTTCTCAAATATCTCAAACTCAAATATCTCAAATTTCAACTTCTCAAATATCTCAAACTCAAATATCTCAAATTTCAACTTCTCAAAACTCAAATTCTCAAATCACAAATTTTCAAACTCAAATATCTCAAATTTCAACTTCTCAAAACTCAAATTCTCAAATCACAAATTCTCAAACTCAAATATCTCAAATTTCAACTTCTCAAATTTTCAAACTCAAATATCTCAAATTCAACTTCTCAAATTCTCAAACTCAAATATCTCAAACTCAAATATCTCAAATTTCAACTTCTCAAACTCAAATATCTCAAATTTCAACTTCTCAAAACTCTAATTCTTAAACTCAAATTCTCAAACTCAAATATCTCAAATTTCAAATTCTCAAACTCAAATATCTCAAATTTCAACTTCTCAAATATCTCAAACTCAAATATCTCAAATTTCAACTTCTCAAATATCTCAAACTCAAATATCTCAAATTTCAACTTCTCAAAACTCAAATTCTCAAATCACAAATTTTCAAACTCAAATATCTCAAATTTCAACTTCTCAAAACTCAAATTCTCAAATCACAAATTCTCAAACTCAAATATCTCAAATTTCAACTTCTCAAATTCTCAAACATAAATATCTCAAATTTCAACTTCTCAAACTCAAATATCTCAAATTTCAACTTCTCAACTTCTCAACCTCAAATATCTCAAATTTCAACTTCTCAAATTCTCAAACTCAAATATCTCAAATTTCAACTTCTCAAACTCAAATATCTCAAATTTCAACTTCTCAAACTCAAATATCTCAAATTTCAACTTCTCAAATTCTCAAACTCAAATTCTCAAACTCAAATATCTCAAACTCAAATATCTCAAATTTCAACTTCTCAAATTCTGAAACTCAAATATTATTCTCAAATCTCAAATTCTCAAACTCAAATATCTCAAATTTCAACTTCTCAAACTCAAATATCTCAAATATTATTCTAAAACTCAAATATCACAAATTTCATTTTCTCAAATTTCAACTTCTCAAATCACAAATTCTCAAACTCAAATATCTCAAATTTCAACTTAGCAAAACTCAAATTCTCATACTCAAATTCTCAAACTCAAATATCTCAAATTTCAACTTCTCAAATTCTCAAACTCAAATTCTCAAACTCAAATATCTAAAATTTCAAGTTCTCAAATTCTCAAACTCAAATATCTCAAATTTCAACTTCTCAAATTTTCAAACTCAAATTCTCAATCTCAAATAACTCAAACTCAAATATCTCAAATTTCAACTTCTCAAACTCAAATATCTCAAATTTCAACTTAGCAAAACTCAAATTCTCAAACTCAAATTCTCAAACTCAAATATCTCAAATTTCAACTTCTCAAATTTTCAAACTCAAATATCTCAAATTCAACTTCTCAAATTCTCAAACTCAAATATCTCAAACTCAAATATCTCAAATTTCAACTTCTCAAACTCAAATATCTTAAATTTCAACTTCTCAAAACTCAAATTCTCATACTCAAATTTTCAAACTCAAATATCTCAAATATTATTCTCAAACTCAAATATCTCAAATTTCAACTTAGCAAAACTCAAATTCTCAAACTCAAATATCTCAAATTTCAACTTCTCAAACTCAAATATCTCAAATTTCAACTTCTCAATACTCTAATTCTCAAACTCAAATTCTCAAACTCAAATATCTCAAATTTCAACTTCTGAAATTCTCAAACTCAAATATCTCAAACTCAAATATCTCAAATTTCAATTTCTCAAACTCAAATATCTCAAATTTCAACTTCTCAAATTCTCAAACACAAATATCTCAAATTTCAACTTCTCAAATTTTCAAACTCAAATATTATTCTAAAATTCAAATATCACAAATTTCATTTTCTCAAATTTCAACTTCTCAAATCACAAATTCTCAAACTCAAATATCTCAAATTTCAACTTAGCAAAACTCAAATTCTCAAACTCAAATATCTCAAATTTCAACTTCTCAAATTTTCAAACTCAAATATCTCAAATATTATTCTCAAAACTCAAATATCTCAAATTTCAACTTCGCAAATTCTACAACATAAATAT
This sequence comes from Shargacucullia verbasci, assembly GCA_947562105.1. NCBI lineage: Eukaryota > Metazoa > Arthropoda > Insecta > Lepidoptera > Noctuidae > Shargacucullia > Shargacucullia verbasci. The sequence goes on from OX387309.1 coordinate 273,331, forward strand.
CTCAAATTTCAACTTCTGAAACTCAAATATCTCAAATTTCAATTTCTCAAATTTTCAAACTCAAATATCTCAAATATTATTCTCAAAACTCAAATATCTCAAACTCAAATTCTCAAACTCAAATATCTCAAATTTCAACTTCTCAAATTCTCAAACACAAATATCTCAAATTTCAACTTCTCAAATTTTCAAACTCAAATTCTCAATCTCAAATAACTCAAACTCAAATATCTCAAATTTCAACTTAGCAAAACTCAAATTCTCAAACTCAAATTCTCAAACTCAAATATCTCAAATTTCAACTTCTCAAATTTTCAAACTCAAATATCTCAAATTCAACTTCTCAAATTCTCAAACTCAAATATCTCAAACTCAAATATCTCAAATTTCAACTTCTCAAACTCAAATATCTCAAATTTCAACTTCTCAAAACTCTAATTCTTAAACTCAAATTCTCAAACTCAAATATCTCAAATTTCAAATTCTCAAACTCAAATATCTCAAATTTCAACTTCTCAAATATCTCAAACTCAAATATCTCAAATTTCAACTTCTCAAAACTCAAATTCTCAAATCACAAATTTTCAAACTCAAATATCTCAAATTTCAACTTCTCAAAACTCAAATTCTCAAATCACAAATTCTCAAACTCAAATATCTCAAATTTCAACTTCTCAAATTCTCAAACATAAATATCTCAAATTTCAACTTCTCAAACTCAAATATCTCAAATTTCAACTTCTCAACTTCTCAACCTCAAATATCTCAAATTTCAACTTCTCAAATTCTCAAACTCAAATATCTCAAATTTCAACTTCTCAAACTCAAATATCTCAAATTTCAACTTCTCAAACTCAAATATCTCAAATTTCAACTTCTCAAATTCTCAAACTCAAATTCTCAAACTCAAATATCTCAAACTCAAATATCTCAAATTTCAACTTCTCAAATTCTGAAACTCAAATATTATTCTCAAATCTCAAATTCTCAAACTCAAATATCTCAAATTTCAACTTCTCAAACTCAAATATCTCAAATATTATTCTAAAACTCAAATATCACAAATTTCATTTTCTCAAATTTCAACTTCTCAAATCACAAATTCTCAAACTCAAATATCTCAAATTTCAACTTAGCAAAACTCAAATTCTCAAACTCAAATTCTCAAACTCAAATATCTCAAATTTCAACTTCTCAAATTTTCAAACTCAAATATCTCAAATTCAACTTCTCAAATTCTCAAACTCAAATATCTCAAACTCAAATATCTCAAATTTCAACTTCTCAAATTCTCAAACACAAATATCTCAAATTTCAACTTCTCAAATTCTCAAACTCAAATATCTCAAATTTCAACTTCTCAAATTCTCAAACACAAATATCTCAAATTTCAACTTCTCAAATTTTCAAACTCAAATATCTCAAATTCAACTTCTCAAATTCTCAAACTCAAATATCTCAAATTTCAACTTCTCAAATTCTCAAACACAAATATCTCAAATTTCAACTTCTCAAATTTTCAAACTCAAATTCTCAATCTCAAATAACTCAAACTCAAATATCTCAAATTTCAACTTCTCAAACTCAAATATCTCAAATTTCAACTTAGCAAAACTCAAATTCTCAAACTCAAATTCTCAAACTCAAATTCTCAAACTCAAATATCTCAAATTTCAACTTCTCAAATTTTCAAACTCAAATATCTCAAATTCAACTTCTCAAATTCTCAAACTCAAATATCTCAAACTCAAATATCTCAAATTTCAACTTCTCAAACTCAAATATCTTAAATTTCAACTTCTCAAAACTCAAATTCTCATACTCAAATTTTCAAACTCAAATATCTCAAATATTATTCTCAAAACTCAAATATCTCAAATTTCAACTTCTCAAAACTGAAATTCTCAAACTCAAATATCTCAAATCTCAAATTCTCAAACTCAAATATCAAGCTCTCAAATTTCAACTTCTCAAAACTCAAATTCTCAAACTCAAATATCACAAATTTCATTTTCTCAAATTTCAACTTCTCAAATCACAAATTCTCAAACTCAAATATCTCAAATTTCAACTTAGCAAAACTCAAATTCTCATACTCAAATTCTCAAACTCAAATATCTCAAATTTCAACTTCTCAAATTTTCAAACTCAAATATCTCAAATATTATTATCAAAACTCAAATATCTCAAATTTCAACTTCTCAAAACTCAAATTCTCAAACTCAGATATCTCAAATCTCAAATTCTCAAACTCAAATATCAAGCTCTCAAATTTCAACTTCTCAAAACTCAAATTCTCAAACTCAAATATCTCAAATTTCAACTTCTCAAATTCTCAAACTCAAATATCTCAAATTTCAACTTCTCAAATTTTCAAACTCAAATATCTCAAACTCAAATATCTCAAACTCAAATATCTCAAATTTCAACTTCTCAAACTCAAATATCTCAAATTTCAACTTCTCAAATATCTCAAACTCAAATATCTTAAATTTCAACTTCTCAAATATCTCAAACTCAAATATCTCAAACTCAAATATCTCAAATTTCAACTTCTCAAAACTCAAATTCTCAAATCACAAATTTTCAAACTCAAATATCTCAAATTTCAACTTCTCAAAACTCAAATTCTCAAATCACAAATTCTCAAACTCAAATATCTCAAATTTCAACTTCTCAAATTCTCAAACATAAATATCTCAAATTTCAACTTCTCAAACTCAAATATCTCAAATTTCATTTTCTCAAATTTCAACTTCTCAAATCACAAATTCTCAAACTCAAATATCTCAAATTTCAACTTAGCAAAACTCAAATTCTCATACTCAAATTTTCAAACTCAAATATCTCAAATATTATTCTCAAAACTCAAATATCTCAAATTTCAACTTCTCAAAACTCAAATTCTCAAACTCAAATATCTCAAATCTCAAATTCTCAAACTCAAATATCAAGCTCTCAAATTTCAACTTCTCAAAACTCAAATTCTCAAACTCAAATATCACAAATTTCATTTTCTCAAATTTCAACTTCTCAAATCACAAATTCTCAAACTCAAATATCTAGCTCTCAAATTTCAACTTCTCAAAACTCAAATTCTCAAACTCAAATATCACAAATTTCATTTTCTCAAATTTCAACTTCTCAAATCACAAATTCTCAAACTTAAATATCTCAAATTTCAACTTAGCAAAACTCAAATTCTCATACTCAAATTCTCAAACTCAAATATCTCAAATTTCAACTTCTCAAATTTTCAAACTCAAATATCTCAAATATTATTATCAAAACTCAAATATCTCAAATTTCAAATTCTCAAACTCAAATATCTCAAATTTCAACTTCTCAAATATCTCAAACTCAAATATCTCAAATTTCAACTTCTCAAATATCTCAAACTCAAATATCTCAAATTTCAACTTCTCAAAACTCAAATTCTCAAATCACAAATTTTCAAACTCAAATATCTCAAATTTCAACTTCTCAAATTTTCAAACTCAAATATCTCAAATATTATTATCAAAACTCAAATATCTCAAATTTCAACTTCTCAAAACTCAAATTCTCAAACTCAGATATCTCAAATCTCAAATTCTCAAACTCAAATATCAAGCTCTCAAATTTCAACTTCTCAAAACTCAAATTCTCAAACTCAAATATCTCAAATTTCAACTTCTCAAATTCTCAAACTCAAATATCTCAAATTTCAACTTCTCAAATTTTCAAACTCAAATATCTCAAACTCAAATATCTCAAACTCAAATATCTCAAATTTCAACTTCTCAAACTCAAATATCTCAAATTTCAACTTCTCAAATATCTCAAACTCAAATATCTTAAATTTCAACTTCTCAAATATCTCAAACTCAAATATCTCAAACTCAAATATCTCAAATTTCAACTTCTCAAAACTCAAATTCTCAAATCACAAATTTTCAAACTCAAATATCTCAAATTTCAACTTCTCAAAACTCAAATTCTCAAATCACAAATTCTCAAACTCAAATATCTCAAATTTCAACTTCTCAAATTCTCAAACATAAATATCTCAAATTTCAACTTCTCAAACTCAAATATCTCAAATTTCATTTTCTCAAATTTCAACTTCTCAAATCACAAATTCTCAAACTCAAATATCTCAAATTTCAACTTAGCAAAACTCAAATTCTCATACTCAAATTTTCAAACTCAAATATCTCAAATATTATTCTCAAAACTCAAATATCTCAAATTTCAACTTCTCAAAACTCAAATTCTCAAACTCAAATATCTCAAATCTCAAATTCTCAAACTCAAATATCAAGCTCTCAAATTTCAACTTCTCAAAACTCAAATTCTCAAACTCAAATATCACAAATTTCATTTTCTCAAATTTCAACTTCTCAAATCACAAATTCTCAAACTCAAATATCAAGCTCTCAAATTTCAACTTCTCAAAACTCAAATTCTCAAACTCAAATATCACAAATTTCATTTTCTCAAATTTCAACTTCTCAAATCACAAATTCTCAAACTTAAATATCTCAAATTTCAACTTAGCAAAACTCAAATTCTCATACTCAAATTCTCAAACTCAAATATCTCAAATTTCAACTTCTCAAATTTTCAAACTCAAATATCTCAAATATTATTATCAAAACTCAAATATCTCAAATTTCAAATTCTCAAACTCAAATATCTCAAATTTCAACTTCTCAAATATCTCAAACTCAAATATCTCAAATTTCAACTTCTCAAAACTCAAATTCTCAAATCACAAATTTTCAAACTCAAATATCTCAAATTTCAACTTCTCAAAACTCAAATTCTCAAATCACAAATTCTCAAACTCAAATATCTCAAATTTCAACTTCTCAAATTCTCAAACATAAATATCTCAAATTTCAACTTCTCAAACTCAAATATCTCAAATTTCAACTTAGCAAAACTCAAATTCTCATACTCAAATTTTCAAACTCAAATATCTCAAATATTATTCTCAAAACTCAAATATCTCAAATTTCAACTTCTCAAAACTCAAATTCTCAAACTCAAATATCTCAAATCTCAAATTCTCAAACTCAAATATCAAGCTCTCAAATTTCAACTTCTCAAAACTCAAATTCTCAAACTCAAATATCACAAATTTCATTTTCTCAAATTTCAACTTCTCAAATCACAAATTCTCAAACTCAAATATCTCAAATTTCAACTTAGCAAAACTCAAATTCTCATACTCAAATTCTCAAACTCAAATATCTCAAATTTCAACTTCTCAAATTTTCAAACTCAAATATCTCAAATATTATTATCAAAACTCAAATATCTCAAATTTCAACTTCTCAAAACTCAAATTCTCAAACTCAGATATCTCAAATTCTCAAACTCAAATATCAAGCTCTCAAATTTCAACTTCTCAAAACTCAAATTCTCAAACTCAAATATCTCAAATTTCAACTTCTCAAATTCTCAAACTCAAATATCTCAAATTTCACCTTCTCAAATTTTCAAACTCAAATATCTCAAACTCAAATATCTCAAATTTCAACTTCTCAAATTCTGAAACTCAAATATTATTCTCAAATCTCAAATTCTCAAACTCAAATATCTTAAATTTCAACTTCTCAAACTCAAATATCTCAAATTTCAACTTCTCAAAACTCAAATTCTCAAACTCAAATATCTCAAATTTCAACTTAGCAAAACTCAAATTCTCATACTCAAATTCTCAAACTCAAATATCTCAAATTTCAACTTAGTAAAACTCAAATTCTCATACTCAAATTTTCAAACTCAAATATCTCAAATATTATTCTCAAAACTCAAATATCTCAAATTTCAACTTCTCAAAACTCAAATTCTCAAACTCAAATATCTCAAATCTCAAATTCTCAAACTCAAATATCAAGCTCTCAAATTTCAACTTCTCAAAACTCAAATTCTCAAACTCAAATATCACAAATTTCATTTTCTCAAATTTCAACTTCTCAAATCACAAATTCTCAAACTTAAGTATCTCAAATTTCAACTTAGCAAAACTCAAATTCTCATACTCAAATTCTCAAACTCAAATATCTCAAATTTCAACTTCTCAAATTTTCAAACTCAAATATCTCAAATATTATTATCAAAACTTAAATATCTCAAATTTCAACTTCTCAAAACTCAAATTCTCAAACTCAGATATCTCAAATCTCAAATTCTCAAACTCAAATATCAAGCTCTCAAATTTCAACTTCTCAAAACTCAAATTCTCAAACTCAAATATCTCAAATTACAACTTCTCAAATCTCAAATTCTCAAACTCAAATATCTCAAATTTCAACTTCTCAAATTTTCAAACTCAAATATCTCAAATTTCAACTTCTCAAATTCTGAAACTCAAATATTATTCTCAAATCTCAAATTCTCAAACTCAAATATCTTAAATTTCAACTTCTCAAAACTCAAATTCTCAAACTCAAATATCTCAAATTTCAACTTCTCAAAACTCAAATTCTCAAACTCAAATATCTCAAATTCTCAAACTCAAATATCTCAAATTTCAACTTCTCAAACTCAAATATCTCAAATTTCAACTTAGCAGAACTCAAATTCTCAAACTCAAATATCTCAAATTTCAACTTCTCAAATTCTCAAACATAAATATCTCAAATTTCAACTTCTCAAATTCTCAAACTCAAATATCTCAAATTTCAAATTCTCAAACTCAAATTTTCAAACTCAAATATCTCAAATATTATTCTCAAACTCAAATATCTCAAATTTCAACTTAGCAAAACTCAAATTCTCAAACTCAAATATCTCAAATTTCAACTTCTCAAACTCAAATTCTCAAACTCAAATATCTCAAATTTCAACTTCTCAAATTCTCAAACTCAAATATCTCAAACTCAAATATCTCAAATTTCAATTTCTCAAACTCAAATATCTCAAATTTCAACTTCTCAAATTCTCAAACACAAATATCTCAAATTTCAACTTCTCAAATTTTCAAACTCAAATATCTCAAATATTATTCTAAAACTCAAATATCACAAATTTCATTTTCTCAAATTTCAACTTCTCAAATCACAAATTCTCAAACTCAAATATCTCAAATTTCAACTTCTCAAATTCTCAAACATAAATATCTCAAATTTCAACTTCTCAAATTCTCAAACTCAACTATCTCAAATTTCAACTTCTCAAAACTCAAATTCTGAAATCTCAAATCACAACTTCTCAAATCTCAAGTCACAAATTCTCAAACTCAAATATCTCAAATTTCAAAATATCAACCTTTCGGGGATACAGGATCCCCGAAAGGTTGATATTTTGAAATTTGCTGTGATGCTTGCTGTTATGTTTTTCCATAAAGTGTTCTTTCATAAAGTGTAATTTATTATTCTGTAGGTACAGCGATTAGCTATTAATATAAATAAAACTAGCAAAGTTAACCGATCACTCTGTCTTCTCCCAATTTATTACGAATGAATAGGCGCAGTGGATTTAATACGTATGGATAATACTTTCTCGCTCGCACACCGACTATCTGTTTCATTCATAGCAACTAAAGAAGTACAAATTATTTTCTAACAAAAGATTGGCGGGAAGTATGTTGCACAAAACTGGTTTTAAGAGGGCGTGGTTTTCGCTGTGGTTACAAGTTGGGTGCAAGCGATTTTAGCCTTATAGGTGGTTCACCGGCAATGTCGCCCATTGTACATAAGTACACTTTTCATACAGGGGGGGAGGGGTCGTGGGGGTCATGACCTCCCCAAAAATCGTACACATCTAATAGAGAAACTTCAACAAAAAATAGACAATTAACGAAATTTTTTAACAAATTAGTAAATTCCTGCTTAAAACGGCTAAACAATGAAATCAAAAATAGATAGGTTTTGATATTTAATTTTCTGTGAAATAAATTCTAATTTGCTAACTGGTGAAGTTGTGCAGTTGACACTTTTGCGGCATAGCAATTGATTTTGACGCCTTAAGTGAATTGCATAAGGTCGATTATAATTGTTTATATTCTATTCTAATATCTCCTGTATCGTGGGTACAGTTTACAAACATACATGGCACATGAACAGACACGATGGCAATAGGCTTGTCCCCTATTACATGGGACTTTTTAATGGCATCCGCGAAATATGGGTGTACAACTTCCTCTGCCGAACCCTTCGAGGAATACAGGCGTGATGTTCTGTTACAGGAAGGTTCACGTGAGTGGCAGTCTCACGGCCTGGCAGACATCAATCGTCTGTACGAGCGAATATCACAAGCGACACTCGACGGTGACGTCATCATTGACGACAGACATCACCTCACCATCGGGAAACGACTCATGATGGCCGACAGGTACGTTTTTACAATAAAGTAAAATCTGATCATATGTAACATCCCTTACTTCTTTGGCTCACACTTACGAGCGACGCCTTATGAGAGCGCCGCCTGGCAGTAGCGACGCTTTAGGAAAGCGACTCGACTAGTGGGAGCGACGCATTGTGAGAGCGACGCCTAGATGGAGCGACGCCAATCCGGAGCGACACCTGGCGGGAGCGATGCTTGGTAGGAGCGACGCCTTGTGATAGCGACGCCAATTAGGAGCTACGCCTAGGTGGGAGCGACGCCAACTCGGAGCGACGCCAATACGGAGCGACGCCTAGGTGGAGCGACGCCAATTCGGAGCGACACCTACTGGAAGCGACGCCTAGATGGCGCGACGCTTGGTAGCAGCGACGACTTGTGATAGCGATGCCTAGGTGGAGCGACGCCTAGCGGGAGCGATGCTAGGCAGGAGCGACGCCTTGTGAGAGCGGCGCCAATTGGGAGCGACGCTTAGATGTATCGATGCCAATTCAGAGCGACGCTTAGATGGAGCGACGCCTAACGGGAGCGATGCTTGTTAGGAGCAACGCCTAGTGAGAGCGACGCCTACAGGGAGAGACGCCTAGATGGAGCGACGCTTGATAGGAGCGACGCTTAGTGGGAGCGAAGCCTCGTGAGATCGACGCCTAGAGGGAGCGACGCCTTGAGAGAGCGACGCTTAGTGGGAGCGAAGCCTCGTGAGATCGACGCCTAGAGGGGCGACGCCATGTGAGAGCGACGCTTAGTGGGAGCGACGCCTCGTGAGATCGACGCCTAGTGGGAGCGACGCTATGTGAAATCGACGCCACTTAGGAACGACGCCTTGTGAGAGCGACGCCTAGAGGGAGCGACGCTTAGCAGGAGCGACGCGTTGTGATAGCGACGCCTAGTGAGAGCGACGACAATTCGGAGCGACACCTACTGGGAGCGATGCCTAGGTGGAGCGACGCCAATTCGGAGCGACGCCAATTCGGAGCGACGCCTAGTTGGAGCGACGCCTTGTGAGAGCGACGCCAATTCGGAGAGACGCCTTGTGAAAGCGACGCCTAGTGGGTGCGACGCCTATATGGAGCGACGCCAATTCGGAGTGAGGCCTTGTGAGAGCGACGCCTAGATGGAGCGACGCCAATTCGGAGTGACGCCTGAATTGGAGCGACGCCTAGGTGGAGCGACGCCAATTCGGAGTGACGCCTAGTGGGTGCGACGCCTTGTGAGAGTGACGCCACTTAGGAGCGACGTATGGTGAGAGCGACGCCTAGATGGAGTGACGCCAATTCGGAGTGACGCCTTATGAGAGCGACGCCAATTGGGAACGACGCCTAGATGGAGCGACGCCAATTCGGAGCGACGCCTAGGTGGCTCGACGCCAAAACGGAGCGACGCCTAGTGGGTGCGACGCCTTGTGAGAGTGACGCCAATTGGGAGCGACGCCTAGCGGATGCGATGCTTGGTAGGAGCGACGCCTAGAGGGAGCGATGCGTAGCGGGAGCGATGATTAGTGGGAGCGACGCCAATACGGAGCGACGCGTAGTGGGAGTGACGCCTAAGTGGAGCGATGCCAATTTTGAGCGACGCCTAGTGGGAGCGACGCCTAGCGGGAGCGATGCTTGGTAGGAGCGACGCCTAGATAGAGCCACGCCTAGAGGGAGCGACGCCTTGAGAGAGCGACGCTTAGTGGGAGCGACGCCTCGTTAGATCGACGCCTAGTGGGAGCGACGCCGTGTGACATCGACGCCTTATGAGAGCGACGCCTAGAGGGAGCTACGCCTTGTGAGAGCGACGCTTAGTGGGAGTGACGCCTTGTGAGAGCTACGACTAGAGGGAGCGACGCTTTGTGAGAGCGATGCCAATTGGGAGCGATGCTTTGTGAGACCGACGCCTAGTAGGAGCGGCATCTTGTGGGAGCGACGGCTGGTGGGAGTGACGCCTTGTGGGAGCGATGCCTTGTGAGAGCGACGCCTTATATCTTATAATAAATTTTATTGTTTACAGAATGGGCTACCCGTACATCGTGGTAATCGGCAAGGCCTCCCTCGAGTCACCGGCGAGATATGAAGTGTACCAGAGTAGTGACGTCACCACTAGTGTACAACTACTTACTGAGAGCGAATTGATTGGTTTGTTAGCAGACACAGCTACTGACGACAGTGAAAAAATAAAGACTAATGCTTAGAATAAGTTTCTGTTTCAATTATACCCTCCAGTCATAAAAGTCAGAAAAGTCGAAACAAGAAAAAAGTAAGATCATGTTCTTAGTGTACCGAACTATCATTACGGTGTATCGGTTTATGTTTCAGGTCCGAGTCGTAAAAGTCGAGAAAGTAAGGATTTATTATAGTGATAGATAAGTCTCTCCTAGAGTCACCAGCGAGTTATGATTTGTGTCACTTAAACGACTCCACTTTTGTTTCTGTATATCAGCGCCACCTACCGGGTCCAACTATATAGCTAAGAAATATTCAATTGACACTATAAGTACTTTTTTTTATCGAAATCGAAAAACCAGTTTATGAAAAAAAAATCGCGAATTTTATATATTGCGCAAGGTCCCAGGTAATAGGGGACGAGCCTATTGCCATCTACCGGGCATACTTTCAGACTCCGAGCTGCTATTGAGAATTTTACATACAAAAAAACCCAATAAAACTTTACCCGAGCCGAGAATCGGACCCAGACCGAAGACCTCGCCTATGACCACTAGACCATAGAGGCATTCATAAAAAATATAGACCCTATTGTCCCCACGGATGCGTCAAAACCAAATTGTCCAATGGGTTTGGTGACCCGTAGACCTAGACCCCGGTAGGTCGGTCATCGTGGCCAGGTTGAGCCTGTCTAGAGGGCAGACAGACCATCGGATAGTTATCCTGTCATCCACGTGACATCATTTAAGATAGTCAAAAAATAACATTTCAACTGAGGTAAAAATGCTTCACGCTTCATATTCATTAGTGGTAGGCAGGACACGAACCGGCAATCCCGAACGTATCACTGGCAGCGGCGTGCTCAGAGTTTTTAGACAGGGTAGGCAGAAAATTTAATTTTTTTGAAAATTTTTCTTCCTGTAATAATTAAATTTGAAAATTTGTATGTAACAAACCCTCAATTACAATACTACCTTTTTCATTTTATATTACATTCCTAATTATTATAGTGAATGCACACTTACTGGTACATGTATTGAGGCCGAGGTTCAATTACTACACGGAAACGTAGTCCATCTAGAAGTAGAATACCAGATTGACATTGGCTTATGGCAAAATATTACTAACGAAATAGAAGATTCTTGGTGATCCTAATGAATGTCAACGCTTTGAATGTGAATTTTTTTGCTTCAAGCCGACAAAACGACGATGGTAAAAGATATTTTTCTCAGTCTATGTTTTTTCGGAAAAATAATAGTGGTGGACCACTAGACCAAAAAGACAGATTAAAAGCAAAAAAAAAAAAATGTCATTTTGACATCGTGATATGACACTGAAAAATGACACCTCACCAAAGTGTCTATTAACAGTACATGTCTGCTTAAACCATCAAAAAAATACAGCCGTGATAGTATATTATACTACAATCACAAATCCATTAGTCAATCGCAGTGATTATGACAGGGGGTCACAGATGTTGGTCAACGACTCTGTTCCGGCGAGTGTTGCGGTTGCGACGGTGTCACAAGGTCGAACACGTCGAGGTTCACCGACTAGCTGTACAGAGGCCCTAGTGTAAGTATCTTTTGACAAATTCGATTTACTACATCGAACGCGTTCGGCGCTCCGATTGGTCCGTTTCGTGCTCTCCACCAATCGGAGCGGCGAAATCCAATTAAAATGTGATTGTACAACAATACGTCTCTGCCTAACCCTTCGGGGAATACAAGAGTGATGGTATTTCTATTATGGGACTCACGCGCACAGCCTAGGACGAGTTGACGGATTTAGGTATCTCACTATTCTTAAAGACTGTCCTAGATATCCGATTCACGGAGGGGACATGATTTGTAAAGAACGGTCACCCACCCGACACTTGACCGCGGCATTGTTCCTTAACCTCGTGGATCAATTGATCTGCGCAGTAGCCGTGTAGCCTCGGAGCGACAGATCATTGTGTATATAGGTACTTATATCACTACATATTATAAAACAAAGTCCCCACCGCGTCTGTCTATCTGAACGCGACAAACTCAAAAACGACTGAACGAATTTTCATACAGTTTTCACAAATAGACGGAGTGATTCATGAGGAAAGTTTGGGTGCATAATTCGTTAAGGTTTTGTTTAAATTGGCTGAAATATGCCCATGATAGTTGAAGATGTCGGAATAAATCATGCCGACTGGGAGTTTTACTGGCGTGCGCCGAGTAAATGCTCGACGTAAGGCTGATACGACACTACGACAGAAAAAATATGTAGGCGTATATGCTCTGCTACCCGTGCGAAGCCGGGGCAGCTCACTAGTATATTATATTAAATATTCTACAGACGGTGACCGTTCTACGTGAAGTAAAGATGTTAGAACGTGCACTGAATTTAGAAATAAACTGTTAGGTTTTACTTTGCAGCTTTAAAATAGACTTTAGTTCGTTGGAGTAGAGTTTAAAGTCGGACAAACCGTGCGCGATGCAAATTTTGACCAAAATCAGCGTAAAACGGTATTACAAATAGAAGGCGCTTTCTCATTGCTTTTTACAAACAAATAGGTATACTAGTTATGCCCGTGACTGCGTACGCGCAGTTTTTTTTTTATACTAACTTTGAAACCCCATTTCACCCCCTTGAGTTTAGGAAATTACCTTTCTCTGCGTATGACTACATCCTGTAAAGCATCTAAATTTCAAGTTTGTAGGATCCTGAGATTTTGAGTCTGTCAGTGAATGAGTGGTGACGCCTCATTGGCCTATTGATCGCAAGCGTGACTGCTGACCGTGAGACCCTGGGTTCGATTCCCGGGTCATCATCATCATCAGCCAGAAGACGTCCACTGCTGAACGAAGGCCTCCCCAAAGGGGGGGTTTGCCCGATTCCCGGGTCGCCAAAGTGTTATTGGTTTTTCTGTATGGAAATTCTCAATAGCAGCCTGGAGTTTGGAACTGTGCCCAGTAGATGGATATAGGCTCGCCACCTATTACATGGGACTCAATAACGATATCGGCGAAATGTGGGTGTACATTAGTACACCTCTGCCTATCCCTTCGGGAAATAAGAGCGTGATGCTACAAATGAGGGGTTTTCGCTTTTAAAGAATAATAGCTGTTGTCCGCGCGCTTTGCTCGCGTGGAAGTCCTATTTTATGCGTGTCTATTCATCAGGCAGCGATTCAAGATCATCAACATGCAACGACAGTTTATAAACAAACTTTCATCCCCCATTTATCCCCTTAGTGTTATAATTTTCGAAAATCTTTAAAAACGTGTTTCTTAATTTTTTATCGAAAGCCTAAGATCTATTTTTATTGACAAAATTACAAAATTAATGGAATTTCATCCCCTATTTTATCTCTTTAAGGATGGAATTTCCAAAAGTCCCTTCTTAGTGGCTGCTTACGACCTAAAAGGAACGTATCTACTGTCAAAATTTCAAGTTTCCAGCTCTAACAGTTTAGGTTGTATGGTGATAGATCAGTCATTCAGACAGAACAAGTCTTTTTGTATATATACATAGATATACAACACATAGATATACAACACATAGATATACAACACATAGATATCATCGTATCTATTTATGTAGGTAACGATTTTTTACACTTTTTCTTTATGACACCAAACTAATTGGTTAAATGGACGAAACGAAAGAATTGTTTGAAGATTATTGTGATGTAGGACCGTTACTTACACACAGGACGTTAAGTAGTTGGTCCCGGGTGTCATAAGAAAACCTATGACGACAAGGGATCCAGGTTTCAAGTCAGGGGGGGGTCACATAGTTGAAGTTTAATCAGGACAGACATTCGATTACAATAATAAATCTAATTAAAATGAAATATTATTTTTCATACCAAGTATTTATTTTATTAAATTGATCAGTGCGATTAGAAAAAATATCAGTGGTCGACCTAGACCCAGCCCAAGGGGGTCATGACCCCAATGACCCCCTGGATCCGCCCTTGTATGAAGATCGTTACGGGCAGTGAGAAGTCAGAAAATCTTTCGTTAAGACTATAGTTTAGCTAAAGGTTTTCATACAAAATGCATGTTAACGATTTTACCCCACTAAACATGAGCTGATTTTTTTATATGTTATAGACACAAGTAGAAACTATATCGTCACGTTTTTGTTTTTTTTTTTTATATTGTTTATAGATTGAGAAATAATTAATCCTTAAAATGCGTTTCATCTCATGATAATTATTAAATATAATCAAAATTTTGCAAAAAACAATTCGTGTCGACCTAGTTTATAATCTGACAAAACGATAGAGACCAAAATGAAATTAATTCGTTAAGATTTCGATGTAAGAAACGTTAACGCCCAAACACCTATTTTGCGCGTATTTCAAGACAATTTTGTCAGAAGCCGGCAGCTCAACGATACTCTTAAGTTTAGTTTACTGTTCGCAGATTAGATTTTCGCACGGTACAAAATATTTGTACAACCAACTGATCTTTGTCGTAAGATTTATGTCTATAAACGCATTAACGATACAGTACAAAATTGTAGCGTGTAGCTAAGATATTAAAAAAATAACTTATGTATATCTCCCAGTAATTGTGTGTCGGAGGTCAGATGTCAGTCGCGTTGTACAATACTGATATTCAGTCGCATCTGGTTAGACCGGGAGACGACTACAAAATAGGCAAAAAAAAGAGAGACTCCATCATCATGTCCATGCGTTGTACCATTTCTGCCTTCCATCCTGACGAGCACATGTTCGCAAGCGTCTGCTGGGCGTAAGATCCCGGAGTCAATTCTTAGAACGAGCAAAATAACATAACATAGCATCACACCTATATTCCCCGAACAGTTTAGCAGAGGTGTACTAATGTACACTCACATTTCGTCGATGCTGTTATTGAGTCCCACGTAATAGGGGGCGAGCCTATTGCCATCTAATGGGCACAGTTCCAGACTCCGTTACTGAGAATTCCCGTACGGAAAACCCCAATAATATTTGCGACCATAAAACCATAGAGGCAGTCGAGCAAAATGTTATCAAGATTTTTTTTTATGAAATTCTCAGTAGCTGCGTCTGGAATACCCCAATATTCCCCAATATGAGCCTTAATATCATTGGCGAAATCTAGGTGTACAACAGTACATCTCTAACGTAACTTTAGCATAATGATGGTTTGAGGTTATGGGCCCTTCTTTCATAACCGCTCGATTGCTCTCGATTTCAAGAAAACCGTCGAACTTTGCTCATAAAATTTGACACTATACAGGGCAGGACTTTACGTCCTATAAAATAGAGTTTAGACTCATTTAACAAAAAATAAAATTTGGCAACGATTATTGCCAAAAGCAAAGTTCGAAGGTTAGTAATTGGCAACGATCATTGCCAGAAGCAAGCGACCAAATAAAGAAGCCAAGAAATGTAAGTTCTTATAGTATCTTAAACACCCTCAGTAACGTCTTCATCATATGCGGAGCTCCCAAGATCTCCAGTGGAAGACGCTGTTGTCCTCTGGAGCGTAACACTACGACCTGAGGCAAGGCGATGACCGGCGACCGGTGACCCTCCAGATAACGTCATTGACTGCAATCATTCAATCAGACGGGGATGCAGGAACGTCACGTGTGTCGCCTGTCTCTAAGCTACCAGCGTCTGCGTACTGATGAGACCTTTTAGCGGGGTCAGGGGTTTTTGACGTTGATTGTCGTGACCGATAAGTCAGAAATGTATGAAAAAATTGTGCGCGCGCATTTATGCGAATTTCTGTCGTAAACGCGCGCACATATAGTAATATGACGGCTGCCTGATTGGTCTAGTGGCCGCTGAGCCGCTGAGCGTGAGGTCCTGGGGTCGATACCTGGATTGGGCAATGTTATTGGGGTTTTCAGTAAAAAAAAGTAAAAGCCTGGTGTTCGGAAATGTGCGCGGTAAACAGTACTTATACGCGGTTTGTTTAGGTACTTAAATAAAGGTAAACAATCTTGATGTGACTTTTTACACAAACACATATTAAACAAATAAACTACTGCTTAAACTAGTGGTTCAATTGATTTGGTAATCGTTATTGTTGTTTTACATTGGTTTTTAGTCGCGTTTTATTTTTAAACTGAGTTTTTAAACAAAAAATATTAAAAAGACACATCAAGATCAACAAAACAAGTATAGTATCATCAACGAAATATAGTTGTAGGTCATATACTATACTCCTGCCTAACACTTTGGGGAATACAGCCGTGATGCTATATAATATGTATGTATAACAGTACAGTTGTACAACCAACAAGATTTGTTTTGCAGACATTGCAACATTAAACCACTGGCAGTTAATAATTAATGACGGTCTCAATGAAACGCCCTCTATGAATTCAACAAGCAAACTTTAATTCGGACAGATCAAGTACACGAAAAATAAAATATTGCGTCGACCATATGATTTCCATGTAACGAAACCATAGCGCGATTCAGACGGGTGGTACAACGCCATCTAGTTACAAAATCGGAACTAAAACTAAATTACATTTGCAAACTTGTACAGGCAGACCGGTTTTACTAATTCGATTAATTAACTTTCTCGTTAAGGATATTGACTTTTGATCAATAATTTTGATCTCATAATATATTACATGCTGCACAAAAGTCGCTTAGCTAGGTCTCATTTATAGAAAAAATCGTTAATAGTAAAAATAAAATTAATCTGCCTGCCTTTTCCCAACTACATTGGGGTCGGCTTCCAATCTAACCGGTTGCGACTGAATATCAGTATTTTATACGGAGCGACTGCCATCTGACCTCTGTCACACAATTACTGGGAGACACTGATACTGTAAGGTCAAATTCAAATTCAAATTCAAAATTCATTTATTCAAAATAGACTACTACTAGTGCTTTTTGAACGTCAAACATATTATAGACGGAACTAATACGCCCGCCCTTGACCAGACTGGTCTCTTCTTGGTCAGACTGGTTGTCAAATTTTTTCAGTCAGCGAACGAGAAGAAATATTGTAACCATTGATTTTTGCATTTTCTATAAGTACCGATTTCGTTTCGCAGTCCCGCTTTTCTTCCATTAACGTACCGATATTTTAAAAAACGGATCTGGCAACACTGGTCCTCGGACGCAAATGTATCGTCTCGGTACAGGCTTTTGGACTCAATTCACAGACTAATAGCTGTGTTCATTACCTAAATGTACAGTTTCGTGTAAATAACGGACACTTTCACAGAACTGTTGTTAGAAGTAATTATGAACAATATTTGCAGAGATTTTTATTCAAATATGAAGTTTTTGAGTCGTTAACTTTGATGAGAAGTAAGTTAAATGGCGCCGTATGGTCTATAAAGAAGCCATTAACTTATTTCTTACTTTAAGAGGTTGAAGTTTAATCATGTTTGTCATATAATATACTTATCACTACATATTATAAAACAAAGTCCCCCTGCCGCGTCTGTCTGTCTGTTCGCGATAAACTCAAAAACTACTAAACGGATTTTCATGCGGTTTTCACCAATAGACAGAGTGATTGATTCACAAGGAAAGTTTGAGTGTATATTTCGTTAAGCTTTTGTGTAAATTGGCTGAATTATGACGATGATAGTTGAAGATGCATGATTTTGTATGTTGTATTACCGAAACATGTACTTTCATGATTGTATGTAAATAAATATAATAATATAATATTTGATTGATTGATTGAACATTTTTGATTGAAGACCAACCACCTGCCATGTTATCTCAATTTAAACATGTTCTCCTATCTCTGGACACGAATGGAAAAAGCCTGTATACTAGGCTTGCCAACCGTCCTGTTTTCCCAGGACATGTCCTGCTTTTTGGAGTGTCCTGGGTTGTCCTGGATAGTTATTAAGTAGCATCCTGGGTTTTTTTAAGAGTCCTCGTAAGGTCCCGTGTTTTATTATTCTCGCGCCGCTACTGCCTCGAACCTTACGTTTAATCATCGGCGTTATTTTATCATTTTATAATCTAATCCTTCATTTCATTTCTTATCCTACTAATATTATAAATGTGAAAGTTTGTTAGGATGGATGGATTAGTTTGTTACTCTTTCACGCAAAAACGACTAAACAGATTTTGTTGAAATTTGGAGTGGAGATAGCTTATACCCTGGATTAACACATAGGCTACTTTTTATCCCGGAAAAATATACGGGTTCGTAAACCACGCGGGCGAAGCCGCGAGCGGAAGCTAGTATTATATAATTTAGTATAAATAATTTCATTAAACATTGTAATTGCTATTAATTCAGTTTCATTGAAACTGTTTTGTTATACTTTTCTTATACTGTGTCCTGTTTTAATACCGAAATGTCCTGGCATTTCCACTTTCAAATCCTAGTTTTCAGAATTTAGGGATGGCAACCCTACTGTATACTAATGTAAATAAATCCGGATGCGCGGATGTTATTCTGAAACGGTTGCACCGTTTTTAATTAAAACTTTTTGCTGCCATTTTGTGAGACGCGATCAGGTACCTATGTACCAACATTAAAACGGGTTCTTATGAAGTTATTGACCTTAAGTTGCAGTGTTTTGATTTAACGTTTATTGAATCCATTTCAAAGAAAGCAAAATAACATTCAGAATAAGTCTACAAACTTTAAATATGCCAAATAGGTTATATATGTAGGATGCAGGCCCGAAATAGATATGGTACTGTTGTATTTTCCAAAATTCAACCCCTAAGGACGTGAAATAGGGGTTCAGTTTCACACGCACACGCATACGCACACGCACACGCACACGCACACGCACACGCACACGCACACGCCCACGCCCACGCACACGCAAACGCACACACAAATACTCATACACACATAAATCTGCTAGTAAAATTTATCATATAATTTCTAGCAGGGTCAGGTAATGCAGGGCACTAACTGTACTATGTTTTAACAGACAAACGTAACAACACTAGCTAACATGGGCACCGAACCTAGACCTCTTTCGAATTAGAAATACGACAACTAACCACGACGCCATCAAGTTTTAAAAATACGTGTAAAAGTGATTGAAAAATCCTAATTTCAAAATAAACAAAATAAATAATTTCATTTCATTTCTCATAGTCTGAACTTTGACACTGTTGAAATGTGAATTTGCTTTATCTTCATAAAAACGATATTAAATAACAAACGTACATCAATGTACATTGTTTACTTTACCTATTTTGTTGGGGTAGGTATTCTAAGAAATACTGATAGGCTAATAACAAAAAATAGATGATCCTACAAAATAATGGAAATGTTTTAAAATTTTGCGAACAGATTTGCATTTTTTAAAACATTGAAATACAATATTTTGTTTTGTGTTACATGCATATTTAATACAAGTCTAACTAAACATAATTAATTACATTGGTAATGCCAAAAGTTTTAATTGGTAAAGTCAAACGGTTGGCGCAGTGGTTGAGAGATCGACTGCTGCGCTATGTGTCGCGGGTTCGATTCCCGCAGGGAACAAATATTTGTATGATCTACAGTTAGTTGTTTCGGGTCTGGGTCTTTGTGTATTTGAATACACACCGTGCCTCGGAAAGCACGTGTCGCCGTTGGTCCTGCGCCTGATCTGTCTCCGGTCGTGTCGTATTGCCGTCCCATCGGACTATGAGAGTGAAGGAATAGAGAGTGCACCTGTGTTTGCGCACACACTTGTGCTCTATAATATCTCCTGCGTAGTTGGCTTATCTCCGGTGAGATTGGCCGCCGTGACCGAAATTCGGTTAGGAGGACATTATTAATGCCAAAAGTATCTCGTGGTCGGCTCCCAGTCTATTATAATAACAAGATGCGGCTTACTGCCTCGTTAGTCTAGTGGCCGCAAGCACTACTGCTGAGCGTGAGGTCCTGCGTTTGATTCCCGGGTCGGGCAGTGTAATTGATTTTTTTGCATAGAAATCCTCAGTAGCATGGAGTCTGGAACTGTAGCCGGTAGATGGCAATAGACTCGCCTTATTACATGGGACTCAATAACGGCATCGGTGAAATGTGGGCGTATATAGTACATCTCTGCTTAACCCTTCGGGGAATACAGGCGTGATGCTATGTTATGTTATGTAGATGCTGAATATCAGTATTTTACAACGCAACTGCAATCCAAGACCCTATACACTGATTGGAAACCTTTTGGTCTTCCATCTTCTCTCTTGTTGGCACAAGCTACATGGGAATCGCTCATACTAGTGTAAAGATTAGCCAGTCAGCAATGACTGACGACACGGTTAGCGCAGTGGCTAAGTAATTAGCTTTCTGCGCTAGGCACGGAACAAATATTTGTATGATCTACAGCTAGTTGTGTCGGGTCTGCTTGTGTGTGCATGTGACGTGTATGTTTGTAAACTGTACCCACGATACAGGAGAAACAATAGAATGGGGCAACTATTTAAAAAAAACGTTGATATCGAGACTTCTAACTAACACAAACCGACCTGGGAACCGAACCTAAGCTGCCACTTACGACTACTATACAAATGAAGCAGTATATTCAATCTAACTTCTCATAAGCCACTACTCTTACGACATGTGAAACAGAAGCGCACGCGCGCACTCAGTGTTATTAAAACGTATGATTGCGCCACACTAGCAAGCGAGTAACAACAGCCTCCAAGCCTTCACACATCTTGAGTAATTTACGCTCACTACTTATAAGCGTAAGCAGAGACATAACATAACATAGCATCTCGCGTGTATTATTTTTCTATAGAATATATCTTTATTTCATGTAAACCAATTACAGGCACTTATGAAATGTCGAGACTCTAGGTGCACAGTTCCAAATAGTTGGTCCTATGGAGAAGAACCGGCGAGAAACTCCATGGATACTCTTTTAAAATAATAGATCTTACAATCTTTGTTTGGAACATTGTTTTGGTAAGAGAATGCGAGAATAATGTAGTTCAATGTGTGAGAAAAAAGAAAACCATTATAAGATTGCCTCTAAATAAGATTGCCATTGCATTTACAAGTAGACCAGTTATTTACTAGCGACCCGTCCCGGCTTCGCATGGGTGCAAATTATTAATGTTTTTATTGAGATTTTTATACAAAAATACCATCCAAATTTCCGACATTCCCGGAGGATTTTCCAATAATTTTCTTTCATACAAATCTCGTAAAAAATCAGCCAAATCGGTCGAGCCGTTCTCAAGTGATGCTCCGTCATACATGTGGCAATTGATTTTTATTTTTATAAATTTAATTCAGTCATCAAAGCCCATATAAATACAATACATTATAAAATGTATGACTATGTATAACAAGATGTATGACTATGTATGTATAACAATAATATTGTAATATCATAAACATTAATTTACATGAATAATCGGCGTCGTGTCGCGCGGTGTCCGGTAACCAAAAATTATCCTTCATGAGTGTTGTATTTCGCGAAGGGTTAGACAGAGGTGTACTATTTTACACCCACATTTCGCTGATTCATTTATTCATTTAATATTTGATTCTAACGTTGCCCCACACTAGGAATAATAGGCTTGATGACTGCATCAAAAATAAATTCTAAAATCTTGTTTGGTAAATAGTTTTCCTTCTAAAAACTCAATAAAACTTAATCTCTCTATCAAAATCTCACATTAAGTATGTCAATGGCAATGAAAAACTATGACGTCACGCCTTAGTATTCCAAACATTTTTAGAACAAAATGTCGTTTTTGACAGTTCATAAAAAGTACCTCAAATGACTAGTAGTCATCTACCGTATTCCTTTATCTAGGTGCCTTTACAAACACAAATATTCACATACACAAACACCCAGACCCGAAACAAGTATCACATCACACAAATATTTGTTCTGTGCGGCAATTAAACCTGCCATACGTAGCACAGTAAGCTTATCGCTTAGCCATTGCGCTAACCGCCCGTCGAGAATTGGAGGAACACCGTGTATTAGTCGGTAAGTCCGATGCATTTCCAAACATTAAAAAAAAGATTATAAAGCTCATTACGCATGCGTGCATCTGTTCTCGAAATGAAATGAAATGATTTAGTTTGCAATTAGGATTTTTCAATCACTTTTACATGTCTTTTTTAAACTAGATGGCGTTGGCATTTCCTGTGATTATCCCTGAGAAGAAACGCCGAAACAAACTCAGTCTATTTTCATAAAACAAAACGTAATTACTCATTTATATTTAAGTACTGATTAATGGCATGATGACGTCATTATAGTTAAATATAAAACATCGCAGTTGCATAAGTAATGAGCTTTATAATGACTTTGATGACTGGTCATGTGGTTGTATGAGCCATGACGACATTAGAACAAAGTGGGCACCATTATTATCCGATTCCTAATCCTAACTAATATTATAAATGCGAAAGTAAGTTTGTTTGTTTGTTTGTTACCTTTTCACGTCTAAACCACTGAACCGATCATCATGAAATTTTGCATGTACGTTGTCAGGGGTACAGAAAAGGACATAGGGTACTTTTCATCCAGAAAAAAATACTGTTCCCGAGAGAAAGAACACTAATTTTCGACGGTCTCAATTGCTTAAGTTGCTTTGTATCGTGGGTGCGTTTACAAACACAAATATTCACATGCACAAACACCCAACCCGGAAAAACTATCTGTAGGTCATATAATTTTTTGTTCCGTGCGGGACTCGAACCCGCGACACGTAGCGCAGCAGTCAATCGTCAACCGTCCCATCAACGTGATATTCTTCGTTCGACCATTACTTGCGTGACGAAGGTTTAAAGTATACTAATTCGTAAAACAAATGGCGAACGATATTTTTTTTTTTTAATTAATCTCAATTTTGTTGACATTACTTGTTAGGGCACTCACTGCCCTATCTCCTGTCATGGAGGGCAATCCGAGAGCAAACGAGCTAGCCCTTTTTTGGGCCGGATAAATTTGAAATTAGCTATCAACACGTAAAGAAATAAAGACATTATATGTTACGGCCCGACTGCGGCTGTAGTACAATAGTCCTACATTAATCATCGCTTTCCGTTGTCACTCCAGACCATTCTGCACATATCCAGACCACTCCGTGCCTCAGAAAGCACGTTAAGTCGCTGCCCCCGTGTGTATTGCCCAAGAGAAGGTGGATGGATTGTGTGAAACATGACATGGTTGACAAGAAAGTGAACTCTGAAATGACGTCTGATAGAGGAGGAGATTAATGGAAGAAAAAGACATAATAAATTCAATCCATTACTGTCCCACTGCTGGGCAAGGGTCTCTTCTCAGACCGAGAAGGGTTAGGCCTTAGTTCACGACGCTGGCCCGGTGCGGGTTGGCGGACTACACACACCGTCAAGAACTTTATGTCACCCTCTCAGGTGTGCAGGTTTCCTCACGATGTTTTCCTTCACCGTAAACGCAAGTGATAATCAAATTCTGATCCGCATATGATTCCGAAAAGTCAGAGGTGCGGGCCGGGTTTGAACCCTCCTGCATGGAAGGCAAGCATTCAACCGCTAGGCTATCATTGGAAAAAGACATATTGTGCTACAAATAATATGGAATAAGGGCAGGAGAATGGAGTTTTGGCTTACTCTCGCCTTGAATGAGATTGTAGAGGAAATGTTTCATACTAGAACTTGAGACAAGGTAAAATAGTTTTAATGCCATTGACATAAGAACTTTGT
The DNA here is from genome assembly GCA_947562105.1 of Shargacucullia verbasci. NCBI lineage: Eukaryota > Metazoa > Arthropoda > Insecta > Lepidoptera > Noctuidae > Shargacucullia > Shargacucullia verbasci. The sequence goes on from OX387309.1 coordinate 297,401, forward strand.
TAAGACACTAGTTATATATAGACTATAGATACGTACGTACTACTTAATGAAATAAAGTCTACACACGTTCCCCTAAGTAATGAAATTAGCACAAAATTTAAAAAATGCACAGGCAACAATCATACCTACGGCTTTGTTGTATTTGCAATGTAAAACTAACAAGTTATAAAGTTGTATGATAATGTGCGAGTTTGTGTGAAGGTGGGTACATTCAAACCAGTTGGGTTATAGGTACTAGTAGTGATTATAAAGAGAGCTGCATATTTGCGACTGTTTTATGGAATTTTAGTATTTATTTGATGAAACCTACATGTATACACGTAGCGAAATTCAAACGCCTATTCTTGGAAAACTATTGGTTAAAATGTAAAATATAAATGACTATGTATTTTTATGTATCCGCAGATACTATTTGTAAAATTAGTCAAGATTTCATACACTTTTTCTTCATTAAATACATCTTATTGATCATGATGATTGTACATACTTCTTCTACTAATGTACTGAACAAGATTGTTCCATAATTATTGTAAAAGAGTATCCATGGTGTTTCTAGCCGGTTTTTCTCCATAGGACCAATTTTTTGGAACCGTGCAACTATAGTCCTATAACGTTTTAAAAATACCTGTAATTGGCTTATTTGCAATGAACGGCATTTTATTTTAATCTAATTTTTATTTTTTCAAAAATTTGTATTTTTCGTCTTCGTGGAGGAGTAGATGATAATGGACGAATGTGAAATTCTGGTTTCGATACCCGGGTCGGCCAAGCGTTATTGCGTTTTTCTATATAGAAATTTTCAATAGCGGCCCGGAGTAAATGGCAATAAACTCGCCCCCTGTAATTCAAATTCAAACCCCAAACTCAATTACATCGGGGCATCGTTGGTGTACAATAGTACACATCTGCCTAAACCTTCTGCGAACTGTTTAACCCTGCGAATTAATCTGACAAATTTTGAGACACAATTGACCCAAAAATTTAGTATTTAAATCGTCTCTTTAATATTATTGTGATTTTTAAACGAACAAATTACCAATCGCACACGACTAAAAGTTGCACAGACAAGTCGTCCATGTGCAACCAGCCTAACCTCAGTAGTGGGGAGACCGCACATACAACTTTTTTTCTTGTTAACCCGCCAGTCGTCGCTTGCGCCTTTTACACAGCGCCCGTGGTTGTGTTGTACAAAATATTGTATTTAAGTTCTCTTTCAAGGTTCGTTGCAACTTATATAAAAGGTAAGTCGGTAATTTTTTGTTTGACTTTGCGATTGTGTTGGTTTGTTAATTACGTTGTTAGTGTTGTGTCGATCGGGTTTTAGTACTACGTTGTTTTTACTTTTTGAGGAAAAAGTTTCGATGCTTTGTAATTTTTTTTTTTATTTGCATTATGATTTTTTTTAGATACTGTGTACTAAATTGGGGTTTTTTGTGTGTTTTTTATAAAAAGTTATGATACAAGGTAGGGATTCATTTAATTTTTAATTTCTTCACATAAATACTTACTTAGATTGATTATTGCTTGTCTTATAAAAACATGTTTTGTAAATGCCCTTTTACATAAAAAAGTAGGCTCAACATTTATGTTAACTTGCATCTTTTGGATATAAAAATCTCCTAAAGAGTCTGAAGTCTTCAAGCGAGTTCAAAATAATAAATTTAAAAATATGTTTATGTATAGATAACGACATCGCAAATGAGGGTGTACAGTAAATCTCTGCCTAACCCTTCGGAGAATATAGACATGATGTTATGTATGTTTAGTACTACAAAATAAGTCAATAAGACAGCCACTCAATATTTATTTTGTACAAATACTACAAAAAGATCTTCTCGATTTTCTTTCTCAACCAATTTATTGTTTTTTTGACTCCCTCTCGTCTGGCGGTTGCAAGTGCGAATGTACAGCTTGAGATCCTGGGTCCGATTCCCGGGATACAAATAACATAACGTAGCATCACGCCTATATTGCCCGAAGTGTTAGGCAGAGTTGTACTATTCCACACCCACATTTCACCGATGCCGGCATTGACTCCCATGTAATAGGGGGCGAGCCTATAGCCATCAACTGGTTACAGTTCCAAACTCCTTGCTACTACTGAGAATTTCTATACAGAAAAAACTGGAATAACATTTTGCTTCACTCCGTAATCAATACCAAAACGTCACGCTCAAAAGTTGCGCTTTCAATTATTAGACCAATGAGGCAATTGGCAATAAAAATATCTCAAAAAAAAATCAAGGACATTCTCATAAGAACTTTTTCCATAGTTAACGACTCAAAATCCAATTATTTACATTAAAATTGTTGGTAAGCCACAAATCTAGCGTAAAGTGTGTTCAACACACAATATAGAGTGTTTCACTTGCATCAAAATCCAATATATATTTTGATTATTTTTTTTATGATTATTTATTTTCGGTCACGCGTTTGGTATGTAGATTGCCTTATCTGAGAACTCATTTTTGTTTTCCCAACTCGTGTGGAACTAGCCTATATTATTTTAAAACAGCTTTAATTACTTCGTGAAGTCGTGTTTATTGTGGGATGGGTGTCGATGTGTGAAGGACGGTCACACATACGAAGATTTACAGCCATATTTAAGGATAAAATGACTAAGAAAAAACCTTTACTTTACCTAATTACATTGGTAATACCAAAAGTATCTCGTGGTCGGCTCCCAGTTTATTATAATAACGAGATGCGACTTACTGTCTCATTGTTCCAGTGGTCCAGCGCGACATCCTGAGTTCGATTCCCAGGTCGGGCAGTGTTATTGGGTTTTTCTGTATGGAAATTCTCAGTAGCAGTAAGGAGTCTGGAACTGTGCCCGGTGGATGGCAATAGGCTCGCTCCCTATTGGCGAAATGTGGGTGTACAAAAGTACACCTCTGCCTAACCCTTCGGGGAATACAAGCGAGATGCTATGTTATGTTTGCGGATAAAATGACACATGTTTAAGGTTATTACCTTACGACGAATATTTTCTATCAATCTCCCGTCTATTTATTTTATCTTAATCTTGCAGATTTATTGATATTTAGCCACAAGCTCCTCTTTGTATCTCAAATCCAGCAGCGAGAATAATTAAGTATATTAAAAACAACATATCATCACGCCTGTATTCCCCGAAGAGTCAGGCAGAGTTGTACTATATTGTAAACATTTCGCCGATGACGTTTTTAATCCTATGCCATAGAAGGCAAGCCTACCGTCTACCTATCAAGCACATTTCCAAACTCCAATATGGTATTGAGAATTTCAGAAAATTCCAATATCACATTGGTGGCCATCCATAAATTACGTCACACGAATTTCATGCTTTTTTGACCCCTCCCCGTCCTTGTCACAGCTGGTCACATTTGTGAGACTCCCCCCTCCTGTGACGTCGCATATTTGCAATTTTATATCCAAAAAATATTAAATTAAAACAGCAGTTCTGAAATTAGTTTCATTTCCATTTATTTGAAATCACGGCGAGGCTCTCAAGGAACTCGCCAACATAACAATTTAATCTTATATTCACACAGATAGAGGATTGGAAATATTTTTAAGTTTTTCGTTATTAGTTCAAATTTCACGTTTTAATACTTAGATATATTAGATTTTGAAATGTAATGTCACGAAACTTAGGACCCCTCCCACCACTTGTCACACGTGTGATGTAATTTATGGATGGCCCCTTGCCTGGGAGTTGAATCCAAGACTTGCAACCATTAGACACAAAAACACAGTTTTATTATCTACAATAAAAAATATTCATTGTATTTAAATTCATTGAATGTTTATTTCTTATGCGCTATGGTACAGTCGAACACGGTTTGACGACAACGTTGTGGCTGCGTGCTGCTGAGCTATGTCGCAGGTTCGATTCCCGCACTAAACAAATATTTTTATGATCTACAGATAGTTGTTAAATCTGGATGTTTTTGCATGTAAATATTTGTGTTTGTAAACGCACCCACGATACAGGAATTATTAATCACGGCACGGTTGGCGCAGTGGCTAACTGATTATCTTTCTGCGCTTCGTGTTGGTTTCGATTCACGCACGGAACAAATATTTGTATGATCTACAGATAGTTGTTTCGGGTCTGGTTGCGTGTGCATGTGACATGTATGTTTGTAAACTGTACACACGATACAGGAGAAATATTAGTGTGGGGTAACGATTTTTTAAAAAGAAAGAAAAGAGATGTGGATTCTATTTAAAAATATGAATTATATTTCTCGAAAGCATACATAATTTTCAGAGAGAGAAAGCATACATAATTTTGACGACACGGTTGGCGCAGTGGCTAAGCGATTAGCTTTCTGCGCTACGTGTCGCGGGTTCGATCCTCGCACGGAACAAATATTTGTATGATCTACAGATAGTTGTTTCGGGTCTGGTTGTTTGTGCATGTGCGATGTATGTTTGTAAACTGTACCCACGACACAGGAGAAATCCTAGTGTGGGGCAATGTTTTTTTAAGAAAAAAAAAAAGAAAAAAAAAGAGAAATCTTCCTTCATATCCGATGACTCTCGTCTCTTTGTTCGACTGTACAAAGCTATAGACAAAAGCCGCTTTTTATAGGTCTCGTACACAATGGAGACACTGAGTTTATTGCACTTATTGAATAAGAAAGTACGATATATACAGGGTGGAATAATCACCTGCATTTACACCTGCATTTTGCAGACCACGATATCAATTAAAAAATATAGTAGGTACCATAACTTTTCACTCAAATATCGGTTTTATTTTCTAATGCAATCTCGATCCTATACAGTTGACCCGAAGCAATCCTAACTAATATTATAAATGCGAAAGTAAGTTTGTTTATTTGTTTGTTTGTTACCTGTTTACGCCTAAACCACTGAACCTATCATCGTGAAATTTTGCATATAGGTATCTACATTGTCAGGGGTACAGAAAAGGACATAGGGTACCTTTCATCCAAAAAAAAGCACTGTTCCCGAGGGAACGAAAAATAACTTTCTTAGGAAGCTAGATGGCGCTACGTGTGATCCGAAAAAAATGCACAGGTTCGTAATCAATGCGGGCGAAGCCGCGGGCGGAAGCTAGTAATTATACAGGGTGTGTCGTAAATAATGGATAACCCTGAAACTGTCGACTAGCCAGATTATTATCTATCATTTACCCTATTTATATCACTATATGCACATGGATGACAAAATTATTGATACTTTTGATATTTTAAATAAAAATCGTACTTTTAGGTAGGTATCGTATGATACCCAAGATCAATTGCTCAACGTGAACGTGAAATTGTTTATTTATTAGAAAAACATCATGAAATGTTAATTTATTATATTTTATTATATCTTAAATATATATATAGTACGTAGTCCTTGTGTGTTATGTAATGTAATATTGCAATTTAAGAGTATTATTTTATTTTTATTTTAAAATAGCTATAACATGTACTTAAAACAAAGCTTTACTCTTTGTAAACCAATATTTGAAGCGTTTCTTGCCGGTCTCTTCTCCATAGGACCAACCCACTTTGGATTCACCAGATCCGTAACGTTTTAAAAGTTTAGCGACTTCGAATTAGCCAAATCGGTGGAGCCGTTCTCAAGTTCTCACTTTTTTCATACACGCGGCAATAGATTTTTATTTATAAAGATTTAAGGTTCTCTCACAAAGAATATACAAACAAATTCACAAATTAAACATTTGGTATCAAATGAAATGTACTCCTTCACCTATAGGACCACACAACTTGCACAATTAATTAACAATTAAGCTAACAACTTATCGTATAATCAAAACTGACTGTATGAACAGAACGATTGACAAACATTGTCTATGAATTGCCGGATACACACATACACACACACATTTTGGTGAAACACTATAAATGTTGACAGGTTCCTGTTTTTAAACACGTGTTTCCGTTTCCGTGTAGTGAAGGCATTGATTGTGTGTGTGTGTGTGTGTGTGTCTTTTCTCTTTTCTTTTTGTACTCAAAACTTTTTTTATGGGTTATTATTTTACTAAAGCATTGATAGCCTAGCGGTTGAACGCTTGCCTTCCATGTAGGAGGGTCTGTGTTCGAACCCGGCCCGCACCTCTGACTTTACGGAATCATCGTGAGGAAACCTGCACACCTGATAGGGTGACATAAAGTTCTTGACGGTGTGTGTACTCCGCCAACCCGCCCTGGGCCAGCGTGGTGGAGTAAGGCCTTCTCGTTCTGAGAAGAGACCTTTGCCCAGCAGTGGGACAGTAATGGGTTGAATTTATTTTATTATTTATTTATTATTTTACTGACTCTTTGGTCTATTAGTCGCCAGTGGGTAAAACCTTTACTGGGTTTTTCTTGAAGTTTTTAGAATAGACAGCAACAGACTCACTTTTATTACATAGACTTTTTAAAGACAAGGTGTGGGTGTACAACCTTTGGAACATGGTACGAGGTATGGTGTTCCTCCATTGAAAAGGGAGGATCCTAGGACCAGGCTAGGTGTTTAGACTGGCGCGGGCGGACCGAAGCCCGACGATTGATGTTGGACGTTCGTATATATATATTTTGTGTGAAGTTGTGTGTTTAATCATTTAACTAGTTTAATCAGCTCAGCCTGTGATTATTTCATTGATAATAATTAGCTGTGCGTAGACCTGTGACCTATAGACTAACTTAATTAACGAGATAACACGAGACGGTGGGAGAACAGGCGGTGTTAATGAATGCTAGGATAGTCTTCTAGCTGTAAGGCTACTAGACGCTTCACAGATTATAAACACATGTACAGGGGAATATTGTACAACTGGCTTTGGAGAACGTTTTTTTTTTATATTACCTAAGGTGACGAACAAACATACGCATCGCTTGTTGTAATCGGTTAGCGTAACCTATGGACACTTGTAACACCAGGGATTTAACCACACTGTAAGCCTTCTTGAAGAACCTCATGTAGTTTCTTACCGGTCTCTTCTCTATAGGACCAACTCACTTTGCGAACAACGTAACTAGAATCATAGCGTTTTAAAAGCGTCTGTAAAGGCTCTGTTGAAATAAAAATAATAAAACGAAATTAAATAAATTCCAAAATCTCTCTTGAAATGAAATGAAATGAAATTATTGATTTTGCAATTAGGATTTTTCAATCACTTTTACACGTCTTTTTTAAACTAGATGGCGTCGGCATTTCCTATGACTATCCCTGAGAAGAAACGCCGAAACAAACTCAGGGGTCAAAGCCTATTTTAAAGTCCAGACAGATTGTATTGATGTAAAGGTTTATGTGAGACAAATATAGGGTGGAATAGCCTTTTGAAGAAAGTGCCATAACTATTTGAGCTAACCTGTCGCAACAGAGTGCAAGCATGCATCAGTTATCGTGAGAATTAATGAAATGAAGAGCGCTCAGCCTAGATCTCACTCACATTTACAATGTATAGCGGTTATATATAAGAAATAATTTCAATTTAAACGACATTACAATAACAAAATAATGAAGTAAATAATATAATAATTAATGGCAAAATTTGTATATAAAAAAAAAGGAAAGGCTAAAGAGCGGCTCAATCCCAAGCGTTTTTGTCATCTAAATAGTCCGAAATTTTATAGTATCCTTTTTTACAAAGTTTAGATTTAATTACAATTTTGAACTTCTTTAATGTTAAATTACGTATATCATTGGGAAGCTTATTGTAAAAGCGTATACATTGTCCCATGAACGAGTTGCTTATTCTGTGGAGGCGCGTAGCATGTACAGCAAGGTTGTGTTTATTCCTAGTGTTCAAAGAATGAGTATCAGACAGTTTGACAAAGTTCGAAATATTTTTATAAACATATATTAAATTTTCAAAAATATATTGTGACGCTACACTTAGAATATTAATTTCCTTAAATCTGTGTCTCAGCGACACCCTTGGACCAAGATTATAAATAGCTCGGACAGCCCTTTTCTGCAAGACGAATATAGTATTGATGTCTGCAGAGTTTCCCCAGAGGAGGATGCCGTAAGTCATAACGCTATGAAAATAACTGAAATAAACTATTCTGGCTGTATCCACATCAGTTAAGTGCCGAATTTTTTTGACAGCAAACGCGGCAGAACTAAGCCTACCCGATAATTTGTTTATTTGCGGGCCCCATTGCAGTTTGGCGTCTATAGTGATGCCTAGAAAAACAGTCGAATCCACAATGTCCAGTTCATCTTGATCCAGTCAGACCCCCTTCATAGAAGGCATGCGTTTAACCACAAGGCCAAAAGTATCCTACTTACTTATAAGCTCCTTTGTAGCTAAATATTTTACGTTATATTTTGGTCCTTCGAGTCGGATCCAGCGGCATCTAGCCGAGAAGCGAGAAATCTACTAGATAATAATACTATTTTGTACCAATTTTACTAAAAATAACTTTAGTACAAAGCTATGTTTTTGTCAGTATATTGCAGGTACACAAAAAATCTTAATAGCATAAACTGTATCCTCGTACATGGAACAATAAAATGTGAGCAAATAATTATCAACCGCAAGCTAACGACTAGGGAAGTGCAACGATTAGTTTTTAAACAACGAAGCCAAACCAAATTCAGTACTCAGTAGGCCGAAAATTCAAATCATTTATTTTTTTATCACTTTAATTAATGTTTGTTTATTTTATAAAATGGAAAAGCAGTATGATAAACTATCTGTTTGCTATCAAAATTTCTGAGTCCTATCAGACCAACAGAAAGGTCACCTTACTAAGGTAAGGTGACCTTTCTATTGGTCCTTCAACATTGAAAAATACATACGAAACCGAAAAGTCCATAATTTGAATATGTATTAATTTACCTCTACACCTATTTGCATATTAACTAACATGAAACATTGATGATATCAGAATTCCATTCATTCATAAATCGTTTGAATGCTTCAACTATTTCAATCATGTATTTGTCTAAAATGGTCATGTAAGCCACTTTGATTGCTGCTATCTTATTGAGCAGTATTTGTACTTGTAGCTTCTGGGAGCAGATTTCGGTAAACGTCAGGATGGCCGGTCACCACCAATATTTATTTATTATTACCGCTCTGAAACAATTCTTAAAACTGCTACCTAATTGCTACTATTTGCTGCCTGTTCTGTATCAATAAACTACTTTTTGAGTTGACTAGCCACCCTGACGTCAGGATGCCCGGTCACGTCAAAAAGTGGTTTATTTTTTTAAATTCATAGGTAGCAATTATTTAACGATATATAATATGAATCGTGACCGGCCAACCTGACGTTCACAGATTTCGACGTTCGTCTGTCATTCTAGACTTCGCAATAACTCTCGCACATCACTATTGAACGAGGTCGCCCAGTTATGGCATACATAGCGCTCGTTTTTTCACTGTTATGTTTTTAACTGTTATATTTAACGATGCGAATTGTTATCTTAATTACGATATAATTAATTAATCGGTTAATGGCACACTGTATTGGTGTCTCCTGTGGCGGAGGTCAGATGGCAGTCGCTTCGTGTAAAATAATGATATTCGACCGCATCCGTTTACACTGAAAGCTGACTCAAATGTTCTAATTCTGTCGTTTCGGCACAACCTATCACATGAGAATCGCTCATGCTAGTGTAAAGATTATCCAGTCAGCAATGGTGGTGTCGAGGCTGACTGCCAAGGGTGACAGACGAGCTCAGATATCGTCAGTCGTGGAGGCTCTTTCCTTACACAATAGTATGATACTTTTCTGACTACCCATTCATAGATTAGGTATAGCTTTATGTATGTGAATACACACCGTGCCTCGGAAAGCACGTACAGCCGTGTCGGATTGCCGTCCCTGAGGACTATGAGAGTGAAGGAATAGAGAGAGCACCTGTGTTTGTGCACACACTTGTGCTCTATAAAATCTCCTGCGTAGTTGGCTAATCTCCGGTGAGATTGGCCGCCGTGACCGAAATTCGGTCTGGAGGACGTTAACTTTTATGGTAACATAGCATAGCATCAAGCCTCTGTTTTCTTATAAACATTGCCCCTCTCTAGCAGTAATTCCTGTATCATGGGTGCGTTTACGAACACATATATTCACGTACACAAAGACCAAGACCCGAAACAACTATCCGTAGATCATACAAATATTTCGAACCAGCGACACGTAGCGCAGTGGTTGCAATCGATTGCTGCGATACGTGTCGCGGGTTCGATTTCCGCACGAAATATTTACATGAGTGGATATATTTTCCAGCCGTTTGAGGTCGAAACACTTCGGCTATGGGCTCGCCTTTGTTTAAAGAGATCGCAAAGCGATTAGTCGACTCTATACGTGACGAGAGGGCTGGCTTATATTTTGGCCAAAGAATCAGCATTGCCATACAGTGTGGCAAGGCCGCCGGTCTTCTGGGCACACTGCCGGTTGACAGTGATGCGGACGAGTGTTACCTATTTAGATAGTAGACGCATAAATTATTATACGAAGACCAAAAAACAATATTATGTATAGTCCTTAGTTACGAAGCGAGGGTCATGTACCACAATAAGACTAAATAATCTTATAAACTTAGTCCTTAGCAACATCACACTTTCACAAGAAACATTTATAATTATATTAATAAACAAACTTATCAAAATTGTGGTCACCGAGGTCAAAAATTAACATCCAATATAACTAGATCTTTCCAAACAAACAATATTGTCGTGTATGTAGGTCTTTGTATATTGGTTTTTAGTATCAGCTATAAAATCCACCGAAAGTAGACCCGTCACTACTTACAAATATCTTGTATACATGTGTCTTTGTAAATTGGTTAATACCAGCACATTTGACCAATATAGCAAGATCCCTCAATTCAAACAAGTGTCTTAGGTAAATAGGTATTTGTAAACTGGTTCTATTCGAAAGCCACCATGATAAGAAGAACTTTCAATGTAAACCAAATGGTTTGTGTTAGAGGGTCTAAATAAATTGGTGGTCTGTATCAAATTGAGTTGTCACAGAGTTGACCTCGGGGTGATGTTATTAACGTCTGATAAAAAAAAATAACACCCTGTTGCTCAAAAGCTGTCAAATCTCAAATTAATTATCAGTTTTGAGATGCGCAAAAAATAACAGCTGATGACACGGTTGACGCAGTGGCTGAGAGGTTGGTTATCTGGACTACGTGTCGCGGGTTCGATTTCCGGACGGAACAAATACGATGTGTCTATGAGATATTTGTCTGTTAATTTTACCCATGACACGAGAAATTATAATATGCGGCTTTAAGAACAAAACTAATTTACATAGTACAGTTGAGTTCAGAAATATTTATCTCAACAATAAGTTTAACATTTCTGAAGCCGACTGTACCGTGTGACAAAGTACGTCAGCTGACTGTTGTGACGTCACAACGCAATAAGATTCAATTGACTAATGTAGGTCATTGCGCCTGCGCCTACAGTTAACCTAGCTTAGATTTCGTTGACCCTTATTATGAGATGTCTGTTAATTACATGATTAAAAATTAAAAATTGTTTCAGCTGCAATTTGCACTATTTGCAATTTACAAAGCCGTTTAGCGAAAGCCCACCCGCCAAATTACGATTTTGTAAACTTGTCCATGTCACAGACTTGATGTGAATCATACACGTTAAATTGAGAAACCTAAAAATAGACAATTCACAAAAAAAAAAAGTTATTCAGTTCCTGCTTAAAACGTCTAAACGATGTAATCAAAAATAGATAGTTTTTGTTATAATATTATATTTAATTTCATAGTGATATAAATTCTCAACTTCAATGTGACCCCAAGTCACGTTACTATTAATATGATCCCCGAAGTCTGGCTGCGACTGCGGCCGGCTGTGTGTGAACAAAACGGTAAACGAAAGACTTGTGATCATGACATGTTTTAGACAAGTCTTTTACAAAATTTGTTCGAAACAAGTATCACAAAATGTTCGTGGGTGAAAACGATAGGCTTTTAATTTATGTTATACTAGCTTTTGCCCGCGACTTCGTCCGCGTTTCAGTCGTTTTTCGTAAAAAAGTAGCGTATGTCCTTCCTCACGGTTCAATGGTTTTGATGTAACAGACAGATTAACTTTCGTATACGATTTCTATGTAGCTTTAACCATTAAGGATGCACACGCGACGGAAGCTTAAAAAATGGAGTAACTTCTCCCGTTTTCCCAACATTTCCCTTCACTGCTCTGCTCCTATTGATTGTAGCGTGATGAAAAGTATACTATAACCTGCCCAGGAGTATGAAGAATAATTGTACCAAGTTTCGTTAAAATCCGTCGAGTAGTTTTTGTTTCTATAAGGAACATACAGACAGACAGATAGACAAAAAATTTACTGATTGCATTTTTGGCATCAGTATCGATCACTAATCACCCCCTGATAGTTATTTTGAAAATATATTTCATGTACAGAATTGACCTCTCTACAGATTTATTATAAGTATAGATGTCAAACACATACATTTCTCTTTCTTTTTTTTTTGATAAGCAAAGACTTACATGTTATTTATTTACTGCTATTGATAAGGGGTTTCTTATGTCAGGTCAAATATTATCAGTTACATACTAAAACAGTCGACATCGACTCGTCGAGACGTGCAGTACAATTATTTATAAAATTAAACAATTTCGAATGTAAACAGTGAATAAAATTGTTAAGAAGATTGAGAGATTAATTTGACTAATAAAATAACGACGTTTATTTAAATTTATTTAAAAAAGAACGCATAATATATTCTGTAATGATAAATGATATTACAAAATTACTTAAATAAATGTTTTAAATTAAGTAATGCCAAGTATTTTTAAAGTTTTAGTGAATTTAATATTAAAGGTAAGTGCATCCGTATTTTTTTGAATAATTAAAGTACGCACGTAGATATTTTTGACCCGCGTATGTCTTAAAACTGCGGCCAGACACCGGAGGACGGTCAGCAGCGTCCTCTAACTAATCGGTGAGCCACTGCGATCCCCAAGCCGCCTGCCAAGCCTGGGGATTATGGCAAACCCCCCCTTGAGGGAGGCCTTCGTTCAGCAGTGGACGTCTTCTGGCTGATGATGACGTAGATATTTATCAACCCTTATGAATGGCTGTCGACATTTTTTTTTTACAAACCAATCTAGAGGATAAAACGCTCACCTCCTAAGCAAGAATCCTCCTAAGCTCCCAGTCGGCATGATTTTTTCCGATATCTGCAACTATCATCGTTATATTTCAGCCAATTAACGCAAAACCTCAATGAATTATACACCAAACCTTGATAAATCACTCCGCCCATTGGTGAAAACCGTATGAAAATCTGTTCGGTAGTTTTTGAGTTTATCGCGTTCATAAAGACAGACAGACGCGGCGGGAGGACTTTGTTTTATAATATGTAGTGATTATATTTTGTTGCTGTTTGTATTATCAAGTAATTGTAGTTTGTAGCCAGTGTTACCAACCCTACAGTTTTAACTGTAGATTTACAGTTTTTTACATATCATCGCAGTTTTTAGTTTAGTATCCCAAGTCTGCAGTTTTTTCCTTAGAGCACACTAATGTCATCTTGTCCGTAATATAGTCCATCCGCAGTCAAATTCTTACCCACAAATCTTAGAAGTACTTCATTAAATTCAATAGATGGTTAAATTGATGGGTTTTATTTTGCCGGCAAATTTCATTTTTATAACATATAGATAACTTATCTCGTTTGACATTTACTTCTTTAATTGTAAAGTATCATTTATATTGTAAAATCGTCAAATTTTGCAAGTATTTATATTCTTATTTGTAACTTAAAAAACGAAATAAACAAAAACTGTGGATCTAGATTTATTTATTTTACATTTACTGTTTTGTACAGTTTTTTTTACGGTCATATGCAGTTTTACTGTGCGACAGGGTTGGCAAAACTGTTTGTAGCTTGATATCAAACACATTGTCATAAAGGCATCTTATAACTGCGCGCGCACAAGACAAATTCATGTTATAATACTTATAATTGCGTGAAGAAACCGGTTAGTTCGCGTAATTCTATATCATTTGCGCAAGTAGGTCGCCCGGGTCGCGTTGCAGTGGACAATCTGTGTTTTTATTAAAATGGCTATTTAATTAGACCTAAGTTTTGGTGATAAGTTCATTGTTTCGGCGCCAGAAACGATAGTAAATCCGTTTATGATAAGAAATGTAAAGGACATCAACCTGTCAGTGTCGACTGTCACTTGAAAAGTGTAATTTGCAAGAGACATTATTTTGCCTTCATAACGTTTTTTGTTTTTCTATAAGTAGTATTTAACTTTTGAACTAATTTTTTAACTATTTTTATTTTGACATGATTGTATTCACTTAGTGTGAAGAAATTAATCCCCTAAATTTGTTTCGGCGTTTCTTTTCAGGGATAGTCATAGGAAAAGCCGACGCCATCTTATTAAAAAAAAAGACGTGTAAAAGTGATTGAAAAATCCTAATTGCGAAATTATTATTATTAAAAGCCTATGCTGCCCACTCTCGGGCTCCCTCCCTTTTCTTCATTTCTCGCGATCCCGTGCTGTAACTTGCCAGTTTTCAACGAGGCCATCCAGTTCGACCCAAATTGCAAAATAAACAATTTGATCCCCAGAATGCATATCCGTTGCTACTGGAGTGATACGTCGGTTAAGAGTAATCTTTTATAACGGAGATTAGTCTAAGCTTCTATACACATATACAAAATATATGTACATGAGAATGCATGAGAGAAAGCAGTGAGTAAAGTACAGTTAGGAAACTGTTGACAATTGTCTGACGTTAGTATGTGTGGACACGTTTGTGAAGCGGCGCGAGAGTTGCGCGGACAGCGATTGTTAATATACAAGAACTTTATGAGGGAGCGATTCTAGACAAACATAGCATAACATAGCATCACGCCTGTATTCCCCGAAGGGTTAGACAGAGGTGTACTGTTGTACACCAACATTTCCCCGATGCGGTTATCGAATCCCATGTATAATTCCAGACTCCGTGCTGCTACTGAGAATTTCCATACGGAAAATTCCAATAACACTTTGCCGGACCCGGGAAACGAACCCAGGATCTCACACCTAGCAGTCGCATTTGTGACCACCAATGAGGCAGTCATATCGAAATTAAAATAATATACAAGGTATCTCTCTAGTTTTGCAACCTAATTACCGATGTAGCAATCAGTTTGGGACAGGCGTAGATCGCGTGACAGCTACTGTCAAACGTCATCTTCGTGTCACATATGTATAAGCCAACAATGACGCTGCTGTCATGTGGCTGTGGCGTTGCTGTCGCTATTTTTACGTTATTAGGCTTCCGATCCCTTTAAATCCCTTTGTAAACAATACGAACAAAAGTAAAAGACCAACTCGGAAATCACGAAACCTCGAGAACCCACGCGCGTTTCACAACAAACTAAATAGGTCCTTTGGCTCGAACTTTAGAACTCTGGCGCTTATGACTTGTGCCTCTGGGTCATCGTTTGACCCACTGCACAGCCGCTGGTGTCAGTTAGAAAGTACACCGACTGTCTATCTACATGCCGTTTATCGCTTAGAAAATATCTTCACTCAGGTTTGCTCTGTCATTCTGTTAGAGGGCAGGCAGATGTCTACATGTGTCTTTCAAAATTACGCTGTAGATAACTATTCAAATCAAAATTGATATCCTACTAATATTATAAAGTGAAAGTTTGTGAGGATGGATGAATGGATGGATGGATCTTTGTTACTCTTTCACGCCAGAACGGCTGAACGGATCTGGATGAAATTTGGTACAGAGATAGATTATAGTCTGGAATAGCACATAGGCTACTTTTTATCCTATTCTATTACTATACTATTTTGCCCGCATGGATTACGAACCCGTGCATATTTTTGAGCGAAGCCCTAATTATTTTTCTAAAATAAAAATAGCCTAAATTACTCCTTATAACATCAGCTATCTCAGATTTTTTGTCATAAGTACCGTATATACTTTCATATGCATTTAGTAAAAAACTGTTATTTTGACATTACAAACAGACACTTCAATTTTATTTATTAGTATAGATCGTGCACGCATTTGTGTGAACATCATTGACGTGCGCACGTTTTGAGATCTAGGAAAACTCGTAAATGAACTAATCAACGACTTTATAACGGATAAGATTTAGATAAGATAGCCTTTCATAACTCGTTAATCGGTTGCGTTTTGATTGCAGTTTAGTTAGTGTAATCGGCTCCTTATACTAGGGTTGCTACCTTTGGTCAGTCATTAGAACTATTCATAACAAAAGAAATAAGTAAAAACGAAGCCAGTACAATTAAAAAAAATATAATTATGTTTAATTGATTTATATTTAATTATATGTATATAATTTAATTTTGTGTATTATTTTTCCATGGATACATTTACTTGCGTCATTTATAAATTCCGAAATTTTCAATTCTGTCAAAATTAGATGTCCAAAGACAATTTCTGACATAAGACCATCTATGATCTTCATATGGGAGAATAATCACTCAACATGGCGTAAAAAAGAGCGCGCAAATAAAAGAGTGAAATAATGCGCTTTCTTCCTCGTTAGCGTGATATCAACAAATTGGATAAAATTGATAGGTTGTCGGGATGGGGGACAATGTCATCAAAATCGGAAATGTACCTGCAAAATACGTACGGGTGGCAACACTGCCTACGCTATACAACTTTTTTTTCTTTTCTTTTTTTTCTTTAAAAACGTTGCCCCACAGGATTTCTCCTGTATCGTGTGTACAGTTTACAAACATACATGTCACATGCACACACAACCAGACCCGAAACAACTATCTGTAGATCATACAAATATTTGTTCCGTGAGGGGTTCGAACCCGCGACACGCGGCGCAGAAAGCTAATCGCTTAGCCAGTGCGCCAACCGTCTCGTCTTTTCAAACATAACGCTCAACTCGGCTATTTTAAACAATACAATCTGTTGCATGTAGTTATTGCGACTTTTTAGTCGTTACGTGATCGTATTTCTAAGTAAACGTAACAATACACATAGTTGCGATGTGAGAACATTCAAGATTAAGATGCGATATTGTAGAAATTGCCTCATTCGTAGGTATAGTGGTTGCAAGTACAGTCAGCATCAATAACATGTAGGTATACACGTAGCGAAATTCAAAACCGAGTTTTAGAAGAAATATGGTCAATTCACACTGCGCGAGCAGCGGCCGGCAGCGGCTTTTTGTTGCAAAATATTACAAATCATTTTGAATCTTATCTACGTGATTAAAAAGTTCATAGTTATTTGAAGACGAAGGAGGGGCAGCGCGGCGCACAGTGGGCTGGGATTACAAGGTTTGGACTTAAGAGATGAAATGTATTTTTTTGGTATCTAGGCATAATTTATAAACTTTTTTAATTAGTAACTTTTTTTAATTTAACCAGTAGTTTCGGAGATATAGCCATTACAATTTTGAATGAAAAAAAAAATTTTTTTTGTTTCATAATTCGCAAATAAGATTAACAGAGTGTACCTAATGAAATAAAACTGACAATAATTTATACTAAACTAACTTATGCATTTCAATACCTATAAAAGTCTTTTGAAAATTTTAAATTAATGTTCGACTTTTTCCACATCACCCTATGACGTCATTTGTTTTGACAAATATTTCCGGGAATTAAGTGATAAGAATGCGCGAGCACAACAACAAGTTATGACGTGGCGTAACGTGATTGGTTCATCAACATTGCACAAGATATTCAGTTGCATTCAAACCCACTTCAGTGTTCTATTATCCACTGCACCGTAATAGACGCACTACCCCTACATACTATTCATTATTTGTGATTACTTGTGATTATTTGTGAAAATTAGTGATTATTTATATTTATTTGTGATAAAATGTTGTGACAAACCTTGATCTCTTCGTTCCTCTTAAAAACATTGACAGTGGTAGTATTAAAAATAATGATGGCTTGTACAATGAGATAAGGTCCAAACTTTTAGTCGAATTAAGTGATGAACATAAAAAGACCTTAAAATCGTTTTGTGCAAAGTATTGTTTTAATTTAAATAGAAGATGGCAAAGCGCTCACGGTAGAGAAGATGTTTTCAAAACTAAAAATCGCGAATGGCTACAAGCAAACATCATTTGGCCAGACTTTATTAAGAGTTTAGTGAGCAGTAATGAAGATCGCCCAGTACCCAGTACATCAACTCAGTTTGTGTCACCAGCAAAAGTTTCTGTAAGTGTCTCCACCGAGCAAAGCCCTAGAAAACCTTTTTGTGAATTAGGTCCTAAACAGAAAAAAAGACGAGCAGAAAACTTTCATTTGTCTTCGGACGAAATAAAATATGCGTACTTTGAGCAGTTAAAAGCAGACAGAAATAAAGAAATTGCAGACATTCTAGAACATTTACTTAAAAATCCACAAGATGTGAAAAAAGTTAAGGATTAACCATACAGACATGGACTGTAAAGGGAGACAACAAGTGCATCATGGAAAACAGAAAGAAAAATATACAAGACACGTTTAAAAATAGGATGGGACTTTTGATTGACGTTGTCAAACAAGATCATGGCTCCACCAATGACGGAAACACCGCTAGAAGATTTTTTGCAAGTCCAAACGTGACTGCTGAGATAACTGGTGTCAATGAGGGGCTAATTAGGCGGTTTTCCATAATTTTAGAAGCAATTTCGTCGGGCTACCAGATTGACACAGTCAGATTTCACGAATATGCTCAAGCCACCATGCAAATGTATTTGGAATTGTACAGCTGGTATTATATGCCTTAAAGTGTTCATAAAGTTCTTATGCATGGTGCAGCTATCATTGAAAGTTTTGGTCTAATACCAATTGGACACTTATCTGAAGAAGCGGCCGAAGCTAGAAATAAAGACTTTCGCAGGTACCGTCAACACCATTCCAGGAAATGCAACAGAACAGCTACAAATGAAGATATTTTAAGCAATTTGTTGACCAGCTCTGATCCACTAATTTCAACAAAACGCCACAAACTTCGCAGAAAACATAAAACTTTTTCAGGAGAAGCGCAAAGTTTATTAATTATTGAACAGGCAGAATCATTTGATGATGACGAACAGGAAAATTTTGCATTCGTTAACGTAGATAGTCTTGACAGTGATTAAATTAAAACAGTTACGTGTGATTACTTGTGATTATTTATGATAATTCGTTTTTTTTTTTTTTTTTTTTAAGATTTATGATAATCAATATTATTTATTTTATCGGGCCCTAGTGGATTAGGCCTATAGGGGACACCACTACAAAAACAAAACGCGCCTAGTTCTTAACCTCTAGGGTGGTGTGGAATTAAGAACAAAAGTTGAAATTGCGGCCAAATCGGGAAAAATCGTGACCCGAGCATAGGCGTTAAAATAGGGCAAAAATACGTTTTATGCATAGGTAAAGTCAATTCTTTGAGAAAATTTGAGAATTCCGAGATTTTGATTGTTTTTTGTTTTGCTTCATACAAAAATAAGTTTGAGTGTTAATAACTCCGAAAATACTAAGTTATCTGTAAAACCGTCATAGAAATAGTTTCTTATAATCAATAGATTAATGCAACCCAATATTCAAAAATAAAAATTAATTAAACTTTTTTTTTTTCAATGCTAAGTCCATTACCGGCCCGTTTCGGCCCACTGTGCGGCGCCGCGAAGCTGCACGAGCCTTCTAGCGCCGCACTGCCCCTTGCGGCGCCGTGCTCTTACGGCCGCTGCGCGCCGCTGCTCTTTCAGTGGGAATTGACCCATAGTGATTGAAATCTTGACTAATTTCATATATAGTATCTGCGGATACATAAAGATACGTGGTGATTTAAATTTTATGATTTTAATCTATTACTTTTTAAGAATAAGCGTTTGAATTTCGCTACGTGTATACATGTTTTTGATGCTGACTGTGCACCTGCTAAGCGGTCAAAGTGAGGTTTGTCTGTTAGGAAATTCTTAGTAAGTCGGAATTTGGAATTGTGTCCGATAGATGGCGATAGGTTGGCCCCCTAGCCAACCGTACTCTAAAATAGAGTACGGTACTCTTTTTCTTGTAGGTGAGCTTTATAATCTATAACACTTATAGAGTACGCTAAAATACTCTTTTTACATAAACTGACTTTTTTGGCATAATGTTCACTGATGCCATTGCCCACAAAAAAAAGACTTTCTGTTTACTGAACTGTTGGAATCCTACAATTCTTTTAAAAACAATAAAAAAAATTGTTATGTATCGCAAAAACTGCTAAAAAATACATTTTAATAAATTGAAT
Organism: Shargacucullia verbasci; assembly: GCA_947562105.1. Lineage (NCBI taxonomy): Eukaryota > Metazoa > Arthropoda > Insecta > Lepidoptera > Noctuidae > Shargacucullia > Shargacucullia verbasci. The sequence continues at coordinate 317,593 of OX387309.1, forward strand.
AAATGGTACCATTTTTTATTAATCTGTACTCTTTATTTACCCTCTCTGAAATCAGATATACTCTACTTTTCTAGAAAAAGTCGGCAACCCTAGATATATGCTAAATATGGGTGTACAACTCTGCCTAGCCCTTTAGGAAATTCGGGCGTGATGCTATGTTATGTCATTATTTTTTTAATCTAGATTTAGTCATCGAAACTTTCTTAATATAGTTGGTGTTAATATAAGACCACAATAGTAAAGTATGTGGTAAGTGTTAGGTCTCATTAACAGCTTTGATGGGTGTACAGTATCACCGAGTGTTCTGCCTAACCCTTCGGTGAATACAGGCGTGATGCTGTCTTGTTATGTTCTGTCTTATGTTGACGTCACAAAGTACTAACACTGGTCTTCTTTTAAATAAACGTATGCAGTTTTTTTTTAAACTTTGCCCCTTCTCTAGGAATAATTCCTGTATCGTGGGTGCGTTTACAAACATATATATTCACATACACAAACACCCAGACCCGAAACAACTATCTGTAGATCATACAAATATTTGTTCCGTGCGGGAATCGAACCCGCGACACAGCGCAGCACTCAATCTCTCAACCAATGCGCTAACCGTGCCGTTTTTGTTTATAACTAATAGTTTTGTCTGTTTGTTTGTTTCAGAACAAAATGAAAACATTAGCAGTGTTGTGTCTGGTGGCCCTCTTCTACGGAGTACTGGCGAAGGGCAAGAAGGGAGACGACCAAAAGGTATGCCCACCACCTTGTCAGCTCATCCACTCTGTACCCCTAGTGTAAGTTTCTTTTGACAAATTGGTGGTGGAGAGCACGAAACAGACCAATCGGAGCGCCGAACGCGCTCGATGTAGTAAATCGAATTTGTCGAAAGAAACTTACACTAGGGCCTCTGTTATAAATGTGGAAGTAACTGTATGTTTGTTACCTCATCACGATTAAACCACTGAGCCGATCGTTATGAAATTTTACAAAGAGGTAGCCTGAGACCTGGAGAAGGACATAGGCTTACTTTTACTGTTGCTGATTAGCATCTACTCGCAACATGGCAAAGTGTTAAGCGCCATCTACCGGAGTGAAGCGAAAACAAAAAACTGAATCGCACTATGAGAGTTTACAACGATTCTAACATATACAAATGTCCGACATCAGTCGTCGGTCTTCGGCCCGCCAGGCTAACCACTTTGCCTGGTCGGAGGATCCTCCCTTTTCAATGGAGGAACACCAAACCTCGTTCCTCCACAACGGTAATTGCAAATAATTATATTCAAGCTTCTTTGCCTCACAAGTAGGTATTCGTATGTAGTATGTGCAAAACCAAGTGTAAATGTAACTGTTTCATAAACATTCCAATCTGTTACGACTAACAAGTGCTGTGTATATAATAATAATAATAATAACGGCCAAGGGCCTGATGGCCAAGAGCCTCGACTAACATCTCAAGAGGCTCTCGTTGGGCGGCTGGGTCAAGGGACTGATTCCGAAAGCGGTACCTACTCCTTGATACGGCACGTATTGTGAGGAGGTTTCTGTCTCTGGCGCCCTAACCGCCGGTAGCTTGGACCCTGTTCCCAATGCCGGTTGGTCCCTATTTTTTTATATTTATAAATGTATTTTTTAATATTATTAATTATATTTATAAATTTAAAAAAATATGTAATTAAATAAATAAAGGATAATAATAGCTTTTATTTCAGATTTACATCCATATTTTGTTAGTAAAGACTTGAAACTAATGTTAGTAATCAATACATAAGATTATCTTATATTAAAAAGCGCTTTTCTTGCCCTATTTGGGTGGTGTTCCAGTAGCGCACAATCGGACAATCAACCCTATATGCAATCGTATTTAGTAATATAACTGACGGATTGGTCCTAATGTACGGGATATTTCGATGCAGTCTGTATTTTGTTTACGGACTTCCTGTAATTCGATCATTGTTACCGATTAGCCAAAAAATTATGATAAAATAATGCGTGCGCATTTCTATGAACTATTGATTAATTCATTTATTCTGAGAATTAAAATATTATTTATACTAGCTTCCGCCCGCGATTTCGCCCGCGTGAATTACGAACCCGTGCATTTTTTGCGCGGAACCCTAATTCTTTATTTAAAATAAAAGCCTAAGTCACTCCTTATAACTTCAGCTATCTACCAGTGAAAGTCCCGTCAAAATCGGTCCGGGCGTTTCGTAGATTAGCCGGGACAAACAGACAGACAAAAAGACAAAAATATTAAAAACAATTTTTGTTCTATGTACCGTATATACTTTCATATGTGTTTATTAAAAACCGTTATTTTGACATTACAAACAGACACTTCAATTTTATTTATTTGTATGTATACATACATATAAAGATAAGGTGTCAACTGACGAAATTAATATTGCAGTCCACAGTTGTCCGACTCTGCTATAAATGGGTAATATAGTCTAAAATTAACCGTCTCATCTGCAGGTGAAGATCGCGGTGTACTACGAGTCCCTGTGCCCCGACAGCAAGCGCTTCATCACAGCCCAGTTGGCGCCCGTCTGGAGAGACTTCCGAGGAGTCGTCAAGGTCAAACTTGTGCCCTACGGCAAAAGCACGGTGAGAACATCTCTAGTTATCTTTTTTATTTTCAGATCTTAATATATATAACTAGCTTCTGCCCGCGGCTTCGTCTGCGTTTTCCCGGAATAAAATGTAGCCTATATGCTATTCCAGACTATAATCTATCTCTGTACCAAATTTCATCCAGATCCTTTAAGTAGTTTTTGCGTGATAGAGTAACAAAGATCCATCCATCCATCCATCCAGCCATTCATTCATCCATCCTCACAAACTTTCACATTATAATATTAGTAGGAAGTAGAATTCTTCTGTACGTGTGTTTGTCACCTAACTCGTCCTAAACGGCTGGACCGATTTGGATGAAATTTTGTGTGTATATTTCAATGGGTTCCTGGATGGTTTGACAACATAATTGGACCCGGTAGGTGGCGCTGCGATCGAGTTCTGCGTTCGGGCAGGACAACGTCTGTTACTGGTACTGGTACAGCAGTTACTGGTAGTGCTAGTGACTGCCTCATTGGTCCAGGGGTCGCGACTGCTGAGCGCGAGACTGAGGTTCGATCCTCGGGTCGGGTAGTGTTATTGGGTTTTTTTGTATGGAAATTCTCGTCGTAAAATTCTTCCTTTTCAATAGAGGAACTTCTTTGGTTGGAACCACAGTAAAATTGTCCTGTTTCTCATCAAATCTCGATTCTACGAGTATGTTATATGTACGATTAAAGTGTACGACTGACTGTAACAGCCCGCCGGACACATAATAATGTAATATATTAATTATCTTCACTAGTAAAGGCTCTTATCACTAAAACGGATAAAAGTTTTCATACAAAATGCTTTAACGTATTTACCCCACTAAACATGAACTGATTTTGCTGATTTTTTTATATGTTATATGTATACAAGTAAAAACTAGATCGTCAAGTTTTAGATATTGTTTATAGATTGAGAAATAATTAACCCTCAAAATGTGTGTTTTTAACTAAAAATCTTCCTTATATTTATCTCGTGATAATTATAAAATTTGTCAAAATTTGAAAAAAAATAATCTTGGCGAAAAAAGTTTATAATCTGACAAAATCAAATTAATTCGTAATATTTCGATGTAAGAAACGTTAACACCCAAACACCTATATTGCGCGTATTTCAAGGAAATTTTGTCAGAAGCCGGCAGCTAAACGATACTCTTAACGTTGTTGTTTTTTTCTTATTTGCAGCGGGACAAGGTGAACAGCAAATGGCAGTTCACTTGTCATCACGGAGTCGACGAATGTTATGGCAATAAGGTATGTATGTTATAACATGCAAAGCAAACCAATAAGACACACCCAAACGACGTAGGTGAAGGAATATTTGATAATGCACACAGTCATTACCAGTTTCCATCGGTCTCGACATGCAATTCAAAAATGTTTGAAAACAATGTTCGCACGTTTACTCGCAGTTCACTCAAGTGCGCGCGCAAGTTTAGTTTTTTTTTTTTTGTTTTTTACGATATCAGAGGCCCTAGTGTAAGTTTCTTTTGGCAAACACGATTTAACGCATCGAACGTGTTCGGCGTTCCGATTGGTGGAGATACGAAACGGACCAATTGGAGCGCCGAACGCGTTCGATGCGTTAAATCGAGCTTGTCAAAAGAAACTTACACTAGGACCTCTGAGAACTTCGAGGAAAACGTTTATTACGGGTGAAAAGTAAAACTAATGTACTTACTCTGATCAATCTTCGTTGACACAACACAATTATTCGAAAAGCAATTGAATTTTCACGATTTGAAACTGATTTTTTCGGATTTTTCTCGCGTTTTTATTATAATCTTGACGTTTCGAGACACTTCAGCGCTCGTGGTCGCGGGTAGACTAAACTATTAAGTGTCAAATGTCAGAATTTAAATTAGTTAGTGCCTACCGTCATTATAATATTATTTCTGTTTTAAATTTAGTTCAAGTAATTTTATATTAAAGACATGTCTCGGTATCACAAAATTTTGTAAGGTTTAATAAATTATAGTTAGTGTATTAATTATACAAAATTCAAATAAAACATAAAGTTGATATAAAAAATCTTTACGATAGAGACTAGAGAACGCAGTTTAGAGTAGGTTTTGTAAGGTTTACCACTAAAAATATCCATGTTTAAGCCCTTTTCTACCGGATGATTTTATTTAAAATCACCTTTTATATTTATATGATTTTAAGACCCTCGATTTTTTATGTTGGCAACTTCATAGTAAACATTATATAGCTTTTAAAAAACCAGAAGCAACATAATTAAAAGAAATATTATCCGAATATATATATTTTAAACATTTAAATAAATTATATTTAAAAAAAAAAATTATAAATATTTATAAATAGTAAATAAGTTTGGCTTAAAGACTTGTACCAAAAGCAGAAAAATCAGTTTAAAAAAAAAAACAAGTATCTATCAAGCGGCAATATTCCAATCATCAGCAATCGCTGTCCTAGAGCATAATACCGTCTACAATAGTATAATTAACCTCACCGCTGGGAGTGATCTTATCTGAACTAGCCACATTGCAGCTCAATGAATCGACGCATGCAATGGCAAACCAACGCAATTACGTAACCATAATAGGGCCATGTAGGTAGCAACTGTTCATTGTTGGCCTTACTAAGGTTGGCGTAACTGGGTAAAATATCAATGAAATATGTACACTCGTAAATGAGAAATATACAGGGGAAATTCATGAAGTTAAGCTCCAGAAATTATGGGTATATTCGAGTATAGAGGGCGAATTTTTCATGTGGGCGTGGATGATCAATTCCGAAATTATAAGGAATAGCGAAATATATTCAAAGCAGTCTCGAGTCCGATGTTGATGAAAACTAAAACTGCATCATTGGATTTTGGAAAAAACAATATTACTAGCTAGGAATCGAACCAGTTCATTTTGGAAAAAAAAAACACGCTGTATTATTACACCATCTGATAGTGTCGCTAATAAGGAGCAAATTCTGCGAAGTAATGACGTATGGCAAACTGAAGCAAAAGGATAAATTTCAATAAATTGATCGAGCTCGAGACTCCTTTGAGTATTTTCCGCTATTCCTTATAGTTTTGGATTTGGCCACCCACTTGAAAAATTCATTCTGTTACATATAACTTAATTTTAAACCTACAGATGGTCTGAGTATTTGTGCATGTGAATATTTGTATTCGTAAGACACACCCACGATACACGAATTATTATTAGAGTGGGGCAGATTTAAAAAAACCACACAACTGGCGTTATAGCAAAGTAATTGACTTTCGTCGTGTTGCGGGTATCAATTCCGCGCGGAACAAATTCTTTATTTCATATAAAATATGTTGGTATAGCTACGACAAAACCTATAGTAAACTGTACCTACGATATAGGAGTCCTAATTCTCAAAGAAGCGAATAAAATACTGCTCCGACTCAAGGGTGGATTGAGCTTTCAAGTCAGGGGGGGTCAAATAGTTAAAGTTTAGTCTGGACAGACATTCGATTACAATAATAAATCTAATTACGAGTAAAATGAAATATTATTTTTCATACCAAGTATTTATTTTATTAAATTTATCAATGCGATTAGAAAAATTATCAGTGGTCGACTTAGACCCAGCCCAGGGAGGGGTCATGATCCCAATGACCCCCCCCCCTAGATCCGCCCTTGCTCCGACTAAACCCTTGTCCTACAAGCGCAGATAGAATAATACGTTTTTATAATTGTTCTCGTTTGTCTTCAGATCCAGGCGTGCATTCTGAAGGACCGCAGCCTTCAGGACACGGAAAAGATGGAGCTGGTGATCTGCCTCATGAACCAGGCCAACCCTGACAAGTCTTTGGACACGGTAAGACAGGTTTTCATGATCTTCGTCGTCATCGATCTTCGAAATTCATATTTTAACATGAGACAATCAGAAATCGGTCCTGCATGGAAAGCGTCACCACACAGAGAGTTACTTAAGATAGATATAAAGAGCATCGCGCCTGTAATGATGCTGTTATTAAGTCCCATGTCCTATTACATGGGTCTTAATGCGAGCCTATTGCCAACTATTACTGAGAATTTTCTAATACAAAACTCCAGTAACACTTTGCTTAACCCGAGGAACCTAGGACTTCGCAGTCAGCCCACGCTTGCGACCGCTAGGCCAAATTCTTCTTCGCCTGTAGTACCATAGCTGTCAATTTGGGTTCGCCACTATGTAAAATTTTATTATTCTGTGTGATTTTGAATATACTCAAAATGAATAAGACAATTTCTAAATAGCGGCCTCTAATGTATACTCAACTTTTTTGAAAATTTGTTAGACATACACTAATTAATAATATTAATCTTATTTTTGTTCCAGTGTCTTACAAACCTGAACAAGCTGTCAGAGTCCGACAAACTAAAGCGCTGCGCGGCCGGCGACCAGGGAGCCAACCTGCTGGCCTCTTACGGAGACAAGAGTGACGCAGTCCAGAGGCCACTCGGTTTCGTGCCCACTATTATTATCAACGAGGTCTGTATAACTCACCACACCATTCTATCAGGCCTTTGTTCTTTGTAACTGGGTATATCCATGCCAATTATCGGGCTCCTGATTCAGTAAATAAAATTGACAATCACCGATATGTTATTCTTTCTCTTCTTATAAAATACTAGCTTCCATCCGCGGCTTTGCCCGTGGTTTACGAACTTGTACATTTTTCCCAGATAAAAATTAGCCTTTGTGCTATTCCAGACTATAATATGCCTTTGTGCTATTCCAGACTATAATATATCTCTGTGCCAAATTTCATCCAGATCCGTTCAGACGTTCTGGCGTGAAAGAGTAACAAAGATCTATCCATCCATCCATCGTCATAAACTTTCACATATATTATATTAGTAGGATAGGATGTTAGGAACGCTCTGTTTTTTGTCTGTCAGTTCTTTCTAAACATAATCCAGGCGCCCACCAGTTCTACCAGAAACTGTATGTTCTGATATCTGTCTGTCTCTTTCTCACCTGTGCTGCTACAAAGCCTACAGTAACACTGAGTAACCCGAAAATCGAACACTCGCTCAAACCAATGACAAAATTAACTAATAATGTCTATTTATTTTCCAGAAATTCGACCAAACCATCCAGGATGAGGCGTACGCAGACCTGAAGACTGTGGTTTGCCGCGTCGCGACTAACAAACCTTCTATCTGCTAGAACTTAAACACCATATCATGACGCAGCCCTGGGATGACATTACAAAGTAAAAAATTGGCCTCTTATAGTAAGCAAGTACGCTGAACTGGGCCAGTTCAAATAAGGCAATGATTCCGCCATCTTGGCGCTGTTAACAGTGAGCGTCCACGAAACTAAACAGTTGTCCAATCACAGTCCTGTACGAAAGAAAAATGTGATAGTTGCTATTAAAAAATCATGCTATTTCATTTCCTCTTATGAAAACATATATAAGCGAGAAAGAGATGCACTGTATATTGGTCGATACGCCGATAAATTGCTCCCAGGACGTTCTCGGAGAGGCTTAAAATCGGCACAAAATTGCTGTCATTTTATTATGTATAGCCAGTCCAGCTACTTGTACAATAGAGGTTAGGGACATAAAGCCCCAAACACGCGAGCGTTTGAGAAACGAGCGTTAGCGTTTATAAAGCGTTCTCTACCTAAAAAATACCCACTTATCATATCAGCAAATGATGAGTACTGCACTACAACAAAAGACACGGGGCGTGTAAAAATGTAGCCTATTTGCACAGAATTAAGTTTTATATTGCATTGCAAAATATGTGTCTTGCGGACCAACAACACGCGTCCCGGTAGTGAAATTTAATACAGAGCATTTCTTTTCACTAATTAATCTGTAGAATGCTTCTCTTTAACGCTTATGTGATTGAGGCCGACGGGACCAATATTGTGATTATAAAAACTTCTCGATATACGAATTATTTCTAGCTTTAACGATGGGTCTAATATTCTTCAAGAAAAAGCTTAAAACGTTTCTAAATAATTTTATTTTTTTAAAACAGTAAGGGAGAAAAAATATCTAAATATCGATTATTTAAAAAAAACGCCAATAAAGTTAGAATCTCAAATAACCCAACCCCGTGTATTAAAAAAAATCTATCAAAACAACATTCTTATAAAATTTACGTCAATACTTTACTCATATTCGGTACAGCCGTTTCAAAGTAAATAAGTGACAAACAGACATATTTTTTTAGATAAAAATAAGACATTTTAAGTACAAGCGCACATTTACGATAAAAAAAATTCACGTTTAAAGTCGTAGGTGTGGATTGGACTGAGCGTCTAGGAGATTATTTTAAGTTAATAAATAGTTAAATATAAGATCTTTTGTATTTTATTTTTTTGTAATAAATTAAGTACTTATTTTATTATTTGTTTTATTGGCTGTCTCGCGGCCTAATGTAGGCAACCGCAGCTGGTGATGAGGGACTAGGTTCGATGCAGTTCGAGGCAGGGTTATTGGGTAAATGGCTATAGACTATCGATTACGCGGTAGAACTTTATAACAGAGGCCCTAGTGTAAGTTTCTTTCGACAAATTCGATTTACTACATCGAACGCGTTCGGCGCTCCGATTAGTCCGTTTCGTGCTCTCCACCAATCGGAGCGCCGAACGCGTTCGATATAGTAAATCGAATTTGTCGAAAGAAACTTACACTAGGGCCTCTGCATCGTCGAAATAAAAACGCACAGCTCTGCCTAACCCTTAGGGGAATATAGGCGTGATGCTATGTTTATATTTAAAGAAGACAAAATAAAGACTTCATAATCAATTTATTTACACAAATTCTCATTTGAATTATATGTTAGAATATTACAATAATATTTACAACATTAATTCATCAATATTTACATATTCATTTAAAATATTCTTATAAACAACGTTTATTCATTCGCATCATAGATAAGGGCGCGTCCAGATGCGGCGTTTTAAGCGCGTCTCAACTCGCTCATACATGCATGCACTCGCGCGTATAATCGTGTACAAGAATTTCAATCCGCGGATATTACACGCGTTGCGACCGAATTGAGATACTAGGGCGGCCATTTTCGTCCAGTGTACGCGCCAAAATTAGAGGAGGGACGTATTACAAAAATGTATAATGGAGCGTAATAACTTCTCATAAAAGTCCCTCTAAACTCGCGCGCAACACGCTCTCTAGCATCAATAATATTTTTAAACGCGAGTCGAGTCGCGCGTTATTCGCCGCATCTGAACAAGCTTAAAGATTTTATGCAAAATTTAACAATAGGCGGAAGAACGCTAAAGTAGATGAAAATTAGCTAATCTATGGTGACATTAATAATTGGCTATTAATTTTGAAGGGGACAACCCATATGTATATGACAAAAAAATTACTGAATATCATCAATAAATCATTCAGCGAAATTAAAATACCTGCATATATGGCAAAGGAGCCCCCTGTGCGTGCATTTTCATTAAAAACACTATACAGCTGCCTTTTCACAACTACATGGTCGGCTCCCAGTGTAACCAGATGCGGCTGAATATCAGTATTGTACAACGACTGACATCTGACCTCCGACACACAATTACTGGGAGACACTGATACTCTAAGGTTTGTCTGGTTGTTAGGGTTTTTGGGCTGACATAGATGTTCGTATGAACCTTGGAGGCCAACTGCTTAACATGCTTTCTTAAGCACGGAGGGGTCTGTGTTAATAATATTCACCCATCCAAGGTCTTTTTAACTTCGCGAATGGCCCTCTAAAAACACTATAAACCTATATTGCACAAATAAATAATTTAGTATTTCAAATTTGATTTTTATTCTTCCTGATTATTCTTTCCACCACAGCATGAGCTGAGGGTCATCCTCGATGAGATTTCCAAGATCTCTACCACAGATAATGTAAACCAAAAATTTATGAAAATAATGAGCGCGGCGTTTGCGTTAGGAGTTTACTCAAAGACATCAAACTCTTAAAATCTAGAACATTTAAAATTTTACACCCATTTATTTCACACACATCGATTAGAAATCAAATTACACTAATTAAATTATGCATTATGTACATCAGAGTGTCTATTTACAAAAAAGCGGCCCGCGCATCGAAAATATTTTTAATATACTTAAGTAAAAAATAATTAAATAGGGTCTCCCCCCCCCCCCCTTTGTCAAGGGCCGAAATTAGGGAGGGCAAACACATATTACAATTGAATTAACAATCAGCATTATATTGGAGTATGTATACTCGTGCCAGTAAAGAAACAAATCTAAAATGGCGCCGTTAATCTTGCTTTCTCTGGGGAGCGAATATTGCTCGCCTTTTCAGACTTTTCGAACCATCACATTAAAAGTTAGTAATCATTACTTTTAACGTCTGAAATGCAACATTAGTAGGATGCAGTCGAGATTTAGAGAAAAAATTCTGACAATCTCTAATAGAGATTTATGTCGAAGCGCGAGATAATTTGTTCTTTCACTAAACAAGGTTATTATAACAATCAACATAATTTTGTTATATTTAAAATCAATGATAACGAAAAAATAGGGGCACGATTAAAAATATATTGCGCAAATATAATAAAAATAAAATTATCTTTCTCTAACTTTTAAGTTTAAAAATTTAACAACACAAGAGTGCTGAGAATCAGTGTTTAACAATGATTAAAAAATATATATATTGTACTAGCGGACCCTGGATCTCGACAACAGCGCCACTGTAGATAAGAACGACCGAGGAGACGACGAATGACCATAAGTACGAGAAAAAATCATCAAAATCGATCAAGCCATTTAGGGGCCGTCCATTAATCACGTGAGGCTCAAAACGGGGGGTTTTGGCAAAAATCACGAAATATCACAAGGGGGAGGGGGGTGTAGTAAGATATCACGTGTATTTATTTTTTCACTTGCTAAGAGACATGGGCGAAGTCCTAACTTTGGAATTACAGTGACTCGTCGTGAATTTTGGGAACGTTAAGGCCATCCGGTAAGTGACAAATAGGTAATTAAAAAAATACACGTGATTTTGGGTGGCGGGGGGAGGGTTACTTTCAAACCTCACCACGTATCACCAAGGGGGAGGGAGGGGTTAAAAATGCTTAAAAAAACATCACGTGATTAATGGACGGCCCCTTAGGAGGAGAAAAATTACGATAACACGCACACCGTAATTATATATAAACAGATATTTCAGTCATATACAAAAGATTTGGATTATACCGAACTTTTTTATTCGGCCAAGATTTTAAAAGTCACTTTTGTCGACTGAAAAGTGATCGACAAGATATATAACATGACATATCGTCGTTAAAGTTCTAACACCACGTAAGCCTTTTTTGGCGGTTTTAACATTTTGATGGCATTTGCTAGAGAATCGGAAGACGCGTTGTTTCAGCCAATCAGAAACGAGCATCGTCCAATAGAAACTCGTAAAATGAAATGAATATAAAATGGTATTGTACTGGTGTCTATGTAAAATAATGCAGTTTTTTCACTGTCCTGAAGAGTTACTATTTTTGGTATACATTAGAACTTCAACGACGATTTCTGATTGACACATGAATTTGAAAAGAGAGATTTTGACCAGATTTGAGCTCTGACCTGGCATTCAACTGCTAAGCTATCACCGGTCCTCACCAGGCTTTACATGACTTAAAATTTCACATACATATATCCGGGCTTTAAGAGTATCGTTTAGCTGCCGGCTTCTGACAAAATTGTCTTGAAATACACGCAAAATAGGTGTTTGGGCGTTAACGTTTCTTACATCTAAATCTTAACGAATTAAATTGATTTTGGTCTCTATGGTTTTAACAGATTATAAACAATTCACGTGGTAAGTATAAGGAAGATTTTTAGTTAAAAAGCGCATTTTGAAGGTTAATTATTTCTCAACCTAAAAACAATATAAAAAAATCAGCTCATGTTTAGTGGGGTAAAAACGTTAACGCATTCTGTATGAAAACTTTTAGCTAAACAATACTCTTAACCTATACACCAACATAGTCTTAACCCGTCTACGCTTCAGGCATATACTCATCATCCTCTTCACACTCCTTATGCTTCCTAATCATGTGCCTCCTGAGGTCCGATCTCCTCTTCGTCTCATATTTACACTTATCACACGAATGCAGCTTCAAACCGAGGTGACACAACCGTACATGTTCGACCACAGTACTTTTAATATTACACCGAAAACCACACTTTTGACACTTAAATCCTTTCTTAACACTTTTATATATTCCACTGTTATGGCACTGTAGATGGTAGTTTAAGCTCATATTGTGTTTAGCACGGTAGTCGCACAGATGGCACTGGTACTTTTTGTCTTCTTTGTGTTTCCGCATATGTCTGACAAACATTGTTTTGCTCGCTGACGTATAGCTGCATATCGGACAGACTTGCAACACTTTGGAATGTTCGGACACATGTGTGTTGTATTCCACACTGTCTTTGGTTGTGAAGTGGCACTGCATACAATAATAATCATAGTTGTCCCACGCGTTTTTCTCTAAATTCTCTTTTTGTTTGGCGTTGAGTTTACGTTTTTTTTTTATTAGTTTCTTTTTCTGTGGTTTCTTTTTGACTAGCTTCACGAGGGGCACATCGTCCTCGTCGGTGGCGTCGGAGACTTCCACTGTGTCTATGTGGGGCTCCTGAATGATGACATCATCCTCGTCGCTGGATGTTAGCAGGCTTATTGGATCGTCTTTTCTGAAAATGAATAGAGAAGAGTATATTAGTTTTTTTTTCTGAATTGAAGGTTAGTTTGTTATTAGTAATGATAATCTAGCGGTTGACTGCCTGCCTACCATGCAGGAGGGTCTGAGTACAAATCCGGCCCGCACCTCTGACTTTTCGGAATCATGTGCGGATCAGAATTTGATTATCATTTGCGATAACGGTGAAGGTGAACATCGTGAGGAAACCTGACCGCCTGTGAGGGCTCCCTCAGCGCGTTCGAAAGCGTGGTGACCAGCGTACTGAACTGGCGCGACAAACTTTTACCTACTAGCTTCTGCCCGCAGCTTCGCCCGCATTGATTACGAACCTGTGGATTTTTTCGGGTCACACGTAGCGCCATCTAGCGTCCTAAAGCAATTGTGACCGTCGAAAGTTATTGTTCTTTCCCTCGGGAACAGTACTTTTTTCTGGATGAAAGGTACCCTATATCCTTTTCTGTATCACTGACAACGTACATGCAAAATTTCATGATGATCGGTTCAGTGGTTTAGGCGTGAAAAGGTAACAAACAAACTTACTTTCACATTTATAATACTAGCTTCCGCCCGCGACTTCGCCCGCGTGGTTTATGAACCCGTACATTTTGCCGGCCTATGTGCTATTCCAGACTATAATCTATCTCTGTGCCGAATTTCATCCAGATCCGTTCAGCCGTTCTGGCGTAAAAGAGTAACAAAGATCCATCCATCCTCACAAACTTTCACATTTATAATATTAGTAGGTTTAAGTTAGGATATACTTACTTCTTGTCCAATGGCTTTTCACTTTCATGATAATTATCAAAATCCTGGTCCAACAGAAGTGTTGGGTCCACATCAACTTGTACACTCTCCAGCAGCATCAGGCAATCCTGACTGCTAGCCCCAGTGGCACTTGCATCTGAAGGAAGACGGAAGGAGAGCTATTTAGAGGATATTGCAGGAATTTCTTAACTATAAGGCGGAAAAGGAAACCATATTCAAATTGAATTTACAAAAGTATCTAATTTTTTTATTTATTTCTGACTTCGTTACGAATATTATATTTGACGACACGGTTGGCGCAGTGGCTAAGCGATCAGCTTTCTGCGCTACGTGTCGCGGGTTCGATCCCCGCACGGAACAAATATTTGTATGATCTACAGATAATTGTTTCGGGTCTGGTTGTGTGTGCATGTGACATATATGTTTTGTATTGTTATGATTCTCAAGCAAATAATACATGCACAAAGGTAATAACAAATCTGACAATAAAAAACAACATTTAGTTATTTTTGGTCTCTCTCTCCCTATTGGCACTTTGTCCGTCTATACTGGCACACCTTTGCCCTGTTGACACTACAACTTCCGACACTAAATTTATATGTCACGATCTCTTTAAACACTGCCACTTTTTTCTCTGTATTGGCACTACCTTCCTCTATGTATTCTGGAGCTCTCTCTCTCTGTACACCAGAAATATCTCTAAACTGACACTAACTCTCTTCATAATTCTGTTCTGTCACTACTTGTCTCTGTACTGGCACTTCCTCTATATACTGACACTATCTTAATACACTTACCTTTATCAACAGAGATCTCAATAAACACAGGTGCGGCGTCGTTACCATCATCTATTTCTATCGTTTCGTTCATTGGCTGCAGTGTCCCTATCTCGTTCTGTACTGGCACTACGTCTCTCTCTGGCAACACGTCTGGCAAGAGGGCGGTGTTTGGCACTTTGTTCTTTATGTGGTAGTTTGTTATCATGTCTTCGATATCCTCCTTTGGGTCGGGGATGGGGCTACAAGAGAAATACATAACTTAGCATCACGCCTGTGTTCTTTGAAGGGGTAGGCAGAGGTGTATGGTACACCAACATCTGGTCGATGCCGTTTTTGAATCCCATGTAATAGGGGGCGAGCCTATTGCCATCTAACAGGCACGTTTCCAAACTCCGGACTGCTACAGAGAATTTCAGAAAATCCCAATAACCAATCTAACAGAGTATCAATGTCTCCCTGTAATTGTGTGCCGGAGGTCAGACGGCAGTCGCGTTGTACAATACTGATATTAAAATCCCAATAACACTTTACACGACCTGGGAATCGAACCCACGACCTCATGCTCAGCAGCCGCGCATGCGACCATTAGACCAGTTATCATGAACATCTTTCATATTCTTTTTTCAAGAGACCGTTTTTTCATCCTCTTGTTAAATTTTGGGTTTTACGCTTAATTGGTCTTCACTGCTGGGCAAGAATATATAAAAAGATACATTTAAACTTACATATCTTCAAGTTTTATTTCGTACCCACTCCGGCCATTCTCCCTGGCAATACATATCTCTGTGATAGCCGGGCTAACTCTGTGTGTGTCACCAGTACTATGCCCACACGGCTTGTCCACCACATCCTCCATCATCTTGTCATCCTCAGTTGGTGATGGGACCGACACTGTGGTGGAGTCACAAGGGTCTATCACTTTTTTTGGTGAATCACGAGATGTGGCAATATCTGGTTCCTTTGCCAGTAACTTTGGGGAGGACGGCTGGTGATTCTGTAATGAAATATTTCATTTTTATAACACAATCAAGACTATTTCAAATAAACTTTATTTGGAATTGATAAATATAAAAATAAAAAAAGGGTGGTCTGCTGGTCGCAAGCGCAACTGCTGAGAGTGAGGTCCTGGGTTCGATTCCCGGGACGGGCAGTGTTATTGATTTTTGTATGGAAAGTCTTGGTAGTAGCACGGAGTTTGAAACTGTACCCGGTTGATAGCAATATGCTTGTTATGGGCTAAATTAAGTTACGAAAATAAAAAGATTTTTATTCACAAATTTTTAAAGAATAGAGTAACCCAATAAATCCTGCTGCCACTCACCATTTGCTCCAACAGCAGGCTCGGCACAACCTTTCTCTTGAGCCTGACTTTCCCCCTAACATTCTCGTAGTCATCTGCGCTGAAGTGCCGCGAGCACACCACCGTGCCCAGGGGCAGCTTGCCCGGGATAGGGATCACGTCCAGCCATTTCCGGCGGAGGATGCGGCTGGTTGGGAACCTGAGGGTTTCGTAAGGCTAGTGTTATTTGATGACGTCATCTACATCTTATAAATGAGGAGCTCGTATATAGCTACTGAATGGATCCGTCTATTTGTGGGGTTAAGCACCGTTTGCTGCGGTCAGTCCTTGGATAGGTGACCGAAATCGAAACCCCTCCATGCCTGGGCAAGCACGTAAAACAGTGGGTCCCGGGTGTCATACAAATGCCTATGACAAATGCCTATGACAATCGTCATGGACGAAAAAGTCACACATCATCGAGAACTTTATGGAGCCCTCTCAGGTGCCGACGCGCGACGTGTAACAGTGGGACGTGAAACATTATTTTTGAAATTATTTAAACTTACTCAAAATAATACGTGTCTTCAGATGTGACTTCGCAACCCTCAACACAGCAAGGTCCCATGTTGAAGAGGAATTATATCTGTAAGAAGAATTGTCCAAATTGTACCCATTACAGTTTTGGGAGGTGTTAAGTAGCGTTTGCTGCAGTCAGTCCTCGGAAGTGACCATTCTTTACACATCAAGAAACCATTGTGCCTTGCACAGCATTTGAAGTAGTCAGTCCCGAGTGTTATGGGTGTCAGCAGCCCAAAATTTCTGACAATCGTTCTCCCAGTAATTGTGTGTCGGAGGTCAGATGTCAGTTGCGTTGTACAATACAGATATTCAGCCACATCTGGTTACACTGCCGAACAAAATGTAGTTGGGAGCTAGGCAGATGATTTCATTTTATATAATTCGCACAAGCGGTTAAGACTTAGGGGTAATAACAAAGTATATATGCTGCAAATAAAATGGAAATAGGGTTGCCATATTTCAGGATATGTACCAGTTGGAAGGCTGTATATAGTATCAAAGCAATATATTGTTCTTCAATTTTTTTTATGTTTACACATTCTATGAATCATTGGGTGTATTTACTAACACAAACACCCAATTCACATGCACCCAAGAAAACAGAACAAAGTGCAATTATATACATATAGCATACAAATTTCTTGCAGACAACCAGTACAGTAATATTCTTTGAAGTAGGTCAATAATTAAAGAAAATCCTTTGTCCATTTCCTATGAGTAATGGCGCGAAATCGCAATGTATGTAAGGATATCAACAAGTTGCATGAATCCTTTCTTTCTTCAAATTAAACCAACAAAAGAGGTTTTAAACTAGTAACTAATTAAAAATAATTTCCCAAAATTAATGCAAATTACTAACGATTGGCAACCCTAACTAGAGGCTAGGTTTGTAAAGCCGAAAAGCAATAACCGGTTGCAGAGCCTTATTCTGAACACCGCATCGCAGTCATAACTAACACACAACATAGACTTTATAACTATTAGCCGTAGAGTTTAAAATGCCATATCAATATTTATGAGCGCAATCTCGTTTACGAAACAATATACAGAATAACACTGCGCCGATAATTAATTCAATGAGATCTAAAATCAATATTATACGCATAAAACTAAATAAAAATACACTATTTAATGTTTGTAAACAGTCGTTACAGGAAATTACGCGCGAAAACACTAATCTAAAGGTTAGAAATACAAAATCTAAATATTACAACTTACCAATGCTTGTAACGTATTAAACGCAATGTGGTAGTAATTTGTATTTAAATTACTATTGTTTGAATTTTATTACACTCATATTCACTCAAAATCTACATTATTTTCGGCTTATTTGTTGAATTCTTGCCCAAAAAAATATTTACTGATTCTTTTTTTTTTTCAGTGTTGACAACTTATAGTGATGTGCCCGTACGTGTATGACAAATACTAATTGAGATATGGATATTAACGCATCGAATAAAAATCGACTATAGATTGAAAATATCATCTGCAATTCCAATATAGGTACATAACATCGAAATAATATGTTGTTAACGACATATTATTTCGATGGTGCATAATTATAAAAGCTATGTGTGTGTGGAATTAGTGATATAAAAAATTAGCTCCTTTTTACAGCAGATACTGATACTGGTTAGACTGGTTTCTCAGAATTTTTACGTGTTGTCCTGATATAAATAAATTAAAGACTCCCGTAACGAATCTATGTCAGGAGCAACTACTTAACCACTTTACTTGCTTCCTGAGCAACGGAACAGTGGGAAAATTCCTTTGATTTGTCATATAAGCTTAGTTTTCGGGGTCATTACCATTACCCCATTCTTTTCGTTTATCTCGTTTTAAGACTCGCACAAAATTGCACGGTAGCTATGTAACTGCGAGCCGAGCCCTACTAAAAACTTGTTTTACAATGGGGTAGAGTTTTATAGCCCCGTAGAGATCTGTTGCAGGTTTAACCAGGGGCGTATTTACCTTTGGGCCAAAAGGGCCATGGCCCGGGGCGGCAAGCTGCGAGGGGCGGCTCAGCTTAGTGCGACTTTCTTTTGGACTTTATATGCCCGAAGAAATTAAAAAAATGCCTACCTAATTAAGAAAAATTAAAACTCATTTGGTTGTAAATTTGATAAACATCAAGACGCGAGGCTATCTGTCTGAACGGCGGGCGGCCGCGGCGGGGCGGCGGCGGCGTTTCCGTCGGACTCCATCGCGACTCGGGACTAGTCGGGATGTTTCGACGTTGCTTGTGTCGTTTTCGTTCATATTCATAGGCGAAAGCGGTTAGGGCGCGGGGCAGCGCTGGCGGCGGCGGGAGACTTGTTCAATTTATGGGGCGGCAAACCTTACAGGCCCAGGGCGCTAAATTTTAAAATACGCCACTGGGTTTAACCAAACATATGATAAATAATTCACACGATTATATTATATATTGACTGCCTCATTGGTCTAGTGATCATAAGGTCTAGTTATTGGGTTTTTCTGTACTGAAATTCTCAGTCGCAACACGCAGTTTTAAACTGTAACTAGTACAAGGGCGGATCCAGGGGGGTCACCGGGGTCATGACCCCCCCCCCCCCTGGGCTGGTTCTAGGTCGATCACTGATCATTTTTCTAATCGCATTGATCTATCTAAGTCTATGGTTATGGTCCCATCGCTGGGTACGGGCCTTGAGATGAGAAATTCAGCCTTAACTGTGTGCCGCACTATTTTATTTTTTTATATGAGGCGGCGTGTGCTGAGCAGCGCCAAAAGCCTTTCCTTATCTTAGTGATAAACCGAATCAAAACGGAAGAAAATTATTTAAACCGCGCCGCTAAATGAAAATATTAGTAGGTGTTACTTTGAAATAAAGATGACATCGAATTTTATTTGCTATCGAGTGTCGAGCATACTTAATAAATGAATACATTTTACCGTAGATCACTGCCGGACATAAGACCCTCTGAAGAAAGTCATCTCTCACTTCCCTATATAGTCTACCCCAGCAGGCTAACTGCTCCGTCATCGAGACATAGAATATCGGGATCACTTCCACAAGAGACACTTAACGTCGTTGAGGTTCTAACACCACGTATGTCAAAAATAGCAACTTTTCAGCTATTTTATATTCATTATTTCATTTTATTTTACGAGTTTGTATTGGACGATGCTCGTTTCTGATTGACTGAAACAACGCGTCTTCCGATTCTCTAACAAATGCCATCAAACTGTCAAAACCGCCAAAAAATGACAATCGAAATAGTATACAGGGACTGAACATATTATTCCGATGAAAATGACCTACCTACTGGATACTGGTGTTAGAACCATAGACTTAGAATTTCGGTTACGCTGTTAGAACTTCAACGACGATATTTAAATAATAAAAATAGTCATGATACAGTAAAATATTACTTTTATTTACATCAATAAGCATGTCATACATATTTATACACTATAAATCGTCATTCGACATCTTTTTTATTTACATCCAATGCATCTTAAACAACTTAAACATCTTAAAAACTATTCATTCGTTACAAAATACGTTACGGTATACAATTCATCCAATATACAGTGGGAATCGCTAATTCTGTAGGAATAGTTAGGTACCATAGACTTAGAATTCAGCTTACGCTTTAGGTACGATTAAAGCTGTAGTCAGTTTGAATTTTTGAACACATCTTTACAAAACAACAGCATTGATCTATAATTGAGCACAAGACAGGCGCGCATCCAGCCCTCAAAAAAGGTTGTGGTCTCAGCCACCCGAAAATCGGCCAAGTGCGAGTCGGAGTATGAACTCACTCGAGTATGATCGATACAGTGCATTCCTACAAAGGAGATGTTTCCGAATCACGCACGATTCATTGTATTTTTTTTTTTATTAAGGTGTTGGATATAATATCATCAGCCTATCGAAAGTATAATATCACCAGGCTACCGTGAAAGTGTGACGTCACAAGTCTATTAATGTTGTGGGCATGCCCATCGTACCCACAACGGTGGAACGTGGACTCGTGGAACGCTTGGCACAAGGATACAAGATGCATTTCTATATTCCATAACGAAGATTACAAAATTAGCAATTTTTTTTTTTATAAAACTCAATAACACTGCTCAACCCGGGAATCGAACCTAGGACCTCACGGTCAGCACCCGGCTTGCAAGTCTTGCAGTAGAGACCTATCGTGGTTGCGCGCGCAAAACCGCGGAATAGCACTTTGTAAATACCGCGAATCTGCATTTAGCGCGGAACAAGAAAGAACCTAATATCTCAGCCATTTAACTATATTTTACCGTCTGAACTTTGTAGCTATTTCTTTGCGATCTAATTTATAATTGTGAGGGATCTAGTATAAGCGAATCCGCGTTAAGAGTATCGTTTAGCTGCCGGCTTCTGACAAAATTGTCTTGAAATACGCGGAAAATAGGCGTTTGGGCGATAACGTTTCTTACATCGAAGTTTTTCCAAAATTATAATTAATTTAATAATTATCACGAGGTAAGCATAAGGAAGATTTTTAATTAAATAAAAATGCATTTTGAGGGTTAATTATTTCTCAATATCAAAAAAACAAAAACGTGACGACCTAGTTTTTACTTGTGTCTATAACATATAAAAAAGTCAGCAAAATCAGCTCATGTTTAATGTGGTAACAACGTTAACGCATATTGAATGAAAACTTTTAGCTAAACTATAGTCTTAAGGATCTGTGGACGCGATATTTTAATTTTGCGCCCTTTTCTGTTACGCGGTATTTACAAACTGCTCCACCGCGGTTTTGCGCAACGACGCTATGTGATTATACATTATTAATCAATGATAATTTATCAATATTATTTATTTACATACTTAGGAACAAACTTCACAAACCTATATCTATTTAACTCTTTAGATAATTTAACAATCTTCTATGATTATTTAGGAAATTGACAGTTTGTCTAAAGAGGCTGGGACTATGAGGAAGACAACACGAAAATTAACTAGAAATAATTATCTGGTTTCTCTTATGACAATAGACAAATAAATTCTATTTAGAAAAATGAAAGCATACCTATAAATAAACAATGTGTTTGCTCAGTAAATATTCAACACAGTACAGTGGCGTTGCGTGGGTTTCAACCGCAGGCAAATTTCGCCGCGCCCTTATTAACCGACTTCAAAAAAGGAGGAGGTTCTTAATTCCACTGCTTTTTTTTTGTATGTTTGTTTAGGTCTATCAATTCACAAGACTCTAAAATATACAGTAATACTAAAGAAGTACAGTCCTCAGGGACGTCAATCCGCCATGACCGGAGAGAGATCAGGCGCAGGACCAACGGCAATCCCAGGCTACCTCTTGTTGAAATTTCATAACGATCGGTTCAGTGGTTTAGTCATGATGAGGTAACAAACAGACAGAGTTACTTTCGCATTTATAATAATGTTAGCACCGTAATATCGTAGTATTGCTTTAGCAATAAAGTGAGGACATTGGTATTACAGGCTTATGTTAACATACCTTATCTAAATTTTTTTTTTAAATAAGTTATCTTATATATATATATAAATATTTAAATGAAATTAGTGGCAGTGAACATTTATGACTTATACATATATCTGACATTGAGAGATCTTTTACCTGTTACAAGAATATCATTATATTTTCTGATTTCTAAAGTCAAAGTATATATTATGTATAATAAATCAGATGCTAGATTAGTTTTTTCACATTCAATTGCTATTAATCTGTAAACGCCAGTCGAAAGTCCATCCGTAGCAGATGCAATGTCCCAATAATTGGATAAAATTATATATTAATTAAAATGTTAGTAAAGGTTTCTTTTATTACATTCATGAAATCAGAAATTAATCTATATGAATAAAAATGAATTGCCAAAAATGTATGTAAGTGTATAACTTCAGCAGGGCTGCACCTATTTGGCTAACTTTCTTTTGTTTTGTTTGTAATTGAAAGGACAGGATGCTGTTTTTGTATGAAGTACATTTTCTTCATTTGTAAATTGCACCTGCGCGAAGCCGGGGCGGGTCGCGTGTCTTAATTAAATTTGACCAAGTTTCACATTTGTTTAGCTTGATAAATAATATACTAAAATCGACACAGTACACAAAAAAAAGGAGTACAACCATTCCACGTATTTATCAGTGAAATTCACAAGGCAGTGCAAAAAAAAATAAGAGTATATATTTTTAACAACTTATTTTAAATATTTTTTTCTATATAATATGCTATTTCACTTACTGAATAAAAAAATCCCTTTTTCGGAGAATAAAAAAATAGGATTTATACTTTCTTTCGACGCGGTAGATTCGTTTAAAGCGGGTAGATGTGCAGGAGCATCAAAAAATCCGTTGACATCAGCTCGAATTCAAATTAATTTATTTGTAGACTTCAATGTATACTTAGAGTATTCAGGACATTATCACTTATTTTTTCATAACACACCTTTTATAGTTCAGTCTATATGAAACAGTTTAGTTTGTTCTGAAGTTATAATTTTGTGGAAAGATAAATTCGACCGCAAGCAAGAATGGAACCTTGTACCATATGGTGACGGTTGAAAATATGTGGGAGGAGGCTCGGCATGGTGAGAGATCGTGGTAGCTACCTAGAACGGCTGGTGTCCTGACCTAATGGTCACAAATTCGATTCCTGCTTGAGGTCAAATTTATCATCATCTGCCTGCCTTTTCCCGATTATGTTGGGGTAGGCTTCCAGTCTAACCGGTTGCGACTGAATATCAGTATTTTACACGGAGCGACCGTCATCCAATTACTGGGAGACACTGATACCCAATGGTTAGACTGGTTGTCAGACTTTGTGGGCTGCTGACACCAGTAACGACTGTCATAGGTCTTCGTATGACACCCGGAACCGACTGCTTAACGTGCGACCGAGGCACGGAAGGGTCTGTGAAAATTGGTCACCCATCCAAGGACTGACAGCGGCTAGCGAACCCCTCAAATTTCCACTCGCGCTCAAATTTTTCATTCCACAAAATTATAATTTTACACTTCAGTCTTTATTGAAGAGTATAGTTTTTTGACACTTCACTCCATATTTTTGACACTAATAGGCCTATTTACACTTCACAAATAATTCTTACACTTCATCCATCACTTTACACTGTCACTTTCGGTGCCTAGGCCTGTGTCAGTTCTATTTGTGCCTCTAAAACACCCTGTCCTGATACCCCGAGTCCTGCACGGGCTGTGTGGGCTTCGCCTGAGCACCAGCCACATGGTGGTGATGGCGCAGGTGGCCGGGACGTCGCGGCGGGGCTAAGTACTCGAACATGCTCTGGGTATGCTGGGCCAGCATGTTAGCCAGGTCGCAGGGCATGGGGTCGGTCCAGAAGAAGTCGTGGTTTAGGGCTGTATCAGCGTCGTATCTAGAAAGAAAGAGATTGTATGGGTTTATGGTTTTTCTGTTGAACTCATGATAGTCGCCTGGCCGGTTTCTCAGCAACAGCGGCGTGCACTGAGTTTTTAGACAGGGTAGGCAGAAATTTTTTAAAAGCTTAGTTACTAAAAATACCCACTGCATGTTGGTTTTGGTTCGTCGTCTTGTCTATTGAATAATGATGTATTTGATTTGCAGCGTCAAATATATTATAATAAATATTTATCATAGTCATGTAGGGTACGCAGTGTCTTTTTGTCTTTATGAACTGCACGCAACTCTCAACTGCTCATCAACAAGAAATAGAACAAACTAACGCTAGCAATACTGTATGATGGCCTGTAAATATTGACAGCTATGTGTGAGGCAACAAATGCCATACTTCATCGTTGTGTGACAATAGTGAGCCGCTAATTATAATACGGAGATAAGTACAACTTAACAACAAAACCACCCAACTTGTAAGCTGTCCACGGGCATAGCTATGCTTTCATATGGGGGGGTCCGAGGGTACAAAAATGTACAAAGATAAACTAATATTTGCCCGGGCTTCACACAGAAAAAGGCAGAATTCCAAATGTCAATTTGACGACACGGTTGGCGCAGTGGCTAAGCGATTAGCTTTCTGCGCAACGTGTCGCGGGTTCGATCCCCGCACGGTACAAATATTTGTATGATCTACAGATAATTGTTTCGGGTGTGGGTGTTTGTGTATGTGAATATATGTATTTGTAAACGCACCCACGATACAGGAATTATTCCTTATGTTGGGCAAAGTTAAAAAAAAAACTCAGTCATTTAGAAATTTATAAATAAAATTATGTGTGTGTCGACATCCGAACAATATTCCGCGACTTTTATTTTCGTCTTATTTAAGGGGTGTCCTAAACCCCCCCTTATATACGCTCTTGAAGCTGTCACCGGACATTGTACTATACTGTGCCGCTTGTATAGCATCTCGCTTGTATTCCCCAAAGGGTTTAGCAACAGTGTACACGTTCATTTAGCCGATGCCGTTAAGTCCCCTGGTGATTTTCTTTACAGAATCACTTGATAACACTTTGAGTAACCCAACACCAAAGACTTCAAGCTCAATAGCTACTTGCAACCACTAGACCAAAGAGACAATCTACTTAAACAACAAAATTGTCTCACCTCTTCGCAGGATCCAATTGCAGGAGTTTATCCAGCAGATCACAACCATAGGGGTCCTTGACGTATGGCTTTAGACGTTCCTTGACCTTCCTCTTCTGACCCTTGGGCAGCTCCATCTTGTTGTACAAGTCCAGGTTCTCAACCCCAGGCCACACATCTGGGGTGCATGAGCCGCAGAGCTGGGAGATGAGGATCAGCTGCTGCTGCTCTGTTGGACCCTGGTGGAAATAAATGATATAGCATCAGGCCTGTGTTACGAAGGGTTAGGCAGAGGTGTAAATTGTAAACCTGCAATCTGCATGTGATTTTCTGAGAAACTATTGCCATCTACTGGGCATGATTCCAAGCTTCGGGCTGCGGATGATAATTCAGGAAATCTAAATAACACTGCCCAACATTGGAATTGAATTTCGTACCAGAAAAATAAAAGTATGTTAATCAAACCTGCATGATGGGTGACCGAGTCCACATCTCAGCCATGATGCAGCCCGCGCCCCACATGTCTACGGGCGGCCCGTAGTTACGATCACCTGTATATCATTATTATAAGGTAAATAAGTATTTGGATTGTATGCATATCCACACCCTCCAAATACTTATTCAGAAATAATATTGATTGAACTATATGTTCATATTATTGACTAGCTGTGCCCGCGACTTCGTTCGTGTGGATGTCGGAACTTAACAATGTATTTTTTAGTGCGAAAGTTACGTGAAGTTAAGAAGACCAAATGCACTTAACCCTATTTTTTTCTAAAATATAAGAATTTTTCTAAAATAAAATTAGCCTAAGTTATTCCTTATTACATCAGCTACCTGCCAATAAAAGTCCCGTCAAAATCGGTCCAGCCATTTCAGAGATTAGCCTATACAAACAGACAGACAGACAAAAATTGTAAAAAAATGTTATTTTGGTGTATGTACCGTATATATATTCATATGCATGTAGTAAAAAACGGTTATTTCAATATTACAAACAGACACTCCAATTTTATTTATATGTATAGATGTATAGATTTATAGTAGCTTAAACTATCATTATGCAATTCACTGCAATTGGTTCAGTTCTGAGTTAACACAATGAAAGACATTTTCATTTCATTTGTTAAAACAAAGTAGAGCCTAAGATGGCAATAGCTCCTTACAAAAATACTAATTAATATACAGCCACATCTGGTAAGATAAGACAGACAGATGATAATAATGTATGATTGCAGTTTTTAAATATCAATAAAAAATATGATTTTGTTTAAACATTGCCCCACACTAGGAATAATTCCTGTATCATAGGTGCGTTTACAAACACATATATTCACATGGATACCCAAACCCGGGACCACTATCTGTAGATCATACATATTTGTGTGTCCATGGGCGACGGTAATCGCTTACCATTAGGCGATCCGCCTGCTCACTTGCCACCTATAGTATAAAAAAAATGCAGGACCAAACCTACAACCCATAGAGCAGCAGCTGATCTCTCACCAATGTGCCAACCATGCCATCAAAAATTAATCAAGCATTCTTATTTGGCATGTTGGTAAAGCTTTTTAATTTAAAATACATTATAAAATATCATTCAATAGAGTACACAATTACAAGTAGTTTAAAATATCAGTTTAACTCACCTAAAAGTAACTCCGGAGGCCTATACCATAGAGTAACAACTCTATTAGTATATTTATTGACCTGCCCCGACTTAGCCACACTGAATGCTCTCGCCAGACCAAAATCAGCTAGTTTCAGTATCCCATTCTTTGTTATGAGAACATTGGCTGCCTTCATATCTCTGTGCAGGATTTTGTTACTATGAATATAGTATAAACCATTCAATAGTTGTTGCATCACCTTCTTGATCTCCCCAAGACTGAATTTGACGTTCACATTTGACAGCAGACCAGCCAAGTCGTGTTCACAGAAGTCAAAAACTAAATAGAAAGTGGATCGGTATTTATTGTGTAATGTAGCTTTTGTACGACAAATTTCGATCAAATTGACGACGTTCTCGTGTTTTAGCAGCTGTAAGATCTTTATTTCACGCAACGCCGTGATTGGAAAGCCTTCTTTTTCGTTATCCATTAAAACTTTCTTCATGGCAACGAATTTTTTGTTGCTGTTCCGTTGGCGGGCTTTGAACACTTCTCCGAAGGTTCCTTGCCCGATTTTGGCGACTTTCTCGTATTTTGAGGACTCATCGCAGAAGGGGAAGTCGAAATCTTCTATGTATTTCTCTTTTTCCCTCATATTTAGGATGGTTGAACTAGTGCTAATGACGGGTTGCGCAGGCTCCCTTGGAGCGCTGACGCCTTGCATTTTGGACGTAATTTTGCCGCCCTTTTATTAAACCTTTGGTGGAATAATGTCGTTTTTGTTAGTATTTAGAACACTCGTGGCACTGTCTGGTAAATTGAGAAAACAAATACATATGATTGATATTTTGCAATCGCCACTCGCGTTGTAAAAGAACGTCAAATTTCTGTCAAATTGACTGTCCAGCGTCCAGCAGATCACAGATGCCAGTGATACCAGGATGAAATGGAAGATATACCCACAATTTCAAATAATTATATTTATTATACACATATAATCCCATACAACATCCATTTACACTAGCATTTTATATGAATTGTCAAATTTTCAATCCAAAAAATAATGTAAATTATTTGAATCAGGTAGTTAATAATTTTGTAATGTTTCAGTACCATTTCAGAAATTGCTAACTGAATATAGCTTTAAAAAAATGTATACAAAATGATAACCATGAAACTTGGATTAAAAGTTCCTTGGACTACATTCTTTGTCTTGCGTGCCTAGGGTTTACACTGTACCGAAATAATATTTTGGTACTTCTTAAGCTTTTTCCGTGGCTTTAAACTGTTTTACAGGGTACATTAAATAAGGGTAGAATTTATTTATGGCAACCTATCTTTGGTTACTAAATAGAATTATTCGACTAAACTTGGCTGTAAATATCGAGAATGTCGTCTCTTACTTTCCATTTCACGCATAAACCGTTACAACGAACGGTAAAATTCCCAAAAACTAAGTCACATCATCATTCTATTTTGCATAAATGGAACGTGATTTGTTGTTTGTCAGAGGCTGTCAGTCGCTTATTGGTATTTCATTGTTTTTATACGAAATTATCGTCAACTTTAAGGAAATTACTCAACAAAAAGGTAAATGAAAGGCAAATCAACTATTTAAATTTCCGTACTTGCTGCAAAAAAGCGTAAATCCAGTGATAATTAAACTGTAATAAACGTCACTATCGATCCATACCAAAATAATTGGGCCAAATATTTTTGCTACTTTTCGCAATCTAAACTTCATTCGGGTGCACGTTATCGCTATCGTGAAAGTCTGTGTAGTGTCTGCGATAACGTCCGATGCTCATAACGGCTTTATAATTAACCTAAAGTGGAGCAAATGGGTAAAAAAGTACGCCCCTTTTATAGTGCGGTATAAAACAATTTTCGCGAGTTTAAAAATAGGTAAACAAACATTAAAATGCTAATTTATTGTTTTGAACTTCAGCATCTGTTTGTAAGCTGTATTTTAATGCAAATTTAGACACTAAAACCATCACGCTGAACCGAAAAATATGTATAGAAATATTGTATTTATTACTATAATTCCTTTTTAATAGAATAGCTGCATAACTATGCTCTTATTTTATATTTTTAATTTACATAAGCAGTCTTTCAAGTGACCAGTATGAATAGTATAAAAAAACTTCTAACAATTTTAAAATATCTGTGCTTACCTCACTTTTTAAAAGTAAAGCATGACTCATTGAAATTCTTATGTATATGTGTATAATTATTAAGCCTTTGTGTTAATTGTATTACTGTCTGTGAACATAAACATTTATATGGTTTCCTTTGTGGTATAAGGAAATATGCAGGTGTTTACAATCTGTATTTATATTTTGAAGTATCTATATATATAATTATTTAACATACATAATCAATAGATGTAGGGTATTCCATAGATTTCATATAATTAACATTTTGCCTGCAAGGTTAGCACAACGACAGATCCTGTGAGCCTTAAGCCTTCAGAACAGTTGGCGCAGTGGCTAAGCGATTAGCTTTCTGCGCTAGGTGTCGCGGGTTCAATTGCTGCCCAGAACAAATATTTGTATGATCTACAAATAGTTGTTTTGGGTCTGGATGTTTTTGTATGTGAATATATGTGTTTGTAAACGCACCCAAGATACAGGAATTATTACTAGTGTGGGGCAATGTTTAAAAAAAAAGAAAAAATATATGTTCCGTGCGGGAATTGAATTCGCAACACGTAAGGCAGCAGCCAATGGGTCAGCCATTGCATAAACCGTTCTGTCACTAACCAGAATGAGTCTGCAATTTGACATTTGAGAGTAAGAGCTCTGAATTGAGTTGTTGGAGAAATACCACAAACTACCCAGATAGAGTACGCATCAGGCAGTTTTCATTAAGTTTATTATGATTCCAGAATCATGGCAAGCGAAAGCAGTTCAGCGGTGCTGGAGCTAAACGATGCGGACACTGAGGATACGGAGGGTACCACAGTGACGGATGACACCCACGATGGCATGCCACTTATAATGGAACATGGATATGATATTGCTGTCAAGGTTGGTGAATAATATTGTCATTGTTGGAATTGTCCACCCCGACCCTTGCTCGAGCCAGCCTGCGCCGAGCCAGTAGTAATAAATCAAATGTCCCTGAATAATCACAATCAGATCCAGCAAGTCCTCTCTTGTCTGCCCCCCAGCAACGCCTTAAGCCGAGGTTCGAGTCCCACTATGGGACACCCTTAGTAGTGTTACTTAATATTATTTAATTTGCTCGGCTGGAGGCCCTTCTGGTCTCGCCATTTGCCCGGTTAAGTAGTAAAAGCTCCCTGAGCTAACTGCGAGAGACAACTAAAAAAAAAAATGGAATGAAATGAAATGGTTCATATAATTATAAGATATAGGTATTATTATTTATTCTGAAATTTTGTGACCCCCTAAAAGTGCCGCCCGGGGCGGGCCGCCCCTGCCGCCCCCCCGCTAGCTACGCCACTGGCTTTGGGTCTAAATCACTTACAATCAAGACATTACAATTAAGACCTAGTGTAGTAAGTGGGACTGCTAAGCGTGAGATATTGGGTTCGATTCCTGGGTCGGACAGTGGTACTGCGTTTTTCTGTATGGAAATTCTTAGTAGCAGCACGGTGTTTGGAACTGTGACCGGTAGATGGCAATAGGTTCGCCCCTTATTACATGGGATTCAATAACAGCATTGGCGATATGTTGGTGTACAATGTGCCTAACCCTTCGGGGAATACAGGCGTGATGCTATATTATGTTATGTTACTGCTAGCCTGTCACTTCCCAGTGCAGGGCAAGAGCCTCCCCCCTTGATTTCCAAGTTGTTCTGTGCCAAAGATGTCCAATTTTTGCCAAATGTGTCCAGTTCTTTCGTTTTAACATTCGTCAAACTAAAATATTATTTTTATTGTATACAGGTGGATGCTCCAATGAAGCAGCTCTCCACTCTCGAGACGTTCGTGACGTACCGCGTACGATGCGTGTGCGCACGCTGGGCCACCCCACCACACGTCAGACGGCGGTACAACCATTTTAAGGTAAACATTATTTTTCTTATTATTAATATATATTTTCCAACAGTGGGACAAAATTATTATTATATATTGACTATTTTACATGTAAATAGGAGTTCAATACGCCATTTTAGATTCGTTTCTTTAAAAAACTGGGATATGCCGATTTCATTCACCAATAAGGGTCAATTCCCACTGAAAGAGCAGCGGCCGTAAGAGCACGGCGCCGCAAGGGGCAGTGCGGCGCTAGAAGGCTCGTGCAGCATCGCGGCGCTGCCCCTCCTTTGTCTTCAAATAACTATGGACTTTTTAATCACGTAGATAAGATTTAAAATGATTTGTAATATTTTGCCTCAAAAAGCCGCTGCCGGTAGCTGCTCGCTCAGTGGGAATTGACTCTAAATAGAATTAATGCCTAGTAATGGTCTATTAGTAGCAGGCGCACCTACTGGGGTAGGTGACGCACCTGGGTTGGATCCTTGAGTCAGACAAAGTGTTATTGAGGTCTTCTGACAGAAAGTTCTCAGAATTCCGGAGTGTCGAATTGTGGTCTGTAGATGGCAATAGTCACTGCACGAGGGGGTGGCCTCTTTACATTCATCCCCTCCGGGAAGTGCCCTTCGGCATGACACCGTGGTGGGCTTCGGTGCGGTCTTCTAAGAGTTCCCGAGGCCCACCATATGGTGTCGAGGCGGACCACCGTGGTGAGTTTAGCCCCCCCCCCCCCCCCCCCCCCCCAAGCGGAGGATAGCCCACGAGGGGTTCTTACCACGCAAATAAAAAAAAAAAAGATGGCATTAGGCTCACCCCCTATTACATGAAAATTTTAGTTTCCAACCTTTACTTTATCCTAGGAACAGGCCTAATACTATTCGTAACGATAGGGTGCTAGGAAAAAGCCTCCACGATCCGATTGTCTAAATCTGAGCTCGTCTGTCACCCTGGGCAGTCAGCCTCGACACCACCAATTCTGACTGGATAATCTTTACACTAGCATGAGCGACTCCCATGTGATAGCTCGTGCCGACACGACAGGAGAAGAATAACGATGTCAATCATCCCCTCTCTCTGTACAGTTGCTGCACAAGCGGCTGTGCTCGTGCCACCCGCTGCTGGCGCCGCCGGCGCTGCCGCCGCTGCACTCGGCGCGCCAGCAGCTGGACCGGTACTCGCCCTCCTTCGTCGCCCTGAGGACTTGTGGACTCAACGCTTTTCTAGGTAACATTTTTAATATATTTCCAGAAGGGTAGGCAGAGGTATAATTTTTTGTAAGTATAAGATTTTTCTTAATTTTTAAATTTAATTATAATTTTTTAAAATTTAAATTGCGTCATTGGTCTACTGGTTTTCCAGGTCAGACAAAGTGTTATTGGATTTTTCTGTATGGAAATTCTCAGTAGCAGCACGGAGTCTGGAACTGTACCCGGTAGATGGCAATAGGCTCGCCCCCTATTATATCGGATTTAATGGGGAAATGTGGGTGCACAATACACCTCTGCCTAACTCTTCGGGGCATACAGGCGTGATACTTTGTTATGTTATTATGTACATATATACGTTTTGTTCACAGATCGAGTAGCGAAGCACCCAATTCTGACCCACAGTGAAGACTTCAGGATATTTCTGACCACGCCTGATGATGAACTGGACAAGGTAACTATAATCCATCTATATACATATATAATAATAAATGTGTGTATGTATGTTCCCTATGGACTCTAAAACGGCTGGAGTGATTTTAATGAAATTTTTAGGTAATCTTCAGATTAGTTCAGCGAGCGATCCTGTGAAGTTTGGTGGAGATCGGATCAACAAAAAATTCCTTTTTGGCTATAGATAATCAAAAAGGTTTAAATAATTATTCCTGAAAGTAAACAAGTTAATAAAGTTTGCATTAAAATTATTAACACTATTGTAATAGGATTATTTAAAAATATTATTAAAATTGAAAAAATAAATAAAAATATTTTAGTGATAGCCTAGCGTTTGAACGCTTGCCTTCCATGCAGGAGGGTCTGAGTTCAAACCCGGCCCGCACCTCTGACTTTTCGGAATCATGTGCGGATCAGAATTTGATTATCTCTTGCATTTACGGTGAAGGATAACATCGTGAGGAAACCTGCACACCTGAGAGGGTGATATAAAGTTCTTAACGGTGTGTGTAGTCCGCCAACACGCACCAGGCCAGCGTGGTGGACTAAGGCCTGACCCTTCTCATTCTGAGAAGAGACCCTTGCCCAGCAGTGGGACAGTAATGTCTTGAATTATTATTTAGTTGTATCAAATCAAAGAATAGTTTAAATAAAATAATAGTTTTGGAGATTATTTATTTATTTATTTATTTATTTATACAGCATGGAAGACTTACAGCAAGATAAAACACATTGTAATTTTGAACGGTAACTGGACAGCCAATAACAAGTCTTCACGTTTAACACTAGAGTATAAAAAATAACCATGAACTTAAAATTTAGAGAAAGAAGAATAAAAATTAATAAGAAACAGTAGGTACTTAGTATCATATTTAGAAACATACATAATCAACTATATGATTACTCCACATCGTAGTCTCTGAAAAAATCATGACTTAGGCGCCGCCTGGCCGTGATTATTGAGAAAAGGCTGCCAGATGATGATGTTTTATAAAGTACTAGCTTCCGCTCACGGCTCCGCCCGCGTGGTCTACGAACCCGTGCATTTACCCGGGATAAAAAGTAGCCTATGTGCTATTCCAGACTATAATCTATCTCTGTGCCAAATTTCATCCAGATTCGTTCAGCCGTTCTGGCGTGAAAGAGTAACAAAGATCCATCCATCCATCCTCACAAACTTTCACATTTATAATATTAGTAGGATATTAGTAGAATTTGTGTTCTTACAGGTATTCAAGAGTGAGAACAGTGCGCTTAACTTATGGGGGCTCAGCAGTGCTCTCTATGGTTCTGGCGAATCTAAGACAGCTAATGGACCACGGTAAGTTTGTGGAATGACGTACTAAGTATGACTACTAGTCATCTGAGTTACTTTTTATGCAGTGTCAAAAACGACATTTTGTTTTAAAAATGTTTGGAATACAAAAGCGTGACGTCACAGTTTTTCATTGCCATTGACATACTTATTGTGTGATTATGATAAATTAAAAACGCCAAAGATAAGCAAGAGATTAAGTTTTACTGAGTTTTTAGAAGGAAAACTATTTACCAAACAAGATTTCAGAATTTATTTTTGATGCAGTCATCTAGCATATTGGCTTTGACAGTGTGCAAAATAATGTCATAATTGTAGATATCGACATAGATTATGGGCTTTAAAATAAATTTGCATAAATCTTTTACTAGAGGGCGCCAGGGTATTTTTTGCACCCGGGCCCTACGTGGGCTACAGCCGCCCCTGTGCTTTCTGATTTATTGACCAATTCCCGCGTGTTTAAATTGTGTACTGCGCAAGTACATCCGTGGGCCATATTAAATGCAGTGCCGGAATTAACCACGTAGCAAGAGTAGCAATTGCTACGGGCCCCGCGCTAAAGGAGATCCCGCGTATCCATACTAGGGATGTTACGGAGCTTCGACTCCGATTCCGATATGTCGGAACCTCCGATTAAAATTACACCTCCGAATCCGGCTCCGGTTCCGATATATCAAAACGGAGGTATATATCGGAGTTACAAGTTATGACTTGCTATCGCTGCAGCGCTACTGAGCGCTTTCTACGTGACACTGACAACTGACGGAGTACATGTGTTCTTTGCAACTGATGAACGAAGAGTGAACGAGTTGCGACAAGTTTCTTCTTTCTTATTTATTTACAATTTACATTCGTAGCTTTGCTCCGACTCCGACTCCGATTCACCTCCGACTCCGCGGAGGTCACTACGAGAACCTCCGACTCCGATTCCGCCTCCGATAAATCCACCTCCGTAACATCCCTAATCCATACCCACTTATTAAGACGTGGTATATTGAATTTACTTGATGTCACAAAAACGTGAAACGTTACACCTGTTTTCCGACTAAGACAATCCACGTCAGACAATCGGTAACCGATTATTTTGTTGGCGAAAATAAGACACAGAATTTCATACGGTAAACGCACAAGTTCTACAAAATGTCACTTTATACTTAAGAGCCCATAGCAGATCAAGGGTCCCTCGATAGAATTTGCTACGGGCCCCGCGCTTGCTTAATCCGGCACTGTCGATGGGCCATATTAAATGTGTAGTAGTGATGTGCCGAATCGCTGTTTTGGTGGATCGAGTCGACTCGAGTCGGCTTATACGATACTCGAATCATGACTCGATTTCGCGATTCGAGCCCAGTACTCGAGTTCTATGTTTGGTATTCGAATGTTGACTCGAGTCCAGGACTCGTCCTTTTTTAAAGTAGTCATTTTATACTTTATTTTATCGGCGTCACTTTATTGCTTCAGTAAACAGAGATCAAGTACGAGTCAACCTAACTCGAATACTAGACTCAAGTCACTTGGATTTGCATAATAGAATCGAGTCAGCGAGTACAAAATCGATTCTTTCTGACTCGAGTATAGGAATCGAGTCCGCCGTACTCGGATCAAAATAAATTGGTATTCGAGTAGGCGAGTCCAAAGCAGGAATCGAGTCTGGCTCGAGTCAAGCCGTACTCGGCACATCGCTAATGTGTAGTATTAGTGTACTAAGTATTATTACTTGTTACAGAGTAAAAGACCCAGAGTTCACATCAGCAGCTGACTATTTACAGTCACTACAGCAGAAGTTGACTACACTGTGCGCGCTGACTACCAAACTACATAAGAGCACTATCGCTTTAAGCACTGAGCTGATGGGGTGAGTCACTTGTACTACCCATAACCACCTACTGACTATAGTAGTTAACTACACTGTGCGCGCTGACTACCAAACTACATAAGAGTAATATCGCTTTAAGCACTGAGCTGATGGGGTGAGTCACTTGTACTACCCATAACTACCTACTGACTATAGTAATTAACTACACTGTGCGCGCTGACTACCAAACTACATAAGAGCACTATTGGTTTAAGCACTGAACTGATGGGGTGAGTCACTTGTACTACCCATAACTACCTATTGATTATAATAGTGCGCGCTGACTACCAAACTACACAAGAGTACTTTCGCTTTAAGTGCAGAGTTTATTTATTGCATTCCATAGTGTACAATGGTCTCAAAAATATAAAAATATAGAATCATAATGGACCCTGTCGGGCACAGCAAAAACTTAGGAGAGAGGAAGAGGACTAACCAGTAGTAACTTAATATCTATTATTACACATTTAATTTAGTATTTAGTATAAATGACTCACCCCATTACACAGTTAATGGGGTGAGTCACTTGTCCTAGCCATAACTACCTACTGACTATAATAATTAACTACACTGTGTGCTGACTACCTAACTACATAAGAGTACTATCGCTTTAAGCACTGAGCTGATGGGGTGAGTCACTTGTACTACCCATTACTACCTACTGACTATAATATGTAGTTGACTACACTGTGCGCTGACTACCAGACTACACAAGAGCACTATCGCTTTTAGTGCAGTGTTAATGGGGTGAGTCACTTGTCCTACCCATTACTAACTACTGACTAAAATAGTAAACTACACAGTGCGCTGACTACCAAACTACACTGGAGCACTATCGTTTTAAGTGCACAGTCACTTACACTACCCACTAACTACAATAGTTAACTTTAAACTACATTGTGTGCGTTGACTACCAAACTACATAGTGCTGCGTTAATGGGGTTAGTCACTTCTGCCATTGCAGTGTAACGGTAACTACCTACTGACTACAGTAGTTAACTACACTGCGTGCGCTGACTAATCAAACTATACATCGAACTATGAATCCTGTTCATGAGTGTCCGAGGATCAATGAGAAAAGGGCAGGACTAATTTATGTATCTCCCGCAGCATGAAGCGCGCGTGTGACGCGTGGTCGTCGCAGGCGCGGGGCCGCACGGCGCGAGCCACGGCAGCCTGCGCAGCCGGCGCATGCGCAGGCGCCGCCGCCGCCCAGCGCCGCGCGCCGCTGCAGCCGCGCGCCGTGCTGCCGCTGCTGGCCGCCTACGCCGCCGCGCATGTGCACAAGATCACGCAGAGGGACGCTGTACATGGTACGTCACTACTATCTAGTGCGCAGCCGGCGCATGCGCAGGCGCCGCCGCCGCCCAGCGCCGCGCGCCGCTGCAGCCGCGCGCCGTGCTGCCGCTGCTGGCCGCCTACGCCGCCGCGCATGTGCACAAGATCACGCAGAGGGACGCTGTACATGGTACGTCACTACTATCTAGTGCGCAGCCGGCGCATGCGCAGGCGCCGCCGCCGCCCAGCGCCGCGCGCCGCTGCAGCCGCGCGCCGTGCTGCCGCTGCTGGCCGCCTACGCCGCCGCGCATGTGCACAAGATCACGCAGAGGGACGCTGTACATGGTACGTCACTACTATCTAGTGCGCAGCCGGCGCATGCGCAGGCGCCGCCGCCGCCCAGCGCCGCGCGCCGCTGCAGCCGCGCGCCGTGCTGCCGCTGCTGGCCGCCTACGCCGCCGCGCATGTGCACAAGATCACGCAGAGGGACGCTGTACATGGTACGTCACTACTATCTAGTGCGCAGCCGGCGCATGCGCAGGCGCCGCCGCCGCCCAGCGCCGCGCGCCGCTGCAGCCGCGCGCCGTGCTGCCGCTGCTGGCCGCCTACGCCGCCGCGCATGTGCACAAGATCACGCAGAGGGACGCTGTACATGGTACGTCACTACTATCTAGTGCGCAGCCGGCGCATGCGCAGGCGCCGCCGCCGCCCAGCGCCGCGCGCCGCTGCAGCCGCGCGCCGTGCTGCCGCTGCTGGCCGCCTACGCCGCCGCGCATGTGCACAAGATCACGCAGAGGGACGCTGTACATGGTACGTCACTACTATCTAGTGCGCAGCCGGCGCATGCGCAGGCGCCGCCGCCGCCCAGCGCCGCGCGCCGCTGCAGCCGCGCGCCGTGCTGCCGCTGCTAGCCGCCTACGCCGCCGCGCATGTGCACAAGATCACGCAGAGGGACGCTGTACATGGTACGTCACTACTATCTAGTGCGCAGCCGGCGCATGCGCAGGCGCCGCCGCCGCCCAGCGCCGCGCGCCGCTGCAGCCGCGCGCCGTGCTGCCGCTGCTGGCCGCCTACGCCGCCGCGCATGTGCACAAGATCACGCAGAGGGACGCTGTACATGGTACGTCACTACTATCTAGTGCGCAGCCGGCGCATGCGCAGGCGCCGCCGCCGCCCAGCGCCGCGCGCCGCTGCAGCCGCGCGCCGTGCTGCCGCTGCTGGCCGCCTACGCCGCCGCGCATGTGCACAAGATCACGCAGAGGGACGCTGTACATGGTACGTCACTACTATCTAGTGCGCAGCCGGCGCATGCGCAGGCGCCGCCGTAAAATATTTGAAAATTTACAAATTGCAAAAGTTGTGACATTACACCAAGAGATGACCACACAAAATGTGTGTGGACAAGAAGGGCTCCAAAACTCATGAAATTCGTATGACGTAATTTATGTGACGTCAAAAATGTCGTCATTATTATTTTTGAACTAATCCAAACTATACATCATTGAATATTGAAGTGACTATCCA
This sequence comes from Shargacucullia verbasci, assembly GCA_947562105.1. Classification (NCBI taxonomy): domain Eukaryota; kingdom Metazoa; phylum Arthropoda; class Insecta; order Lepidoptera; family Noctuidae; genus Shargacucullia; species Shargacucullia verbasci. The sequence goes on from OX387309.1 coordinate 356,011, forward strand.
CCATTCTGTACATACTCTAACCTTGACTACACAACGTCGCGATGTAGGTAACATAAATTGATAAAGGCCGCCCCACTCGGGCCTCTCGACCTTGGCCGACATAAGTCAGTCGATTATAGTACATATATTTTTGTATTTGATTTTTTGGTACAGTAATCTAATATTTATAACAAGGTTTTTACATGCATTTGATAGCCGATAAGTTGAGTCATGTTTTTATTTCAAATTAGCCACCAAAAAAATACCATCCAAATTTCCGATATTTTCGGTGAATTTTCCAAAAAAAAATCTCTCATACAAACCGTGTACTGACAATTACGGACAAAACAAAAAAATCAGCCAAATCGGTCGAGCCGTTCTCAAGTGATGCTCCGTCATACATGTGGCAATTGATTTCAATTCAAGTATACAAGAATTATTCAAATCTACATTTCATAAAACATTTTTTAAATATATCCATATGTAGATAGATAAAATATCGTAGCTATGGCTACCGCGCAGATCAGCACTTCCCGCGGTCAGTCCTTGGATCGGTGACCATTTTTCAAACATCAAGACTCCTCCGTGACTTGGAAAGCACTTTAACCAGATGACAACGGGTTACCAGCCCAAAAAATCTGATAACAGGTGTCTCCCAGTAATTGGGTGCTCCGGGTAATGATATTCAACCGCAACCAGTTAGACTGGGAGCCGACCCCAATGTAGTTGGGAAAAGGATAGGCAGATGATGACATAGGCAGATACATTAATCAATTTAATCATGATAAAAAGTCACTGTAGCAGTGTTGTTACAGACAAAATTTACTTTTTAATTAAATCTAATCGACATACAATTTTTATGACGTCAAATTTCCCCTTAAAGTAGCCTTAAATGATTAATTTAATAAATAAGTTAACAGACACTTAAAATAACATTTATGACACATATAAAGGACACCTCTGCCCACACTAACGCAAAATACAGGCGTGATGCTGTGTTAGGTTCAAATACAAATATGTAATAATTTTTTTGAGATCCTAAGAATATTAGGCCGCTATTCGGCCGCATCAACATCTGTGGGATCTCTAGTCATTTTCGCAGAGAAAATAGATGGCAATACAAACGTCTTAATTACGGCATCGCAAATGTGGCATTACAGTTACACTTAGGCCCAATTTCACCGACAATATAACAGACATAAAACAGCCGTTTGATAAGAACTTGTATTGTTAAACGGCCGATTTTTAACACATCTGTTACACTGTTGGTGAACACAGGCCTTAGGGACAACATGAAGACAAAAACAATTGTTTAAAACAAAAAAATGTCTATTGGTTAACTGCTGTATAATCCACACTGTTATAAATATGAAAATAAGTATGTTTGTTTGTTACCTCATCACAACTAAACCACTGAACCGATCTTTATGTAATTTTATATAGAAGGTCCTGAAGGACGTAAGTATATTTTTACTTATGTAACAAAACACTAAGTAGATAATAAATACAAAATACATGCAGATGAAGTCGCTGGCAATAGTTAGTTTATTATAAACGTGCGTTATTTGGCTTAATCTTCCTTCATAATCCGATTAACAATGTCTTCACACATAGATTTAACTCTAACACAGTCTTCATAAGAATTCATTTGTCTAACATCTGGCCCCTGGATCAGCGAGCCAACGAAACGAAATAACTGTTCAGGAATTTCATCTGATTTTCTCTCCGGATTATCCCTTTTCATAGATTTTATAACACCACGCAGTTCAAACGCTAACTTGTCGTATTTGAAATCCTCGTTTTCAACTACTGCGCTATTTACGTCAGTGGTTACATCGCCATTATAAACGATTTTTCTCTTAAGAACTTTTGATGTTGTCACATTTATTAAACCATTGTACCTTTTCACAATTTTCTCTTGTAAGTTTTGTGGCGAATAATTCACGAAATCAAACGGAGTCGCACAGTTTTGAATTTCGAATAACAATGCTTTATATCTTTCGTAAAGGTCGGATAGAAAGTAGGTTTTATGTTTGTCTATGATTTTGTCATCGATAAACGCACAGAGGCCGTCAAAAGCTTCGGCGTACAAGTTTTTAAACACAAGCCAGTCTTGGTCGTCGCAATTCTTTCTTGATAACTTTTCATATTTATGTCTGTATTCTGTTCTGCAAAGAGGATGGCATGGAAACTCTTTAGTAGTCTCCAACTTCTTTAGCACATTGAAATCCTTCAATCCTTCAGCACAAGACAAAACTTTTTCATATATTTTTTGATCTTTTGATGTTATTGGGAAATCTCTTTGCGTTCCTATCTTTCTTTCTCTATTGTTACAAAAGATACAAATTCCTGTGTCAACCAATGAGGTTGTATTGATGATTTTCAACTCTGAATTCTGTACAGGAGGGTTCAAATCACCATTTAAGTTAGCTGGTCTTTCAAAAGTCCTCAGAAAGTCAAAGCCAGAATCGAATTCAAAAGTATCTTTTGCCATATCTTTTTTAATTGGAGTTTTTCTTGTTAATATTGATTTTAAGATTACTGCTTTTGATAAGTCAGGATCAAGATAGCTTGGTTCTGTTTCCATTTGAAATGACGAAAAAGGATTTTCCATTTTTGGAATGGATATATTCAGAGTAGGTGTATATGTTTCTTGTTTTATATCATCGTCTACTTTTATAACACAGGTTTTAATTTCATTTATTTCACTCTTGAAATCAGGAGCTTTGATTGGTCTCGGCATTTGTATTTCTAAAGAATTTTGTGTTGTAGTACTTGCAAAAGATGTCTCAACTGGCTCTTCTTTGCTGGAGACTGCAAGATCCTGTAAAATAGATTAATTGTTATATTAGTATTTATAAAATAGCATAAAATAGGTTGCTCTAGTGTTTGCAAGTGAGTGATGAACGTGAGGTCCTGGTGTTGATACTCAGGTCGATATTAATGTCATTTCTGTTAACAAAAATCTCAGTAGCAGCTCATCATTGGGCACTGTACCCAGTATATGACAATAGACTCGTACAATAGTACACCTCTGCCTAATTCTTCAAGGAATAATGGCGTGATACTATGCTATGTTAATTTATCAATATGTTTGACCTAGCGTAGTGTTTAACTAATATTTATGACCGACCTTTGCGGTATTAGAAGGCCAAATTCAATTTCCGTCATGAGATTATCATATGGAGAGAATATAAAATATATACCTGGCCATTTTTAAAAACTGCAGCTTTGTTCTTGAACATAGACTCGAATTCTTGTCTATTTGAACTTCTTATGACTATGAATCTGTTGTAGCAGGTCGTATGGTAACCTTTGTCGACCAGACTCCTTGGAACTTTGATGTCTCGGTATTTAAAAACTTTCTTTTTTCTGAACGCCAGTATCTTGTGACATTTATCCAGTCTTTCGTCAGTGAATTTCATGACGTTGCCTGGTTTTTCGCATACGAAACACAACATCTTTATTTTTATAATCGTTTGTTTTTTTTGAGACATCTGCAGTTTTTCAAGGTCGATCTAACCTCTTTTGCTTTATATTAGTCCGATTTTGTTTGAAGTCACTTTGTTTACACTTTGTCACACAAATCTGGGTAAATATTAAAAAGAAAAACACTAATAACGAATTAGATTGTCACAATGTCAATGTTAAAATTCTTAACCCCACTTTTGTTTTTGTTTTCGACAAAATAACACTGTTGCGTTTGAATTATTAGTTACTGTTCCTTATTTTAACTTGAAATAAAATATATTTTACGTAAATACAGTTTTGTTTACAAGGTTGTATTTACTACGATGAATGGAGGACAGTCCGCCTCCGACTGTATGCGATCGCTTCGCTACACACGTACGTTGGTTGACGGAGATTGCCGAATAGCCCCGAAGTTGGACCAGTATGGCGGTCAACGGGTGTGACAGAGTTAGGAGTATTACTTACTCAGTCGCGCGCATGTGTTTTGGATTGAGCTAGTGATGTGCAGTGACAAACTTTTTTTGTTAGTTTTGTTTTTAAAAAATCAATAATAATTTAAAAATATATATTTAGAAAAAACTGATTTGTTACTCAATCTCGCGTAAACCGTTGAACGAATTTTGATTAAACTTTGCACACAGAAGTTGAATTAACACGTTAAAATTATCCCACAGGAACGTATTCCCGGTATTAAAACGGTGTCCTTATTATCCTCCACGTGGGCTAAACCGCGGGTTAAAGCTAGTCCTTTAAACATTTTAAGCAGTTAGCGTGTTAGTCGATATGAAACAATCGACTACACACCATCACATCACTAGACGAGACAAATAATCTAGAAAAATGCGACAAGGCGAAACTATCTCTGTCTCGCTCTAGATAACGAATGATGCCGAATTGCCCAGGTTCAGAAAACCGATTGTTTACGATGTAAGAGTGATTGTCCTAACCAAGGTGACAGATCGAACAATCCTTTATGTCTTGGATGGTTCACCTGAGGTCAAGCTAAAACAATTTTGTAAACAAGTTGCTCGTGACCGACTGCCCAGGTGTCGCAAGCAGGACCGCTAGCGTGAGGTCCTGGATTCGGTTCCCAGGTCGGGCAGTGTTATTTGGTTTTTCTGTATGTAAATTCTCAGTGGCAGCACGGAGTCGGGATCTATGCCCGGTAGATGGCAAAAGGGTCGTTCTCTATTACATGGGACTCAATAACGGGATCGGCGAAATGTATTTCGCTTTTATATATTGACCAATGATTGAAGAATTAGAATTGCATGTGGAGGTAGTGAGTTCACAACGCACATCATCATCATCAGCCAGAAGACGTCCACTGCTGAACGAAGGCCTCCCCCAAGTGGGGGGGTTTGCCATAATCCCCACGCTTGGCAGGCGGCTTGGGGATCGCAGTGGCTCACCGATTAGTGAGAGGACGCTGCTGCCCGTCCTCCGGTGTCTGGCCGCAGTTTTAAGACGTACCCGGGTCACAACGCACAAACTTTCCTAAAAAATAACATCCCTAGGAATTATTTGACGACACGGTTGGCGCAGTGGCTAAGCGATTAGCTTTCTGTGCTACGTGTCGTGGGTTCGATCCCCGCACGGAACGTATAACGTATGATCTACAGATAATTGTTTCGGGTCTGGGTGTTTGTGTATGTGAATATATGTGTTTGTAAACGCACCCACGATACAGGAATAATTCCTAGAGTGGGGCAAAGTATAAAAAAAAAGTAAATATTTATTCGATACGGGGATTTAACCCACGACAAGTAGCGCAGCAGTCGATCGCTGAACCACTGCGCCGACCGTGTCGTTTTAATTACTTATGTTTTGTTTTATTTACAGCTGCTTATGTAGCAGGGACCAACACCACGGATGATCTGCATAATAGGTGAGTGGCCATACACCATTAGTTCCCAAAGTGGTCCAGGTGGACCCCCAGAGGTCCATGGGAGACTCAACGGGGGTCTACGTTGGCGTAACAAAAAAATGGGGGTTTACAATTCAATTTACAATATGGTAGAAATGTAGCTGTAGGTCCACCGGTACCAGCTAAATTTTGAAAGTGGTCTATGAGAAAAAAAGTCTGGGAACCTCTGCCATAGACCAACGACTTTTTTCGTTACGTGTGAAGTTAAGTTAGGGGATCCGTCAAGCCCCCCAGCCTAACACACCTTGGCGGGGGCCTTAGGAGTCGCGAGCGCGCAGAGTGGGGACTCTGCGCGTACTCACTTAGCGACCCCTGAGAAGACGGCGACTCGGTGTGGTCCGTGTCGCCGTGCACACAGCACCCAGCGTGGGTAACGGGGGGACCTTTCTACTGTCTCCCCCGGGACGTGCACGAGGGTGTGGCCTCTTTACAATCACCCCCTCCGGGAAGCACAATTTGGCATGACACCGTGGTGGGCTTCGCTTCTTCTAAGAGTTCCCGAGGCCCACCATATGGTGTCGAGGCGAACCATCGTGGTGAGTTTAGCCGGTAGGAGTCCGGCACACCCCTCCCCCCAGGCGGAGGATAGCCCATGACGGGTTATAGTAGAGTAGATATACAAAGGCCCAGACCCGAAACAACTATCTGCAGATCATACAAATATTTGTTCCGTGCGGGAATCAAACCCGCGACACGTAGCTCAGCAGTCGATCTCTCAACCACTGCGCCAACCGTGCCGATTTCATGATTATTATATTTTGATAACAAAGGTTAAAATCCTACTAATATTATAAATGTGAAAGTTTGTGATGATGGATGGATAGATGGATGGATGGATCTTTGTTGCTCTTTCAAGCCAGAACGGCTGATCGGATGGATGAAATTTGGCACAGAGATAGGTTATAGTCTGGAATAGCACATAGACTACGGGTTCGTAAACAACGCGGGCGAAGCCGCGAGCGGAAGCTAGTTCAGAATAATTGTTCGGCCTCGCGAACGTTTGCATGTGATTTTCTGTTAGAAATGAGTGAGGTCACGTCTCAGCGTCGACCGGCTGCGACCTTGTGATATATACACAAATACTATGTGTGTCATTGATAACAAGGTTGTCTGAAGTACACCAACAATAAATATGATTAATTACATTATTATTTTTAACTAGCTGTGCCCGCGACTTTGTTCGCGTGGATGTCGGAACTTAACAATGTATTTTTTAGTGAGACCAAATGCACTTAACCCTATTTTTTACTAAAATAAAAGATTTTTTCTAAAATAAAAGTAGCCTAAGTTACTCCTTATTACATCAGCTACCTGCCAATAAAAGTCCCGTCAAAATCGGTCCAGCCATTTCTGAGATTAGCCTATACAAACAGACAGACAGACAAAAATTGTAAAAAATGTTATTTTGGTGTATGTACCGTATATATATTCATATGCATGTAGTAAAAAACGGTTATTTCAATATTACAAACAGACACTCCAATTTTATTTATATGTATAGATTTAAACTTAGGGATTTCCTGTATTGTTACCGTCTCATTGGTCGCGAGCGTGGCTGCTGAGCATAAGGTCCTAAGTTCGATTCCCAGGTCGGTTATAATTATTGAGATTTGCAAAAGTTCTCAATAGCAGCCCGGTGTTTGGAATTGTGACCCGTAGATGGTAATAGGCTCGCCGTATTTGGGACATAACGACATTAGTGAAATATGGGTGCACAAAATGTATATTTCTGCCTATCGCTTAGGCACACACAGGCGTGACGCTTTGTTATATTAGTAGAAGAAAAATTATTTTGACGGCACAGTTGGCGCAGTGGCTAAGTGATTATCTTTCTGCGCTACGTACCGCGGGTTCGATCCGCACGGAACAAATATTTGTATGATCTACAGATAGTTGTTTCGGGTCTGGTTGTGTGTGCATGTGACATGTATGATTGTAAACTGTCACCACGATATAAGATAAATCCTGGTGTGGAGCAATTGCAGCAATACATATTATAAAACAAAGTCCCCCGCCGCGTCTGTCTGTCTGTTCGCGATAAACTCAAAAACTACTGAACGGACTTTTATGCGGGTTTCACCAATAGACAGAGTGATTTATGAGGAAGGTTTAGGTGTATAATTCGTTAAGGTTTTGTTTAAAATGACTGAAATATGACGATGATTGTGGAAGATGTCGGAAAAATCATGCCGACTGGGAGCTTTACTGGCGTGCGCCGAGTAATTGCTCGACGTAACAGGCTGATACGACACTACGACAGAAAAAAAATGAAGGCGTATATGCTCTGCTACACGTGCGAATCCGGGGCGGGTCGCCAGTTAAAAATAAAACACGTATGTGTGTATAGACTCGGCTCACAAACCGCAAAGGTAAATACGCATAAAGTCCTTACAGGATAATACAGAAAAATAACAATGTGTATATTTAAAAACGTGTGACCTCCACGATGGCTTTGTATATTCGATTCTGATAATCAAGGCCGCATCGTATATTGTATCGATAACTGTCTATTATGAGATTTCCTCGGTTTCATTTAAATTAAACCTAAAATGTAATAAAAATAATGTTGGCGTGACGGTGTGTGTATGATATGCATTCATCTGTGCCTCGGAAAGGACGTAAAGCCGTTGGTCCTGCGCCTGATCTCTCTCCGGTCGTGTCGGATTGCTGTCCCTGAGGACTATGAGAGTGAAGGTTACCCATACACCATAAAACACAGGTGCTCTCTCTGTTCCTTCACTCTCATAGTCCGATGGGACGGCAATCCGACACGACCGGAGAGAGATAAGGCGCAGGACCAACGGCTTTACGTCCTTTCCGAGGCACGGTGTGTATTCACATACACGAAGACCCAGACCCGAAACAAATATCTGTAGATCATACAAATATTTGTTCCGTGCGGGAATCGAACCCGCGACATGTAGCTCAGCAGTCGATCTCTCAACCACTGCGCCAACCGTCTACCTAGCATACACATTACTTGAAATATAATTTTCTCTGTCCACAGACTCGAGCAAGCATCAGAAGCGCTTCGTTCAGAACTATCCGACTGGGTTCCAAAAACGCGTTCAGAAATCAAATCTTTACTTCTAGAACTAGCAGACAGGCAAGTTAACCTTCACACACAGACTCTCCTAGGATGGGAGCATGCATTGAAACTAGCCACAGAATCGAACATTGATGAAATATTCAAAACTGTGTCGAAAACGGCAGTTCAAAATCTTTCACCGTCAAGGTGTCGCTCTGAAATGACTCCAACGGAAACGGAGAGGGATTTAGATGATTACAGCGAAGAATTTGATGCTAATAGCCATGATGATTTTGAATCCAACCATGTTTATGATAACGAGAACCAAGAGGAATTTGATTCTAAACTGAATTTGGAGAACCAGTTAGATTCTAAATTAGATTTGGACCAAAACGATTCTTTAAATGCTAATGTTATTAAAAACGAACAAAATGAGTTTGTGACTGTAACTGCTGATATAGAAATTGAAAAGGAAGCTACTAAAACTCAAGATGATATTCTAAGTGAGATTCTAGAAGATACAGAGGCGTCAAGCAGTGAAATCAAACCAAAGTCTCTAGAAGATTCTAAGAGCGATGGAATTTCAGATCCTCTAAGAGATTTCACCGAAGTAGATCTATCATGATTTTACGACTCTCTCTTCTTTAATTTACTTAAAGAATTTTAGATTTAAATATGTAACATGGACATCTTATCTTGTTTGAAACAGTAGTAATACCAACACCAGTAATAAAGACTCAAGTATTAGAAGAAATAGAAGAAAAAATCATTTAATATGGTGGAATGCTTCTAGGACATATTCTAGGGCCCTAGGATTTTGTAGCTATTTTTTGCTACTTATCTTTAAACGGTGTGTTTAGATATCGTTTAAGGTGTTACCCTCGGGTATTGCCAAGTCAGGACTGCGAGATTATTATAGGAAAACCTAAATTAGACTTGTTTAGACCTAGGAATTTGAATTTTGTATTGGAAAATTGTAAAGTGACATTGACAATTTTTGGTAGATTAAAATTGTCTATGAAATATACTAGGGAAAAAACATAGAAACAAATTTAACTAGCCTGGGGATTGAATGTAGGACCATAAGATTTCTAGCGGCCCACCAAGACAGTCAACTGGAAATCAACACTATGAAAGAGATTGACGCAAAACAGAGATCAATGACAGTCCTTAAGTAACCAGAGACAATACCACAAATAATACTTTAGTCTACGTTACAGTTGAAGGGTTAAAAAAAAAGAATTCCTCTGCAGCGGGTAAACAAAGCCTAATGGCAATGACGACGGAGTTTACCATCAGAAGCGTTGGATGGGATTGAAATATTTAAATTAATTTGTAGCGACAACTACTCGCAACATGGCAAAAAGTAAAGCGCCATCTATCTGAGTGAAGCTACAACAACAAATCCTGAATCGCACTATGAAAGTTTACAACGATTCTAACACATATACGAATGTCCGACATCAATCGTCGGGCTTCGTCCCGCCAGGCACCACTTTGCCTGGTCGGAGGATCCTCCCTTTTCAATGGAGGAACAACATACCTCGTTCCTCCATAAATTCTTATGTCAATCAAGACTGCTTCTCATTGACGTGGGTCAGTATAAACCGCCTCATAGGTTTAGTGGCCGCAAGCGCGACTGCTGAGCGTGAGGTCCTGGTTTCGATTCCCGGGTCGGGCAGTGTCATTGGGCATTTCGTTATGGAAGTTCTCAGTAGTCTCTTCTCTAGAACTGTGTCCGGTAGATGGCAATAGGCTCGCCCCCTATTACATGGAGCTCAATAACGGCGAAATGTGGGTGTATAATAGTACACCTCTGCCTAACGCTTCGGGGAATACAGGCGTGATGCTATGATATGGGTCAGTATAGAATCTAAACACACACGGGATCACTTGTAATAGCCACGTTTCATACATTTTGTATGGCCATACGGAAACTACCACTCGTTTTAAAAAATGGTCATGAAAAGATATCTATGTGAAGTGGTCGCCATCAGTTGGTTTGTGAGCCCTTAGGTAATTCTCATCAGATGGGTTCTACGGCCGTTTTGGACCCTATCTGTGTGGTCAAATATCTCTTTAGGACAATAAAGTATCCAAAGCAATGTATGTATATAAATAATACTTTCATATCATAGTACATAATTGTTTAAATAAATAAATTAAATTATTTAATCATTAGTTTTAAAAGTCATAATATGTTCTATCACCAATATGCGTTTTTATTATTCGCCATAAGTAAGTGCAAATCGCGTATACTAAGCGATTAATTAATTTAAATAAATAAAATCTATCTCATTGGTCTAGGTGTCCAAGCACGACTGCTGGTGAGGTCTCGGGTTCGAGTCCCGGGTCGGGTACCATTATTGGATTTTTCCGTGTGGAAATTTTCAGTAGCAGCACGGAGTCTGGAGCTGTGGCTGTAGATGGCAGAAGGCTCGCCTCCTATTACATGGGACTCGACGGCATCGGCGAAATGTGGGTGTAGAATAGTACACCTCTGCCTAGCCCTCTGGGAAATATAGGCGTGATGCTATGTTATGTTATAAATAAATAAATCACTCCAGTGTGTCAAGCACAGTTTTGTAGCTCCAGCGATATTTATATTTGGTAATAAAGCTTCTGTAATGAACTTGTAAACAGCCTAGTTAAATGGTTATATTTCAACATATATTTAATGAAGAAAAGCATCTTCTAAAAATATTTTTATTTGACTAAGAACATAATATGACTGTGTATTAGATTTAATATCCGCTGTAATGTCCATAGCGCATTGTCTAATTATTAATTTTAAACTCGTATTTCAGTACGACACAATTAATAAGACGCTTCGGTAAAGTTCGTAAAACCGATCTTGTCCGAACTGAGTGCGACAACATCACTAATCTTTTTTAGTTTTACAGTAAAGTGATGCAATCACTTTTACAGGTCTTTTTTATATACAAGATGGCGCAGGAGTTTCCTATGACTCTGAGAAGAAACGCCAAAACAAACTCAAGTCAAGGTCTATTTTAAAGTCCAGACCAAATCACGTAGCTTTATGTGAGAACTAGGTTCCACCCGCGTGGATTACGAACCCGTACATTTTTTCTCAAATAAAAGTTACTCCTTATAAAATTAGCTATCTGCCAGTGAAAGTCCCGTCAGAATCGGTCCAGCCGTTTCAGAGATTAGCTGGAATAATTAAATTTTTTAACAAAAAATAAAAACCGACTCCAAAAAAACTCAATACATAACTAAAAAGCAAAAAATAAATCTTTTATTATACAATATAGTAGTTGAAGAATATTGAAATCGGTGCCAAGTAAAACATAAAAATAGCGACATTGAAACAACGGGTTCACGTAGAAATTGTCGAGTGCGGAGCGAATTATGCGTCGGACACGACACATGCACTTCACCAATCGTGTCGGTTTATCATTGCATGTTTTACTTGGCACCGACTTCAATATTCTTCAACTACTATATTGTATAATAAAAGATTTATTTTTTGCTTTTTAGTTATGTATTGAGTTTTTTTGGAGTCGGTTTTTATTTTTTGTTAAAAAATTTAATTATTTTACAATTTTGAGTGATGGGTAGACCTAGTAAAGACGATTCTCTTGAAAAACTTTACAAAGGTCAAATGTATGTTGCCCCAAGTCGAGTGAAAACCTTAGACGGTATTGCACTATGTGATTTTAAAATCAAATAAATTACTTAGCCATCATCGAATCTGCAATATTACCCATCTCGGCTTAAAATGCGCATCAATACGAATAAAATAAGCCCAAACACTATGTAGCTGCTATCAACCATTATGGAGTTCCCTAAACTGTATTGCACCTGCATCACGGACTTTGCAGTGGCAGTCATTACCCATCTCGGTGTAAAGATCTTGTCAACACGAATAAAATAAGCCCAAACACGAGGTAGTTAAGATGTACCGTTGAGGAGTTCCCTCGATCCTCTGTCGTCTCCATCATCAGATCTGCCCTAAACCTCCATAGTATTGTAGTCTCATCAGATATACACATAAATATCAAGTTTTTACCCCATGCTCGCCTACAATTTTCAAGAGATGCCCTCGATTTCTCAGGGTTTCCACCATCAGGTCCTGACCTGATGACAATGGGACCAAATGACAAGCATACCCTTTCAAATAAAAAAAGAATTTTTGAAATCGGTCCAGGCGTCTTCGAGTAATCGAGTAACAAACATAAAAAAAAAAAAAAAAAAAAAAATACAGCCGAATTGAGAACCTCCTCCTTTTTTTTGAAGTCGGTTGAAAAACAAACAAACATTTTTAAAAATGTTTTTTTTTTGTTATCAGTACCGTATATACTTTCGTATGCATTTAGTAATAAGTTGTTATTTTGACATTACAAACAGACACTTCAATTTTATTTATTTGTATAGATAATATTGTAAAGTTGCGACTGCAGTTGGTTGTTTCGGTCTACCTTAAATAAATAAACTTATTAGTAGGGTTGTACGATTAGTTCATTTTTTTTTTATTGAGTTTTCTCTCGCTGTTAGCTCAGGGAGCTTTTAATGCTTAACCGGGCAAATGGCGAGACCAGAAGGGCCAGCCGAGCAAATTAAATAATACTAAGCAACACTGCTAAGGGTGTCCCATAGTGGGACTCGAACCTCGGCTTAGGGCGTTGCTGGGGGACAGACAAGAGAAGACTTGCTGGATCTGATTGTGATATATTAGTACAAGCGGTATCGACATTATGGTGAGAAACGCAATAAATTATCTGTGCAAGAAACATGTGTTTGACATTTCATAAAAAGAAATGTTAATTCTACCAGGTTTGTTTATGAGGCTCATATTAGGCTGTAAACGTTTACTGCCGAACATGGGCTTCAAATATTGATATTATCGTTTCAAATGCAATAAATTAATCGTGCAATCAAAATGTGCCTGAGACATTATTTTAAAAAAATGCCTATTTCTCCCACCTTATTCTCAATAACGCTCATATTAGAAATTAAACGTCTGCTGCCGAAAATAGGCCTCCTAGTCTATAAGCCCCGAGTTCAGCATGACTCTACAATGAGCAGAATGTCCATAACCGTGGATCAGAGATTTGTGATGGCTGTACAGTCAGCATCAAACTGGAACACCTAAGGAATAAAATATATTTTTTCAACTGTGACAGAAATATAAACATTGTACCTCACGTATCATATAATTACGACACTTGTTATATTTAAATATGCGTACGTAAAGCCAAAGATGATGAGCACGGTCAGCTACAAAAGTAGCTAATTATTGTGCAAAGTTTTTAGTGTTTTTATGGATGAAAACTCTCAAATTTCACTTACTAAAAAGCATAACTTTATGAACCAGTGTTTATTGATCAATCTTACATGCACACACTACACTGAAAAAAAAAACTGCAATCATAAAGTTTTTTTAGTCGTTATCAAGTAAAATGTTCATATATGGGAACATAAAGCTACTTATTTGCTAGTAATAACTCTAACTTTATCACTTATTTCTTCAAATATCATAATAAAAATAAATAAGATCTTATTCGTGTTGATAAACCATTCCATCAGGTCTTATGACACTAAACATACAATAATAGACTAGATGACCGCATCAAAAATAAATGTTTGGTAAATATTTTTCCTTCTAAAAACTTTCTTCTAAAATCTTTGGCGTTTTCAATTTTTAATTTATCAAAATCACATAATAAGTATGTCGATGGCAATGAAAAACTATGACGTCACGCTTTTGTATTCCAAACATTTTTAGAACAAAATGTCGTTTTGGCAGTTCATAAAAAGTAACTCGGATGAATAGTAGTCTTCGAAAAATCAATTTCAAAATTACGAAATGTTCTTCCTTTCGTGTAGCTGATTGTACGTGAGACTCGCTCTATCGTACACCTAAGGTGTACCAGTATATCCAGACTCCAACAGAACTTATTTTTTTTTAATTTGAAACTGTCACCACTCTCCACAGTTAACAATAATATTGTAAATAAAAACTGCAATACTTAATGTAATAACCAAACATTTGTATATAAAGGAATATTTATTAAAAATAGCACTGACTTTTATTTACTACTGGCGATCCGCCCCGACTAAGCGGGGGTGCAATTTTTTTTTTCGATCATTCTGGCGAGTTTACCAAAAAAATTATTTCATACAAACCTTGTAGTGACAATTACAAACGACAAAAAAAAACCGTCAAATCGGTTCAGCCGTTCTCAAGTGATGATTTTTCATACATGCGGCAGTTGATTTTTATTTATATAGACTGGGTCTCCTATTAGTAACTGTTCAGTATTAAGCTTCGCCATACAACAAGTGAAATGTAAGTATCCCAAGAGAACTGACGACTGACAACTTGACGGCAAGGTTGGCGCAGTGGCTAAGCGATTAACTTTCTGTGCTACGTGTCGATAAATAGATAGATAGAATTATTTTTATTTCAAATAAACCTAATACAGGCACTTGATGAAAAGTTATAGGACTCTAGTTGCACGGTTCCAAAAAGTTGGTCCTATGGAGAAGAACCGGCAAGAAACTCCATGGATACTCTTTTAAAGTCTCTATCTTGCTATGAACATAATGTGGAAGAAGTATGGGAGAACAAACGTCGCGGGGTCGAGCCCCGCACGAAACAAATATTTGTATGATCTACAGATAGTTGTTTCGGGTCTGGTTGTGTGTATGTGACATGTATGTATGTTTGTAAACTGTACACACGATACAGGTGAAATCCTAGTGTGGGGCAATGTTTTTGGGAATTATAATATAATGAAATAAAATTGGGCCACCCAATAAAACTACAGAGATGAGACAGGGAGTGGCTCGAGGGCCACTCCCTCTCTCATCTCAATCTCTCAATATGACTGCTGAAATTGGGATTCTACAGTGAGCAATCATGGTGAAGTTAACATAATCACCATACTTGGCAATGATTAAGATTTTACATTACATTAAATGGCAAAAGAACTTTGAAATTTACGAAAAAGATAGGTATACTAACTATAAGAGAAGAATACCTTAATTTGAATTCAGAAACTTAGATACTTATCCAGTTTTGGAACTATAAACTCAATGCCATACATATTAAAGTTCAAAATCCATTACAACCATTTATTCAGGACCTTTTTATTTGCAAATGTTCACTCAAAAATCAACTTTAACTTCTTAACGCTAAAGTATATAATTGAATAGACAACGGAATGTAAATTATCTATGGTTCTGAATTCAAGTATAAGTATTTCTATTCCTTTTACCTAAAATTTCGATATTTTATATGATAACAAACTATCGGCAGCCTAATTACCGATGTAGCAATCAGTTCGCGACAGACGTATACTAGGTTTGTTTAGGTACTTAACTAAAGGTAAACAATCTTGATGTGACTTTTTACACAAACACATATTAAACAAATAAACTACTGCTTAAACTAGTGGTTCAATTGATTTGGTAATCGTTATTGTTGTTTTACATTGGTTTTTAGTCATGTTTTATTTTTAAACTGAGTTTTTAAACAAAAAATATTAAAAAGACACATCAAGATTGTTTACCTTTAGTTAAGTACCTAAACAAACCGAGTATAGATCGCGCGATGGCTACTGTCAAACGTCATTTTTGTGTCACATATGTATTGGCCGACAGTGTCGCTGCTGTCGTGTGGCTGTCGCGTTGATAAGATAAGATATGTTTTTATTCATGTAGACCATATACAGGTACTTAAGAATAGTTACGACTCTAGGTGCCACGTTCCAAAATGTTGACTTCCAATGGAGAAGAACGGGCAAGAAACTCCATGGTTACTCTTTTAAATTCAGAATTTCTTACAATATTTTGTTAAAATACATTGTTCTCGAAAACTTATGTGAGGACAATGTAAAAAAAAAAGTCTAAACTAAACAATTGCTGTCGCTTTTTTACGTAATTAGGTTGCAGATGAAATATAACACAAGCATGTATTTTAAAATATATTTTATATTTATTTATCAACTTTGTACGCACAGCAGTGCTAATAATACGTTTTGTCATAACTGTTGTTTGTCACAATCGACACTTGCCACTGAGAATAAGGAGGCAATTCTCGCGCGATTAGAGATCAAGTCGAAATAGAGATATTCAAAAAATGGCCGATGTCGCTCGCTCATATACCTTTTTTTCATATTCTCGCAATAATATATTAGACGTACCTTTACTTTAAACGTATGAGATTATCTCGAAAATAGAGATAAGTCGAAGCGCGCGAAGATTGCCCCCTTCAAACGCAACAAAATATACCTAACCTTTATATAAAAATAGAACATACTATTAACAACCTCCTCATTTTTTTGTCAGGCTGTGATCTATGACATTTAACTTCATAATTTAATTGTCAGCTATGAAGTGAGAGGTTTACGCAAGATGACGGCCGTCCACCTCTTTTCTCATTTGAAACACAGATCGGTTGTTACTTTATTTCTGTCTTGCAAGTCTACCGGACAATTTTAATAACTTTTCCATCGCACCATTTCTTATGGGCAAATCTCTGATGATAAGGTCTAAAATGGTTGCTTAATTGACGAATTAATACTATACACGTAAGATTAATATTAAGGAATCATCTGTTTGACAATTATTATTTAGGAATTGTGTTTGAATTATTCCATATGGCCTTATTAAGCCCTCAGACTCAATGTGGCCTTTTTAGGCCCTGAGACTCATTATAGCCTTATTAGGCCCCCAGACTCAATATGGCCTTATTAGGCCCTCAGACTCAATATGGCTTTATTAGGCCCTCAGACTCAATATGGCCTTAATAAGGCCCCAGTTAAAATCTCAGGTATTACATATTTTGAGGCGGGTTGGGCCTTACTGTGCTTATTTCTTGCCTATGAGCCCATAAGTCCTTTATAGCAAGGCAAATTATAGATAGTTTAATAAAAATGGCCGCTAAACAATGATCTCAGTCGCCCGTCCCGATTGTAACCAAACATACAACTTAAATAATAATAATTATAATTATTTATAACTATTTTACAATATATTACAATGTACATTAAAATATTTTAACAAATATTGTGATATTGATGGTCTGTTAATCAAAATATTGTCCCCCATAAATAATAATTATTTAATAATAATAATAATAAGACGAAAACTGATTTCTTTATATTTAAAAACAAAATTGTGTGAACATTATAAAATATTTAACTGAACATAGTACGTCTTTCTATCGTTTACAGTTTAATTAATACCATAATTATATTTTTTTGCCGACGTTACAATACTAGGGACACTCCATTGCGAGCTTACATTGAAAATCGAAATTATTTAACACTAGCCGCGTGGTTTACGAACCCGTACATTTTCCGGGATAAAAAGTAGCCTATGTGCTATTCCAGACTATAACCTATCTCTGTGCCAAATTTCATCCAGATCAATTAAGCCGTTCTGGCGTGAAAGAGTAACAAACATCCATCTATCCAAACTTTCGCATTTATAATAGTAGGAAGATAACATAGCATCACGCCTATATTCCCTGAAGGGATTGGCAGTGGCCGTTTTTTATTTTTTCAAAATTATTTATTTGTTGTTTCTATATCGATAACCAGTCTCGGGCTTGCAACTGAGAATTTTTCTGACAGAAAAATAAAATTACCCTGAAACCCAAGATGGCAATGAAACCTAGAAATTCCCTCATCAGCTATGCTAGATCAGAAATCCAACTATATCTGACACATCTGGGAACACAGGTCATGTACCACAGGATGACCTGTTCTCGTGTGACCTAACACTATAGATAAGTAAATAACATAACAGCATCACGCCTGCATCCCATTAGGTTAGGCAGAGGTGTACTATTACACCCAGATTTCGTCGACGAGACACGTGTAATAAGAGGCCAGCCTATTGCCATAATTCCTACCGAGCTGTTACTGAGAATTTTTATACATACACCCAATAACTTTGCCCAACCCAGGCATCGAATTTAGTACCTCGCGTTCAGCAACAATGCTTTGAACCACTAGACCAATGGGTTAAATTATAGGTATTTTATTGTATGATAGACAGTTAAATTTTCTATAACAATCACATAATTTTGACAACACTATTATAAATTCAGACATTTTTGAATTTCAAATAAGACGTTTTCCAAAGTACGACGTTAGATGAATTTTGAAAGAATCACGTAAGGCTTCGTCTTTACTATACATAGTTCGACCGCTCAGAGAATGTTTCACATCAGTACCCCTAGTGTAAGTCTCTTTTGACAAATTCGATTTACTACATCGAACGCGTTCGGCGCTCCGATTGGTCCGTTTCGTGCTTTCCACCAATCGGAGGCCCTAGTGTAAGTTTCTTTCGACAAATTCGATTTACTACATCGAACGCGTTCGGATTGGTGGAGAGCACGAAACAGACCAACCGGAGCGCCGAACTCGTTCGATGGAGTAAATCGAACTTGTCAAAAGAGATTTACACTAGGGGTACTGTCGTTCCTGACATCAAATTTAGCACAAAATCTTAACATTAATTGTCTGTTGACATAATAATGTTGTTTTTAATGCTTATTATTTGTTAGTAGAGTAAATAAATAACAAAAATATTGTTATCGTAAATTCAACGCCCTTTCAATGTTACGTTGTCAATTCGATCACGACCAGTCAGAAATTCTCTGAGCGGTCGAACTGTAACAGAATGGACATGTTGAATATTTAAACAGCTGTTTACCAATAAACTTTAAACGAGTTTTTCCTTCAAAATCTTCGTTATTTTATCATTGAAAATAGCTCTTACATAACCATTTAAAATATAAGATAATCTTGTGTTTATTTTTTTATTTACCTGCTTACAACACAGAAGAAAAATCGTGATAGTCACGCCGAACTTAGGAATTAGTCATATTTGAAATAGATGGCATTTAATTTACGCTCTTGACGTATGTAGAATTAAATCAATCAATTTTTATTATACTGCCAATATCGCGTTACTCTATTCTTGTGGGGGGTTTAAATCTAGCAGTTAAGTATAATAGGCTGCTTTTAGGATGCATTCCTTCATTTCAAATCCCGGTTTTCTAAATTTGGGGATGGCAACCCTAGTCTAAACTCATATATACGGCTTTATAGTTTCTGAGATTTCTTGATTGGCATTTCGCTTTTATTAATAACTAGCTGAGGCAACAGACGTTGCTCTGCTTTTTCGATCTCGTGTGAAATAGCTTTCAATTTTTCCCGAATTTCCCAGTTTCCTGTGCAACGTTTTCAATTTTTCTTTCCCCAAAAACCATTTTCGGACTGTTTCGAACATTTTCATAATGAATTTACCCAAATCGGAAATCGGTCCAGCCGCTTTTCATTTAAATAGACGAGAGTACGCGCCGCGGTAATACCCTCTATAGGAGTTCCCATGAGTTTCGATAAATCCTTTTGTAGTGCTCGTTTAAACTTTCTAAGGGACAGATGTTCTAATTGTCACGTTCCTATCTGCAGTTGTTTAGGCTGTGAGTCAGTCAGTAAGTCAGTCATTCAGTCAGTCAGTCACGGTACTGTTATATAAGTATAGATTGGCCCCTCAGCCAGAGTAAAGCGATATTAGTATTATAATAAAATAAAGTCTTATATTTAAAATTCTTTTGTTATACCAAAAAATATACATTTCTCTAATATTAATTAACTATTCTAAATTATAATTATAACAAGGCATAGTTTAATTAATTAGTGGTTCCACTAATAATATTTGTGTTTCAGGATTATTGAAATAAACGGATTTTTGCTAAAATCCTAGGAAGATTACAAAAAATCGAATGATTGGAACGAAGCAAAGAGTTTTGGTGTTTATCTAGATATTTTCAGGATCATGGTAAAGATCCCACTTATTAATAAAAATATATGGGTGACTGAGCCCCGCTCAGGACAAAATCTTTTTTTTTATGTAGAGCTAGATCGATTTTTTGCCCCCTTAAATCCCTATATTGTATATTTCATCGAAATCGTTACAGCAGTTTCTGAGATTACAAACAAACATATTTATAACACGACTCGCCCCGGCTTTGCAGGGGTGCAATTTACTAATGAATAGTCACATTTTTTTATAAAGAATTTCAAACAAAGATACCATCAAAATTTCTGACTACTCCGGTGGATTTTCCAAAATTTTCCTTTCATACACACCTTGTCCTGACAATTACGAACAAAACTAAAAAAGACCCCAAATCGGTCGGACCGTTCGGAAGAGATGATCTTTCATACATGCGGCAATTGATTTTTATTTATATGTAGACAGATTACTTGTATATTAGTAACTGAAAAAGCTCTCCTCAAACCACAAGACCGATTACGCCTAATAATCTAGCTTCTAACTAATCAGAACGAAGACATAACGCTTTGCAGAGACAATCAGCACTCAAAACGGGTCTATACGGTATGTGAATATATATGTTTGTAAACGCACCCACGATACAGGAATTCATCATCATCATCATCAGCCAGAAGACATCCACTGCTGAACGAAGGCCTCCCTCAAGGAGGGGGTTTGCCATAATCCCCACGCTTGTCAGGCGGCTTGGGGATCGCAGTGGCTCACCGATTAGTGAGAGGACGCTGCTGCCCGTCCGCAGGTGTCTGGCCGCAGTTTTAAGTCATACCCGGGTCATACAGGAATTACTACTAAAAAAAATCTGTCTAACACACTCATATCTCAAAATTACTAGTATGATACCCAAATCCCCTTGTTTCCAATAATCCTAGGTATTTAGTAAAAAACCGCTCTTTTCAATAAACCTGCAATTTACAATATTACCCTTTAGGGTTATTCTAGGATCAGTTTTGAACGCACGACCTCGTGGAGACACGAGTATCATAAACTGTCGGCTCCCAGTGTAACCAGATGCGGCTGAATATCAGTATTGTACAACGACTGACATCTGACCTCCGACACACAGTTACTGGGAGACACTGATACTCTAAGGTTAGACGGTTAAGACTTTAAGTCTAGTTTTTTTTGTTGAATAGTATTCAGGATGGATAGCCTGGTTTATTAATGATATTGTTAATTAACCTGGGGTTATTATACAAATTTCGTTTTGCACTGCTAATATGTTGAATCGTATCAAAGTTAACGCAAAAGGTAACGCAAACTAAATGAAATAGTTATTAAATTCGATCAAATATTTAAGTTAAAGTTATGTCTGACTCTGTGCCTATTTCTTTATCCCAGTAACCTGTTTCGGTCTACTCAACTAAAGGCCATCCAGTAATTACGACACACATTAAAGGTCACATGTGACAAGGAAGATCACATGTGACAAATAACGGGTGACATGTGTCAAGGAGGGGGTCACATGTGACAAGGAGGGGGGTCACATGTGACAAATAAGGGGTGACATGTGTCAAGGAGGGGGTCACATGTGACAAGGAGGGGGTCACATGTGACAAGGGGGTCACGTGACAAGGAGGGGGTCACATGTGACAAGGAGGGGGTCACATGTGACAAGGGGGTCACGTGACAAGGAGGGGGTCACATGTGACAAGGAGAGGGGTCACATGTCTCAAGGGGGTCACGTGACAAGGAGAGGGTCACATGTGACAAGGGGGTCACGTGACAAGGAGGGGGTCACATGTGACAAGGGGGTCACGTGACAAGGAGGGGGTCACATGTCTCAAGGGGGTCACGTGACAAGGAGGGGATCACATGTCTCAAGGGGGTCACGTGACAAGGAGAGGGTCACGTGTCTCAAGGGGGTCACGTGACAAGGAGGGGGTCACAAGGAGTCACGTGACAAGGAGGGAGTCACATGTCACAAGGGGGTCACGTGACAAGGAGGGGGTCACATGTCACAAGGGGGTCACGTGACAAGGAGGGGATCACATGTCTCAAGGGGGTCACGTGACAAGGAGAGGGTCACATGTGACAAGGGGTCACGTGACAAGGAGGGGGTCACATGTGACAAGGGGTCACGTGACAAGGAGGGGGTCACATGTGACAAGGGGGTCACGTGACATGGAGGGGGTCACATGTGACAAGGGGGTCACGTGACAAGGAGAGGGTCACATGTGAAAAGAAGGGGTCACATGTCACAAAGGGGTCACGTGAAAAGGAGGGGGTCACAAGGAGTCACGTGACAAGGAGGTAGTCACATGTCACAAGGGGGTCACGTGACAAGGGGGTCACATGTCTCAAGGGGGTCACGTGACAAGGAGGGGATCACATGTCTCAAGGGGGTCACGTGACAAGGAGAGGGTCACGTGTCTCAAGGGGGTCACGTGACAAGGAGGGGGTCACAAGGAGTCACGTGACAAGGAGGGAGTCACATGTCACAAGGGGGTCACGTGACAAGGAGGGGGTCACATGTGACAAGGGGGTCACGTGACATGGAGGGGGTCACATGTGACAAGGGGGTCACGTGACAAGGAGAGGGTCACATGTGAAAAGAAGGGGTCACATGTCACAAAGGGGTCACGTGAAAAGGAGGGGGTCACAAGGAGTCACGTGACAAGGAGGTAGTCACATGTCACAAGGGGGTCACGTGACAAGGGGGTCACATGTGACAAGGAGGGGGTCACGTGTCACAAGGGGGTCACGTGACAAGGAGGGGATCACATGTCTCAAGGGGGTCACGTGACAAGGAGAGGGTCACATGTCACAAGGGGGTCACGTGACAAAGAGGGGATCACATGTCTCAAGGGGGTCACGTGACAAAGAGAGGGTCACATGTCTCAAGGGGGTCACGTGACAAGGAGGGATCACATGTCTCAAGGGGGTCACGTGACAAGGAGAGGGTCACATGTCTCAAGGGGGTCACGTGACAAGGAGAGGGTCACATGTGAAAAGAAGGGGTCACATGTCACAAGGGGGTCACGTGAAAAGGAGGGGGTCACAAGGAGTCACGTGACAAGGAGGGAGTCACATGTCACAAGGGGGTCACGTGACAAGGAGGGGGTCACATGTCACAAGGGGGTCACGTGACAAGGAGGGGATCACATGTCTCAAGGGGGTCACGTGACAAGGAGAGGGTCACATGTGACAAGGGGTCACGTGACAAGGAGGGGGTCACATGTGACAAGGGGTCACGTGACAAGGAGGGGGTCACATGTGACAAGGGGTCACGTGACAAGGAGGGGGTCACGTGACAAGGAGAGGGTCACATGTGAAAAGAAGGGTTCACATGTCACAAGGGGGTCACGTGAAAAGGAGGGGGTCACAAGGAGTCACGTGACAAGGAGGGAGTCACATGTCACAAGGGGGTCACGTGACAAGGAGGGGGTCACATGTGACAAGGGGGTCACATGTGACAAGGAGGGGGGTCACATGTGACAAGGGGTCACGTGACAAGGAGGGGGTCACACGTAACAAGGGGGTCACGTGACAAGGAGGGGGTCACATGTGACAAGGGGGTCACGTGACAAGGAGGGGGTCACATGTGACAAGGGGGTCACGTGAAAAGGAGGGGGTCACAAGGAGTCACGTGACAAGGAGGGGATCACGTGTCACAAGGGGGTCACGTGACAAGGAGAGGGTCACATGTCTCAAGGGGGTCACGTGACAAGGAGAGGGTCACATGTGAAAAGAAGGGTTCACATGTCACAAGGGGGTCACGTGAAAAGGAGGGGGTCACAAGGAGTCACGTGACAAGGAGGGAGTCACATGTCACAAGGGGGTCACGTGACAAGGAGGGGGTCACATGTGACAAGGGGGTCACATGTGACAAGGAGGGGGGTCACATGTGACAAGGGGTCACGTGACAAGGAGGGGGTCACATGTGACAAGGGGGTCACGTGACAAGGAGGGGGTCACATGTGACAAGGGGGTCACGTGACAAGGAGGGGGTCACGTGACAAGGAGGGGATCACGTGTCACAAGGGGGTCACGTGACAAGGAGGGGATCACATGTCTCAAGGGGGTCACGTGACAAGGAGAGGGTCACATGTGAAAAGAAGGGGTCACATGTCACAAGGGGGTCACGTGAAAAGGAGGGGGTCACAAGGAGTCACGTGACAAGGAGGGAGTCACATGTCACAAGGGGGTCACGTGACAAGGAGGGGGTCACATGTCGCAAGGGGGTCACGTGACAAGGAGGGGGTCACATATCACAAGGGGGTCACGTGACAAGGAGGGAGTCACATGTCACAAGGGGAGGGTCACATGTGACGTAATTAATGGATGTCTTCTAAAGGTCTATTTGATACGTTTTCAATAAATTTTGTTATTTTTTCCCTATCTCACTGGGTTAGAGTGTTTGGAACCTCATTGGTACAAGATTTAAATAAAGTCCCAAAAACATAATTGTGACATAATTTCGCCCCGTAAGTTTTGTATACCCTTGTCTATGTGTCTATAGGGAAAGTCCTCCTACAGGAGCAATTATCTCTCATTGGCGTATAACCATATATTTTTAATTTCCAAATATTATAAATCTCTTGACATCCGAATCCACAAAATTGTAATTAATCTTACATTATATTCAAATACCTCATTTGTCTAGTGGTCGCAAGTGCGGCTACTGAGCATGAGGTGTTGAGTTCGATTCCCAGCTGCGCAATATGTTATTGGGGCCTTCTGTTGCAGCCCGGAGTTCGGAATTGCACCCGGTATGTGGCAATGGCCGGACAATTATTACATGGGCTTGACACTGACGCTATTGCCATGTACAGGGAAGCAAGTCACTCCAGGAATTTTCTAACAAAAAATTCCAATAACACAGTTCAATCCGGGAATCAAATTTAGGACTCCACATTCAGCAGCCGCGTTTATTACCACTACACAAATGGTATTTGAATATAATGTAAGAATAATATGTTGTCATTCACGTGTACAAAATGGCGTCCGTCCAAGTAAGTTCTTATTTGAAACATACAGTAAGTTTAACCCTTAAAAGATAAAGACTTAACAATCAAGCATCACGCCTGTACTCCCCGAAGGGTTAGGCAGAGGTGTAGGTACTATTGTACACCCACATTTCTCCGATGCAGTTATTGGGACGAGCTTATCTTAGTATAACCTTGTTATCATTACTTATGCTGCTTCCAGTAGCTATTATATTATATGTTATTATTATTTAACAGTGATGTTGTTCGTACAAGTCCGGCTCCAGGCGTCGAACCCGCACTCTTTGTCTGTAGTGGTACTCTTTGAGGTACAGTCGCAGGCGCGGGGGGAGAGGCAGCTTCTCTACTCCTGTGGAAGAAACAGGAAAATCTTATTACGATAACTAGTATAAACGATACATATATGTATGTACACAACATCACGCCATTTTGTCAAGGGGATAGGCAGTTTTAACTTTGCCCCACACAAGGAATAATTCCTGTATCGTGGGTGCGTTTACAAACAGATACAAACACCCAGACCCGAAACAATTATCTGTAGATCATACAAATATTTGTTCCGTGCGGGGCTCGAAACCGCGACAGCAGCGCAGAAAGCTAATCGCTTAGCCACTGCGCCAACCGTGTCGTCTAATTTACATATTAACACATGCTACGATCCTTACATACCCCCAAGTTCTATATTAAAACGTTTGCGTATACTCTTTCTGCGCTTTGGAGCGGGTTCAATTCTCGCACAGAAATATTTACAATCTACAGATAGTTGTTTAGGCTCTGGTTGTGTGTTCAAGTGACTTGTATGTAAGGAAACCAGGAACCCAGTGAATTAAGTCCTGGGTTCTTCAATACAGCTGTTCATATGGCATACGTACCGTCATAGCTGGTGTGTGACACGATGACGGCTCTGGCCAGCTGCTGCAGGCTGAAGGGCTCGCTTCTGGGCAATGGAGCTGTGAGCATGGGCTCGAAGAACATCACGCACGCTGGGTCCTAGAGTACATAGTATATATAGGTTATCACTACATATTATAAAACAAAGTCCCCTACCGCGACTGTCTGTTCGCGATAAACTCAAAAACTACTGAACGGATTTTTATGCGGTTTTCACAAATAGATAGAGTGATTCATGAGGAAGATTTAGGTGTATAATGCATTAAGGTTTTGTGTAAATTGGCTGAAATATGACGATGATTGTTGAAGATGTCGGAAAAAATCATGCCGACTGGGAGCTTTACTGGCGTGCGCCGAGTAAATGCTCGACGTAACAGGCTGATACGACACTACGACAGAAAAAAATGTAGGCATATATGCCCTACTACCTATGCGAAGCCGGGGCGGGTGGCTAGTTAACAACAACTGTATGTCGCCCTCTTAAGTGTGCAGGTTTCGTCACGATGATTTACTTCACCGTTAACTCAAAAGAAATCAAATTTTGATCCGCATATGATCCTGAAAAGCCAGAGGTGCAGACTGGATGTAAACTCAGACCCTCCTTTTTTTATATCGTGGTGAGAACCCATCATGTGCTATCCTCCGCCTGGTGGGTGCGGAGGGGTGTGCCGGACTCCTACCGGCTAATCTCACCACGGTGATCCGCCTCGACACCATATGGTGGGCCTCGGGAACTCTTAGAAGACCGCACCGAAGCCCACCACGGTGCGGGTGAGTGTGCACGTGCGGGAGAGCAGCCTGTCGGGGCAGGTGAGTGGTACCTTGTAGTGTTCGATGAGCTGCGTGACGGTGGGGGCGGCGAAGACGGCGGGGTCGTGCGAGTCGAAGCTGAACCGGTGCTGGTAGTGCTCGATGCGCGCGTGCAGCGACCGACCGTACTTGCGGAACGACACCGAGAACAGGTGCTCCTCCTGCGCTGAGTCGCGCAGCAGGAACGTGCCTGCGACAACAACATGTATCTCAATAAAACTAACAAAAAATTCATAGTAAAAAAACATTTTTTTAAAACAAGCTTTTATTTAAATGTCTTTAAAAGAAAGAAAAATATTATATTTTACATTACACAATTTATATGATATTAAAGCTTGATTATAAAAGTGTTTTTTTACTGTTAATTTATTTTTTAATTATCGCTGTGTTATTATATATTCGTATTCTTCTCTGCAAACCCTTTCATTTGATACCCATATCATGGGAGTACACAAAATATAACTAGTCTGCCATATTGGATTTGGAGACGTCACTTAGCTAACCATGAATTGTCATCCAAAATAAACGTGTATGCAAAATTTCATCTTAATCAGTTGAGGATAACTGCTTCAAAATTCAGTTGCAAGATTTGACCCGAACATACATACAAACATTGCAAGTTAAATAAAGAGCTTGTAAAAGTAGTTATCTTTAAATCACACCCCGCGCGGTAATCCCGCACTGGCGAAGCGCGGCGACACAGGTTGTGTTTTCCCGCAAAAACGTATAGAAATTTAAGCAAACACAAACGTGTGTGTGCGCGCTGCTCTGGCGTTACTTTTGCGATACACACGGTGTGTGTTTTTCCGCAGTCAACATGTTAAATTACGCCGCACGGGAGGGAGAGGGTCAACCAAGTGAACTTCAAAGAATAACGGAAAGAGGGGAAGGGGGGGTGCGAGTTATAAGCTTTTAACGTCACATCCATCTGACAGAGGGCATGGAGGTCGTGTGACGTAATTGATGGATGGCTCTTAATGTTTTTCTGCAATAGTAAAAATAAGCCTATATCCTTCTCCAGGTCCCAGGCTAAATTTTTGTAAAGTCAGAAAAAAATTACAGTTTTATATGATTTTTATATAAATTTTAGACTAGTAAAACAGAACGTTTGTCAGATCAGCTAATTTTAGTAAGGTTAGGTTAAGTCTATATTCAGTTACCTTCTGGCTTGTTGTCCAACAACCTCTCAGCCTCGTACCGGTCCATCTTGCCCCAGTAGAACGAACACGCCGTTATCTCTTTGAGATCTGGTACCAGGCAGTGGATGTAGTCCACCTGCAAATTAATCAATAATTATGTTAGTGATGTGTCACTGTAATTTGTGTGACGCTGCGCATGCGCAGTCCACTACTCGACTCGTGCGATTTTCGTTGAACTACACGATCATTTTCCTTCAGTTGAAATGAATAAATAAAGTGTGTGTTACCTGCGTGTGCACCTTGGTGGGCGGCGCGTGCGCAAGTGGCGGCGCACGCAGCAGCAGCGCGCGCAGCTCGCCGCCACACACCACCTGTAACACATTACATAACATAACATACCATCACGCCTATAGCAGAACACCAAAATTTCGCCGATGCCGTTATTGGGTCCCATGTAATAGGGGGCCGAGCCTAATTAATACGGTAGATGACTACTAGTCATCTGAGTTACTTCTTATGAACTGACAAAAACGACATTTTATTCTAAAAATGTTTGGAATACAAAAGCGTGACGTCATAGTTTTTCATTGCCATTGACATACTTATTGTGTGATTTTGATAAATTAAAAATTGAAATCACCAAAGATAAACATGAGATTAAGTTTTACTGAGTTTTTGGAAGGAAAACTATTTACCAAACAAGATTACAGAATTTATTTTTGATGCTGTCAGCTAGCCTAAATGAATTCAATCTGTCATAAAAATTATAAGTGTTTGACCATTTAGTACATTAGTTCTCAAAGTGGTCCAGGTGGACCCCCGGAGATCCACGGGAGACTAGACGGGGGTCAAATAAATGGAGGTTTAGAATTAAATTTACAATATGGTAGAAATTTAGCTGGCTCCGGTGGACCCCCTGCAACTAGCGGGCTAAGCTAAGGTTAAATTTTGAAAGTGGTCTATGAGAAAAAAGGTCTGGGAACCTCTGATTTAGTAGATGATACCTGGAAGTGTGGGTGAAGTCGGATGGCATCGTTAGTCTGTGTGAGCTCAGTGCGACGTCCCTCCTGCGAGCTCTCACCTTCCGCTCTGCAAGAGAATAACAACTGGTTACTGTCCTGCTCGCACCAACATAGCTACTGGACCAATCGAACTACGAGGTTAAGCAACCCTTGCCGCGGTCAGTCCTACAATTATATTGGAAAATAAATGAATTTTATTATATACTAGCTGTGCCCGCGACTTCGTTCGCGTGGATGTCGGAACTTAACAATGTATTTTTTAGTGAGACCAAATGCACTTAACCCTATTTTTTTCTAAAATAAAAGAATTTTTCTAATATAAAAGTAGCCTAAGATACTCCTTATTACATCAGCTACCTGCCAATAAAAGTCCCGTCAAAATCGGTCCAGCCATTTCAGAGATTAGCCTATACAAACAGACAGATAGACAGACAGACAAAAATTGTAAAAAATGTTATTTTGGTGTATGTACCGTATATATATATATATATTCATATGCATGTAGTAAAAAACGGTTATTTCAATATTACAAACAGACACTCCAATTTTATTTATATGTATAGATAACACATAAACATAACATAGCATTTTATTATATATAACACATAAACATAACATAGCATCACGCCTGTATTCCCTGAAGGGTTAGGCAGAGGTATACTATTGTACACCCACATTTCGCCGATGCTGTTATTGAGTCCCATGTAATAGGGGGCGAGCCTATTGCCATCTTCCGGGCACAGTTCCAGACTTCGTGCTGCTACTGAGAAATTCAATACAGAAAAGCCCAATAACACTTTGCCCGACCCAGGAATCGAACTCAAGACCTCACGTTCAGCAGTCGCGCTTGCGGCCACTAGACCAATGAGGTAGTCTTGTAGTCTTGTTTATTATATATTATATCGATGTTGTAAAAACGCCCCGTCGAAATAATACAAATTTTTGATAGAAACTATAACGCTACTCACGTTCTGGGGGCGACAGAGAGCACGTACACCTCAGCTGTCTGTTCACCGTTCTCCCTGCCAGTGTCACCTTCTGAAAATTATATACAGGGTGTGAAACGACTATCAGCGAAACCAAAATCTACGCTTATAACATAAAGATATAATAATAGCATTAACGGCACGGACGGCAACCTGTCGCGGGTTCAATCCCCGCACGGAACAAATATTTGTATGATCTACAGATAGTTGTTTCGGGTCTGGATCTTTGTGTATGTGAATACACACCGTGCCTCGGAAAGCATGTAAAGCCGTTGGTCCTGCGCCTGATCTCTCTCCGGTCGTGTCGGATTGCCGTCCCTGAGGACTATGAGAGTGAAGGAATAGAGAGAGCACCTGTGTTTGCGCACACACTTGTGCTCTATAATATCTCCTGCGTAGTTGGCTAATCTCCGGTGAGATTGGCCGCCGTGACCGAAATTCGGTCAGGGGGATATGATGATGATGATTTGTACAATATTTACCTGTATTTATGACAATCGCGTCCAATTCTCGTCGTAGATCCCTCGCGCCCAGCGTTAGGACAGCGGCCAGTCTGCAAATACAAATATAATAATAAATTCAACCCATTACTGTCCCACTGCTGGGCAAGGGCCTCTTTTTAGGGTAAAATGGGCCTTAGTCCACCACGCTGTCCTGGTGCGGGCGGACTACACACACCATCGACAACTGTATGTCACCCTCTCAGGTGTGCAGGTTTCCTCACGATGTTTTCCTTCACCGTTAACACAAGTGATAATCAAATTCTGATCCGCACATGATTCGGAAAGTTTCCGTAACATAAATTTATTGATGGTGTGTGTAGTATTGTCCAGTAGGACACAAAGCTTAATTATTATTTGCCTCCCAGTCATCCCTTCCACCACATACAAGCATGATAATATACAGCGTGTATCAAAAATTCGTAATCAAAGTGTAGCGATAACTACTCGCAACATGGCAAAAAGTAAAGCGCCATCTATCAGAGTGATGCTACAACAACTAACCCTGAATCGCACTATGAGAGTTTACAACGATTCTAACACATATACGAATGTCCGACATCAATCGTCGGGCTTCGGCCCGCCAGGCTAACCACCTTGCCTGGTCGGAGGATCCTCCCTTTTCAATGGAGGAACACCTTACCCCGTTCCCCCATAAAACCATCAAACTGAACCACCTTCTCAATAGGACCAACATTGCAATCGCCAAAATCCTCAAGTGTCTCATACATGCTGATAAATGAGATTCAGACGTAATTATGAGCACGTATTTCTGATACACGCTGTATATAAGTCCCGGGGTGTGTACACGTGCGGTGTGACCGACCTGTCATCACTGACTCGCCTGTAAGCTGTGCAGACGCACGCGGGCCTGCGCCAGCGACGACGACGACACGCGCACTCGCGACCGTTCCATCTGCAAACAATCATTGTAACATTCAGCTTGAAGATTTTAATTTAATGTATTTATACATATAATAAAATTATAACAGGCCGATGTCTGTACATTATAGATATTGGAGAAAAACTAATATGGGGGGTCTTTATTAGAGCAATAAGATGTCGCAAAAAATTATGCCGACTGGGAGCATGAAGCAACAGGCAGATACGACAGAAAAAAAATTATATACTCTACTATCCGTGCGAAGCCTGGGTGGGTCACTAGTGTATAATATAAACAAAAATACAATACAATAGAATACCATACAATATAATACACATCACTGCACAGAATTTACGAAATATTTTTCATAAAAAAATCAGTTGTCCCTTCTGAAATTTTATAAAATTTTACTTGCGCGATATTGTTACCTAAAAGATATCTAGATCTAGATAATATTTGTCTGTTTACCTGTCTGTGACTGCGCTCACATATCGGTGCACACTGCTCACAGACTCGGCGTACCGACGTCGCTCCCACGCGCCACAGCCGCAAGTGCATTCACCGCCTAAGATATTAATAATAATTAATACATACACATAACATCACGCGTGTACTCCCCGAAGGGTTAAGCAAAGGTGTACTATTGTACCATTCTTGTCAAGTCCCATGGAATAGGGGGCGAGCCTTGCCATTTACCGGGCACAGTTCCAGACTCCGTGTTGCTACTGAGAATTCCCATACAAAAAAACCCAGTATAATTGCCCGACCCAGGAATCAAACCCAGTACCTCATGCTTTTTTTTAAATATATAATGTAGCTTTCTATCAGTGAAAGAATTTTCAAAATCGGATCATCAGTTCCCAAGATTACCCCCTACATACAAACTTACAAACAAATTTTACCTCTTTATAATATTAAGTATAGATGAAATACTCACTCTTCCTAGATGTCTGCTGACCCATTTTCAGTGATGTATCTGTTTATCTTGCACATGCAAAGTTCGACCGGCGAACTACCATCTGCAATAAAATAACAGCCATTTTAATAAGGATTAGGCATGGACCTGCTTACACATATTTAAGTAATAAATAGGATGTAGAAATGTTGATGATATTCCGGGATTTCGCAAAATCCCTAGGGATTTCACATAATCCCTGGGCGATAATTCTTCTGGGCGATTTTACGGCGCCGTGGCGCAGTGGTTGAGCGTTCGACTGCAACGCAACGTGTCGCGGGATTGATACCCGCGCGGAACACATATTTGTATAGCCTACTATTTAAAATATTTATGGTCTACACATAGTTGTTACGGGACTGGGTGTTTGTGTATGTTAATATTTATGTTTATAAAAGCACCCACGACACAAGAAACGGTGTTCAGCAAAAAGAAAAATCGTGTAGAATATCTCGAAATCAAGATACATATAACGAAAAATAAAAAAATGCCACGCATTAATGCGCCTTTTTTTCCCCAATTCTCATAATATCATATAGTAGATTTTTTTTTTATTACTTACATGCAACTTCTGCTTAGATGCACTTGAGATTTCAGTAGAAATGTCTATTAGAGATTTCTCTATCTCTATTGAAAGTCACTAAAATCTCGATTGAATCCGACTTTAGTAGCATGTCGTGCGATAAATGGTAACATTTCTAATGTGATATTATGTACAAGATTTTGGATAAAAGATAGGCGAGCGATAGCGCTTTAAACTATAAAATAAAATGTATAAAATCTCGACTGCATCCAACTACTATTGCAGTTCGACCGTCTGTTCGTTTGCCGCCTATGACATAAAAAAAAAGTCAAACGTAATATTTCGATAATCCAAAAAAAAAATGAAGGGTGTTATCTGACATATTTTTTCTATACATCTCGATTTCGACATAATCTCTAGAATTGCAACAGGCTTCGTAATTTCCCTGCGACATACAACCCAATAAAATTATGACACAAAACAAACAGTGTGAACAAGTGGAATTATTAATTAACGACGATAAAACCCGCTCTATACTTAATACTATGAATCATCAGCCTTAACAATTAATATGACAGATTTTAATTGATGTTAATTGGTACAAATTTGTTGTCAACGCTTACAAAATTAATGGCAGTAATGCGTCACGCATTTATAATACATTGTGTGGTGGATAGATCAAACTGTACGTAAATATAGCATCAGGCGCAGTGTCGGATTAAGCTAGCGCGGGGCCCGTAGCAAATTCGATCGGGGGTCCCTTGATCTGCTATGGGATCTTAAGTATAAAGTCCCCGTTTACCGTATGACATTCTGTGTTTTATTTTCGCCAATAAAATAATCGGTAACCGATTGTCTTAGTCGGAAAACAGGTGTAACGTTTCACTTTTTTGTAACATCAAGTAAATTCAATATCTTAATAAGTTTCACTCAAAAAATAAGCCGCCTGCCAAGCGTGGGGATTATAGCAAACCCCCCCCTTGAGGGAGGCCTTCGTTCAGCAGTGGACGTCTTCTGGCTGATGATGATGATGATGATTGACATTATTTCTCACTAAATAAGTTGCTCGTTATGACATCAATTAGATTAAAATTATTGAAATGCAGTTGCATCATATTAAATCAGACACAACATCATTCATTTTCTAAGTTGAAACATAACATATCATCACACCTGTATTCCCCGAAGGGTTAGGCAGAGGTGTACTATTGTACACATAGTTCACAAATGATGTTATTCAGACTCATGTAGGTGAGCTTATTGCCACTTTTCAAGCAGTTCCAAACTCTGATGACTGAGATTTGAAACAAAATACCGAATAACATTAAAGGTAAGATTAATTCAAGTGTTTTGTATTAATCACTGCCTCACTGGCCTAGTGGTTTTAAACGCGACTGCTGAGCGTGGGATATTGGGTTCGATTCCCGAGTCGAACAGTGTTTTTGGGTTTGTCTGTATGGATATTCTCAGTAGCAACACAGAGTCTGGAACTGTGCCCGGTAGATGGAATAGGCTCAAATTACATGGGACTCAATATTTAGGGGAGGGTGGGTGTACAATAGTACACTTCTGCCTAACCCTTCGAGGAATATAGGCGTGATGCTATGTTATGTATTACTCTTAGAATATAAGGTAAATATGTCCTAAAAATATAAATAAACAAACTTTGTTTATGGAAAAAAGACAATTTTAAATATAAAAAAAAAAATCTAGATACATTAAGATCTCAAACGACAAACTTTTTGCTGTTTTTTTTTTTAACTTTGTAGTAAACTTGGACAGGTTTCAACAAGTTCAATAACCTTATACGACCTCTTTCCAAAGTCGGTTAAAATTAATCTCAGACTGTTGCAGCTATATAAAGAAACAACAAAACGTAAACCTAAACCGAATGCTAGACGGCAAAACTAGAGAAATAAACAAAATGATCAAAATAAAAGGTACAATTTCCGCCATCTTGGTGTCCCAGCAATATAAAATAACGTGTGATTTTACAACAACAAATAATAAAATACTCACGTCTTTGTTTATTTGAAGTTATTACTTCGTTAATTATAATCTTTTGTGAAATATTTTCTATAACAATTCACAAAGACTCGTTTCTCGTTCGTTCATATCTTATCACTTTATGTCCACTCCGAAGTCCGATTTTATCACTAAAACGCTCTAATAATATACAATTGAGAGACACGTGAGTTATTTACACATTTACAAAAGTAATTTACAATTTTGGAGTGAAATTAGCACACACAAAATACGCAGTTCTCGATTAGTGTCGTCTGACATTTTTGTTTAAGTTCGTTCCGTTTCTCTGTTCATTCATAGTTACGCACATAAGAATTGGTTGGTGTTCATACTATCCCGCTAAAGCGCTAATCTTACAATAAGAATCATGTATTTTATTTTAATATTCTCAGCATTAAAAAGTGGCCAATATTAGTTGATAATGCGTTATTTAAAGCTCATAAATATTAATTTTAATCTTTAATATTCGGTACAAATGATTTGCGTGTAATGAACCGGAAAGGTCAAGTTATTCTTTTTCATTTACGTGAGGCAGCATAAAGGAATCCTGTCATTATGCCTAGATCGCGAATCATAAACTAAGAGTTTACAAAATGAAAGAGGTTTCTTCAGAATGTGATTAATCCGGGTTATCCGGATGTCAGAGCTAAAGCTTATTCTGGTCGATACAAGAATAAACTTTGGCTGGCTTTGTTTGTCTGAAGAAACGAGGAACGATGGTTGCTGGACCAGCTTTGTTGCCGTGGGAATTAAAAAGTTCTGAGTGGATTAGGAGAATGAGATATATAGATCAACTAGCCACTACAGACACTCAGCAAGAAAGCCAAAAGGCAAAGACGCTGTGTGGGTTGCGATTGTAATTTTTTGTTAGACGAAGTTGGTCGATTATTATTTCCTTAAGTATATTATTTCTACAGGCAACCCTGAATGTAGCAACCACAAACACCAAACGAAACTTTTTTTATTTCAAAGCTGCGAAGTCGCCATCTTGTTGGATGTACAATTTTATTGGGAAATTCTTAATAATTTTGTCGTATTTTACGTTGTTTTAGTGTTATATGTGTTATAAAACGAAATGTCTAAGCGCCGAATTGAAGTGATGGATCCCTTTATTAAAAAGAAAAGGTTAGTAACACGTTTCTAGATGTTTGTTATGCCATGCTTTAACTTTATCGTTTACATGCCTTTGTTTCCTGTATTTAATTCAATTACTAGTTCTATTAATGTCGTACCTATATTTACGGGCTATATCACGTTATTCCTGTCTCCTTGATTCCATATTTGTTAGTCAATATTTTTTTGAGGCTACACTAATACTTCTCATACCCCAATTTTGTTCATTCGCACCGGTTTGCAATCGTCTCTTTTTTGCTCTCTATTCCTAATTCTAACGTGCCCGTATCAATTTTAGAACTTATATTTTCGATATTTGGACTTATAACTTCAAAATCGTTGATATGAGTGTGGAAGTGATATTGTATGGGAAAATTCTTTACTGCGTTCTTTATTCTGCCCACCGCCACGCTAAGCTTAAAGTATGATGGTATTAACGTGTAGATAAACAAGCTGCCTATATTAGTATTCTATCAATATGATAACAAAGTTCTTTTTTGAAAGTGGATTTTGTATAGCACATCTATAGATACATTTGTTTTAGTTTATATTGACTTAAATTTGGACTGAATTCTGGAGTTCAAGGACAGGGTTGCCATATCTTATAGTCGTCCAACTTCACCCAATATTCAATGGTTGGTAGAGAAAAAAAAGCATACAAATATGTACATAGGTACTTCTTGCAAAAGAGTATGACCATCCAACTCTTTACAACTCTAATCAGCTGGGTCAGAGTGTAGCAAAGGGTGTGCAAGGATTTTAGGACTTAGTTTTTTTTTGTCAAATAGTCATAATTTCTATAGGACGCCGATAACTTAGAAATATTTTGACAAAAAATCATTTTTTTTAATATATATTTTTTTAGGACTTAGAATTTTTTTCACAAAAAGTCAAAATTTCTTTTTTTTCCCCCGTTTCTTTTTTTATCATATAGATCGACCAAAATGAAGACGAAAACCTCAGGATACTTTTCGTCTACGACCCACGATTTGCCCGAAAATCCGCGCCGGAGGGGTGTCGTTTATGAAGGCGAAAAACACTTAGAATTTTTTTCACCAAAAATCATAACATATGTAAATTTTGTTCTTTTTTATGGTCTATCGTTTAGAGAGGTAAAAAATAAAGACTTTTCTCTTTTATAACTTTTTCGCTAGCATCAGCCGTTCTACAGGAATGGTGGCTCAACGAAGTGATTGGGATTGGGAAAAACCGCTCCAAAGTATGTTGTGAATTTTTTTCCCCACATATACCTATATATAATACATACAAGTATTTCTAGGTGTGCTCCGCCAGAAGACACGCTTGTCAGCCCTTCGCTTTACTCGCACCCTCGACCGGCACTCCGCTCGGGAGGTCGCCAGCTCGCTTCGCTCGCTACCTCCCCCCACTCGCTATGTTCCGGCCTCGTGTACTCGTACCACTCAGGACCTCCTCGCGAGCTTCTGGCTCCGCGATTTTAAATTACACTCTAGGGGTAGGAGCAAGTCTGACCACGTGGAGTCGGGGTGCTCTGAGTCGGATATGCATCTGTCTAGTTGCGGCGTCGACGACAGTCACTGCACATGCAGTTTCTTATTTCTAGGTTCAGTTTTTCTGACGAACCGTTGGTCGCAGACGAAAAGTGAATCTGAAATTTTCGTCTTATTTTTGGTCGATCTATACGATGGAAAAAAGAAATGACGAAAAAAATAAATTTTGATTTTTTGTGAAAAAATTTCTGTCTCAATCACTTCGTTGAGCCACCATTCCTGTAGAACGGCTGATGCTAGCGAAAAAGTTATAAGAGAGAAAAGTCTTTATTTTTTACTTCTCTAAACGATAGACAATAAAAAAGAACGAAATTTACATATATTATGATTTTTGGTGAAAAATTTTCTAAGTATTTTTCGCCTTCATAAACGACACCCCTTCGGTGCGGATTTTCGGGCAAACCGTGGGCCGTAGACGAAAAGTATTCTGAGGTTTTCTTCTTCATTTTGGTCGATCTATATGATAAAAGAAAGAAGCGGGGAAAAAAAGAGATTTTTACTTTTTGTGAAAACATTTCTAAGTCCTAAAATCCGTGCACACCCTTTGCTACACCCCAACCATCAGCTGGGAAAAAAACACTTATCTTTTGTTACCATTTATATTCAAAGACAAATATTTTTATTTCTAGTGGGCCTCGGACTTTTTTTAAATGTCATATTTCTGGATGCACAGTTTCTATGGAGAAGAGACCGGCAAGAAACTCCATAGATACTCTTTTCAGGTTTATTTGTATATTAATAACAATTATAACTGGCTAAATAATTTTAAAAAGAAAAACATAAATAAGTTATTTTGATTTTAAATTTAATTAAATTTGGAATTGTATCTGAAATTATATTTCAAAAGCTAAACTCAAATCGAGGTGGCTTTGTCTATTTGATTAATAGGTAGGCATAGTGTAAAGCCTATTGTGTCCCAATGCAGCACAAGGGTCTCCCTTTCTTCTTTCCATGGGTTTTAGGCATAGGCAATTTCGGGCCAATCGTTTGTATAGGAGTTCAGTTCATCTGGCAATCTCCTTTTGGATCTGCTGCTCTGTCCTACCTTTTAAATGTACAATACAACAAACTCTGTCTGTATGCGATAAACTCAAAAACTACTGAACTAATTTTCATGCAGTTTCCACTAATAGACAGGATGATTCATGAGGAAGGTTTAGGTGTATAATTCGTTAAGGTTTTGTGTAAATTATGTGCAATATGACGATGATAGTTGAAGATGTCGGAAAAAATCATGCCGACTGTGATCTTTACTGGTGTGCGCTGAGTAAATACTCGAAGAAACAGGCTGATACGACTGAAAAAAAAAAATGAAGGCGTATATGCTCTGTTACCCGTGTGAAGCCAGGGCGGGTTCTAGTTTGAAATAAAAACAACTCTATGTATTTAACTGCTTAATAAATGTTTACTCCTTATAAATCTATTTTATTTGATTAATTTATTGCATGATTTTATTTGATGAAATTGTATTGATTGGATTTTATTTGATGTATTTGTTGACTGAATTGCATGACTATTTATTTATTTATTTTGATATTTTTTTTTTTTGGTACTTTATATGGATTGTTATTATTATTATATAAATGTACAATACAACTGCCTAACCTTTCAAAGAGTACAAATTTAATTCTATAAAGCTATTGACTCCTATGTATTGATAAAGTTGTTTGTAATTTGAAATGTTTAATTTTAGAAACTACATTCCTGTTTTCAACTTGTTATTGCATTGTATATTTGCATGGCAACATTTCAAATTAAAATTCAAAATTCATTTATTCAAAATAGACTACTACTAGTGCTTTTTGAACGTCAAACATATTATGGACAGAACTAACACGCCTGCCCTTGACCGCTTCCTATGTGTCTTAGCTTGGGGAGAAGAAACGGCCCAACAAACTCCCCAGCAACACTCTCATTTTATCTTTAAAAACAACTGCATTTGTGTTTATGTACATTTTTGACGTGTGAACTTTTACTTGTTTATGTTTAGTATGAGCTTTGTATGAAAAAAAAAAATAGTTTACACAAGGGCTTATCCAGGAGGGGGTCATTGGGGTCATGACCCCCTCCTGGGCTGGTTCTAGGTCGACCACTGATAATTTTTCTAATCGCATTGATCATACAGTATTTATTATTGTAATCGAATAGGAGCCTGTTCCGACTAGACTTCAAACATGTGACCCCCCCTGACTTGAAAGCTGGATCCGCCCTTGAGTTTACATTCAGGAGTTATTTACAGAAAATATATGACTTGGCATATTACAAAGCTACCGTGCATACAAATTTTTCAGTGTGGCAACACATAGCGCAGAAGTTGGTTGCTCAAACACTGCACCAACATCTATTTCCGGTAAAATTGGTAAAGGCGTCATAGGTCTGATGGTCGCAAGCGTGGGGTCCTGGGTATGAGACCGGGTTGTGCAGTGTTATTGG
This sequence comes from Shargacucullia verbasci, assembly GCA_947562105.1. Classification (NCBI taxonomy): domain Eukaryota; kingdom Metazoa; phylum Arthropoda; class Insecta; order Lepidoptera; family Noctuidae; genus Shargacucullia; species Shargacucullia verbasci. The sequence continues at coordinate 396,012 of OX387309.1, forward strand.
GATTTACATACATAAAGTCACACCTTTTTCCCATGGGGGTAGGCAGAAACTAAGGAACGCCACGTGCTACGATCCTTACTTAACCCTTTTGCTTCATCTACATTCATGCATCGTTTCATACATGAACCGGTTGTGGGTACTGCGCACCTGAACTTTTTGAAGGACATCGCCAATAAGATCCGTATATGTCCTTCTAGAGAGTCCTCTCCTGTCGTTATTGGGATTTTCGATATCAAATCTCAAGCAGCTTGGTATTTGTGCAATAAGCTCGCCCCCTATTACGTAGGACTCAATAACAGCAATTACAAAATGTGATTATACACTAACTGATTGCCTAACCTTTCGGGGAATGTAGGCATAGATATTTATATATATTTTGTTTGCTGGAGTTCGGGGTTGGGGTTAAACTGGGCTAGTATTATGGAGGCTTCTTACACCACGTGATAACACGTGACTTGTCGCGGCGGTCTGTTGCAAGAGTCTCGAAACAACGTGAACTCGCCAGTATAGCGCGATAGTTCGGAGCAAATTGTCGCTTCGCGGATCGTGGGAAGTCTTGATCTTTACAATTTTTATTTTATTTGCAAATTAAATCCGGGGGGTAATATTTTTCGCGCAACGACATGAATCTCTATGAGGGATAGTGTTTTGCACTATAGAAAAAAATTAATAAAATCTCGTCTGCGTCCAAGTCGCGAGAAACAGCTAGTTCCAAATAAACCCATCGTTATCGTTATTATAACTAGTTGCGCATATTATTTATTTGTGATAGCAGTTAAATTCTGGGCAGCGGAGTGCACAGAGTTTTTAGACAGAGTAGGCAGAACATTTTAAAAGCTTACTTACCAAAAATACCGCCTACATGTTGGTATTGGTTCGTCGTCTTGTCGATTAAATAATGATGTATGTGATTTGCCACCTCAAATATCTTATAATAAATATTTATCTGAGTTATGTAGGGTAGGCAGTGTCTTTGTGTCTTTATGAACCGCACGCCACTAATACTGGGATTAGCAGAAAGGACTGGATTCACACCCGGCTCGCTCCCCTGACTTTTCGGAATCATGTGCGGATCAGAATTTGATTATCACTTACGTTAACGGTGAAGGAAAATATCGTGAGGAAACCTGCACACCTGAGAATGTTCCATTAGGTTCTTGATGGTGCGAGAAGTCCGCCAAACCGTACCAGGCTAGCGTGGTGGACTAAGACCCAAATCTTTTCATTTTGAGAAGGCCCGTGCCCATGAGTCGGACATTCATGAGCTAAATTATGTATGTATGAGTTTATTTACTGTCAACAGGGAAGAAAAAGCGGCCGCTGCAGCCAAGGCCGGTGGCGGGGGAGAATCATCAGAGGCGTCGCTGACTCTGGGCACCAGCATGCCCCCTACTGCCACTAGTACGCCGGGCGTCAACCCGTTCACTGGTAAGTCCAAAAAACTACGGATCCATCACTACATATTATAAAACAAAGTCCCCCGCCGCGTCTGTCTGTCTGTTCGCGATAATTCAAAAACTACTGAACGGATTTTCATGCGGTTTTCACTAATAGACAGGGTGATTCATGAGGAAGGTTTAGGTGTATAATTCGTTAAGGTTTTGTGTAAATTGGCTGAAATATGACCATGATAGTTGAAGATGTCGGAATAAATCATGCCGACTGGGAGTTTTACTGGCGTGCGCCGAGTAAATGCTCGACGTAACAGATTGATACGACACTACGACAGAAAAAAAATTGAAGGCATACTCTGCTACCCGTGCGAAGCCGGGGCGGGTCGCTAGTACATAAATAAATAGGGTATTTCCCGTAATCACCATTCTGGGTGAGATAATTAGCTGAATAATTTCTTATCACCACTCTGGGCCAATGGGTAATTTGCCGAACGTTCTCGCCCATAATCGCCGACTTGGGCATGTAAGCTGCTATAACCCTTTTTAGATATTGCCTGTTAATCATCACCCTGGGCTACAGATTAGTTACACACTTCTTTAACTTCCTACAAGACCACAAAAAGTAGTGATATGCAATAAAATTGTTTACTTTGCAATCAGGATTTTTCAATCACTTTACACGTCTTTTTTTTTAAACTAGATGGGTCGACATTTCCTATGACTATCCCTGATAAGAAACGCCAAAACAAACTCAGTGTTTCTACATTGCCAAATTGTTCGTTGGGTCTTCTCTGCACCAGCTTTTTGTATAACCTTATCACTCATCTCTCTCTCTATCATTAATTTAATTTCATTAATTCGCACGATAACTGATCCATGCTTGCCCTCTGTTGCGACAGGTCAGTTCAAATAGTTATGGCACTTTCACCCTATATTTGTCTCACATAAATCCTTACATCATAACAATCCGTCTGGAGTTTAAAATAGACTTTGACCCCTTAGGTTTGTTTCGGCGTTTCTTCTCAGGTATAGTTATAGGAAATGCCGACGCCATCTAGTTTAAAAAAGACGTGTAAAAGTGATTGAAAAATCCTAATTGCAAAATAAATAATTTCATTTCATTTCACTATGGAGCCACATCATCATCAATCACCGTCACCATCAAATATTCAGTGAACTTTCTATTTGTTGACAGGTCTCCCACACTCACAACGCTACCACGAGCTCCTCCGCCGCCGTCTAGGTCTCCCAGTATGGGAATACAAAAACGATTTCATGAGACTCCTAAACACCCATCAATGTGTTGTCCTAGTCGGTGAGACAGGGTCTGGCAAAACCACCCAAATCCCACAATGGTCCGTTGAATTCGCTGCAGTTACCGCTGGCAAGTCCAAAGGAGTCGCTTGTACTCAACCAAGAAGAGTGGCTGCGATGTCAGTAGCCCAAAGAGTGGCAGAAGAAATGGATGTAGCGTTAGGCCAGCAAGTTGGTTACAGCATCCGTTTTGAAGACTGTTCTGGACCGCAGACCATTCTGAAATACATGACAGACGGTATGTTGTTAAGAGAAGCAATGTCAGACCCAATGCTTGAACAATACAGGGTGATTCTTCTTGATGAAGCTCACGAGAGAACATTAGCAACAGATATCCTCATGGGTGTGTTGAAAGAAGTAATAAAGCAGCGTTCAGACCTCAAACTAGTTATCATGTCAGCTACGTTGGATGCGGGGAAGTTTCAACAGTATTTTGACAATGCACCGCTTATGAATGTGCCTGGTAGGACACATCCTGTAGAGATATTCTACACACCACAACCCGAAAGGGACTATTTAGAAGCAGCTATACGTACTGTTATACAAATACACATTTGTGAAGAAATAACTGGTGATATACTGTTATTTTTGACTGGTCAAGAAGAAATAGAAGATGCTTGCAAAAGAATAAAGAGGGAAATTGACAATTTGGGCCCGGACGCTGGTGAATTGAAGTGCATTCCTCTGTATTCTACGCTACCGCCGAATCTGCAACAGAGAATTTTCGAGCCAGCGCCACCGAATCGGGCCAATGGAGCTATTGGACGTAAAGTTGTCGTTTCAACTAACATAGCGGAGACATCATTAACCATAGACGGTGTGGTCTTCGTGATAGACCCAGGGTTCGCTAAACAGAAGGTGTACAACCCTCGGATCCGGGTGGAGTCTCTGTTGGTGTCGCCTATCAGCAAGGCGTCCGCCCAGCAGAGGGCCGGCAGAGCTGGCCGCACGAGGCCCGGCAAGTGTTTTAGGTTGTACACAGAGAAAGCGTACAAAAACGAAATGCAGGACAATACTTATCCTGAAATTTTAAGGTGATTGGTGGTATACAAATGTTTTATTATTTATCTGCTAGAATTATTTAGTCATAATGGTATTGAAGTAATTCAAATTGCAATTTTTGAGCAGACTTTACACCTTCCGTCTAATAACTATGGATAGATTGAATTTTTCATGAATTTTCAATTTTTTTTGGAGTTCATATTCATATTCTTTATTGCAAATCCACAATGTAAAGATAAGATGGTAATATAAATAACATGGTAGCAATCGTGGACCCTGATGGGCACAGCAAAGGTTCATGCATGGGTTGCCAGATGGTAAACCACACCACACCCAAGGGGTATAAATGGCGCGTATAAAAAGAAAAAAAAATCTATAAAACATATACTAAAGGTGCATCCACATCAGAGTTAATCTTTATGGAGCAACAATTTTTCAACATTAAATAACTTTCTATAACGTACGGCAACTTAAAATTATGTAATTATCGTAATTACAAAAAAATATATATATTTATAGTATAGAACATTACAGAAAATTACTAAAAGTTGTAAAATATTGCTCCACAAACAGTAATTTCGGTGTAGATGCAACTTAGAAGATAAATCTAATACATATTAGTTGAACTGTTGGTACCTCCTGGACCGTGATCAACCACGTTGCCTCAGTGCGGTGGATGTCACAAGTTATCGATTTTCGATCTTCAGACTACGATGTTTTCCTTCCCAATCAATTCATATAGATATATGTGGCGGTGAACTCACTTGGCGACGATTTGGCAATGTCGAAATCTATATGAATTGTTTGGGTACGATGCCGGCAACGTCGCGTCGCCGTGGTGATGGCATCCTGTATGTCAGACCAATCGTAATGAAGGATTCGTACATAAATTTGGTGTGCCTTATCGTTTTACTTGACACAGCTAGCTATTTACCTGTATATAAGCCTCAAATCCTAACATAAGTATGTTTATAGAGCTGAGAATACCGCAAGACACCACCGGTTAGCCAGACCTCTCTAACACGCCGCCCAATTGCCGTTGCAGATCAAACTTAGGATCTGTAGTTTTGCAGTTGAAAAAACTTGGCATCGATGACTTGGTGCACTTTGACTTCATGGACCCACCTGCCCCGGAGACGCTGATGAGGGCTCTGGAACTGTTGAACTACCTCGCTGCGCTGGGTAAGGAAATTGGTTACTAAATCACCAACAATTTTACCATATCAGTACTTATTTCTGTGGTGTCAGCACGTGGAAAGATTATTCAGTCAGCAAAGGTGTTGAGGTTGAGGCTGATTGCCCAGGGTGCGTCAGATGACAATTCGCCAGACCAATACGACCTTCAAACCTTCAAGAAAAGAGCGTACTCCTTTTTAAAAGGCCAGCAACGCACTTGTGACTCCTCCGGTGTTGCGGGTGTCCATGGGCGACGGTAATCGCTTACCATCAGGTGATCCGTCTGTTCGTTTGCCGCCTACGCCATAAAATAAAAAAAAAGATGATCTCAGGTATCCTCAGACGTGAGGCAATTTCCTTGTACCCCAATATTGGGAGTTATATCCTGAATCACCACACTGGGCAAGCCAGTATGTACCTTAATCAGTGGCATATCAGCCCTCTGGTTACATAGACGACTCCTAAAAATGCAGCTGTGGTTATGTGTAATAAATAATCACCATATTGGGCAAACAGGAAGAACAGTAACCATCGAAATTCAAGCCACTCTTAGTCTGGCTATTAATGCCTTTATCTTGTTAATAATCACCACCTTGGGAAAAACTGAGGTTAAACGAAATTGTAATATACAATGATTTTCGACATCAATTCTTAATATTTACATAGCATAACATAATACCACACCTGAATTCTCCGAAGAGTTGCTAATTTTCATACAAAAAATCCCTGTAATTCTACCTTATCACGAAATATCACAAGGGGGAGGAGGGGGGGTGTAGTAAGATATCACGTGTATTAATTTTTTCACTTGCTAAGAGACATGGGCGAAGTCGTTACTTTGGAATTACAGTGGCTCCTCGTGAATTTTGGGAAAATTAAGCATCTTAAAAAATCTCATCCTATAAATATGACAATGACGTACTTCAAAAAATACACGTGATTTTGGGTGGCGGGGGGAGGGGCAGTTTCAAACCTCACCACGTATCACCAAGGGGGAGGGAGGGGTTAAAAATGCTTAAAAAAACATCACGTGATTAATGGACGGCCCCTAAGCTCGGATCGAAGCCAAAATCACACCTGCGGCCATTACACAACGAGAAATTAATATAATGAATATGATTTATTTTTATCCAACAAAGCCTTTAATTTATAATGAGTTTATTTTTAGATGACGACGGTAACCTGACAGACTTGGGCGCGGTGATGGCAGAATTTCCCCTCGACCCTCAACTCGCCAAGATGCTGATAGCCAGCTGCAACCACAACTGTTCCAACGAGATCCTCTCCATCACAGCCATGCTCTCAGGTATCATATACTATTGTACAGTAATACCCCGAACGACGGCACGGTTGGCACAGTGGCTGAGAGATCGACTGCTACGATACGTGTCGCGGGTTCGATTCCCGCACGGAACAAATATTTGTACGATCTACAGATAGTTGTTTCGGGTCTGGGCTTTGTGTATGTGAATACACACCATGCCTCGGAAAGCATGTAAAGCCGTTGGTCCTGCGCCTGATCTCTCTCCGGTCGTGTCGGGTTGCCGTCCCTGAGGACTATGAGAGTGAAGGAATAGAGAGAGCACCTGTGTTTGCGCACACACTTGTGCTCTATAATATCTCCTGCGTAGTTGGCTAATCTCCGGTGAGATTGGCCGCCGTGACCGAAATCGGTCAGGAGGACATTATTAATACTCCGAACTTACGCGATAGGTGGGACTGAGCGATAACCGCGTAAATCGAATTCGCGTAAGTCGGGGTATAATTTCAACAAGCTCACACTCCGTAGTTCAGAAATAAATAACACAAAATAAATTATAGCTAAGCGTTGATTCCGCGCGATACGTCCGAACATGTACATTAGCTGAACAATAATGAGGGGGAGTGAGTAATCGAGTTGTGTAGCTCTCAAAGTATCGACGAATCGATGAGATTCGAAAATCGCGTAACTCCAGATTCGCGTAAGTCGGGGTAGCGTAAGTCGAGGTATTACTGTATTTAAAAGAGTATCCATGGAATCTCTTCTCCATAGGACCAACTTGCATTTTGTTACCTATACAACTAGAATATCGTTTTGAAAGATCCTGCAAAGGCTTGGGTATGTGGATATTAATGTGATTTAACGAAACATTACGCCTGTATTCCCCGAAGGGTTAGGCAGAGTATTGTACATTCACATTTCGTTATTGGTGATATCCTTCAAAAAGGTCAGGTGCGCAGTACCCACGACCGGCGTTCATGTATGAAACGATACATGAATGTAGATGAAGCAAAAGGGTTATGTAAGGATCGTAGCACGTGGCGTTCCGTAGTTTCTGCCTACCCCCATGGGGGAAAAAGGCGTGACTTTATGTATGTATGTATTTCGCTAAGGATATCGTGTATCGTTTATATTATTATTATTATTGAGTCCCATGTAATAGGGGGCGAGCCTATCGCCATCTACCAGGCACAGTTTCAAACTCCGTGCTGCTTATGAGAAGGTCTAGTGGTCGCTGGACTGCTGAGCGTGAGATCCTGGGTTCGATTCTCGGGTCGAGTAAAGTGTTATTGAGTTATTCTGTATATAAATTCTCAGTAGCAGCGCGGAGTTTGAAACTGCTCGGTTGATGGCAATAGGCCTTCCCTCTATTAGATAGGACTAAAGGTATTGGCAAAATGTGGGTGCATAATAGTACTTCCTGCTTAACTCTTCGGGGATACAGGCGTGATGCTATGTTATGTAAAAAGTGTGAAATAAATATCAATAATATTGTCGTGTGATTCCAGTACAACAATGTTTCGTCAGACCTAACGAGGCCCGTAAAGCAGCCGACGAAGCCAAGATGAGGTTTGCGCACATTGATGGAGACCACCTCACGCTACTCAATGTGTACCACGCCTTTAAACAGAGTGAGTATATACTCTTTAAACACTACACTCGTTTTGTTTTGATACTTAACTAAAGGTAAACAATCTTGATGTGGTTTTTTAATATTTTTCGTTTAAAAACTCAGTTTAAAAATAAAACGCGACTAAAAACCAATGTAAAACAACAATAACGATTACCAAATCAATTGAACCACTAGTTTAAGCAGTAGTTTATTTGTTTAATATGTGTTCGTGTAAAGTCACATCAAGATTGTTTACCTTTATTTAAGTATCTAAACAAACCGAGTATAGATGTGCCCGTTCTCCATAAGCATAGAAAGATTTGTTATACAAACTTTGTACCCCCATTTCGCCCATAAGGGTTGAGTTTTGGGAAGTTCTGTTTTAACGAGTGCTTACACTCAATAAGTTCTTGGGATTTCGAGATTGGTTAGTGAGTGAGTGGTATTTCTTTACATATCTTATATACAAATAAATAAAATGGAAGTTTCTATTTGTGGTGTCAAAATAGCAGCTTTTTACTAATATGAAAGAACATACGGAACTAAAAACCAACAATTTTTAAAATTTTGATTTGTTTTATCTTTTATTAAGAAAGTTAACACCAATAAAACTATTCAATCTAGACATTTTTGGAATTAATTCCTATCAATTAGGATTAGCATTTTTTTTTAAACGTTGCTCCTTACAGAACAAATACTTGTATGATCTACAGATATATGTTTCGGGTCTGGATATTTGTGTATGTGAATATATGTGTTTGTACGATACGATATGCACGTACCCACGATACAGGAATTATTCAAAGTGGGGGGCAACGATTAAAAAAAAGAAAATTGATCTTACTGATTAAATGTTAAATCACTGTCAACAAGTACTGGAAACTGAACCCAGGACCTCACTCAACTAAACTTGTCATATGAATGGTATTTATTGTATTATTTCAGATATGGAGGACCCCCACTGGTGTTATGACAATTTCATCAACTATCGATCATTGAAATCAGGAGACAACGTGCGTCAGCAGCTCAGCAGGATAATGGATAGGTCGGTAGTACGGGTTCGATTATTACTACATACTCAAAAGTAAAGCGCCATCTATCGGAGTGAAGGGACAATAGCACATTCCTAATCACACTATGATAAATTGATATGAAAGTAAACCGACTCATTGTGGTGCCTCTAGCGTGAGGTCCTGGATTCGATTCCCGAGTCGGGAATTATGTTATTGGGATTTTCTGTATAGAAATTCTCAGTAGCAGCACGGAGTTTTAAACTGTGCCCGATTGATGGCAATAGGCGCGTCCCCTATTACATGGGACTTAATAACAGCATCGGCGAAATGTAGGTGGTACAATAGTACACCTCTGCCTAACCCTTCGGGGATACAGGCTTACGAGATGTTATCGCTGTGAGAATACGGTAGATAACTACTATTCATCTGATTTACTTCTTATGAACTGTCAAAAACGACATTTTGTTCTAAAAATGTTTGCAATACAAAAGCGTGACGTCATAGTTTTTCATTGCCATCGACATACTTATTGTGTGATTTTGATAAATTAAAAATTGAAAACGCCAAAGATAAGCAAGAGATTAAGTTTTACTGAGTTTTTAGAAGGAAAAATATTTACCAAACAAGATTACAGAATTTATTTTTGATAGTCATCTAGCCTATTGCCTCATAGTAGCGAAGTGATAAATCACTACTAAGAAACGAGTTAGGAGACTTGGGGTCCTTCTTCTCTTTTGGAGGAACATCTCCAGTAGTGGAGGCTCCTCCGACCGCGAGCTGGTGCCTGGTGGGACCAAGCGACGGTTGATGTCGGACATTCGTATATGTTACAACTCTCATAGTGCCATTCAAGGATTTAGTTTTGTTACTAAGCACCGAAATATCATTAATTTTTTTAAAAACGTTGCCAGTTTACAAACATGTCACATACACACACAACCAGACCCGAAACAACTATCTGTAGATCATACAAATATTTGCTTCGTGCGGGAATCGAACCCGCGACACGTAGCGCAGCGGTCGATCGCTCAACCACTGCGCCAACCGTGCCGTCCGTTCGTGCCGTGGCGCGTAAGATGCCATGTAACCAGTAGCGGTTGTAAATCATCCCATTCATTGCCTTTTTTTAAATTAAAATGTACATCTAATTGAAATATAATTATTTTTTGTTTCAGGTTTAATTTAAAGCGTACAAGCACAGAGTTCACAAGCAAGGACTATTATATAAATATAAGGAAAGCATTAGTTAACGGATTCTTTATGCAGGTAAATATATACATAACAGAGCGGGAATGAGATTATGTACTTAATTTTTTATTTTATTTAAATTTTACTATTTTACGGTGGAATATCGACTGTGAACTGGCAACATGTCCTATCTCGATTTTATGAAGATTTTAAACTACTTACAAATCAAAAATTGAAAATGTTAAAGATAAGCAAGAGATTAAGTTTTACTGAGTTTTTAGAAGGAAAACTATTTACCAAACAAGATTACAGAATTTATTTTTGATGCGGTCATCACGCCTAATGTACCTGATTTCCTCCCTACTCTGGATTATAACGGTAAAGACTATGATATGATGACCCCCACACGCATGTTCCAGGTGGCCCACTTGGAGCGAACAGGCCACTACCTGACGGTGAAGGACAACCAGGTGGTGCAGCTGCACCCCAGCACGTGCCTGGACCACAAGCCCGACTGGGTCATCTACAACGAGTTCGTGCTCACCACCAAGAACTACATCAGGACCGTCACAGACATCAAACGTGAGGCCACAAACATCACTACATGTTATAAAATAAAGTCCCCTCCGCCCCGTCTGTTTGTCTGAATGCGATAAACTCGAAAACTACTGAACGGATTTTCATACGGTTTTCACCAATGGACGAAGTGATTCGTGAGGAAGGTTTAGGTGTATAATTCATTAAGGTTTTGTGTAAATTGGCTGAAATATGACGATGATAGTTGAAGATGTCGGAAGAAATCATGCCGACTGGGAGCTTTACTGGCGTGCGGCGAGTAAATGCTCGACGTAATTAGGCAAAAAAATTGCACCATTGCTCTTCTGCTACGTTAAACTGTGGACTTCAGATTCCTTATGAAGTCTACAGCTTAGCTGAGGTCCTGGGTTCGATTCCCGGGTCGGGCAAAGTGTTATCGGGTTTTTCTGTATGGAAATTCTCAGTAACAGCACGGAGTCTGGAACTATGCCCGGTAGAGCCCCGTTTTACATGGGACGTTTTAGATGTACAATAGTACACCTCTGCCTAACCCTTCGGGGGATACAGGCGTGATGCTATTATATGTATTTACCTATAATTTTCTGTCCACAGCTGAATGGCTATTAAAAATAGCGCCGCAATACTACGAACTGAACAATTTCCCACAATGCGAGGCGCGGCGACAGCTGGAGCTGCTGCAGGCGCGCCTCGACTCCAAGGCTTACCAGGAGGGGTTCTAGACTCCTGCGCACGGAGACACTGGGAACAACACCACACGACTGAACTTTCTGATTATGTACACGACCACTATCTTTGATGACATTTGAATGATGAAGGAATACATCGTGAGGTAACCTTCACGCCTGACTCAATATAGTTGTCGATGGTGTGGAGCCTCTATGGTACATTTGTAATAGCATTTTTTCCTTCAAAGAATATAGGCTGATAAATGATGAATAAATCTTTGTTTAAACCAGTTGTGTGGCTCAGACTTACAAGGCGTAGGTTTGCGACAATGATTCAGATATACACCACCGCTTCATGTCATACAATTATTGGGTATATCACGACGAAATTAGGACCCTCTCTCAGAGGCTCGAAGCCCAACACTGGGTACATAGGATGATAATAGTTAATATAGATATTAATTATCAGTAATGCTTAGAATTTTGATTTTCACGCAATTTAATTTTATTATATTGTCAGAAAGTTCAATTGATATCGGCTTGAGAACTTTGAGCAGTTAGGCTACACGTTATTTGGGTGTAAACATCAATCTTATTTAATAAACCTTTGTGTCGTAAGCAGTGATAGGTGTAGTTAGTGCAATTTTGTGGGATTTCATGACGATATTGAAATATGGACATGCCTTACAAGTAATAGTTCGCTAAGAACTTGAAAAAATGTTATTATAATCTCAAGAGACTGCCTCTTTGGTCTAGTGGTCGCAATAGCATCACGCCTGTCTTCCCCAAGGGTTAAGCAGATACGAACAAATGTGCACCTACATTCCCTGATGCTGTAATTCAGTCCCATATAATAGGGGACGAGCCTATTGCCATCTACCGGGAACAGTTCCAAACTCCGTGCTGCTAAGGATTAGTAAAACGAATACGACCTTCAAACCTTCAAGAAAAGAGCGTACTCCTTTTTAAAAGGTCGGCAACGCACTTGTGACTCCTCCGGTGTTGCGGGTGTCCATGGGTGACTGTAATCGCTTACTATCAGGCGATCCGTCTGTTCGTTTGCCGCCTAAGCCATAAAAAAAGGGATTTCTATACAGAAAAACTCAATACCACTGCGAGACTCGGGAATTGAACGCAGGACCTCACGCTCGGCAGTGGCGCTTGCGACTAGACGAATGAGGCAGATAGCATTTCTATTGATGTATTATTTAGATTTCTGTGTTGTACATAGCCCACTAGTTGAAAATATCCGATATATATTGATCACTTGTGTTACTTTTGACCGATATCGGTACCGATATCGATATATAATTATTAATATCGGTGTTATAACATGCAGTGTTTACTTATGTATATGTGTGCGAATTTACATCGGTATCGTGATATCGGTATGGCAATGGAACGCTCAATAATTGGTCTTTGTAAAGGTGTGTTTAGATGCAACAGGAGTGAGCAAAGTTAAAATATACGACTTTATTTACAAAACGAGGTTTTATCTTTATTTTGACTAAGGTTAGTTAAAAACAGTGACTGGGATTCAATGGTATCGGCAAAATGTGGGTGTACAATAGTACACCTCTGCCTAAACCTTCGGGGAATATGGGCGTGATGTTATGTTGTGTTAAATAAACGTTTGATCTCGACCAAATTTTTTGTGCGGGTGTACAATAAAGTACTCTACAAATCCGTCAATTTAAAAAAAATCATAGGAAAAGAAGCGAATAAAATCTCTCCAGACTGACCGCTGTGGAACGTCGCGTGTATTTTGATCGCGCGCTTGGCTACATTTGTACGAAACAAGGGTTTTCGTACCATTGACTAGGTAAACAACAGTAGGTATTTATTATTAAAGTAAACATACAACTGAGTATTTTGTGAATATTTCAATAATGGCAACAGGTAGGTTGCCATTATTGATATCGAGCAAAAAAATCGCGTTTATTGTATGGGAGCCCCCTTAAATATTTATTTTATCTTGTTTTTAGTATTTGTTGTTATAGCGGCAACAGAAATACATAATTTGTGAAAATTTCAACTGTCGAGCTATCGCGGTTCTTGAGATACAGCCTGGTGACAGACGGACGGACGTACAGACAGCGAAGTCTTAGTAATAGTGTCCCGTTTTTACCCTTTGGGTACGGAACCCTAAAAAGACGGCATAAAGGCTGAAGACGGCATAAAGGCTGTTTTATTTGACAAATCTTATCTACGCATTGTCATAGTGATTGTTTTATGTCTTTTGTGTTATGTCTAAACACACCTACACCTCTGCCTAACTGTTCGGGGCTAGCGTGATGTTATTCAGCGGAATGTTCTCACTGTGACCGGTACAGTCGGTGGCTTTATGTGAATTATTAAAGTATTGTGTAAGGTAAATTGTTTTATTTATATTCATTTAGTCATAATATTATTGACCGCCTCATGGCTCGTAAGTACATAGCTACTGCGCAGATCCGTCGATCGGTGAGGTTAAGCAACGCTTGACGCGGTCAGTCTTTCGATGGGTGACCATTTTTCACAAAAAAACCTCCGTGCCTCGGAAAGCACGTTAAGCAGTTGATACCGGGTGTCATACGAATACCTATGACAGTCGTTATGAGTGTCGGTAGTTCAAAAAGTCTGACAACCAGTCTAACCTTAGTTTCAGTGTCTGCCAGTTACTGGGTGGCGGAGGTCAGAAGGCAGTCGCGTTGTAAAATACTGATATTCAGTCGCAACCGGTTAGATTGGAAGCCGACCCCAATATAGTTTGGGAAAAGGTAGGCAGATGATCTTGATTGCCTTTTAGCACTTCAGGGTTCAGGTCATTTCATTCAGGTTCAGGTCATTGATTTAGTGCTCGCAGTTCGATTTCTGTCCAAATATGATTTAATTTTGTTCAAGGGAATTGATAACGGTGTAGATACACCCCTACCTAACCTTGCGGTGAATACGTGATGCTATGTTATGTCAACTGTGGAATAAACATCGCCGGCACGGTTAGCGCAGGGGTTAAGCGTTCGGCTTTCTGCGCTACGTGTCGCGGGTTCGATCCCCGCACGGAACAAATATTTGCATGACTTACAGATACTTGTTTCGGGTCTGGTTGTGTGTGCATGTGACATGTATGTTTGTAAACTGTACACACGATACAGGAGAAATATAAAAGCGGGAATGTTTTTTAAATTTTGCTATCTGTTAGTTAATAAATAAAACTCCATACATAACAATAATCAACTATATTTGGAACACTACCACCTCTCATACACGACATCATACATTTGTGAACAAATTACAACTTACCATGGAATTCTACTGAAGATGCAGAGAGGGCGAACACTTACAAACAGTAATAAACACCTTCCATAACAATATTATAACTAGCGGGTGCACGGAAGCGGTCCCCGGCGCACCCAGACGGTCTAGAACGAGTTTCAGTGACCTTAGTTTACATAAACCAAAAAATGTATGAAAAAAATCGAGCGCACATCACTCGTTTTTTTCCATACTTTTTTAGCTTAACCGCCACGACAATTTAAGTCGATGTAAGCTCATACTAGACCAGCTTCCATGGGACACCATGGCGTTTATCTAATTGTAGGCTATCAGATACAGACGGCAAATAAATATGTAGGCGATGAGTCACTCGACAATAATCAGTACCACTGCTCACTGAAAATACTCGCCAATTATTACATGGGACTCAATAACAGCATCGGCGAAATGTGGGTGCACTAACCCCGTCGACAATATTCTTCAGATAACTAAATCTAATACACACTTTAAAAATAAGAATTAACGAAGCATTCACATTGTAAACCATATATATATAAATGCAATACAATTATCTTTCTCTTTCTGTCTCATACATAACCTCTATTTTAATTTATAACATTTAAAACCAATAGGATTCGTTTTCAAATATGTACAAATACATCGTTGGATATTTCATGTTACTGTGACCAAATATGACTTATTTGTGCCTAAAATGAAACTAAATATAGTCCTAACTTAATATCAAGGGCGGATCCAGCTTTCAAGTCACGGGGGGGGGGGGGGGGGGGGCACATGTTTGAAGTCTAGTCGGGACAGGCTCCTATTCGATTACAATAATAAATACTGTACGATCAATGTGATTAGAAAAATTATCAGTGGTCGACCTAGAACCAGCCCAGGGGGGTCATGACCCCAATGACCCCCTAGATAATATTGCTTTCCCTCTCTAATATTGAATTGTCAGCGTCATGATTAAATGCTTTTTTATAAAGCTACTAGCTGTTACCTAAATCTCAACAGCAGCGCCACCTAACGGGTCAAACTATAGCTAAGAACTATCCAGGTGACCATGTGAATATAAAAATTAAATTCATCAAAATCGATTATGCCGTTTAGAAGAAGAATTACAAATACACACACACACACACACACCGGAATTTTATATATAAAGAACTACTTTAAGTCATATTTAGCCGTAGATTTGAAATTAATTTTATACATAGGTACCTATTATCTTTAGCCAGCGATTTCTTATTATGACGAGCGCTTGTTAAGTTTTTTTTTTTTAAACCACAAAAAATTTAGGACTATTTTTAGCGTCAAATATCGAAGTTGGTGATATGATTTGTCGGCTATACTTCACTGGCCTTCAAAGTATTAGGTACTGTTGATTTTTTAAGTACATGACAAAAATTAAAGGACAATATACGAATTTTGTATTTTCGAAAATGACCAAATTGTCGGCTTTTGAGGCTAAAACTACAATAGGTCTTAATAGGTTATGTAAAGATACAAGATATTGGCGAAACAAATATAATTCGTTTAATTAAATCACCCTAAATCCAGCAGTGGACTGTCGTCAAATCAATTTCCATAGTAATTTCACCATTTAGGGGTCCTAATACCGTCATTTTATTACAAGTACACCTCTGCCTATACCGTCAAGCATCTCGCTTGTATGTATTATATTTTCAGGTAGGAAAATAAGTATCTTAAAAAAATATTTAATTTACATACTATGTTATTATTTTTCGTCACTCCTATTCTGAGTGAGCAAGATATGGGGAGCGTTAGGGTGCAAAAAAGAGCGTTTCCTCTTGACAGCTCCCCCATGCCCCCAAGACAAGTAATCTACAGTCAAGTAACAATAGAAATATCAGCAAAAACTATATAATTGACATTTACGAGTTATGTCACAATTTGGCAGATTTCGCCTTTGCGCGTACAAAACCGCGAAAGAGCGTTTTGTAAATATCGTATATCTTTAGCGCGGAACAAGAAAAATCTTAATATCTCAGCCATTTAACTATATTTTAGCGACTAAACTTTGTAGTTAATTCTTTGCGATCTAATTTATAATCGTACGAGATCTAGTATAAGCGAATCAGCGTTAAGGATATGTTGGCGCGATATTTAAATTTTTTTCTGTTACGCGGTACTGCTCTTCCGCGGTTTTGCACGCACAACGGGCGGTATGTTTTATTGGCGTTTTTATTCTATTTCAATATGTTATGTTTTTAATAATAAATATTAGACACAACAAAGTGTTTCAATACAGAATTATTTTATTAAAATGTTTTCTACTTGTAACTTGTGATATTTATTTTATTTAAGCATAATATCTTAAATATACATTGGATATAAGTGTCCAAAGCTTTGTCGAGATATTAGTGGCTCAAAACAAAAAATAAAAATCACAAATTGTTTTACTAACTTGTATGAAAGAATTAACTAATAGAAACGTCAAATAATGATAGAGATGGCACTATAAAGGCATATCCACACACACCTGTGACGTCGAAACAGAGTCATTAAAAATATTAGATACGTATGATTTATAGATAGTCGTTCTGGGTTTGGGTATTTGTGTATGTGAATATTTGTGTTTGTAAACGCACCCACGATACAGGAATTATTATTCCTAGTGTGGGGCAACGTTAAAAAAATAAATAATACAATAGCCTGCTTATTCGGCAATTTCCAAGTATCCGGTCGGATAAGTCATAATACGAGACCCTCGGAGAAAAATCTAATTTTACACCTGCCGCATACAAGAAATGATGTTGTATTTATTTTGATCGGATACTATGACCATTTGTATGGCCGGATATTCGGCTTTCGTGCCTATATTCTTGCCGAATATCCGGTATTCATCCAAATCAGTATTCTGCATCTGTGATTCATTTCATCAGAGTATATAAATGCTATCCGGGCCATTGAAAATAAAAACAATGATATAATTAAAAACCGACTTAGAATACTTAATAATACAATTCATTTTCCACTGACAATCGTGAAGGAGGGGCTCTTAGTTCCATAGTAACCACGCAGATCGGTCGATCTGAGAGGTTAAGCAGCGCTTGACGCGGTCAGTCCTTGGATGGGTGATCACTTTTTACATATCGAGACCCCTCCGTGCTTCGGAAAGCACGTTGAGCAGTTGGTCCCGGGTGTCATACGAAGACCTATGACAGTCGTTACGGGTGTCAGCAGCCCAAGTCTGACAACCAGTCTAACCTTAGAGTATCAGTATCTCCCAGTTACTGGGTGGCGGAGATCAGATGGCAGTCGCGTTGTACAATACTGATATTCAGCCGCAACCGGTTAGATTGGAAGCCGACCACAATGTAGTTGGGAAAAGGCAGGCAGATGACGTATGACGGAGGCACAGATGTGTGTAAATATACCTATAGCGATCTCTTTCTTATCCCAAAAGCTTTTTTTAATATACTGTATGTACCAAATCAAAATAATATTAAAATCTTCCTACGTTACATGCTTTCTCGCTCACTCTGAGGACACAGCTAAGGCTGGCAGCACTCGTTAATTCATCACTTGGCAACACCGACGAGCGCCGGTCGGACGCATCGCTCGTGGAGTTTGTAGCCGACTTTACTGACTGCTACGACTGTGCCGGCTTCTGCGCCTTCCACTTCCTGTAATATAAATATGAGTTAGTTTGACCACGGTAATTATAAAAAATAATGGCAACAAATAGTAATATTAATCCTTTTCAATGTTGCCATTTCAAGGCATATTTGACGGCACGAGTGGCGCAGTTGTTGAGAGATCGACTGCTGCGCTATGTGACGCGAGTTCGAATCCGGAACAAATATTTGTATGACCTACATATATTTGTTCATGCACACAAAATCGAAGCAAAACATATCATGTTTTTTATGAAAAAAAAAAATATATATATATATATATATCACAAATTAATTATTAGGGATAAAGAAGGATGTTTAAAATACTTAGAAAATCAAATGGCGTAATATTTGTGGAATTAACGTTCTATTATAGTCACAATTTATTAATTCTTGTTTTAAAATAATATTCTTGTTTTAAAATAATATTCTTGATTTAAAATAATATTCTTGATTTAAAATAATATTCTTGTTTTAAAATAATATTCTTGTTTTAAAATAATATTCTTGTTTTAAAATAATATTCTTGTTTTAAAATAATATTCTTGTTTTAAAAAAAAACGGTAATAATTTCATTATGGAGCAGGCATATTGCTTGGATATTTTTGACGATTGTGTATTTTTGGGGTTCAAGGAAACACACACACACAGTGACATCATGGCATCGTCTGTCACCCTGGACCAGCCTTGACACCACCATTGCTGACTGGATAATCTGTACACTAGCATGAGCGACTCACATGTGATAGCTCGTGCCGACAAAACAGTAGAGGACGATTGTCATCATCATCATCATCAGCCAGAAGACTTCCACTGCTGAACGAAGCCCTCCCCCAAAGGGGATTTGCCATAATCCCCACGCTTGTCAGGCGGCTTGGGGATCGCAGTGGCTCACCGATTAGTGAGAGGACGCTGCTGCCCGTCCGCATGTGTCTGGCCGCAGTTTTAAGACGTACCCGGGTCATGAGGACGATTGTGTAAAATAAATAATAATAATAATAATTCAACCCATTACTGTCCCACTGCTGGGCAAGGGTCTCTTCTCAGAACGAGAAGGGGTAGGCCTTAGTCCACCACGCTGGCCCGGTGCGGGCGGACTACACACACCGTCGAGAACTTTATGTCACCCTCTCAGGTGTGAAGGTTTCCTCACGATGTTTTCCTTCACCGTAAATGCAAGTGATAATCAAATTCTGATCCACACATGATTCCGAAAAGTCAGTGGTGCGGGCCTGAACGCGGACCCTCCTGCATGGAAGGCAAGCGTTCAACCGCTAGGCTATCACTGCTTCCAATAATAATAATAAAATATATTTTTATTCATGTGGACCAGTTAAAGGCACTTATGAATAGTCAGACACAGTGAAGATATTTACCTGTTGGAACAATGCTTCATGTAGATTGGGGTCGAATTTCTCGCGGAGCGGCGACACAGCTACAAGACCGTGTCTACTGAACACCTGTTGAGACAAACACGATTATAAACAAACTAGCTTTTGCCCGCGGCTTTCGCTCGCGTTAATTTAGAATTTGACGATCAATTCGGGTTGTACTCTGCTTGCGACACGTGGCGCCATCTATTATCATGAGAACGTTATTGTTGTTTTTAACGGGAACAGTAGCTTTTTTCGGGTTGAAAGGTATCCTATGTCCATTTCTGTACACCTGACAACGTATATGCAAAATTTCAGGATGATCGGTTCAGTGGTTTAGGCGTGAAAAGGTAACAAACAAACTTACTTTCGCATTTATAATATTTCTTGTTAAGATTCGCTCGGGACTAAACCTTCTTTAGTTAGTGATAACGATTCTTTTCCATATATGTGACCTACGTAGATCGATTTTACTCCCACGAAATTCCCTATATTGTAAATTTCATCGAAATCGTTCGAGCCGTTTTGGAGATCGCGATTCCATACATCGGTGGGCCATATTGTACCTGTGTGAGCTGCGCGCGCGTGAGTCTGACTCCGTCATGTAGGGAGCGTAGCGCTGCGCTCGCGCCGCCCTCGGTGCCTCCTCCTTCAGACACTTCGCTCTCGGGGACGCTCTCCGCTGCCGCTGCTAGTGTGTCTGCTACCTGTGACAATGAGAAAGGTTTGATTATGTGTATGACTTGTTGTTGGCCGCGGCTTTGCTCACGTGGATATCATCATCATCAGCCAGAAGACGTCCACTGCTGAACGAAGGCCTCCCCCAAGTGGAGGGGTTTGCCATAATCCCCACGCTTGGCAGGCGGCTTGGGGATCGCAGTGGCTCACCGATTAGTGAGAGGACGCTGCTGCCCGTCCGCAGGTGTCTGGTCGCACTTTTAAGACGTTCCCGGGTCGTATACGTGGATATATGTATATTAAAATAAGGATCGTTTGAAAAACGATTAACGTGTACATTTATTTCTAACCAGAAGCAGATATATGAAATTTCGTGCTTCTTACTTTGAAAATGACGGATTTCCATACAACCATTCATCCCTTATAAATATATTTTTAAGGAATACTATGCTTCACAATATTGCAAAACACATGCAAGAGACGGACTCAATGTGTCCAAATATCGATACAAGCGATATCACAATGTCCATCTATTCGTTGTCAGAAGTTTAAATAAACAATGTTTTTGCTCCCGGCAAGGATTCGTGCTTGTAAAATGCACCTTAACGGTCAATCAAGATGATATGAAATTGCTTGAAGAAATGTGACGTTGACCCCTGGTGGGGTACTATTGTCTATAAATTCAACCCATTACTGTCCCACTGCTGGGCAAGGGTCTCTTCTCAGAATGAGAAGGGTTAGGCCTTAGTCCACCACGCTAGCCCGGTGCGGGCGGATTACACACACCGTCGAGAACTTTATGGAGCCCTCTCAGGTGTGCAGGTTTCCTCACGATGTTTTTCCTTCACCGTAAATGCAAGTGATAATCAAATTCTGATCCGCACATGATTCCGAAAAGTCAGAGGTGTGGGCCGGGTTTGAACGCGGACCCTCCTGCATAGAAGGCAAGCTTTCAACCGCTAGGCTGTCACTGCTTGTGCTATTGTCTATTGTTATGTTAAATGGATAGTGACGAGATCACTCACATCCAGAAGATCCTTGCAGAAGCTCTGTATGGCGAAAGACTTGGCGTCTTCAACTTGTTTCATCATGCGACGCCGGACATTCTCACCGTCGGCTAGAGCTCGCTTATATTTGTCCTGAAAATGTACACAGCGGTCATGACACGATACTTGTTTACGGCCATAGACACAAGTACCAAGTCAAAGGGGGCAAAACATTTTATAAACATTGCCCCACTAAGATTTCGTCTGTGTCGTGGGTACAGTATACAAACATACATGTCACATACACACACAACCAAACCTGAAACAACTATCTGTAGATCATGCAAATATTTGTTCCGTGCGGGAATCGAACCCGCAACACCTAGTGTCGAAAGCTAATTACTTATCCAACGCGCAAACCGTGTCGTCAACTAATTTTTATTAAAATTTTATTTAGTCCATATCTTTATATATATCTTTAGTCTATATCTTTTTATTTAGTCTTTAATTTGACTTTTAAACTGCTTTTTTTAGCGAATGAAGTTAATTTGTAACTTACTTCGAAGTCCTTGGCTTGTACTTTGAGTGTGTTCAGCTCATTGGTGAGGGTTTCAATCTGCTTGTGGCACTCCTCCACGGTGCTGGGCAGCTGTTTGGTGTCCGTATCAGGCTCTACGGTCTTCTCCTCTGTGCTGTAGCCACGGACTGCACTTCTGGAGATCAAGATATTAACTGTAACCTACATCCAAATATCTGAAAGGAGTCGTAAGGTCCTGGTACGCATGAGAAGGAAAAAGAATTAAAGAAAGACTTCAAGTAATAGAAAGTTGTAGTGAGTCAGGCATGAATGCGGCGGTTCGAGTAGATCTTTCGATAGGCTGCTTTTATACCATAATGCGTATGTGCGGTGCATCCCTAGAACGAGTAAGGGTCAGTCCTAACAGGCTCCTGAATATGATTGCTGACAGGGTGGATTGCTCATACATAGTTCACTGTTGCCTGTTGCATGTACCACAATGCAATTTTATTTACTAATTCTAACCTTAATGAATTTAAGACTTGAAATAAAGTTTATTTTATTCTATAATAGTTTATCTGAATTAGTTATCTTTATAGATAAGCATTTGAAATGGCGAACTTTTAACTTAGACATAATATAGTGTTAGCATAATATAATATAGGGGAGATTTGGGAAAGAGCTGCGATATTGTTTGTTCTGACATCTGCATTTATAATGGCATTAGATCTGAATTCCATGAAGGATTACGCAGAGGTGTACTGTTGTCTTTGGCTCACCTGCACAGAAAAACTTAATAACACTTTTCCTGACCCAGGATTGTCACCAGGACTTGACGTTCCGCAGCCGCGACCACTAGACCAATGACGGAGATATCAAAGACATTACTGCTAAATTAAAGTATGAAAGGGTGAGGAAACTCTTCCTTTTCATACAGAAGATACAGAAAAAGTAATTAAATGGCTATATATTACTACTTTTGACTTAGTTTCTGGGTTAAAATTGGTTTTTAATCTAATGTAAGTAAATATTACATCAGCCATTTAACATAAACAATTTTCAACATTTTTAGATGAAACAAACAAAGAGAGTTTTACTTCACTGTCTATGTCTAGTTTAGACAATTTTTTCAAGTATTTTTTTTCGGAAAATCAGAAATATTTCACGATCATAACCTCAAAATTGATTGCGCAATTTTTACCTGTATACATTGGCTCGAAGGGTTCTGAATGAGGATTCAGTAACATATTTTGCGAGTCTACCCACTGAATACACTTTTAATGAAGCCATTACGATTACAGTTATGTAATTTTTTATAACAATTTCTAAAATAAATTCCCGTAAAAAGAGGTTATGCTGCGATTCTGAATTCTATCTGTCAAGTTTTTTTTTTAATAAAGCATTGACAGATGACAGAGGAGTTTGGATATCGTTTTTAGAATAGAGTTTTTGTACTGAAAACTTGATTTATGTATTTCATTTAAAACCAGAGAGTCTATTGAGACCTCAGAACAATAACCGAGCATTGTTCTGAGATTGAGACAATCAATTCAGCCTACTGCAGGCAATGAGAGCCGGGAGGTGGCAGACAGAGCATATATTTTGAATAAAAGATCTTTTAGTAAATATATATTAGTGCTTCACAATGTCAGACCTGATTTTTTTATAGCTTAAGAAATAACTATTCAATTTATTTGTTCTATTTTAAAAGAAAAACTATTTTACCGGTACGTTTCCAAACTACAAATCAAGGTCATGTCAAACTCAAATCGATAACGTCATGTC
Source organism: Shargacucullia verbasci (assembly GCA_947562105.1). Classification (NCBI taxonomy): domain Eukaryota; kingdom Metazoa; phylum Arthropoda; class Insecta; order Lepidoptera; family Noctuidae; genus Shargacucullia; species Shargacucullia verbasci. The sequence goes on from OX387309.1 coordinate 419,436, forward strand.
AGCTGTTATCTGTCAAAATTCACAAGTATTTTGTATTTCATTACAAAAACCATACGATTACGAATATGATTGCATCATCAGCAAATCCTCCGCTTCATGTCTCGATGTCCGCTGACGTCATCAAGCGTGTCTTAGCTCGAGACATTGCTTAGATTTCAGCGAGTTCAGACTGTACGGATTTCAGTATTTATCGGACCGCGGAGGAGTACGCGCGTAAATTTCAAACATGGCGTCTTTAGCGATATTTGATTTCGACCGCACTATCGTCGACGATGATTCGGACGCGACAATAATAAATAGATTGAGAGAGAAACAACCCCCACCGGAATGGGAAGCCGGCACCCACGACTGGACCCCATACATGAGTGATGTAAGTTTTTTTTACTAGGCTTTACGTGTTGCTTTTGCATGATATTAGAAAAAAATGTTTTTTTTTTACTTTGGAGGGAGCTGAGGGAAGGCCTTGGCCTTGACTCCTTCTTTATGCAGATATTTTTTCATAACTTTTAGGAGATTTTTTAGTAAACTTAATTGGAGTTTATTTGAGCATTCTAAAATTTAACAGTTAGTTTAGAATTGGCGATCAATGATAGCCCATAAACTTAAAAACTGCTGACTGACTGATCCACACGCTTGGATGACGGGAAATCCATTAAAACTTGCATAATTTTATAAGTTAATAAATAAATTGTAATAATAAATTCTGGGCACGGGTCTTTTTCATAGACGGTGAAGGAAAACATCGTGAGGAGGCTCGCTTTCCTGTTCTGTCTCCACAAAGTACCTAGTCTGTGGTGTGTAGCTCGCTAACCCGCGTCATGCTAGCATGCTGGACTAAAGACCTTTATACCTTACTAGCGACCCGCCGCGGTTTCGCACGGGTAGCACATCAAATTATCAAAAAGCAAAAAAAACAAAAATCGTTGATCCGATCGCTACCAAACTTCATAGGTTCACCCGCTGGGCTAATCTGAATATTACCTAAAAATTTCATTAAAATCGCTCCAGCCGTTTTGGAGTCCATAGGGAACATACATACACACATACATTTTTATATAATTTTATACATTGACAAGTTAACTAGCTTCCGCATTCGGTTTTTCTTTATCCTTATTCAGCACAATGTGCCCTGGCATACCACAGTCTCTTGCAAAGATGGAAGTTTATTGGTTTTGCTTCCTTTTTTGGAAAAACTGTTCAAGCTGTTCAAGGTTTTGATTAGAATCCTCGCTATATTATTTGCTAGCTTCCGCTCGCGGCTTCCCCCGCGTGGTTTACGAATCCGTACATTTTCCGGGATAAAAAGAAGCCTATGTGCTATTCCAGACTATAATCAATCACTGTGTCAAATTTCATCCAGATCCTTTCAGTAGTTTTTGCGTGAAAGAGTAACAAACATTCATCCATCCATCCTCACAAACTTTCACATTTATAATATTAGTAGGATTACTATGTATTGACTGCCACATTGGTCGATGACCATTAGTGATTCTGAGGCAAAGAGAAACTGTTCCCCTGTAGATGGCAATATCCTTGTACGTACATAGGAATCTAACGATATCAGCGATATTTGAGTATACAACAGTACTACAGGCTAACCCTTCGAGGAATTCAGGCGTGATGACTACAGACTATGTTTTATACTATACGGCGGATAAAGTCAAAGTCAAATGTTTTTATTTCAATTGGGCCTTTACGGGCGCTTTTAAAACGCTATGATTCTAGTTGCGCGGTTCCAAAAGTGGGTTGGTCCTATGGAGAAGAGACCGGCAAGAAACTCCATGGATACTCTTTTCAAAAAACTGTTTTACAACCTCTAATGTAAGTTATGAAGTAATGAAGTTCTAATGTAAATTTTTTTAACAAACGAAACGAAACATTCTCGTCGTGTAGCGTTTTGCGTGCCGATTCTCCAGCATTGAATTGTTCAACAATCAGCGCCGTACGCGGTAAAAGCGACCAAAGATGGCAGAACACTGGAGTTTCTTGCCGGTTCTTCTCGATAGGACTTTTTGGAACCGTTCAACTAGAGTCCTATAACGTTTCATAAGTGGCTGTATTAGGATTATTTGAAATAAATTCTGTCTATCTAATTCTATTCTTGGCTAATCGACAAAATATGGTAGGAAAAACCTATTTTCTAAATAATTTTGTAAAAACATACACTAGGGCTTGGACCTTGGACTCGAATACGGGACTTATAGTCGGAAGCGTGATTGAATTGAAGCCCCTCTTGTCCTCTAGACTAATAACTAATTTCTGAAACTATTAAACTACTTTTGAGAGGTTTCTTTGCCCATCTCTATTATTCTTTCTCAATCTCAATAATTTCTCAATCTCTATGTAAGATTTTTTGACAGACACTAGTATTTCTCCTACATCGTGTGTACAGTTTACAAACATACATGTCACATGCACACACAGACCCGAAACAACTATTTGTGGGTCGTACAAATTTTTGTGTCGTGCTGGAATCGCACCTGCAGCACGATACCCACGATACATCCACGATACAGGAATAATTCATTGTGTGGAGCAAAGTAAAAAAAAAACGCAAAATAAAAGGAAGAAAAGAAGTTCCAGACTCCGTGCTGCTACTGACCCAGGAACCGAATCCAGATTCCAGGACCTCACGGTCAGCTGTCACAATTGCAACCATTACACAAATGAGGCAGTTTACAATACATAACGTAAACATTCCATTGTGATTTTTCATTCCACACATATCATAGGAAAAAAGGTTGTTTAAAAAAAATTCAAGATTTATTAAAAAAAAAAAAAAAGTTTTTGTAAATGTTTTTACATTAAACCTGAAAGTTTTAATAATAATGTCATTTCCTCTTTTGTTGTATTAAGTGAATCCATCTCGAATCGAAAATGTTACATGCACAGCCGTTCTCATTAAAAATAAACTTTATACATCGCTGTGAGAAAAGAGGTGGATTGAAAAAACAAGATGGCTTCTTAGTGTGTTTATTGGACGGCACGGTTGACGCAGTGGTTCAGAGATCGACTGCTGCGCTACGTGTCGCGGGTTTGATACCCGCACGGAACAAATATTTGTATGATCTACAGATAGTCGTTTCGAGTCTGGGTCTTTATGTTTGTGAATACACACCGTGCCTCGGAAAACACGTAAAGCCGTTGGTCATGCGCCTGAATTCTCTCCGGTCGTGTCGGATTGCCGTCCCATCGTACTATGAGAGTGAAGGAATAGAGAGAGCACCTGTGTTTGCGCACACACTTGTGCTCTATAATATCTCCTGCGTAGTTGGCTAATCTCCGGTGAGATTGGCCGCCGTGACCAAAATCGGTCAGGAGGATATTATGTATGTTTGAGGATGGAGTATGTACATTTGTACATCATCATCATCATCAGCCAGAAGACGTCCACTGTTGAACGAAAGCCTCCTCCTTAGACCACCACATCGAACGACATTCCGCCACTTGCATCCATCGGTTGCCCGCGACGTAATTTGTACATATATGCGCGACTTGTAATTAACGTAATTTTAAACGCGTTTAGGTGTTACACGAGTCGTCTTCGCGATTCCATCATCATCACTTGCTTAACCTTTTCCCAACTACATCGGGGTCGGTCGGTCGGTTTTCCCAACTACAACTACATCCAATCTAACCGGTTGCGGCTGAATATCAGTATTGTACACGGAGCGACTGCCTTCTGACCTCCGCCACACAATTCAAAGTCAAAGTCAAAGATTTATTTGCAGATAAATATGGTTACAAAAGTTCTTACAATAATAGTATAATAGTAGCTTAACATATTTAATCATAACATTTCACATGCACACAACACGCAAATTCTTGGTATTTATTTAGATCATTCTACAATTTTTTTAAATTATAATTTAAATTGAAGGAATTCTTTTATAGTATATAAGGAATTCTGAATTAGCCACCTGCGTAAAGCCCTTCTGAAGTGGACCATTGGAAGTTCTTTAATTCGCTTAGGAATCTTGTTCGCCTATATAATTCCGTTTTCATTCCGGGAATAATTAGCTTATTAGGATATTTAGTTTTGAACATACATTTATCTCCTACTTTTTCAAACATCTGAGGGTGAGATTTAGTAAATTTACATATTTCGTAAATCTCACCCTATTCATAATTACTGAGAGACTCTGATACTCTAAGGTTAGACTGATTGTCATTCTTTATGGGCTGCTGACACCCATAACAACTGTCATGGGTCTTCATATGACAGCCGGGAGCAAAGCTTAACGTGTTTTCCGAGGATCGGAGGGTTCTCAATTTGTGAAAAACAGTCACCGATCCAAGAACTGACTATATACGTGCGCAGATTAATGTAAAGGTTTTATTAATATTGTGGTACTGCCTAACCCCTCGGGGATTACAAGCGTGATAATAATGAAGGTTTTTATCGAATGTCATATACATAATCCTTATCTCTTTAATAGGTATCGTTATCTAACTCCATTGTAGTCTCGTTATTTTCATACTCGGCATATATTTAAGAGTATCGTTTAGCTGCCGGCTTTGATAAAATTGCCTTGAAATACGCGCAAAAAAGGTGTTTGGGCGTTAACGTTTCTTACATAGAAATCTTAACGAATTAATTTGATTTTGGTCTGTATCGTTTTGTCAGATTATAAACTAGGTCTAAAAGATTTTTATTTTAAATATTTTTTTAATTTAATAATTATCACGAGGAAAGTATAAGTAAGATTTTTAGTTTAAAAATGCATTTTGATGGTTAATTATTTCTCAATCTATAAACAATATTAAAAAAAACAAAAACGTGACGACCTAGTTTTTACTTGTGTCTAAAACATAAAAAAATCAGCTAAATCACCTCATGTTTAGTGGGGTAAAAACGTTAACGCATTTTGTATGAAAACTTTTAGTTAAACGATACTCTTAAGTACTGTATGTATAACTAGCCTCTACTTAATACGCCGATGCCCTTATTATAACAAAAAAAAAGTTAGGGAGCCACCCATAGATTACGTCAGACAATTTTCATGATTTTTGAAGCCCACTTGACGACCAGCCTCTTTGGTCTAATGATCGCAAGCGTGACTGCTTTCCTGGTTGGGCAGTGTTATTGAGATTTTCTACGAGTATATAGAAATTGTCTGCAGCAGCACGGAGTTTGGTGTCCGGTTGATGGCAATAGGTTTGGGTAAGCAGTATTACTTGTGATTTAATAACAGCAACGGCGAAATGTGGGTGCACAATACACCTCACCTCACCTGTCATTTTATGTTCATGTAATTTGAAGTCAGAAGTGCGAGCTGAGTGAACGCACACTTCTCTGAATAAAGGCCAAATATTTAGCTGCTAAACTATCAAAGGAAATTATCATAAACTAGCTTTTGCCCGCGACTTCGTCAGCTTAACCTACGTGCAATGTATAATTTATAGCCTATAGCACTCAGGAATAATGTAGCTTTCTACCAGTGAAAGAATTTTTAAAATCGGATCATTAGTTTCGGAAATTAACACAAACAAATTTTACCTCTTTATAATGTTACTATAGATATATAAATAGGTGAAGAGCAAGGTTAAAAGATAGCATTCTAAGTATAATTCGTAAATAGTATATAAACGTTTGTCGTTAGTTTTTGGCAGCCGATCAATATTGTGACCTTGAGCAGGCTACTTGCCAGTGAAATTATGATAGTCTAATGCAGGAGAAGAAGCGATTTACCTCATAAATCAGCTAAAGCAGTGTAGTGACTTACCCGCGACATGGCAAAAAGTAAAGCGCCATCTATTGGAGTGAAGCGACAACAGAAAATCCTGAATCGCACTATGAGAGTTTACAGCGATTCTAATACACATATACGAATGTCCGAAATCAACCGTTGGGCTTCGACCCGTCAGGCTGTATGTTTCTCCACAGCAGCGGTAAGAGATAGAACACCTTCGCTATCACTATCACGACATATTATAAAACGAAATCTTCCCGCCGCGTCTGTCTGTCTGTCTGCACGCGATAAACTCAAAAACTACTGAACGAATTTCCATACGGTTTTCACCGATGGATGGAGTAAATCATGAGTATAATTCATTAAGGTTTTGAGTAAATTGCTAAAATATGACGATGATTGTTGAAGATGTCGGAAAATATCATGCTGACTGGGATTTACTGGCGTGCGCCGCGTAAACCAATATATCCTTAATAAATTAAATTAGAAAATCGTTTTAGAAAAAAAAACTGTAGGCGTATATACTTTGCCGGGGTGGGTCGCCGTTTTTCTTGAAGGTGAGCCAATTACAATTTATTTCGCAAATAAATTAAATATAATATTATAAATAAAGGAAAAACTTACCTATTTTCGATTTCATTGTTATGACGTTTTAAACAGGAATAAGCTGACTACTCGTGCCGACATGACAGAAAAATTGCGCGAGAATGTCACTGTTTGTCACTTGGAACTGAGACTAACCTATGAACGTCTTACTGTCTCCTGACAGTAATAAAATAAAAACTTTATTGAAATTAAAATGTAACAATTAATACTAAGGTACATAAAATCTTAATACATACAGCCTACGTTATATGTGTGCCTGAACTATGTAATCCTGTGTTTCAGGCGTTCAGTGCTAGCTAAATCTAAAATAAACAGAAACTTATTTATTACAATATAATTGTTAGATATATAGTATAAATGAATCTATAATAGAGATACAGGTAATTTGATTATTTTGCAAAGTAGACAAAATAACAAAATCGCTTACATAACATAAAAAATCTTAATCCATTACCTTTACTGACTATTAACTATTCTAAATAACAGATCAACAATATTTACCTTAACACAATTAATAGCTTCTCTGTATCTTCGTAGGACATGCTTTGGAGGGTATCCTTGAGGGTTAACTTATAATTACGATAATTGAGGGAATATATGCTTTTTATCGCATTTAGTCTATTATATAGAAGCGGTCCTAGGAACACATAAGTAAGACGTTCAACTGAGACTAACCAATGAAGGTCTTACTGTCCTTTGACAGTAAGACGTTCATTGCTTAGTATCAGTTCCAAGCATTTTAATTTTTTTTTAAGTTTGAGATAAAAGATAAGAGAAGAGTAAAATTACCAAGGGACTCAAATAAAATCCCAGCTCATTACTTTTGACTTACACCACAAGTATTAAATTACATGTAATTTCAAGAATGTTATTTCTAATAGCTTGAATGCCATAGTAATTAATGATTTTGACCATCCTTGACCGTGGAGGTTGAGAACCAGTGGGGTAATTACGATACATCGTCGTAATTATAATCTACTAGCTTTCGCCCGCGGCTTTCCCTCGCGTTAGTTTAGAATTTGACAATCAATTCGGGTTGTACTCTGCTCGCGAAAGACACGTGGCGCCATCTATTATCATAAGAACGTTATTGTTGTTTTCCTCGGGAATAGTACTTTTTTTCGGGATGAAAGGTACCCTATGTCCATTTCTGTACATCTGACAACGTATATGCAAAATTTCAGGATGATCGGTTCAGTAGTTTAGGCGTGAAAGGGTAACAAACAAACAAACAAACTTACCTTCGCATTTATAATATTAGTTCATCATCATCATCATCATCAGCCAGAAGACGTCCACTGCTGAACGAAGGCCTCCTCCAAGGGAGGGATTTGCCATAATCCCCACGCTTGGCAGGCGGCTTGGGGATCGCAGTGGCTCACCGATTAGTGAGAGGACGCTGCTGCCCATCCTCCGGTGTCTGGCCGCAGTTTTAGGACGTACCCGGGTCACACATAATATTAGTTAGGATTAGGATACTAGCAACCCGCCCCGGCTTCGCACGGATGCAATTTACTAATGAAGAAAATAATAATTAATAAGATGTTCATACGAAAAAAAAACGAAAAGACTGTCTTATTGGTCCAGTGATAGCAAGTGCGACTGCGGCGCGGTCCCCGGGTCAGGCAAAGTGTTATTGGGCTTTCTGTATGGAAACAACACGGAGTCTGGATCTGTGCCCGGTAGATGGCAATAGGCTCGCCCCCTATTACAAGGGACTCATCGGCTTCGGCGAAATGTGTGTGTACAATAATTATAGTACACCTCTGCCTAACCCTTCGGGGAATACAGGCGTGATGTTATTATATAAGTTATCATCTATACATATAATAAAATTATAACAGGCCGAAGTCTGTACATTAATATTGGAGAAAAACTAATCTTTATAACAGCAACAGAAGCCAAAACAACAGTTTTTAGAATTTTTGTCTGTCTGTCTGTGTGTACACGCTTCACGCAAAAACCACTTCATGGAATTGAATGCAGTTTTCACCGATGTACTTATGTTTACCTGAATGGTTTTTATACCTATAGTTGGACCCGATATGTGGCGCTGTTATCGAGCTCCAGAAAATGTCCATGTGACCACAAAATTTGTCCGATCATGTCCAGAGCGTCTCGTACGAGTTTTTGTAAATCTCGATCATCTATACTAATACTATCTCTCGGTACATGGTGGACATCCCACCCACACGCACAAAGCGTTTTGGGAACACATTCATTGTGCGTACAGCTAAGGAGTGGAATTCCCTGCCAGAGTCTGTGTTTCCTGATAGCTACAACCTGGGAGTCTTTAAGTCAAGAGTGAATAGGTTACTTCTAGGCAAGCGTGCTACATCTTCGACCACATCATCGCTTACCATCAGGTGAGATAGTGGTCAAACGCGAGCCTATCAAGAATAAACAATAAAAAATAATACGACGTCATCGGCAAAATATTCATGTACAATAAGTACACGTTTCCTAACCCTTCGGGGAATACAGGCGTGACGCTATGTTATTATTGAAAGCCTATTAATAGGTAGAATATAAATATCATGTGCAGTAATATATTTGTATCGTGAATAACGAGCTTGGCTTCAGGAAATGCGTGGGTTGTATGTGCGTACCTATGGGAAAAAGTTCTCCTATGGAAACAAGCCATCTTTGGTTATCTCACAAATGTTACAATCTGTGACAAGGACGAGGGAGGATCCAATATCTTGACATTCATGTGACGTTTATGTATGAACCCTAAGGGTGTGATGTACCTACGATTTTTAAGTACACGATATATAAGAAATACGGTAGACGACTGCTAGTCATCTGAGTTACTTTTTATGAACTGTCAAAAATGACATTTTGTTCTAAAAATGTTTGGAATACAAAAGCGTGACGTCATAGTTTTTCATTGCCATTTACATACTTATTGTGTGATTTTGATAAATTAAAAATTGAAAACACCAAAGATAAGCAAGAGATTAAGTTTTACTGAATTTTTAGAAGGAAAACAATTTACCAAACAAGATTTCAGAATTTATTTTTGATGCAGTCATCTAGCCTATTGTGAGAAATTGTGCGACGGAACGGTTGGCGCAATGGTTGAGAGATCGACTGCTGATCGACCGAAATTCGGTCAGGAGGACATTATTTATTATTATATAAGAAATTATGTCTGTTTGAATAAGGATATTTACCCTTAAAAATCAAACTTGTTCCCAAAAATCGTATAAGTCATAAAAGTCGTTTTCCCCACAGGTGTTCGAGCACGCGTACTCCGCAGGTCTGAACCAGGAAGATATCTTGGACTGCATCGGTTCCATGCGCCCTACACCCGGCATCGAGAAGTTGATTACAACACTAGCTGCCGAGGGATGGGACGTAGTGGTGATCTCTGATGCTAACACTGTATTTGTACATCATTGGTTAAAAGTCCACGGATTAACGGTGAGTGAGAAAATTCACCTTTATCTTACATACATACATAAAGTCACGCCTTTTTCCCGTGCGGGTAGGCAGAAACTACGGAACGCCACGTGCTACGATCCTTACATAACCCTTTTGCTTCATCTACATTCATGCATCGTTTCATACATGAACGCCGGTTGTGTGTACTGCGCACCTGACCTTTTTGAAGGACATCACCAATAAGGTCCGTATACGTCCTTCTAGGGCGTCCCCTCCTGGCGTTTCCACTAACAACCGCGTTATAAATCTCTTTCGTTAATCGCCCTCCATCCATCCTCTCTACATGACCAAACCAACGAAGCATACTTTTCTCTATCCTTGTATATAAATAAAAATTAAAAGCTGTTTGATGTTAAGCGCATCACTTGAGAACGGCTAGACCGATTAGCTAATTTTTTTTTGGAAATATTCGTTATAATTGGAATAAGATTTTTAGGAAAAAAAAATGTGTTAAAGTTGTCCGGAAAAATTATATAAAAAAAGTTTAAAAAGTATATAAAAACATTTAGGGGCCATCCATCCATATATAGATTACGTCACACGAATTTCATGCTTTTTTGACCCCTCCCCCGTCCTTGTCACAGCTGGTCACATTTGTGAGACTCCCCCTAGTGTGACGTCACATATTTGCAATTTTATATCCAAAAATTATTAAATTAAAACGGCAGTTCTGAAATTAGTTTTATTTATTTGAAATCACGGCGAGGCTCTCAAGGAACTCGACAACATAACAATTTAAATCTTATATTCACACAGATAGAGTTGGAAATATTTTTAAGTTTTTCGTTAATAGTTCAAACTTCCCGTTTTAATACTTAGATATTATATATTAGATTTTGAAATGTCATGTCACAAAACTTAGGACCCCTCCCACCTCTTGTCACACAATGTCACACTTCATCGACCCCCTCCCCCCCTCTTAACGTGTGATGTAATTTATGGATGGCCCCTTATATATAGAAATGCAATTATGTGTAAAAATTTCAAAGTCAGTCCATCGATTACTTTTCGAGTTTTGCAGACACAAACATACGGAAGCTGAATTTTCATATATAAAGATTGACCTAGTGTTCGCTAGTGTAGCTGAACGTGAGATCAATTTCCGTGTCGGGCAAACTGTCATTGGGTTTTTCTGTATGGAAATTCTCAGTAGCAGCACGGAGTCTGAAACCGTGCCTGGTAGACGGAAAAAGGCTCCCCTTATTACAGTACATGTACAACAGTACACCTCTGCCTAACCCTTAGGGGAAAACAAGCATGATGCTATGTTATACTCAGTAATAATAAATAAATAAATAAATAAAATATATTTTTATTCATGTAGACCAGTTAAAGGCACTTATGAATAGTCAGACTCTAGTTGCCTCGTTCCAAAGTGTTGTTTTCCTATGGAGAAGAACGGGCAAGAAACTCCATGGTTACTCTTTTGAAGTCTGATTGTTTAACATTTCATAATAATTATGATGAATACATTATTCCCTCAACGTTATGTGAGGAAAATGTAGTAGGTACTAGGTCTAGACTAGATAAACTGATAACTATAATATCTAGAAATTTCTGATAATACTGCCATGACAGTTAAGAGCTGAACAGTCCCAGCATACGGCACCCGTTCACGAGTAAGACGTATGTGTCAGCGTCATTCAGCTCAACCATCATCAGTGCCAGATTAACCACGTAGCAAGAGTAGCAATGGCTACGGGCCCCGCGCAAAATGGGGCCCCGCGTATCCAAACCCGCCCACCTCACCGCAGGTTAACTCTTTGGGTGAAACTTATTAAAAAATCATCATCAGCCAGAAGACGTCCACTGCTGAACGAAGGCCTCCCCCAAGGGGGGGTTTGCCATAATCCCCACGCTTGCAGATCGCAGTGGCTCACCGATTAGTGAGAGGACGCTGCTGCCCGTCCTCCGGTGTCTGGCCGCAGTTTTAAGACGTACCCGGGTCCCATATCAAAAAATATAACACGGAATTTCATACGGTAAACGCACAAGTTCTACAAAAAGTCACTTTATACTTAAGAGCCCATATCAGATCAAGGGCCCTTCAATAGAATTTGCTACGGGCCCCGCGCTTGCTTAATCCGGCACTGGTTATATTATGTTTGTCACAAAATATCTAAAATTAGTATTACATTAAGGAAATGACGTCACTATGTCTAAAACAAAACTCTAATTATAATTAGGAGAATTGATTGTCCTTGGTGAGTGACGGTGTGTGATATCGTGATAGATTGGTTATATAATATTGTTTATGGTAATGTTTATCGATCTAAAACAAGGAAAAGAATGAGTTTACATAGTAAACTCATAAGTGGTTATATTTTCGAGCCGTTTGGGGTCGAAACACTTGGGTCATGGGGTTCAACTGCTCGCCTCTTGTTTAAAGAAATCGCAAAGCGATTAGTCGACTTTACATATGACCCAGTACCCCTAGTGTAAGTTTCTCTTGACAAATTCGATTCACATCGAACGCGTTCGGTGCTCCGATAGGTCCATTTCGTGCTCTCCACCAATCGGAGCGCCGAACGCGTTCGATGTAGTAAATCGAATTTGTCGAAACTTACATCGGGCCTCAGAAAGCTGGCTTATTTTTCGGCCAAAGAATCAGCATTGCCATACAGCGTGGCGACGCTGCCAGTCTTCTGGGCACACTGCCGGTTGACAGCGATGTGGACGAGTATTTTGATGCGTAATGTTTTTATAATTTTTATTTTCTAACCGGATTAGTTTGTAAATACAGTGATTACATAATGGGCGACGGTAATCGCTTACCATCAGGCGATCCGTCTGCTAGCTTGCCGCCTATCGCATAAAAAAAAACTTATTCGATAAATACAAAATACACGCAGTCGCGGTCGCGGGCAACAGCTAGTCACAAATCAGCCCTTAGTACAGCATTTCCACACGTTGCCCTATTATGAGCTTGCTCAATTCTCATTCCAGGACAGCATAACAGCAGTAGTGACCAACAGAGCGTTCTGGCAAACCGGCCGCCTGTACATCGAGCCGTGTATGAGACAGTCGAGCTGTTCCCGTTGCCCAACTAACTTGTGCAAGTCACTGGCGCTGGTGAACTGGTGCAGCACGCATTCATACGACAAGATGGTGTACTGCGGTGATGGGAGGAATGATTTCTGTCCGGCAACCAACCTGCCGCCGAATGTGAGTGTTTGAATTAGTTGCTTATATGCTTTACAAGCTTCCGCCCGCAGCTTCGCCCGCGTGGTTTACGAACCCGTACATTTTTCCGGGATAAATTCCGGGATGTGAGGATGGATGGATGGATAGATCTTTGTTACTCTTTCACGCCAGAACGGCTGAACGGATCTGGATGAAATTTGGCACAGTGATAGATTATAGTCTGGAATAGCACATAGGGTACCTTTTATCCCGGAAAATGTACGGGTTCATAAACCACGCGGGCGAAGCCACGAACGGAAGCTAGTAAAAATATATAGTCATTAAAATTTCACTAGCAGCACTGAGTCTGGAACTGTGCCCGGTAGATGGCAATAGACTCGCCTCCTATTACATGAGACGCGAATAGCATTGGCTTAAAGTCGGTGTACAATAGTACACCTCTGCCTAACCCTTCGGGGAATACAGGCGTGATGCTATGTTATGTTATAATGTAATTTTGTTGACGTTTTTTTGTATTTTCCAGGCGATAGTATTCCCCCGACGCGGCTACCCGCTCGATGATCTCCTGAAGAAGACCCTGGCGACTCCAACGCCCCAAGTGAAGGCGCAGGTCGTGCCCTGGAGCGACTGCTTCCTAATACTACAAGCGTTGTTCCCTGCAAGACCAGCGGAGATAACTCAATAAATGTGATATTAGTTAAATCAATTTCTAGGTATTTTTCCGAGGATTATCAGCTTCACGAGTCCGAAGATTCCTGTTACGCAGTCAAATTCAAACTTTATTTTGGTTTAAAGTGAGGTCTTGGGGTCCCGGGTCATAGTCATCATCATCAGCCAGAAGACGTCCACTGTTGAACGAAAGCCTCCCCCAAGTGGGGGGGTTTGCCATAATCCCCACGCTTGGCAGGCGGCTTGGGGATCGCAGTGGCTCACCGATTAGTGAGAGGACGCTGCTGCCCGTCCTCCGGTGTCTGGTCGCAGTTTTAAGACGTACCCGGGTCTTTAAGACGTACCCGGGTCATAGTGTTATTGGGTTTTTCTGTATGGAAATCCTCAGTAGTACCACAGAGTTCGGAACTGTGCCCGGTAGATGGCAATAGGCTCGCTCCCTATTACATGGGACTCAAAATCAACATCGGCTAAATGTGGGTGTACGACGGTAAACCTCTGCCTAACCCGTCGGGGAATACAGGCGTGATGCTATGTTATGATATATGCCCCCCCAAATCCTACCTATTTTTGATTGCATTGTTCAGACTTCAGCAGGAACTAAATAACTGATTTAATTTTTTTTTCGTAAATTCTCTCTTTTTAGATTTGTCAATTTGACGTGTACGGTTTTGGGGGTCAAGACCCCTACGACCCCTCCCCCCTCGGATCGCACTGGTGTCATACGTATCATAATGTAATTTAGGTTTAATTTATAGACTAATTATACTTTGTATAAGATCTATTTCGTCCATTGAAATAGTTTTTTTTTGGAAATTCTAAAATGTTATCGGCGTCAGTCGCCAAGTTTATATAGATTGTTAATTTAAATTTATGAATTGGACATTAAACATATTCAAACGTATTTTTGTTTTATTTTCATTTTTAGTATTCATAGAGTTTCTTGCCGGTCCCTTCTCAATAAAATCAACCCACTTTTGGAATTTTAATAGATTATCAACGTTCTACAAGTGCCTGCAAAGGCCCAGTTGAAACAAAATTCTTTGACTTTGACTTAGATGTTTTAGTCTCTTCTTATAGAAAAATAGCTACCGCTCGCAGTTTCGCCCGCGTGGTTTACGAACTCGAACATTTTCCCGGGATAAAAAGTAGCCTATTTGCTATTCGAGACTATAATCTATCACTGTGCCAAATTTCATCCAGATCCGTTTAGCCGTTCTGGCGGGAAAGAGTAACAAAGATCCATCCATCCATCCATCAATCCTCACTAACTTTCACATTTATAATATTAAATTAGGATAGGATAGGAAGTATTTCTTAAATCTCGACTACGTCCAACCTCTAGTTGCTGGTCAAATCAAACCAGTTTGGAATCCCTGCCTCTATATTCCAAATAGGTTTTTACGTCAGTAAAGAGCCTCTTAAAAAACGACAGTTTTCTTTCTCAACTTGGGAATCAAACACCCCAGCGACACGTGTTATGTCTGTGCAATTTTTGTTTTCTAATGGAGAAATAGAATCACATTTCGCCTGTAAAGATTTTTTTTGAATTATAATCGGTTAGCGACATCTGTTGATGTATACCAAGAAGCTTTATGTACCACTAAAAGATACAAGTTGTTAAAGACAGATGGCTCTCACTGTATAAAATACGAAATAATCAGTAAAATCCCGAATTTTATATATAAGCAAATATTACAGATTATGTAATATTCAATTTTATAACTAAATATTCTGCGCAAAATGTGGGGCTCTCTGCTGATTCGTAATTGGGTTCCGACATGATTTCCGTTGCCTAGTGGTAAACCATAGACTTAAAATTTCGGTAATAACGCTTTTTTTTTAAATCCACTTTCGTCTACGCATTTTTTTAAATTCTCAGAATCAGTATTTTTTTTAACAATGTACCTACACAAACATAAATGTTCGTAAACGATCGCATCTTACGCTTGTAACTTTTTAAGAGATGGCGCTCTCCTCTCACTTGACGTTTTTCACGAACGAACTTTATTGTAATTATAATTTTATAAACTGTAATTTGAGTGTTACTGTGTGCCCGCAAGCATAATTTTATTTTCTCCGAACTTAAACTATGGTCGTGTGTAGTGATGCAAGTGAACATGGTAACCTGGACCGTGAAAACAAAATTGTTTTGGCGCCAACCTACCGAAGACTAAATAGTGAAAATGCAATAATTGGTAAGTTTTAGATATACGAACTTACTTTCTCTCTTATAGGTATTATGTAAACGTACAATATAATAACTATTGACTATTATTTTATTCCAAAATCGAGAAACGGAAAAGCTAAATGTAAGTTAAGTACATCATCTGACTACCTACACGTTTTATGTAAATTAGTGATTTATCAAACGCAAACCAATTAGAATCAAATCTTTTTTAATATGCATACTGCATGAGCTTTTTGGCACTGCGCTAAATAATAGTATTAAGATAAGATAAGATAAAATTGTTTTTGTTTCTAATAAGCCTAATACAGGCTCTTATGAAACATTAAAGAACTTTAGATGCACGGTTCCAAAAAGTTGGTCCTATGGAGAAGAACCGGCAAGAAACTCCATATTACGCAGTTCTAATAGGTATATGTTTGCGTTAGATCAAAGGTGAACGACCAACCAGTCTGCTGTTAGGAACAGCACGATCCTGCGCGACCAGCGCGCTACAAGCGAGAACACTAGGAGTGGGCGATACAAATCGTATATAAATACAATATCTATATATCGGCACAATATCCAATATCTAGATATTGGACGGCGTACAAACTATGTATTACAATATCGCTCGAGTGGCACTGCACAGAACCACACAATAATAATAACGTAAAATATCTATGATACTCTGAATACATAGATTCGACCGAATCGCTGCACCACTTACGTTTCAGAATATCATAGATTCAACCAATACGCCAATACGCCAGTAACATGTGGTACTACTTTAGTTTCCGAGTACCATAGATTCCGATCAATATATAGATATTGAAATATATAGATTCGATATCTGATATTCAAAATCGATATATAGATACGATTCAATACAGCGTAAAGACGATATTAACCAAGCCTAGAGAACACACTAGCATTCGCCATTGAAGATAATTTACAATAGACCTCTTTGTTTTCTTTTTAAACAGCATTGTGTTCATATTCATATAGATTTGGCTTGCCGTGATGGTGCATCCATAACGAAATTTTGTCATTTCATAAACTGTATCTCAACATTTTAACGGGCGTTTAAATTTTTGTGGTGATAATAATCTTAATTTTTTGTAAAGGATGCACAACTGTTTGTTTATTTTTTATGTTTTATACGATAGCAGTTCACTAGAGGGGCTCAAAGCTACATAGCTACGGTAACCGCGCAAATCGGCCGATCTGCTAGGTTAAGCAACGCTTGCAGCGGTCAGCCCTTGAATGGCTGACCGGTTTTTCATAATTCGAGGCCCCTGCGTGCCTCGGAAACTACGTTGTCTAGTTTATCCAGGGTGTCATTTGAAGACCTATGGCAGTTATTACTGATGTCGGGATCCCAAAAAGTCTGACAACCAGTCTAACCTTAAAGTATCAGTGTCACCCAGTAATTGGGTGGCGGAGGTCGGAAGGCAGTCGTTCCGTGTAAAATACTGATATTCAGTCGCAACCGGTTAGACTGGAAGCCGACCCCAATGTAGTTGGGAAAAGGTAGGTAGATCGTGACCTACTTCACTTCTGCCCAAGCTTTCAGAAATTACAGGCGTGATATGTTATGTGGATACGTAAAAAAAAAAACGAATATTATATCTAACATCTTTTATTACGACAAATAACTTATAAAGTTTATAGACAATATTTCTTAATATTAAATAAAAAGCGCATGCAACGCCACCTAGCGTCTCGTTAAGCAACACATTTTAATAGGTACATTATTCTTAACCTAAGAGAAATCTACCAAGAAGCCATTTTGGTAGAAATTTTTACTTTCCATATTATGACAACATCTAAATATTGGGAGACTATTTTGATATGGCAACATTGGAAATGGCAGTGATCGTTTCGCTTCATGGTAGATTTTCTCACATTATTTTGTTACTTTAATACTGATGATAATAATTAGGTCGTAAATGCGTTGATAAGTGTTACCATTTCATAAAATTTCTACCGTTATGGTAGTAAATAAATAGGGAATGCTTTAATTACATTGTTCTTATAACTAAGCTAGAAATTATGATATTGTGCTCATATTAGTCGTATTCATGTTTACAACGTATTGAAGATTACATTCTTACAAATAAAGACACAAAATACAAATTTATTTTGTAAGGGCTTTATTTCTCTTTCATATGTGTCTGGTAAGTTAATCTAGTAGATAAACTATCTCATTCATTATAAACTACATCTCTGATGTATTTTTTGATATAACATTCATTTTATCTTATAGATTACTATCAGACACTTTACCAGCAAGAGCTGAAGAGACTTGTTTTAGTCTGTTCAGAATAGTTTCAAGCCACTAATTCCACAGTTGAATTCGCAGTTGAACACAAAAAATAATAGATTTTAATATTATATCTTCTTTGTGTCACTTGATGGGTTCAAATGTAATATGGGGCAGTCATGGGCGCCGGGAGGGTGGTGCAAGTAGGTGCACTTGCACCCCCCTGGCTTGTAAGAAAGTACATATTAAAAAAAAAACTATAATTTATCTCTGAGGAAATGAAAACGAATTTTATCGTTTACACCAAAAAAGCAATAAACAACGAAGCTCTGTGCTCTTATTTTATTGCTAATTTTATATTCCTTTTTGTCTAAACCCATCTTTAGTGCCTTAAAATAATCTTACCGACGCCCATGGGGGTAGCCGTGGAGTACGATAGTTTTATTAAAAAAATACCATTTTACACTACCAACTACTTTTTATATATGCTGTCTTTTTGTGACGTTTGGTTTTCGCCAATAATGAATCTTCATCTTTAATTTAAGAGCTCACTTGTCGGTGACGCTATCGCCACTGTTCTCCATCCTCTGGTTTCGTATTGATTACGACTTATAAAATTACATTATCATAATTCCTCCAAATCTTAAAACTACTTTACAAGCTGAATCAGCAACGAAATCATAAATATTATATAGTATTTTTTTTTACAAAAAATCTACAAAAAGATAGGCTCAAACCAAGAGAAAAGAAACGAATGATAAAATTCTGTTTTGTTAAGTTTGATTTGATAGATTCCAATAGATATGTAGTTTTATTAAGACCGATAGTTGAACTAAGAATTTTAACCGATTTTTTATAAACGGCAGCTTTTTTCTCGGCTGGAGGCCCTTCTGGTCTCGCCATTTGCTCAGTTAAGCAGTAAAAGCTCCCTGAGAGAGACAACTAAAAAAAATACAGTTTTTTTTTTAAAATTTTCCAGCCTCCTATTTATTTTTATGTAATACATAGAGACGTGTCGCAGTTAACGTGTTGTAGTTAACTAAAACAACGATAATTAGCCTCCTTTTTCAAGCACCTCCTGTATTGTCAACGCCATCTATCGGTTTACTTGAAACTATTACGTGTAGCTGTCAAAAATCGTACTTAAACAATATAATACCATTCGCTCCTATTCCCTAAGTTTTATGCTTAAAGCTAGCTTACATGAATAAATATTGAAATGTCTACATGGCAAGATAATGTGTGGACCAGTAACAGTTCTGGTTGGATCGCGGTGACAATTAAAAAAAAAAAAGTAAACTCAAGGACACAATTAAATCGAAAAAATGTAAACATACTGTAATAAGTTTTTTTTTGTTTTTTGATGTATTGTATGAATACCTTAATCGCGTACCGTCAAAATTAAGAGCCTGTTTCACCACATGATTTTTTTATTTTGTTGTATAATGTTCGGTTATATTTAAGGTTGGTTTCTACATACTGCAATCACTTTTTATGATATTATATTACATGAAACGCATACTTTATATAAATTCGTGAAATCATTTGTTTTATTTTGTAAAGAAACCGACTGTTTGTTTCGTAGGATATAGAAGTTAGGGGCGCGTTTTCAGGTTAGAATAAAAATGGCGGTTTGACATATTTTCTATACAATTACCTATTTAACCGCAAAATTGTTTTTCAGGTAAGTTATTTGACGATCAAAATTCAGCCCTTAGGCTATTAACTAAATATGTATTTTAAAAATTGTATTCCGTTGGATGAGGTAAATTTTTACTTACAGCCAAATTTGTTAACAGTTATTCAGTTTAAATATCTCGGTGAGTCACACGTTTAGTTAAAATAATGACCAAGTCAATATTGTCACTGTTAATCTGTAATCTGTTATTTTTTAAGAGTTCTAAACCTAAATTTAAAATTTCTACTATTTTCATAAATTATATTATGTTCATAATTACTTCTTTTTTTTTAATGGCAATACATTACAGATTACATAATACTTAATAACTAACTTAAATATTATAAAAAATAAACAACATATAAAATAATATTAATAATAAATAGTTTAAATTACATTGAAGTGAACACATTGATATCATTTTTTTATTATTTTAAAATAATGCAACGGCTTGCGTTTATTTCTGTGTCTGTGTCATGGATAAATTATTTCTTGTTTTATTTTTCAATACTATTAAAATTATTCAGTAATTAAATTATTATATTACATTCGAGTATTAACGCCATTGTAATTTATAATTAAATTAATAATAAGATTACGTTTCAAAATCACTTGTCGTAATATTAAATTTAATAAACGTCTTGATAATATAGCTAGCCTCATTGATTTAAAAATTATTTATCATATCGTTTGATAAGATATAATAATATTTCCTCCATAACGATTGATAAATCAAACAAGTTGATTGATAAATATTTTTACATTGGCGGAAATTGTAAGCGTATTTTGCAAAAAAGCGCAAAAAATATTACTTTTTTGTATCCATATTTCCGATACGGAATTTCGTGCGGTTAAAAATTAATTTGGAATCACGGATGATACACGATTTCTTATATACTCGTAAATGGCCAGTCTTAACAGTAACCAAGCATTTATCTGACTTATGACTCTTATGCTATGCTATTTATTTATTTATTAAGTATATAGTATTATAAATTTATAATAATAAGAGTGGGTTATAAGCCTATAGGTATTAACATATAAAATATTGTTTTTAAATCCAAAAAACGGCAGGTTTTGGCGCGAAGAACTGTCAATCGTTACCTACGACGTACTCGTGATTTAAATAATATGTTCTAGTATTATTGCATTATTGCTCTCGCCGCCTATTTTATGAGATTTTTAATAACTGATTCTAAATTCGGCGTAATCGCTGTTATTGCCATTGTCTTTCGTCAGCTACATTATGAAATGGAATATATTTTACTACTTATCGACGTATAAAATCTAATTATTTCTCGTTCTGATGACAGCTCAGCGCGTTTCATTATTTCTAGGTAATATTATTGGATATAAGTTGCCTACACTACTCTTTTAGGCCGTCACTACTTGTGTATGTATTCTTATTTAAGAATGGGATATAAATTCGTTTTGTTATGAAAACTGCAGTAATTTTCGTGAAGTGGGACATTTTGATTGATAAATCAAATCAACATGTTAAAACCGATTGATTTACAACATATTTGTTGATTGAATAACATTTTGATTTATCGATTGAGGATGATTTATAGCCCTCCATTGAGAAAGATAAAAATCAGTGATTGAAAAAATTGATTTTGTACAAAAAGAAATACATTCAATCATAATTAGTAGTAGTACCCTCTATACAAATTCATGCAGTTTACATAAAACATTAAAATGTACAGTTTATGTGATTTTTTAATGAATTAAACCACCTCTATTCCAACTAAATATTAGCATATGGTTGATTTAGTTTGATACAAATATTTCAATTACTATAAATGCTACATTTTATTACAAATTATAAGGTTTTATGTATATAATAAAAAAAAAGCGTTTTATTGTCTATTGCTTGGGTTGTGAGCTCGATGTAATGTTGGTGTTGCCATGTTTCAAGTGAACAGATCTTTTTTTTTTAAATGAGATATTTGTACTTTTGATCGCTATACCATACATTATGATACATCTACTTTGTTATTTTTATTGAGTGAAGGCATTTTAATATGTTTTTAAATTCATCAATCTGTCTACGACACCCTGGGCTTGAAAACATCATATTTTATGATTTAGTTAGTTAATTATATTAGTTGATTATAAAATATCCTGATTTGAGAAAAAGGTAAAGTTTAACACGTATCGATTGAGGTTGAAAATCGATAAAAAAGAGGTGTCCACATTTTTAACATGGCAACATTTTTTAACCTGTATGACGTACTATAGCCGTAATTATAAATTATTTTACTACATTGTACATATCGCTATGATAAAAAGGGATAGGTAGGTTTATATTATTTTGTTATGGATACCATTGAAAATACACTGGGGGTATGAAGTGACTCCTTATATTAAATGGGGTATCATATGACCATTTAGGGTAACTGGTAATTAGTGACCGATACTTAATGTCCTCCTGACCGAATTTCGGTCACGGCGGCCAATCTCACCGGAGATTAGCCAACTACGCAGGAGATATTATAGAGCACAAGTGTGTGCGCAAACACAGGTGCTCTCTCTCTATTCCTTCACTCTCATAGTCCGATGGGACGGCAATCCGATACGACCGGAGAGAGATCAGGCGCAGGACCAACGGCGACACGTGCTTTCCGAGGCACGGTGTGTATTCACATACACAAAGACCCAAACCCAAAACAACTATCTGTAGATCAAACAAATATTTGTTCCGTGCGGGAATCGAACCCGCGACACATAGCGCAGCAGCCGATTTCTCAACCACGCAAAAAAATCGGCCGCACTACGACGCGTCTATGTATCAGTGGAAAAGTACCGTCAAACACAAACAATCTAACCAGTTGCCCTAGTCCACGGAAGTGCGTCAAATGTGTCAATTTTATGCCATTAAATGAAATAAAATAACGCTTCTTTGGGAAAGTTCTTTGTTATCATCAGTACAAATATGTGTTTAAAGATCGGCCACAAATTACCAGTTACCCTATTTATTTCTGACTTGGGGTATCACATATCTGGGGTACCTCATCGCTTTGTGTGATTTCTACAATGGAGTATTTTATGACATATTTCATAACATGGGGTAAGTTATGACATTGGGGTATTCAATGACTTGGGGTAATTCATGAATGGTCAGTCTTGGTTCAGTGGAATGGGACATTTCTCGTGCACTTCTTACCGCATGCACACTTCCTGACTATCTCGATATCTTTGGTGTATCTCGTGCCGTCGGAGCAGACCAATCTTATCTGAAAAAAAGTTAATGAAAGGATAAAAAAAAAAAAAACTCACAGTGAGAACAAGTCAAATATCTTTTTTATATTCACATATAATAGACTTGTAATGTGTAACACTGGTGTTAAAGCACGAGTTGTGTCATACTAGGGTTAACATACACATTGCGTCACCATCACATCCACACACGCGTTGTGTCAAACTCACGTTCACACACGTGTTGTGTCATTCTCGGGTGCACACACCTTGTGTCACATACAGGTACACCCACGGTTTGTGTCACACTATTGTCCATATACGTGTTGTGTTACTGTCGCGTCCACAAACGCCTTGTGTCAAACTCACATCCACAAACGTGTTGTGTGACTATTACTGCCATTTACGACTTGCGTCATTCTCACGTCCACACACGCTTTGTGCCACCCTAACTTTCACACATATGTAGTGTTACTCTCACGTCCACACACATGTTGTGTTACTATCAAGTCCACACACGCCTTGTGTCAAACTCACACCAACAAACGAATTTGTTTGTTTTTGTTTTTTTTTAAAACAAAACACTACGCTACGATTTCTCCTGTAACTTGGGTAAAGTTTACAAAAATACATGTCACATGCACACACAACCCTACCCGAAACAATTATCTGTAGATCATACAAATATTTGTTCCGTGCGGGAATCGAACCTGCGACACTTAGCGTAGAAGGCTAATCACTTAGCCACTGCGCCAACCGTACCGTCAGTTGTATCACTCTCACGTCTAGATACGCGTTGTCACTCTCGGTCCAACACACGGTTTGTGTCACACTTAACACAACACACGCGTTGTGTTACAGTCGTGTTACCAGTGTCCGTGGGCGAGTGCTTACCTTTCTCTTCTTGGTCTTGCGCGGCGCACAGCAGTGTCCCTTGGCGCACCCCCCCCGCGCGTCCCGCGCCACACACCGCGCGCCCCGCACCGCGCGACGCGACCGACACGCGCCCTCTGTTATTATCTCACGGGTCGCCTCCTGGAACGATTACAACTATATTTAAAGATAAGCAGTGATAACCTAGCGGTTGAACGCTTGCCTTCCCCCGGTGGATTTGAGTTTGAACCCGGCCTGTATTCTAACCAACTATTTGATGGAAGGTGACTAAGAAGTAGTAAGAATTCGGGTCAGATCTTCAGGTTTTCTTGAAGGTATCTTATAGACAAGTGTGCTTTATCTAGACGAATCGCAAGACTGGGTTTTATAAAAAACATAGTTCTATATAGGTTAGAACCGGGTTGCAAGTTCAATTTCTGCTCACAGTAGAATATTTCTTTACACATAAATTTCTCTCATTCATAAATTACGTTAAAATTAGATTTTGAAATATGATGTCACGAAACTTAGGACCACCCTTTGTCACACTTCATCAACTCTCTCCCCCCCCAACGTGTGACGTAATATATGGATGGCCCCTGATAACTTTTGAATTTCGCTCCCAATGTGTGATATTGGAAATAGGGCCGGTTATTTAAAAAAAAATCGTTTCAATAATATTTTTATAGATTATGTACCTTTTTGCAGGCACCTGTGGCAGGCGTCGGCTGCGCAGGCGCATGTTCTGATGGCATCTGCTGCTTTTGAGACGGCGCAGCTGAAATGAAATCAGATTGATTTGATGTTTGAGGTATGTTACGCTCGGGTCAAATGGCATAGGTGATATGTACAACATGGTTGGCGCAGTGGTTGAGCAATCGACGCCTGCGCGTACGTGTCGTGCATAAACCAATAGGCATTTCTTGCCGGTCTCTTCTCAATAGGACCAACCCACTTTTGGAACCGCGCAACTAGAATCATAACGCTTTAAATGCGCCTGTAAAGGCTCAGTTGAAATAAAAGCATTTGACTTTGACTTTTACTTTTGAATATATAAATGACCTGCAAATTTTTATTCCGCGCTTTGACTGTAGGCTTTTAGCTGTTTAGTGTTTTTATGATATGAATGTGATAATAGTGTTAAAGTGAATACCTGGAGATGCTTGCACATTGCTGATAGCTTGCTTCCGTTGAGGAACCTTCATCCCTTGAGTTATCACAGGGGCACCACCTGGGAAATTAACCAACTGTGAATTCTACATTCAAGAAGTGGAACCGAACAAGCTCCCAAGTGAACAAATCCATGTATTTAGACATGGTATTGCTTCTGTGATAATGCCCTGGTGGGTGTAATGAAGGAGTCTCCATGTGTGACGAAAACTGAAGTCATCTTGTCACCCTGGGCAGTCAGCCTCGATACCATAGCTGATCGGTTTAATCTCTCCACTAGCATGAGCGATTCCCATAAGCTTATAGCGACACAAGATGAAGACGAATGTCCTCTGGAATTTTACTGATGCATGCTTGATAAAACGGTTAGCGCAGTGGTTGAGAGATCGACTGCTGTGCCACGTGTCGCGATTCCCGCACTGAACGAATATTTGTACGATCTACAGATAGTTGTTTCGGGTCTGGGTGTATGTCTATGTGAATATTTGTGTTTGTAACGACACCCACGATACAGGATTTATTCCTAGTGTCCTTCTCCTCGCGTCGTGTTCCTTACTACTGAGGGTCGTGATTCCCTCATAGAATCATTTTCTGTCTGACAATGTTGCGCCACCTGTTCCTGTGGAGTTTCGTATCCAGAGAAATCCGGACCTGTTCGGACCATCGAATGGGGCTTCGACCTCTGGAACGTTTGCCGTCGATTTTGCCAGTTACCATCAGTTGTTCGTGATTGTGGCCATCCTTCCTGGCAATATGACTGAAGAACTCAAGTATTCTACGGAGACAGGTGGTAGATAGTCTGGTGCTCCTGGTGCATTGAGCTCCTGTAAGATGGAGGCATTGGTGCGGAAAGCAGTTCAAGGAACCTGCAGCATTTTTCTCCGGCACCACATCTCGAAGGCGTCAATGCGGTCTCGATCATCTTTCTTCAGGGTCCACGTTTCTGCTCCGTAATTCCTAGTGTAGGGCAACTTTTTTTTTTAAATAAAAAACAAATATATGAATGACTTACTGATAGAAGCCCTGAGCTCACACTGCGGCCCCGCGGTGCCAGCTCTGCAGCGGCAGGTGTAGTCGGACGGGGAGCCCTCCTCCCTGACGCAGCGGCCGCCGCGCGCGCACGGGTTGGGCACGCACGGGTCCTGCGGATATATGCACCTGTTAGTGTCACCACACGCCGGCGCTGTGGCTAAGTGATTAGCTCTCTGCTGAGACTCGTCCTTCAGTGCGCTTGTCTCTAACTAGAAACTTAGTACTACTAGAGCAGCGGTTCTCAAACTTTATTGGCGACGGAAGCCTTATGGAAAACGAAACATTTGACGGGGCCCTAAGTAGTCTATGTGTATACTTTACAAATGATAATGTAAATTAATATGATTATTTATATTAACATTATTATTTGCATCTAATGGGAGATATGAAATTGTTTTTTACTTTTCATCAATTGCTTGACAGAACAGAGTCGACTGTGAAGATAGTGACCAGTATTTTTGCGGAGCCCCCACAGAGACTGCGGACGCCTAGGGCTCCGCGTAGCACACTTTGAGTATAGCTGTCCTAAAGTGTGTTACCCACGATTAAATCAATTTATAAAAATACTAGCAGACTCGGAATGCAGCCGTTGTTCTGCCACAGACTATTGCATATAAAAAAGCATTGAAAGGTGCTGAGGCTGAGAATTTGGAAAAAAATATATTAAAAAATAATTTGGTCAGAAAATAAAAACTATAATTCAAGATCTAAACAACAGCGCCACCTACCAGGTCCAACTATAGCTAAGAACCATCCAGGTGACCCCACAAGTCCAAAAAACATCATCAAAATTGATCAAGTCGTTTAGGAGAATTATGAACACACGAACATAAGGTATAAGGTATAAACGGGCTGGTTTCCGCAAATACACGCTTAAGCGCATTTTTTGCGTCGGACACACGAACATACGCACACCGGAGTGTTTTATATAAAGACTAGCGACCCGCCCCGGCTTCGCACGGATGCAATTTACTAATAATGATCAAAATCAAAATTTTTATAAAAACAATACCATTAAAATTTCCGACGTTTCTGAAGGATTTTCCAAAAAAATCTTACATAAAAACCTTCGCCTGACAATTACAAACACAACAAAAAAAAGAATTAGCCAATAAGTGCAGCCGTTCGGAAGTTATGCGCTTAGCAACACATTTGGCGATTCATTTTTATTTATATAGATAACTTGTTTATATGTAGTGTGTTACCTGGTTGTGCCTGCCGGCGTCCTCCTGTACGAACACAGTGGCGGCCCCCCCCGCGCTGGGCTCGTCCTCCCCGCACCCCGCGGACGTCCTCTGCACGCGCACCGCGTTCACGTAGTCCACTCGCTTGTGGTTGATCCACGCCTCTTTTAGACAACCTGTACAATAAAATGTGTTTATTTATATTTTGAAGTTATACTTCTTTTGGCGCGCTTGATGTGAGTGAATACTTACGATGCGCGCGCACATCGACAGATAAAAACGACACCATGAAGTTGGCTGGTAAACGTCTCTTAAATTTTCTTGGGAATTGATAGCTATATTCAAGGTAGTTATTAAAATAAGAAGTATAACTTCTTACGTGCGTACATAAGTACACACACACATGTTTTCTCGTATTTTTATGTGCTATATTCCCCGAAGTACGACCCGGGTACGTCTTAAAACTGCGGCCAGACACCTGCGGACGGGCAGCAGCGTCCTCTCACTAATCGGTGAGCCACTGCGATCCCCAAGCCGCCTGACAAGTAAAATAGGTTTGCCTCAACCTTTGAAGCTGGTGATGTTCCGTAGATGCCATTTGCTGAAGGCCTCCTTAGCGATATCTTCTGGCACACCTCCGAGGTACATTGGTCTTTCGAGGCGCAGGTATTCCTTGGTTCCTAGAAATAAGAATTATCGGTATTATAAGGGAGTTATGTGATAGCTTGTGCCGACACGGTTTTGACGGCACAATTGGCGCAGTGGCTGAGAGATCGGCTGAGCTTCGTGTAGCGGGTTCCATTCCCGCACAGAACAAATATTTATATGATCTACAGATAGTTGTTTCGGGTCTGGGTCTTTGTGTATGTGAATATACACCGTGCCTCGGAAAGCAAACGTAAAGCCGTTGGTCCTGCGCCTGATCTCTCTCCGGTCGTGTCGGATTGCCGTCCCTGAGGACTATGAGAGTGAAGGAACAGAGAGAGCACCTGTGTTTGCGCACACACTTGTGCTCTATAATATCTCCTGCGTAGTTGGCTAATCTCCGGTGAGATTGGCCGCTGTGTCCGAAATTCGGTCAGGAGGACATTAAAAGTGGGGAAATGGAGACCGACTAACAACAGTCTTGACTGGTAATCATCTCATGCAAAAAGTTATTACCTTCATTAATGATGGACCTGGCAGGGCCATCGTCTACTTTTAGCGTGAAGTTTTTCTTGATGGCGATGAGCTCGGCTTTGTGATAGTTTCCGTCAGAAACCATCTCGAAACTGAAATATAAAAGAAATACGCTTCAATATTGACTGCCTATGAATAAAGGCTTTTGAGCGTGAGGTTCTTGGTTTGATCTCCAGGTCAAGCAATGTGTTAATAGGATTTTTTAGGAACAAAAAATTTCTGGAGTTTGAAAATAATAATTAATACAGGGTGTTATTTTTTGCATTTTTGTTGGATCGTTTCCCGGGACAGCCATGCGACTTTTAAAACTTAAAAATATAATGTTTCCTTTGAATAAAATTAACTGACTTCAGTATTTAGGGTGTTTCCCCTTTAGGGTCGGTTTCCACCACCCATGGGTAGTAAATCATACCTGTACATGGTGGAAGTGGGATGGTTTCCAATATCGTAGCTGATGCGGATCCGTCCGTTGAAGAGTTCCACCGCGAGGTGCTCGTTCTCGCCGAAATACATCAAAACACCGTGCAGCTGTGTTGTGCTGAACACTGGAAGATAATATACCAGATATATATTTACATAACATAACATAGCATCACGCCTGTATGCCCCGAAGGGTTAGGCAGAGGTGTGCTATTGTACACCCACATTTCACCGATGGTGTAATTGAGTTCCATGTAATAGGGAGCGAGCCTATTGCCATCTCTCGGGCACAGTTAATTTAATTTTTAAATTAACCTTCCACTATGAATAATTCGTGTGTTGTGGTTGCGTTTACAAATACTTTTATGCAGATGTATAAACACCCAGACACGATATAATATTTGTTCCGTGCGGGAAACGAACCCGCGACGCGAATCGCTGCAATCAATCCCTCAACTAGTGCGTCAACCGTCCCGACAAAATAATTTATACACTAGTAAATTTAAACTAGAAAAAATAACTTGAGGGCTTATATAAAACTAGTTGTAGCCCGCAACCTTGTCTGTGTGTATTTTATATTTATTATCTAATTGGGGTTTTGCCACATTACTGAAAATAAACCTATATTATTCTCAAAGAACAAGGCTACTTCTATGTAAAATTTTACGATGATCAGTACCTCTATTATGAGTTTTTTTACTATTTACCTTCATAGTAAATGTCAATTTTCATGCAAGCGATTTTAGTTCTTAACTTGGTTACATTAGGGATTAGAGTCGCTAACATGACATCTCTATAATATAGTAAATCAAAACTTTACTATGACTAGATGTTACATAAGCGACTCTAATCCCTAATGTAACCAAGTTAAGAACTAAAATCGGTATCATGAAAATTTACTTTACTATGATAGTAAATAGTAAGAAAACTCGTGATAGAGGTACAGTTCAGTGATTTTGTCGTGATGAGGTAACAAACAGAGAGTCAACGACAGTTTAACTTTACGCTGTCAAGTTATACTAAAATGGAAAACTATAAAAGAAATATATACTTTTTTTAAATTTGGCAAGCCTGCTCATGCCATTACTAAATTTTTGTACTTTAAATGAGAAAACATGAGAAGAGTAACTTACCCAAAGTGACATTGGCTTGTGGTGTGGTCCTCAGCGGCTCCAACTCCACCAGAGAATCGTTGTGACTGAACGTCAAAGACGTGAGGTATTCACACAGACGACCTGGAAGCATATAAACAGATACAGGCACGGAAAGAAAGAAAGAGAGATATATATATTATTTGTACACAGAGAAGAGACGGCGTCGGCAGTGCGCGAGTGGTATTGCAAGCATCAAAAATATGTATACACGTAGCAAAATTCAAACGCTTATTCTTGGAAAACTATTGGTAAAAATCATAAAATTTAAATGACTATGTATTTTTATGTATCCGCAGATACTATGTGTAAAATTGGTCAAGATTTCAATCACTAGTTCCTCTAAAAATCACGTTTGAATTTCATTAAGTGTATACATATTTTTGATGCTGACTGTACATAGTGTTAGTTTATAAATGAATATTATACATTAAGTGTATTTAGTAAATTTTGTTGACGTTTAAAGGGCGGGTAAAGTATAGTTGGTTCCTTGAAAGTATTTCGTTTTGTGTTGAAGTGAGATGGCAGTTAGGTAGCGAATGAGTAAGGGAGAAGACAATAGGTTACCTGAGTATCCCGGAGCACACTTGCAGAGGTAGTCATTGGCTGTGCTTATCAGAGGCCGCTCCATGATAATGTCGTCCTGGAAACGTTATAATATTGTTTTTTTGGTCTAGTAGTGCTACAAACGTTTTTTTTTCACGTATTAATATATAGATTTTTCTCCTGTATCGTGTGTACAGTTTACAAACATATATGTCACATGCACACACAACCAGACCCGAAACAACTATCTGTAGATCATACAAATATTTGTTCCGTGTGAGAATCGAACCCGCGACACGTAGTGCAGAAAGCTAATCGCCCAGTTACTACGCCAACCGTGCAGTCAGATTTATATAAGCTAATAAACCTAGGTTACCTGCAGAGGGCGTGGTTGTGGCAGGTAGCACACTCCATGCACACAGTCATGGTGTGCGCACGGCGACGTGCCGAGCGCGGCGTGTGGGGCGGCCTCACAATAGCGCCCCGCATAGCCAGCTGCGCATGCGCATCGGTACTCGTCCAGACCGTCTACGCAGGTTGCGCCGTTCTGCGGGAGACAGAAATAAAATGTGCAATCATTTTATTGTTTTGAAATAATTTTTCTAGATAGATCCATGCAAAAATAACCTTATTAATTAAATTTACAGGCGGCGTACTTTCCCCAATACCCTAAGATTGGAAAATAATCTTAGCTTAGACCCAGTGCTTTCTTGGTTCAGGGAACAAGGTGTCCAAAATGCTCTTCAAAACTCAATACTGTTAATATTTACATCAGTAATTATTAAATCGATAGATCGACACGGATCGTCTTCAAGGTTCCACAAGAGCGGCCCGAAAATAGACCCCTACGGAATCCAACAAGCAAAACCTCTCTCATCATCATCATCAGCCAGAAGACGTCTACTGCTGAACGAAGGCCTACCTCGAGGGTGGTTTGCCATAATCCCCACGCTTGGCAGGCGGCTTGGGGATCGCAGTGGCTCACCGATTAGTGAGAGGACGCTGCTGCCCGTCCGCATGTGTCTGGCCGCAGTTTTAAGACGTACCCGGGTCAAAACCTCTCTGGTGGACGGTAATTGGTGTAAAAGTGACACTTGAACATACCTGGCACATATGGTTGATGCAGTCATCAGCATTTACAGTACAGTTCTGCCCTGAGTACCCCTTGGGGCACGCACAGGTGTAGTGGCTATGGTGGTCCGTGCAGACGGCTCCGTTCTCGCACGGGTTGAACTCTTTCGTGCAGTACGGGATCTTCTTCTCGCAGAACTCACCTGGACAGAAACACGTTGAGTTTAAGATGGTATTCACAACAGTATATGTAGCGAGAACTACTCGCAACATGGCAAAAAGTAAAGCGTCATCTATCGGAGTGAAGCTACAACAACAAACCCTGAATCGCACTATGAGAGTTTACAACGATTCTAACACATATACGAATGTCCGACATCAATCGTCGGGCTTCGGTCCGCCAGGCTAACCACCTTGCCTGGTCGGAGGATCCTCCCTTTTCAATGGAGGAACACCATACCTCGTTCCTCTATAGTATATATTATACTATTTTGCGCGTATTTCAAGGCAGTTTTGTCAGAAGCCGGCAGCTAAACGCTGTGGCGTCCTGTCACAGCAATATGCTGAGTGATGGCCGTTTTTGCGCGGATGTGGTGCATATATTGGTCATTTTTTTTTTATAACTTTGCCCCACACTATGATTTCTCCTGTGTCGTGTGTACAGTTTACAAACATACATGTCACATGCACACACAACCAGACCCGAAACAACTATCTGTAGATCATACAAATATTTGTTCCGTGCGGGGATCGAACCGCGACACTTAGCGCAGAAAGCTAATCGCTTAACCACTGCGCCAATCGTGTCGTCGACATTTCATTTGTTCTTCTTATTTTTTTTTGTGTATTTATTGTATGCGTCACATTATGGCGAAAATAAACAGATATTCTTTCTTTTCTTTCTAAACGACATTCTTAAAAAATCAACTTACCCATAAAGCCTGGCGCGCATTTACAAGAGTACCCTTCTAAATGATCCACGCACGTCGCATTGTTCTGGCATTTATTGGCAACGCAGTCGTCTATGTTGACTTCACATCGCGCGCCAGTGTAGCCAGCCTGGCACGAACAGCTGTGGATAAAACCAACATTAGATAGAACTGGATTGGATTGGATGACAGAGAGATAGAGAGAGTTCTAATTTCTCTCTCTGTCACCGAACTCAACTAGATTCCGAACGATCAATTACAGAACCCCCAAATTTAGATTATTTGGATAGAATTAGATGGAGATTGCTAGACAAGTGCCTAGCGCTTATGTAAAGAGAAAGATCATACTAAATATTAGTTCCGATAAAATCCGCAATATGGCGGAACAAGTATACGTTGTCGCGCTTCACTTACTGGAACCTGCCCTCTTCCAGCACGTGACAGAGTCCGTGCGCGCACGGCGAGCCGTAGCACGCGTCGATCTGATGCTGGCACGCGTCGCCATGGTAACCGCGTGCGCATGCGCACTCGTGCCCGCCGGCGCCGCGCGCGCGGCACGAGCCCCCGTTGCGGCACGGGTTGCTGTAGCAGCTGTCGCACTTGGAGATCACTTCTGCTGGCGGTTTGCCTGTAACATACAAGAAGAAACACAGGTAAGAAAAGTTTTTTTAATACTGTGTATAGTAATGCAGAAAAAAATGCTTCGATGGTTTTGTTATGTGAAAGAAAGAAGGAAATCATAGCGTGAATGTAAGTGGAAAATAACTGCCTCATTCGTCTAGTGGTCGCGTGCGCAGCTGCTGAGAATGAGGTCCTGAATCGATTTCCAAGTCAGACAAACTAGCATACTCACCCCGAAATTTGGATACGTTACGGTCACATGAGAGCTGATGTACCTTGACACAAGAAGGCGGCGGGGAGCGTGCTCAGTATGAGCTTGTCGCGCATGGCGGGCGGCTCGTCACATGAGAGCTGATGTACCTTGACACACGAAGGCGGCGGGGAGCGTGCTCAGTATGAGCTTGTCGCGCATGGCGGGCGGCTCGTCACATGAGAGCTGATGTACCTTGACACACGAAGGCGGCGGGGAGCGTGCTCAGTATGAGCTTGTCGCGCATGGCGGGCGGCTCGTCACATGAGAGCTGATGTACCTTGACACACGAAGGCGGCGGGGAGCGTGCTCAGTATGAGCTTGTCGCGCATGGCGGGCGGCTCGTCACATGAGAGCTGATGTACCTTGACACACGAAGGCGGCGGGGAGCGTGCTCAGTATGAGCTTGTCGCGCATGGCGGGCGGCTCGTCACATGAGAGCTGATGTACCTTGACACACGAAGGCGGCGGGGAGCGTGCTCAGTATGAGCTTGTCGCGCATGGCGGGCGGCTCGTCACATGAGAGCTGATGTACCTTGACACACGAAGGCGGCGGGGAGCGTGCTCAGTATGAGCTTGTCGCGCATGGCGGGCGGCTCGTCACATGAGAGCTGATGTACCTTGACACACGAAGGCGGCGGGGAGCGTGCTCAGTATGAGCTTGTCGCGCATGGCGGGCGGCTCGTCACATGAGAGCTGATGTACCTTGACACACGAAGGCGGCGGGGAGCGTGCTCAGTATGAGCTTGTCGCGCATGGCGGGCGGCTCGTCACATGAGAGCTGATGTACCTTGACACACGAAGGCGGCGGGGAGCGTGCTCAGTATGAGCTTGTCGCGCATGGCGGGCGGCTCGTCACATGAGAGCTGATGTACCTTGACACACGAAGGCGGCGGGGAGCGTGCTCAGTATGAGCTTGTCGCGCATGGCGGGCGGCTCGTCACATGAGAGCTGATGTACCTTGACACACGAAGGCGGCGGGGAGCGTGCTCAGTATGAGCTTGTCGCGCATGGCGGGCGGCTCGTCACATGAGAGCTGATGTACCTTGACACACGAAGGCGGCGGGGAGCGTGCTCAGTATGAGCTTGTCGCGCATGGCGGGCGGCTCAGCACAGCGTGCGATGCCAGGCTCCACATACTCGGCGGCGCTGCGCACCCACTCCGACAGCCAGCGCGCGCTGCAGTCGCAGTACAGCGGGTTCGAACCCAGCGCACTGGAGTCAACAAAAAAATAACATTATCAAGTGACGAAATCTGAGATCATCTGGTGCATCCTGGGCAGTATGTTTTGTTATTATGTACGAACGAGGCAAACAATATTTTCCTGCAGTAAAATGGATTCTATCTTTTAAGTTAGACCTCTAGCAATACATCGGTGAAAACTGCTATCACTTCCATGCAGTAGTAACACAAACATGCAAACAAAAACTCTAAAAACTGTTGTTTTGGCTTCTGTTGCTCTAATAAAGACATCCCATATTAGTTTTTCTCCAATATCTATAATGTACAGACATCGACCTGTTATGATTTTATTATATGTATAGATCCTGGGTGAAGTTAACGATTAGTCAAGAGTAAAGATAGTGTTATCACTTACACATGAGAAATAGATTCCAAGTCCCTGAAGACTCCGTCAGCTAGCATGGAGATGTTGTTGCCATGGAGTGAGAGCACCCTCAGTTGAGTCAGACCCTTAAGGGCATCGCGCTGAAAATAACAATAAAACTTACGATATATAAATGCTTTAAATAAACCCACACATATTGGGATTAGACGTTACTAGATTAAACTGATTAGGAGCTATCTATAAAACAAAATAAGGTACATTAATATGTAAAACTGAACATTTACCGACCGATCCATAGAACAGAATAAAATTCCAGTATTAGATAGAACGATTGAAATCGACCAATGGATATAAATAAAAATAGATTAATAAATTGACAAGACAACAAAATAAGAACGAATAATTAGATCGATAAATCGACCGACCAAAAGATATATCCAACTACAGTTATAACGATAAATAGATCGACCGATAGAACAATCGATCGATAGATAGGTTGATCGAATCGTAGACAAATAGACAGATAGGTTTATTGAGGATTGATTAACACTTAGACAATTATCTTAAAATTAATAGTATTCATACCTGCACACATCTCAGTTTATTATAACTGACAATTAAAGTGGATAGTTTAGTGAGCCCTTCGAACGTGTTGTTAGTGATAACACTGATCATGTTGTTGGACAGGTCGAGGCGGGTCAGCTGGGTGAGATGTCTTATGTGTTCCGGCAAAATCGTTGTTATCTCGTTAGACTCAAGATATCTGGAACAATGGGTGTTGGTTTATGTAGCTGTGTATAGTAAAGTGTCAAAATTTTAGTATATAAACTTACCTGCGTTTCCTTATTATTTTATAAAATAATTATTTTATGTTTCTCTAATCAAGTGAAGGAATGTATTCTTCTTTTGAGAAATAAATGTTTTAAACCGTAATATAGTTTGTCATCATAGCATCACGCTTGTACTCCGGAGGGTTAGACAGAGATGTGCACCTAAGGTTCAATGCCGTTAAGTTAGTAATAAAAGAATAACCATAGAGTTTCTTGCCCGTTCTCCATAGGTAGTCTAAACTTTGGAACGTGGCACCTTAAATCTGTTCTTAAATACCTGTGGACTTCATGAATAAAACCATATCTTAGCTTAATAGAGAGCGAGTCATTTCCCAAAAATCCTATTAAATAAATCTGCCTAACAGATCGAGTAGTCACTAACACGACTGTTGAGCGTGAGGTCTTTCTTTAGCGTGAGGTCTTTCTTTAGATTGCCTGGTCGGCCAGTTATTGTGGGTTAGATAGTATGGTCGGGCAGAGGTATAGAGTTTTTCTTTATGAATATTTTCAATAACAACCCCTGGGCCTAGTAACTTGGGGCAATTTTTGCGCGTTTCGACGTGAATCTCTTTTATAGATAAGTCTCTCCATTTATAGAAAAAGTCACTAAAATCTCGACTGCATTAAAGCATTACTTGTAAAGATTATTATCTCATGAAATATTACAAGAATTCAGAATAAGGAAGGCGAGCCATGATTTTTCGATATAATAATATGTCTCTTCATTTCGACATGATCTCATCATTCCAGAATTACCCCCCTGGGCACGTGTGATCCTATGGTTAATACAGAGCTACTCTTTTAAGACCACACTTGCACATAAACGTGATGCTATATGTATGGGATGTATGAGATATTACTTACAGTTCGGTAGTCTGTTTCGGTATGTTCAGTGGCACGGCGGTAAGCATCGCTCTTGAGCAGCGCACCACAGTTCCAGTACACTGACATTGTGCTGGGCAGTAGTCGGAAGATAGGCAGCCTTTGTCTTCAGCTGAAAAGTGATTGGATACAGTTTTTTTTTTACTTTGACATTTACTAGGATTTCTCCTGTACCGTTATTACGATTTTTCTTACTATTTACTATCAAAGTAAAGTTAATTTTCATGATAGTGATTTTAGTTCTTAACTTGGTTACATTAGGGATTAGAGTCGCTTATGTGACATCTAGTCATAGTAAAGTTTTGATTTACTATTTACTATATTATAGAGATGTCATGTTAGCGACTAATGTAACCAAATTAAGAACTAAAATCGCTTGCATGAAAATTTACATTTACTATGAAGGTAAATAGTAAAAAAACTCATAATAGAGGTACTGTATCGTGTGTACAGTTTACAAAAATACACGTCACATGCACACACAACCAGACCCGAAACAACTATCTGTAGATCATACAAATATTTGTTCCGTGCGGGGATCGAACCCGCGACAGTTAGCGCAGAAAGCTTACTTACAACATAACGGTATAGTTAGAAACGAATATTTGTATGACTTACAGATGTTATATTAAGGTGTTTGTGCATGTGAATATATGTGTTTGTAAACGCACCCACGATACAGGAGATATTCCTAGAGTGGGGCAACGTTTTCAAATATACGTTTTTTTTTTCTTTGCACATTACTTAATACTTTAATTTAACAATTTTAAAGTTAATATTGCATTGCGACGATTCACCATCTGCCTGCCTTTTCCCAGCTACATCGTGGTCGGCTCCCAGTGTAACCAGATGCGGTTGAATATCAGTATTGTACAACGACTGACATCTGACCTCCGACACACAATTACTGGGAGACACTGATACTCTAAGGTTAGACTGGAAGCCGATTATGGCTAATGGCTAAATAAAAATAAAATGAAGGCGACTTACGAGTACACTTAAAGTCAGAAACTTCTAAATGGTGTAGATTAGCGTCCCTGAGCGCCGGCGGTGACCTGCAGGTGGCTGACTGGGACAGACGCCGGCTGCGGAGCCAGTTGGGCAGCCACGAGATGTGGCACGTACAGTCCAGGGGGTTGGACTCCAAGTTCCTTAAAAAGTGCAGTGAATATTGCAGATATTAATATACAGACGGGGGCGAGAGATTCGTTGCTAAATAGTCATAACAAGAGATTTATCGAGGAGATCAAGTAACTCCTTGTGAATAAACCTTGGATTGGTGACCGGTTTATACACGTGCAAAGGAGCTCGTTACGCAATTGTGGGATATCGGTCAATTTACAGATTACCGGTCACTTTGCAGGATATCGGTCAATTTGCAGGATATCGGTCAATTTGCAGGACACCGGTGAATTTGCAGGATACAGGCCAAGTTGCAGGATACCGGTAAATTTGCGGGATACTGGTTAAGTTGTAGGATATCGGTATTCCTTCTGACTGGGTGAGGGGGAAGACTGTTAAGTTATGAACAAAATAATATAATGATGTAGGTACCTGCAGTTCTGCTTATACTTACAGTGTGGACAGCATGGTGAGATGGTCGAAAGCCCCTGGAGTGATGCACTTGATCTTATTGTCCGTAAGAGACCTGAAAACAAACAAAACAGAAATTAGATGGAATTAAGAAGGTCCTATTGCCAACTACTGGCCTAAATTGCCAACTACTGGCCTAAATTGCCAACTACTGGCCACAATTGCCAAATACTGGCCACAATTGCCAACTACTGGCTATAATTGCCAACTACTGGCCATAATCGCCAACTTTGGGCTACTGAGAATTTACCAACAGACAAACATTTTATAACACTTTGGTAAGGATGGTATTCAGGACCTCACATCTAGCAGAAGATCTTCCGACCACTATACCTGTGAGGCAGTGATTATTTTTCTTCTTTTCATTTCTTCTTTTTAGTAACTTCTTAACAGTAGAGGCCAAACAAAGAAATGTTTTTGCTCTAGTGCTTTCGGTGTCTTCTAAAGGTTTTAGAGGACTAGCAAAAAATTATACAACCGCCCAGATCAGTGAAGTTACGAGTGTGACCCTAAAAAGTCTGTCAACCAGTCTAACATTAGAGTATCAGTGTCTCCCAGTAATTGTGTGTCGGAGGTCAGATGTCAGTCGTTGTACAATACTGATATTCAGCCGCATCTGGTTACACTGGGAGCCGACCATGTAGTTGGGAAAAGGGTAGGCGAATGATGATAGCAAAGGCGATACTCACAGGACGCTCAGGCTGTGAAGACCGAAGAACATCTTGTCTGTCACAGTCTGCAGTAGATTTCCGTCCAGTAACAACTCTTGGATGTTGGCGGCGCCGTCGAAGGCATTGTCTTCTATCAGTGTTATGCCTAGAAAGAAGATTTGTTAGTGTTACAGAGGCCTATGATGATCAGTGGAGGTTCTATCAGCATTAGGCTAACTTCTGGGCTAAGACTTAACCAGTTGAATGCCGCAGTTTGAGACAAAATAGAATTCCGGTTGTGTTTCGCGTGGATCTGCGTTCTGCGTGGAAATTTCCGGATATTATAGTTATCAGTTTGTTTAGTCTAGACCTAGTACTACATTTTCTTCACATAACGTTGAGGGAACATTGTATTCATAAATATGAAATGTTAAACAATCAGAATTTAAAAGAGTAACCATGGAGTTTCTTGCCCGTTCTTCTCCATAGGAAAACAACACTTTGGAACGTGGCAACTAGAGTCTGACTATTCATAAGTGCCTTTAACTGGTCTACATGAATAAAAATATATTTTAATCTTCTACATTTACAAAAATATATATTCTTATTATTTATTATTAATCCCGTTTAGACTTACCGTTATTCCGGAGATCCAGTTTCGCGAGGTCTGGGAGGCGTCCGAACAGCCCGTCTGATTTGATCTGACCCAAACTGTTGTCTGACATCAACCTGAAACAATATTAAATAAAATGTAAACCTTATGATTTCTCCTGTATCGTGGGTACAGGATAATATAAACATGCAGGTCAAAAATTAAAATTTTGTTGGCTAAGCGAGCGCTTGCGTCTTAATAGCAGACTTACAGAGCATCAGTGTTGACGGGCAAGTCCCTGGGTACTTCAGTGAGCGCAGCGCGTGCGCAGGCCACGCTGACAGCTCTGGCGCCGTACTCGCACGCGCACGCAGCCGGGCACGCGGCCGCGGAGCCGCACGCGTTCGCAGATTCCTCTCCAGCTGAAAGACAGAAAACGATTTTCATTTTTAAGCTTTTCGAAATGGTTAAAAAAAGATCTGTACCGCTATCACGAGTTTTCTTACTATTTACTATCAAAGACGACACGGTTGGCGTAGTGGCTAAGCGATTAGCTTTCTGCGCTAAGTGTCGCGGGTTCGATCCCCGCACGGAACAAATATTTGTATGATCTACAGATAATTGTTTCGGGTCTGGGCGTTTGTGTATGTGAATATATGTGTTTGTAAACGCACCCACGATACAGGAATTATTCCTAGTGTGGGGCAACGTTTTTTAAAAAAAAAAAAAAAAAAAAAAAAAAAAAAAAAAAGTAAAGTAAATTTTCTTGATAGCGATTTTAGTTCTTAACTTGGTTAAATTAGGGATTAGAGTCGCTTATGTAACATCTAGTCATAGTAAAGATTTGATTACTATTTACTATTTTATTGAGATGTCATGGTAGCGACTCTAATCCCTAATGTAACCACGTTAAGAACTAAAATCGCTATCATGAAAATTTACTTTACTTTGATAGTAAATAATAAGAAAACTTGTGATAGCGGTACTGTTGTGGTGACGTGTTAAAGTCTGTCGGTCTGTCATATCGTGATATTGTTTGAGACTGCTAAATCTTTATTTTTGTCTTGAAAAACGTTTAATAAAACCAAAATATTAAGTCGGGCAAATTGTTATGGGGTGTTTTAGTTATAAAATAGTTGACAAATCGCCCCCTATTATATAGGACTTGATAACGGTATACACGAAATGTGGCTATAAACGATAGGTCTACTTAACCCTTCGGGAAAACAGGCGTGATGATATGTTATGAAAAGGGTGATGGTGGTTTCCTTTACCGTAAGAAATATGATAATACTAACGTTTGCACTTGAAGTTTTCTTCTCTTAAGGCGTCGATCCTCTTCCTGCTCATCCGCTTGGGGGAGTCACACTTGGCACCCGAGGTCTCTATGGGGTTTTTCCGAAGGTACGCCGCCAGCCATCGGAGGGAACAGTCACAGGCGAAAGGGTTTCTGCCTAGGTGTCTGGAAAATGAGTCAAGATTAGGTTTAATTCCTACGAGACAGGCTCGACCTAGTGTGGAAGGCACAGATAACTTTTTTGGTCCCGGAAGGTACAAAAAATAGCTGGTTTTTATTTTAAGACTAATTTTAAGGAACGATTATTATGGTCGAGAATTTATCACCACATATTATAAAACAAAGACGAGTTTATCGCGTTCAGACAGATAGACGCGGCGGGGAGACCGCCGCGTCTATCTGTCTGAACGCGATAACCTCAAAAACGACTGAACGGATTTTCATACGGTTTTCGCTAATGGACGGAGTGATTCATGAGGAAGGTTTAAGTGTATAATTCATTACGGTTCTGTGTAAATTGGATGAAATATTTATTTATTTATTATTATTTATTTAGTACAGCGATTAGCCATTAAAACTAAATAACCATTGATAAGTAAACCTATCACACTGTCTTCTCACAGAACCGCAAACATTCTAACATTATCGTCTGCCATTCATCAGCAAACACATCCAATCCTGGGCTGGTCTCCATGAGCTCGTTGAGCATCGCCAACATGCGCGGTATCGGGGAGGTGGATCGGGCTACTGTACGAAATATGACAATGATTGTTGAAGATGTCGGAAAAAAAATCATGTCGACTGGTAGCTTTACCAGCGTTTCTATACTCACAGTGTTTGTATACCAGTCAACGCATCGAAGGTCCCATTCGGCAGAGATCTGATGTTGTTATCATACAATGATCTGGAAGAAACATTATGGTAATAAATTATATATATTCTCAGTAATACTAGGAGGGTAGGAGTACAAATTACAGGGCATCGCCTAAAAAAATATGTGACGGTAACTGACTCAAGGTCATGGTCATGATGGTGGTGTTATATATATATATATATATATATATATATATATATATATATATATATATATATATATATATATTATACTTTGCCCCACACTAGGAATAATTCCTGTATCGTGGGTGCGTTTACAAACACATATATTCACATACACAAACACCCAGACCCGAAACAATTATCTGTAGATCATACAAATATTTGTTCCGTGCGGGGATCGAACCCGCGACACGTAGCGCAGAAAGCTAATCGCTTAGCCACTGCGCCAACCGTGTCGTCATATTTAGTCGCATACCCCGGTCAGTCAAAATGTTATTGGTTTTTTGTTTTCTGTTCGAAAATTCTCAATAGTTGAATGGAGTTTGGTGTTGTGAAAATTGCAATTATAAGTTCTGCTTGGCCCGGGACTCGAACCCAAGACCTGAAGCTCAGCAGTTGGGTCTGTGACCACATAATCAATTAAACTGATTTATATCGTTTTTTTTTTGGAAATAGTAGTAGTTAGAATTCGTCCCCAAATTCGTACATGGGACTTACGACATTGGTGAAATGTGTGAGTGTTAAGTACACCTCTGCCTAACCCTTCAAGGAATACAGGCGTGATGTTGTGTTTTATTGAAGTTTAGGAATACTTACAATAATTTCAGGTTCTGTAGATCTCGGAATGTATCTTTTCTAACGCAGGTAATTTCGTTTGAATTCAGTAACCTGTAAAATTAAAAACAATGTATTATTTTTTCAAGCAGAATGTGTTAAAGAAAAAATATAATTTATTTGGACACAAAGATGAGACACTGCATTTATTAAAACAAACAAACAAAAATATCTTTTTGTCCATTTAAAAAAATGTTGTCCCACTAGTATAATTTCTGCATCGTGGGTGCTGTGCACAGATCACGCTAAGCACATTTGGGGGCAGCCACCGGATACTACTTAAAGGCTGCGACGCTTAAAGATTTGCCCCAGTAGCAGAAATCCTTACCTGTAGCCACGTACGCTCTAGTCCAGCCTTGGGAGCTCCCTGGGTCCAGGTTATGCTTCTTGTCGGTCGACCAAGACACGCACACAGCACTGCGTATATAATCACACACGTTGTAGGTTTTTAGGTAATACACTTGAATTTGTCCTTTTTTATCGATTTTTTACTGAAGAATGAAGATCACACGTTTTCGTGCGCCGGAGAAAAGTCTGACTGACGCCATTGCAGTTGGCGCCAAGAACCGCCAAAATGCCGGACGGTGATTGGTCGGACGGAGCGTATGAGCGTTGTCTACAGCGCTCTGCTATTGGTTCGAATTCCCACCAAAGGAACAAAATATCAAGCGTCCCAAACAAACTTCATAT
This sequence comes from Shargacucullia verbasci, assembly GCA_947562105.1. Taxonomy (NCBI): domain Eukaryota; kingdom Metazoa; phylum Arthropoda; class Insecta; order Lepidoptera; family Noctuidae; genus Shargacucullia; species Shargacucullia verbasci. The sequence goes on from OX387309.1 coordinate 462,503, forward strand.
CCGGTGGAATTCAATAACATTACTTTTTTTATAATTACGAAACATTCCGCCCACCAAAATACACTTGTGTATTTTCTAATTCAGAAAATTAAACTACATTTTCCTAACCTAATACTCAGAATGCATATGAACTAAAACTACGAAATCTAAAGTTTAACGAAGAGCGCATTTAATCAGTTTTGTCAGGTAAGGGACAAAGCTTAGCTAACGGTCTCGTTAATCGAGAACCATCAGTGGTACGAATTGTCGCAATACGCACTATTCCGTCCGGGCTAGTGTGAAGTTCTTCAACGCGCGCGAGAGGCCAGTGTAACGGAAAAGTATCATCAGTTTTTAAAATAACAATAGCCCCTACATTCAAGGGTTTAGAATGTGTGGTCCACTTTGCTCGCTGAGTCAAAGTTTGAAGGTATTCTCGCCTCCACCGATTCCAAAAATCTTGCTGAAAGCGTTGTATGAGCTGCCAACGACCGAGACGGTTTATATTAATGGAGGTTAGGTCCTCATCAGGAACGGTCGTTAAAGGCTCCAGCGTCAAGAAATGACCCGGGGTAAGTACTTGTAAATCGTTGGGGTCGGAACTCAGCGGACAAAGAGGCCGTGAATTAAGCATGGACTCGATTTGCACGAAAAGAGTATGCAATTCCTCGAAAGTGAGACATTGTTCGCCAATGATGCGATACAAATGCGATTTGACAGACTTTATCTGTATCTCCCAAACGCCTCCAAAATGAGGACTTGAAGGTGGATTAAAACGGAATTCGATGTTCTCAGAACGAGCAGCCGATTGCATAAGAGCATGAAGTTGCTTGCTCGCGCCTACGAAATTGGTCCCGCAATCGGAATGGATGATGCTAACCCTGCCACGGCGACCAACAAACCGGCGGAGTGCGGCAATGAACGCGTCAGACGAGAGATCTGATACGGTTTCGAGATGAAGTGCTTTTGTGCTTAGACAAACAAATAAACAAAGATAAGCTTTTCCGATTTTAGCACCACGATGTTTAGCAAGCTTAATGCGGAACGGACCTCCGTAATCGGTTCCAACAACGGAGAAAGGCTTAACTTGATTGACCCTAACAGCAGGCAGATCACTCATAAACGGTTCGAGAGGTGTAGGATTTATTTTGTAACACTGCAAGCACTTTGACAAGCAATGGCGAATAGCGCGTTTTGGGGAAATAATCCAGAATTGCTGGGTCAAAAGATACTGCAGTGTGTTGACACCTGCGTGGCAGTTTTCACGATGAAACGTTTCGATTATCATATAGGTAAATCTAGATTCACGAGGAAGGAGAGCAGGGTGTTTATGTTCAAACTCAAGTCCTGATCTTGATAACCGACCGCCCACCCTAAGGACTCCCTCCGAGTCTATGAATGGATTCAGTTTACGCATTTGTTTCGAAAGTAAAGTTCCAGCTTGCAGTTGAAGAATCTCGGTTGAGAAATGGCAAGACTGAATGTGTTTAACGATAATCATAAGGGCATTATGAAGCTCCGTACGAGTTGGAACAAGAGCAGAGCAGCGAGTACGTTTATTACGGATGAACTCTACGAATTTTATCCACACACACACAAGGCGTTGGATTTTGCGTATAGAAGAATAGCGGTCGAGGACGGTATCTATAAACGAACTAGGAAGGTTACCATGGGTAAGTAACGACTGCGGACTTCTTTCTTCGGCTTCAAATGCGGTCTGGTCGAGAACTTCATCAGAACAAGGCCAAGAGGAAGTAGGTTGGGAAAGCCACGATGGACCCGCCCACCATAAACGATTGGGGACAAGAGAAGAAGGAAGCTGACCACGCGAAACCACATCTGCTGGATTATCTTCGGAAGCGACGTAATTCCACCGGGCGTCTGGAATGACATCAAGAATATGACCGACGCGATTCGCAACGAAAGCCTTCCAACGTGAAGGGTGAGAGCGAATCCAAGCAAGTACGACGGTGGAGTCAGACCAAGCGAAAACACCACGGCACGGAAAAACAGGTAAGTATAAATCTTGGACAAATTTTAGAAGATCAGCGAGTAGAACGGCTGCACACAACTCGAGACGAGGCAACGATGTTGACTTTACTGGAGCAACACGACCCTTGGAACAAACGAAAAAGACTTGAACATTGTCGCCCACATCCATCGTTCGTAAGTAAATAACAGCACCGAAGCCGGTTTCCGAACTGTCTGAAAAGCCATGTATTTCACACGACTTAATGTTTTTTACAGACACACAGCGAGGAATGTGTAAGGACTGCAATAGAGAAAGCTGCTCCAGGTAACGATTCCAGAAACTTACGATGTCATCAGGAGGATCGTTGTCCCATCCTACGCCGAGCACCCAAAGACGTTGTACGAGGACCTTGGCAACGAGAGTCAGGGGGGAGAGAAAACCCAAAGGATCGAAGATTCGAGCGAGCTCGCTCAGAATATTTCTCTTCGTGCATTTCCTCTGCTGCGGAGCCACTTCAAAGAAAAAACAGTCACGATGTGGATCCCATTTGAGGCCAAGAACCTTGAGAGTAGTATTGTCCTTCGAGTCTAAAGTAACTGAAGCAGTAAGGCAGTGGTCGGAAGGTAAATCAGCCAGGAGTTCAGGCGCATTACTAGCCCACTTTCGCAACTCGAAGTTTCCTTTTCTGAGTAATTCAATTACTTCCGATTTTGCTTGTAGGGCTGTATCATAATCCTTAAATCCGGTAACTATGTCGTCAATATATATATCAGAAGATAAAACTTGGCTCGCTAGCGGAAAATCACGACCTTCATCAGAAATCAGCTGTTTGATCGTACGGCATGCGAGAAAAGGAGCGGAAGACACGCCGTAGGTAACGGTGTTAAGCCGATATTCTTGAATAGGTTGCTCAGTGTTGAAACGCCAAAAGATGCGCTGGTAGTCACGATCATCGGCGTTAACCTTTATCATCCGATACATTTGCCGCATATCAGTTGTGAACACAATAGAATGAACTCTGAAGTTGAGAAGAATTTCGACGATGTTAGTCTGAAGCTTGGGGCCGATTAGAAGTGTGTCGTTAAGAGAAATTCCCCTAGCATCTCTAGACGAAGCATTAAAAACTACGCGAAGCTTGGTTGAGGCGGCATCAGGGCGTAAGATACAATGATGTGGAATAAAGTATTTTCCTTCCTTTATGGTTTCCGCAGAAACAAGACTCATGTGGCCGCTATCCAGATAGTCCCTCATGAAGTCACCGTACTGTTTATATAGGTCCGGATCTTTAACGAGTTTGCGTTCGATTGAGTGAAAACAACGAAGAGCGATGTCGCGAGACCCTGGAAACGATAAATCTTTGGTTTGTTCTTTAAAAGGCAAAGTGACGATGTACCCACCTGAGGAGTCGCGAGTGTGTCGAGATGAAAATATTTCCTCACATCTTTCTTCATCCGGAGTTAGGCGCGTTTTAGATTCGTATGACTCCAACTCCCATAGGCGTTTGACATCTTCATGAAGAAGGTCATCCTCGTGAACGAAAAACGATTGGATCTCCTCATGCTTACGGCCAACACTACCTAGTAAGATCCAACCAAACACGGAGTTAAGAGCTGAGGGTTGCTTCGATCCTCCACCTACGCTACCGGGAAGCAATAGTGAGGCGAAAATCTCAGCACCTAGGAGAAGATCAACAGGACCAGGTTTGTGACAATCCGGATCAGCTAATGTTAGATGATGTAAATGATGCCATGAAGATTTATTAAGACGAGTAGATGGCATCTTGCCGCAGATGCTAGGCAAGGTCAGTGCGTCGACAGTGAAGAGACTCTGGTTGTTGGCACCAATTTCTATCTTGACGATACCTGAAACATCAGCAGATGACTGGCCTAAGCCACGAACACGGTGCGACATGGGATGTCGGATTGCACAGAGTTGCTTAGCAGCACGATCGGTGATGAAGTGCGCTTGGCTACCTGAGTCGATGAGGGCTCGAAACGATTGAAAGTTGCCTGATGAATCACGAACTTGAACATTTGCTGTGGAGAGAAGGACAACTGAATTATCACCTAAACTTGTAAGTACACGAACCTGATTATTGCTGGCTTGACTACTCGAAGCGGATTGGGAAGAAGAAAGAGTAGTCGCACTTTCGTTTGAATCTACATGAAGTAGGGTGTGATGACGCTGTCGACATTTCTGGCATCTGAAAATCGACCTGCAATCCTTGAGATGATGAGAAGGTCTCAAACAATTAAAACACCAACGATGAGTTCTAGCATGGTCAATCCGTTCAGCGACGGAGGTCTGTTCAAACCGTTTACACTGGCTGACAGAGTGATTTTCTGAACAGAATTGACATTCGAGCACTGGAGGCGCTGGGGGTATAGAAGCTGATGATGATCGAGGTTTCACGTTCACAGATTGGGATGCCGAATTAGCGGGTGGAGGTTTTGATAATTTTTCATTTGTGTTGGAAAGAAACACAGACGTGGACTTGGGTTTGGAAGATTTATCATTTGTTTTCATTGTAGTATTAGACTTCTCTTGAAAACGGTTATTGGTATGAGAACGATCTTGCGATGTGAAATGCGTATCTCGTACCTGCGCATCACACTTGGTGTATAAAAACTCTAATAATTCCTTGAATTTAGGTAGCTCTGTAGCGATGGTTTTTCGCTCGTAAGCACATCGAGTCTTCGAGTCTAATTTCGATAAGAAATGATAACAAATAACAAAGTCCCATTCCTTTGTGGGTAATCCCAGACCCTTTAGAATATTTAAGTTCTCACTTGTAAGATCAAGAGCACGACGAAAGTCGAAAGGCGAGTTTGGTTTCAAATTTATATTTAAAATTTCTTTCCAGCACGTGAACGCTAATTCGCGTTTATCTTGGTATCTGTCGGTTAATGTCTGATATGCTTCATGATAAAAGGCACCTTGCGCCGGGTACGTGCGTATAAGAGCAAGAGCATCCCCAGAAAGACTCGAGAAAAGAAAATGCATGCGTTCAGTATCCGAGAGCGATTGATTGTTGTGAATTAACGAATTATAAAGATCATAGAACTTAGGCCATTCTTTGATTACACCCGAGAACGTAGGTATGTTGATTTTCGGCAACTTGACATTTGATATACGAGAATGATCGAACTCGATATCATTTAACTTAGGTTTATCATTATAGCAAGGTACTAACTGTCTATGAATTGTGACGATAAGAAAATACGTCATATCGAACTCCTTGCGGATCAAATCTTCTTGATCTTCTGTCTCGCTGTCAACTACGCAAAGGATGTCAGAATGTGCGTCTTCGAAGCTATCACAAAGTTTCTGAACAACGGAGTAATGAGCGAGAAACGCGTCCAACTGACTATGATCCTGCCGGGCCAACTCAGCGACTTCAAGAGTCTTCTTTAAACGATTTATTGCAAGTGTACGCTTGCGACGTAGAACAGGTAAGTCACGGATAGTAATTGCAGGTTCATCATCAACCATTGTAAGGGATTTACGTGGTTTTGATGTCTGAATACCTTTTCGCCTAGTGTTGTAAGACATTTTAATTACTAATAAAAAACGAACTATTTGAACTAGATATCACAATGACTAACGCAGTAGGCGTAAAGCCCGAGTAGTGAAAATAGATTGAAAACGTATACGTACTATACAAGAGAATAGAAGTACGAATTGATGTATAGTACTAGAAATCCAAATCTATTAACAAACAACACGAAATAAGAACTTAAAACGAATAGGCACTATACGAGAATTTAGGTACCTACGTATAGGTATAGTGCGAGGGTTAAGTTCCTAACAATTCGAAACGCACTATATGAACGAGTTAGATGAGAGCATAAAGCGCGTTAAAAACAATAAGAAAGGACAAACAATTATTTTAAAAGTTGGGTTTTTACTTAAGTACCTACTATTTTTATTTGTCATACAAATAAAGTTGTTATATTTACGGAGAATGGTTTATAAGCGACGAGTGCGTAAATATAACAAACCTTTCGACCATAATATACCTGACTACTATCAATAGATACAGACAAGGTATAAATATGATAGATATGTAACAACAAACCTCCGATATTCAACGTAAGTAGATAAATAGTTGCCAATCGAAGTTAAGCACAAGCAAATTTCAACCTTAGGTAATGGTCGTATGGTCGATCTAGTCGAGTGAGTATTACCTAGGAGCGAGACGAGTACCAACTTTGTGTTATTGTGTTTATTTTCGCGTGTGAAACGAGTAGGGAAGTTTTAATAAAGGAATATAAAACGTCTAGGACGAATTGAAAATAGAATAGACGTTTAACATCCAAAAGTTACCGTTTTACCTAAGCAAGTACTTAAAACAATCGCGAGGACAGAATAGTTCGTAAGTACCTACGCGTTCGTTCCGTGCGTGAATGATGTTATGCGACTAAAGTTAGGAGGTGCGAGTACGCGACGCTCGAGTATAGAACAATGGAGTATTCGTATAGCTAACGTAATTTAGGCGGGTTATACCAAATGCGTTTTTTCGTTATTTTATCTAAATAAAGAAATTTGAATACGGAATTATGTAGGAAAAACACTTATTTTAAGAGAATCTATTGAAATATTCATATGCATTCAAGAACTAAGTTATTTTGAACAAATTAATGTACATAGAAATCGTAATGGCGGTAGGTAGGTATTTTACCGCCAACAGTGAATAACTTTGTTAACAATTTGAGAAATTATGCGTATTTGAATAGAAATATACCCAAAATATCGTGCTAATTAAAGTTATTAGTGGGAATTAGACAGAATTGAGTCGTTTTTGTGCCTAAGTTCCCTGGTTTCGGCACCATAAAAATGTGCACAGATCACGCTAAGCACATTTGGGGGCAGCCACCGGATACTACTTAAAGGCTGCGACGCTTAAAGATTTGCCCCAGTAGCAGAAATCCTTACCTGTAGCCACGTACGCTCTAGTCCAGCCTTGGGAGCTCCCTGGGTCCAGGTTATGCTTCTTGTCGGTCGACCAAGACACGCACACAGCACTGCGTATATAATCACACACGTTGTAGGTTTTTAGGTAATACACTTGAATTTGTCCTTTTTTATCGATTTTTTACTGAAGAATGAAGATCACACGTTTTCGTGCGCCGGAGAAAAGTCTGACTGACGCCATTGCAGTTGGCGCCAAGAACCGCCAAAATGCCGGACGGTGATTGGTCGGACGGAGCGTATGAGCGTTGTCTACAGCGCTCTGCTATTGGTTCGAATTCCCACCAAAGGAACAAAATATCAAGCGTCCCAAACAAACTTCATATCCGGTGGAATTCAATAACATTACTTTTTTTATAATTACGAAACAGGTGCTTTTACAAACACAAATATGCACATGTAAAAAAACAGATACTTGTTTCGGGTCTGGTTGTGTGTGCATGTGACATGTATGTTTGTAAACTGTACCCACGATACAAGGGAAATCCTAGCAAGGGGTAAAGTTAAAAATAATAAAAAAAAAGAATGATTGTCCGAGTTTCAAACGTCGAGATCCGAAGACCTTTGTCTTCGGATCTCGACGTGTTTCTTTAAACACAAAGGTTTCTGACGTTGAAAGCGAGTAATGGAACTCAAGTGGAGTTGGGCAGGACACCTGGCAAGGCGTGGTGATGATAGATGGAGTAAAGCTCTGACCGAATGGCGGCCAAGGACTGGGAGAAGAAATGCCGGTCGTCCCGGCGAGATAGGCGGACGATATTGTTGCCATCGGGGGTCGGACATGGATGAGACTGGCACAGGAGCGTAAAAACTGGCACTTTTAAAGAGTAGCCTATGCCTATGCAGTGGGCGAAGTCGGGTTGTCAAAGTCAAAGTTTTTTATTCAACTAGGCCTTTTCTTTTGAAAAGTCGAGAGTTTAGGTGCACGGTTCCAAAGGGGTAGGTCCTATGGAGAAGAGACCGGCAAGAAACTCCATGGATACTGTTTTTAAAAACTAAAAAGTTAAATTACAATTAAAAATCTTAAATTAACATGCATTATATAAGAAAAACATAAACTTATTAAAACGTTACTTACATATGAAATGAAATGTTTTTTTTTTTTTTTTGCCATTAGGATTTTTCAATCACTTTTACACGTCTTTTTAAAACTAGATGGGGTCGGCATTTCCTATGACTATCCCTGAGAAGAAACGCCGAAACAAACTCAGGGGTCAAAGTCTATTTTAAAGTCCAGACATAATGAGGTATTACAATATGAGTTATACGAGTGTTTCAAATAAAAAATAAAAACGGTATAACAGAAGAAACAAAAAAAAAATATAAAATAATGAAGCAACAACTTAAAGTTGAACTTAATATCATCTAAATTTAAATTTACTTAGCTTATTTGTGAATGTTAGTGGTTTTCTCTGCGCATAATACAGTGCATGCAGTGCTCTTCTATAAGTAATGGGGCACTTAGACTTAAGTTTGAAATGTATAATTTGTTTATATAATAGTGTACTCATTGTTTAAGAGCCAAATAAATAAATAAACAAGAATGTCGAGACATGCGAAGCTAATCTAATGTACAATAAAATAGAACTAATAGACACAATGGATAACCAGGGAAGCCACATGTGCAGAAGATAGCGGTTCATGTCGCTGTGGATGATGATGAATACTCACAGTAGCTGCAGAGATGTCAATCCATGAAATATTCCTGACGGCAGATCCTTTATTTTGTTTCCATATAAAACTCTGGAAGAAGAAAATTAACCATTAGTTATTTGTAAACAGCTGAGAGTCCAATTCGAGAAGTGTTACTGAGTATTTCTGAATGTAAATTAACAGTAGCAGTACGGAGTCTGGAACCGTGACCGGTAGATGGCAATAGGCGCGCCCCCTATTCAGGGTGGCCCAGGGTGGCCCCCTATACGGGGCCCCTCAGTTACAGGGGTCTCGAAACCGTGTAAGCAAAAATTCGTGAAATTTATCCACCACCTTACTCAAACTCTTAGGCCGTACGCTAAACTTGTAAAGCAATTTTGTAATATTTAACATTTTATAGATTTTATAACACACTTTTGAGAGTAATTGCCGGGCTAATATATTCATAAAAAACACACGACGTCGTATTACTAGACGGATGATGATTTTCGATATTCCTTATAGTTTCGGATTTTACCATCCACGCCTACTTGAAAAATTCACTTGTAGATATAACAATGCGTCAATGCAAGTGTTTTTGTTTGTTTTGTGAAAAGGGGTGCAAGGGAAGAGCCTCCACATTAGACGTAACCTGAGTTCGTCTGTCACCCTTGGCACTCACCCTCGACACCATCATCGCTGACTGGATAATCTTTACACTAGCATGAGCGACTTACATGAAGAAAACAGATGATTACTCGCTTCTTCCACCAATACTACGAAGGGGTTAGGACTGTTTTTGAGTTAATAAATATACTGTTCCTAGACTTTGGCGCAATTATTAGATAAGAAACGGGGAGTAGGCAATTATGTTCTTGGAATGTGTTTAAAGAACAATTGTTATGTATTTTTTTTTTCAAGAATTTCTTTGTTTGGCGTAGTGGTGTTTCGTTGAAATGTTTATGAAACTAATTTCTGCGTTTGAATATATCTGTTTCGACTGTAGAAAGCTTAATGATTAATTCGTAACATAACATAATTCAAGAAGGGTTAGGCAGAGGTGTATTATTTTTCACCCACATTTTCCTGATGCTGATATTAAGTCCCATGTAATACGGGGCGAGCCTAATGCCATCCGCCGGGTACAGTTTCAGAGTCCATGCTGCTATTGAAAATTTCCTAAAAAACTCTACAACACTGCTCAACCCGGGAATCGAACCCAGGACCTCACACAGACCGGCAGACCACTGAGGCAGTCTATATAGTCCTATATAAGTAGTTTAATGAGCCGGACATCTAGACGGCAAATTCATAAAGGCATGAACGGACGCCGGGCGCTCAGACACAATTATTGAATTACTTGACGTGTTACAAACATTTACACGATTTTGGAAACGCTCTGTTTAGATACACGATGGTAAAATATAGCCACTCACAGTGAAGTCAGATGCACCAGTCCACTGAAGGCATCTGCTGCTAACTTCGTGATCTTATTGTTTGATAGATCGATCCTCGCGACGCGCTTAACAGACGAAAAAGCGCCTGCGCCAACCTCTGTTATCTCGTTCTGTTCTAGACGGCTGGAAAGAGATAAAACATTACGTTTGTCATCAAAGACTATCTAAGTCTTTGATGTGGGATGAAAGATACAACCAAAAACGGTGTTAATGTGTCTCATTCTGCTGGCCAAACCTGGACAGATTAGTTATTTAAGCAGCCTCTGGGTTCGCGTGTTGTCTTGCCAACGTGTTCTAAAAGTATACGAAATCCAAAACATCCGGCTAGAAGGACCAATTGAGTGCCAAGCTCCAAAGTTCCTGGGATAGATTTTAATGAGAAAGAATTTATTATATATGTATTTAAATGCAATAAAAATATTGCCGATGCATTTGAAATTCCACACGTTGAAATACTGGCGCGCGAGTGGTAGGCTGTTATTCACGGCTAAGAACATTGCATCATTGCGATAAAGCTTGCCTTGATTCACTAATAGTGGGAGATCTCTTCAAAAGTACTCATATCCAATATATTTCTTCGAGGGTTGGCTCTGTCAGTTTCTTCTGCGCTTGTGTCCTAGATAACGTAACTAGAGTAAAATGACCTTGATTCTCTTCAAGAGTACTTACATCTCAGTAGCCCTATGTGGTATGGTGGCTGGCAGTTCTGACAGCAGCTTCTCTCGGCAGTCGACTGTACCCTCGGGGGTACACCTACATGGTGGAGGACAGCGCGGCTCCGCTGAACATTCTACTGTAACCGTTGTTGATGGACCTGGAGAAGGAGAATCAGAAGACCTTCATAAGTAACATTATCCTGGTGGCTCTTTGTAAGCTTGTAGCTACTGCAGTATGTGGAGTTAAACAAGGCTGGACGCGGTCAGTCCATCGATAGAGACCTTTTTGTACCTCAATGAAATGAAAGAATGATTTATTTTCTGTAAATAATTCCGTATAGGAATCTTTCACAAGTCTTTTTTAGATCTAGGTGGTGCCGGCGTTTCCTATTGACTACCTCTGATAAGAAACGCCGAAACAAACTCAAAGGTTTCTTTTTTAAAGTCCAGACATTTATTTTAGATAGCCTTTTGAGGATAAAGCCATACATACCTCGGAAAGTAATTGGTCCTGATTGTCATACTAAAACCTATGACAGTCGTTACGGGTGTCAGCAGTCAAAATGTCTAACAGACAAGTAAGCTATCAGTGTCTCCCAGTAATTGTGTCGGAGGTCAGATGTCAGTCGCGTTGTACAATACTGATACTCAGCCGTACCTGGTTGGACTGGGAGCCGACCACAATGTAATTGGGAAAAGGCAGGAAGATGAAGTTAAAGAGTTTGAAGGTGTACTTACCGCTGCAGATCAGCTCGTGTGTCTCCAGTTCAGTCAGGAGTGCTCCTCTTAGTGCTGCAGGCGCCTGGCATCTAGAAATATAGGTTTTATCATTATTTACATCACTACATTGTGATTCATTGTAATATTTTTCATGCACGTCACATGCACACACAACCAGACCCGAAACAACTATCTGTAGATCATAAAAATATTTGTTCCGTGCGGGATCGAACCGACACGTAGCGCAGAAAGCTAATCGCTTAGCCACTGCGCCAAACGTGCCATTTATGCATGTAGTGCGTAGTGTTTCCATAATTGTAATATTAATATTCTATTATTATAGTTTATTGTGATTTTATAATTTACGTATGGAAGATTTATAAAGAATAAGCTTCTGCTCGCGGCTTCCCCCGCGTGGTTTACGAACCCTTCCATTTTCCCGGGATAAAAAGCCTATGTGCTATTCCAGACTATAATCTATATCTGTGCCAAATTTCATCGAGATCCGTTCAGCCGTTCTGGCGTGATTGAGTAACAAAGATCCATCCATCCATCCATCCTCACAAACTTTCACATTTATAATATTAGTCGGATTGAATTTGAAAAAATACCTGGCGCCGACACCTAGAATGCCGGCAGAGCGGACAGCAGTCGATAATCTTGCGACACGACAGTCGCACACGACTGGATTGTCGGTCAGTCGCAGCGTGTTTAGTCGCGTGATCGCAGCCGGCTCCAACGATAAATAAGTCAGGTTGTTGTTGTTTAAAGTCCTGCAAAAAAGAAAGACTTGAATATATTATGTATAGAGGATTTATAATTATATACTAGGTGGTGACCACAATTTCGTCTCCGTGTACTTTGTTTTCTGGGTCTCGACAACAGCGCCACCTACCTGGCCTAACTATAGCTAAGAATCACCTAGTTGACCACAAAAAAAAAAAACATCGAAATCGATCAAGCCATTTCGGAGAAAAATAACGAACACACACATACCGGAATTTTATATAATTTTATTTATTAACTAGCTTCCGCCCGCGGCTTCGCCCGCATTGATTGCGAACCCGTGCATTTTTTCAGGTAACACGTAGCGCCATCTAGCGTCCGAAAGCAATTGTGATATCGTCGAAAGTTATTCTTCTTTCCCTTCTTACTCCACTACCAAAAGAAATATAACTTCAAAAGCCTTTAACTCTTATCTCTAACATTGAAATGCGGAAGTTTCATTGTAGGTGGTCGTACCGCTTATTAATTCTTCATTAACCCATAATTGGGTCAAATTTGGATTCAATAAGACTCTGTTTGAAGAGGTCGAATCAATATTGTTTGGTCAATTCAGGTCAATTGATGACCTTACTTGTTATACTACCGTTTTCTTACGACTTTGCTTGTGACTTAATTTATTTAGTTGTGTTCCCTTTGGGGTGAAATACTCATTAATACATTGCTCTATTGCGTCTATTAGGACTGCTCAGCTCATGGCTGCCATGGCAATTTTATCAAAAGTAAATATATTCATAATTGTCAGGCTCGAGTATCAAACTTATATAAGTTAGACTCTTTTAAGCTACATTGTACTCACATAATCGTTGTTCGAGATCGATTGTTGTATAAATTAATATTGTATATTTAATTCCGAGTTTAAAAGAGTAACCATGGAGAGTGTTGCCCGTTCTTCTCCATAGGAAAACAACTCTTTGGAACGTGGCAACTAGAGCCTGACTATTCATAAGTGCATGTAAATGGTTTACATGAATAAAAATATATTTGAATTATTTAAATTTGAATTTTCTCATTAAATATAGAAAGTATGCCTGTACTTAGAAAAGTAATTCTTCAAACTCCGTGTCGCTACTGAAAAATTTCTATCAGAAAACCCAAAAAATTCAATAACATTACCAGACTTGGGAAACAAACTTTGATCCTCACACAGCCGCGCTTACTACCACTAGACCAAAAGGCTAGATGACCGCATCAAAAATAAATACTGAAATCTTGTTTGGTAAATATCATCATCATCATCATCATCATCATCATCATCACAATTCCATTTCCTTCTAAAAACTCAGTAAAACTTAATCTCTTGCTTATCTTTAGCGTTTGCAATTTTTAATTTATCAAAATCACACAATAAGTACATATGTCAATGGCAATGAAAAACTATCACGTCACGCTTTTGTATTCCAAACATTTTTAGAACAAAATGTCGTGTTTGACAGTTCATAAAAAGTAACTTATTTCATAAAAAGTAAGTATTTATCTTCTATATAAATAAAAATGGAATACTGTTCGTTAGCGCATCACTTGAGAACGATTGGACAGATTTGAACATATCTATTTTTAAACGTTCTTAATTGTCCGAATTAGGTATTTAAAGAAAGAAAACTTGGAAGATTTGCCCGGAAAACTGAACGACATACACGAAGTCACGTGCAACAGCTACTGATAAATAAAAAGAAGTAGCTACTTACAGAACTTCCAAACTCTTCAAGTTCTCCAGGGCCTTCTCATCGATGCATTTGAGATGGTTGCCATCAAGATGCAGACTCTTCAATGCTGTCAATCCTCGGAAGGTCCGCCGGCTGATCGCTGTCAACTCATTGCGACTTAGATCCCTAGAAATATATCATGTTTAGTTGACATAATAAAATTATATATAGATAGTGCCATCCACGAAGACGCGCCCCACTATTTTTGGCCGAGACTTCCCAGCTGACTGTAATGCTCTTTCGTGATCAGTTAATATTTCGTAGTGTGCGTGTGCACTCTTAGGTAATTATTGTGTATCGACAGAACTTTTTTTATTACCCTACCCTCTTTCCACTCCTCTCGGTTAATAGCTTTCTGTGGCCAATCCTTCAAATAGGTGTCCAGCTCGTGCCGCCATCTCCTTCTGGAGATGGCGCGACAGAACTAAAACACCTTTTTTTTGTTGATTTGTCTCTTGCAGTTAGCTCAGGGAGCTTTTACTGCTTAACCGGGCAAATGGCGAGACCAGAAGTGTCTCCAGCCGAGCAAAGTAAATAATACTAAGCAACACTGCTAAGGGTGTCCCATAGTGGGACTCGAACCTCGGCTTAGGGCGTTGCTGGGGGACAGACAAGAGAGGACTTGCTGGAACTGATTGTGATTATTAAGGAACATTTGATTTATTACTACTGGCTCAGCGTGAGCTGGCTCGAGCAAGGGTCGGGGAGGAACTAAAACACTAGCGGAAGGTTGCACACTTGTACTGTAAGCAATTAGGAAGAAGAGTGGGGCGCGTCTTCGTGGATGGCACTATCTGTATAACGAATAAAATTAATTATGTGTATGTTAAAAATGTTAAGAGATCTTATAACCATATTGTTCCACCTTCTCTTATCCATTAGAAATTGGAAACTTTAAAAATCTATTTCTGTTATTACATATAATAATATCATAACAGGTCGATGTCTGTACATTATAGATATTGGAGAAAAACTAATATGGTGGGTCTTTATTAGAGCAACAGAAGCCAAAACAACAGTTTTTAGAATTTTTGTATGTCTGTCTGTATGTTTGTACAGGTATTACGCAAAAAATACTGCATGGAATTGAATGTAGTTTTCACCGATGTATTGCTAGAGGTCTTATTTAAAATATAAGCTCCATTTTACCACAGGAAAATATCAGATTCTAAACTCCACGCGTACGAAGTCGCGGGTAAAAGCTAGTGTAAAATTCGACTTCAAAAACATACAATTTATCGACATACATAACAGTTTTTGAACGCACATGGTACATATTATAATATATTATCACGCTTATAAATACTATTTACAGGATTAGCAGGGCTCTAAGCGTTACTTACAGTGGATAGTACTTTAAGTTATAATACATAAAATGGCGATTTAAATACATCATCTGCCTAGCCTTTTCGTCGGCTCCCAGTCTAACCAGATGCGGCTGAATATCAGTATTGTACAATACGACTGACATCTGAGATCTGTCAGACAATTACTGGGAGATACTGATAATCTAAGTTTAGACTAGTTGTCAGACTTTTTGGGCAGCTGACACCCGTAACGACTATCATAGGCATTCGTATGACACACAGGGGTCTCGATGTGTAAAGGAAGATCATCCCAAAAAGTCACCACAGTAAATGCTGCTTAACCTCAACCGATCTGCACCGTAGCTATGTAGCCACGCGCCCCTCAATAATAAGCAGAGTAAGTTCTAAATATAATTAAAAATTAAGGATGTATATTCGTGTTGTAATTTATTAGCAGAGTTAATAATTGATTAACTTAGTACATGTATTAATACTGCTGTCTCCCCAGTGTTAACAGCTTGAAGGTAGGCGTTAGGGGTGTAAACAGTAGTAATAGACGTATAAACCGTCTTTGCACGCTATCCGGGATGTTAAATATTAAAGTTTAATGTAGCAGCCCTAGTGACGACAGAATAGTATGGATTAGCGATCCGAGAGATCGATTGGCGATTGTTTCGATTGTTCAAACATCTCGATGATTCTCGATTGTTTTCTCTCGGTCTCGATGCAAGTCCACACCATTGTTGGTATATAAGCGGCGAGTAAGGACAGTCGACGGCGGTGCCCCTGATTTCAACAATCGAAAAATGTATCGATGATTTTGTTGCAAATTAATTTAATATTTATTTAACGATTTAAAAAACTTACGTATGTATCAATATCAGAAAATCGTTTCAAAATTCGATGGCAGAAGTGAGCAGAGGAGTATTTTCTGTGTATATGTTTCCTTTATTTATTCAGAAAACCATTGACAACAGTTCGTGCCTATCGTGTGTTAACTTTAAGTCACGTCCGTAATTTTAGCATCACTTGTTTTTCAGACTGAACATTCGCGTCATAAAAACGACTGTTCTGCCATCCAAGAAACCCAAAAGAACATACATGACAATTTACGTGACCAAAACCGTAATAGCCATGTCCATATTATTCTAACGTATAAAAGCAGGGCTGGTCCAAATTGTTCTCTATCTGTTTCCCGTGAATTATTGATGGAGCTCTCAAATTGCCTTGCCTCACGACTGCAAGGAGTAGGTAGGTATATTGGATGCGGTAGACGGTTTGAAACAATGCTATATTGCGGGTAGATGAAGCTTCTGAAGATAATGGTGCTTGTTCGGTTGTTTACACAAAATTAATTGTACTAATAACATTGTATGGTCTGTGACAGCTTACAAGTTCTGTGGTTTTATTGTTAAATTGTATTTAGCTCCATATTGTACCTAGCGGCTCACTCTTACGACACAATGATGAAGTATGGCATTTTGTTGCCTCACACATAGCTGTCAAAATTTGCGGAATAGCACACCTCTACCTAATCCTATCCTACTAATATTATAAATGTGAAAGTTTGTGAGAATGGATGGATGGATGGATCTTTGTTACTCTTTCGAGCCAGAACGGCTGAACGGATCTGGATGAAATTTCGCACAGATTTAGATTACGGTCTAGAATAGCACATAGGATACTCTTAATCCCGGAAAAAATTTAATACGGGTTCGTTAACTACGCGGGCGAAGCCGCGAGCTGAAGCTAGTCCTTGATGTAGGCGTGATTTTGTGCTATATTATGTGTAATATCTTGCACCTTTTCTGCTCAACAGCTTGTCAACAAATGAAGGTAGGAATTTAATAAAGGAATTGAATAATAATTGCCTCTTTGCAAAAGGAGTATCTTGCCTTTTCCTATTTATCATTGTCCTGTGCTAATATTATCTGCTTCACCTTTTTCGTTGGGTTGAATTGTCAGTTTTTTATATAACGTTGCTCAATAGGAATGATTCCTGTATCGTGGGTTCGTTTAAAAACACAAATATTCACATGCACTAACACCCAGACTTGAAAAAACTACGTTTTTTTTTTTTTAATTGCCCCACACTAGGATTTCTCCTGTATCGTGGGTACAGTTTACAAACATACATCGCACATGCACAAACAACCAGACCCGAAACAACTATCTGTAGATCATACAAATATTTGTTCCGTGCGGGGATCGAACCCGCGACACGTAGCGCAGAAAGCTAATCGTTTAGCCACTGCGCCAACCGTGTCGTCCAATGTCGTCATATACGTACCATATACGCGGCAATTTCTGGTTTAGGCAGTGTTATTTGGTTTTTATTTAGATTTATGATGTAATGACGTCTTCGGAGAAGTACGAGTGTAAAATACATCGGTGCTTAACTTTCCGGAGAACGCAGCCGTTATGTTTCAGATTTTTGGGGTCATTATAATATCCTATCCTACTAATATTATAAATGTGAAAGTTTGTAAGGATGGATGGATGGATCTTTGTGGTGAATAAAAGACGTGCTTCCCATTAAGCATTTATTGCGAGACTAAATGTACCTACATTAGTTCTTATAATATACAACACCTTCACCCTTAATTAAAACTAATAACAAACGTGTTTCAAAACTTAACCTAATACAATGTCATCCTTCAATGACATTAATTTAATCTATTTCTCCTATACCAAATCTTAAAGGAGGTTTACGGTTTCTTAAAGGATATCTTCGCAATTGCTGTGACTCGTCAGTTGGGGTTTGCAAACTAATTGGCACATCGGGTAACGGTGTCGGTGACGATAAATAAGGTGGTGGGTCTGATGCCGCGCTAGATGTACCTAATTCGGGTGCACTTGTCGTTTCGAGTCTGTCGGCCGCACCGCTCGACCTCTGCTCATTGATCACGGGAAATATAAGTGAACTACGTGATTTTCTATTGCTCTTATTATTACTAGGTGGAGGATGTGCCGTCTCAGGCAACACTAATCGCTGTCGCAACTGATCAACATGTCGATGTGCCTCGGTTCCAAAGTCAGACTTAACACTATAGTCCGTGCTACCTAATTCCTTTACTATTTGCCCTGCTACCCATTTGTCTGGTCCACGATAATCCCTATACCACACTTTATCCCCAGGCGCCATCTGTCTATGGGCGCCGCCAGCTACCTGTTCAGTGCGAGCCTGTCGCATCATTATACGCGCCTCACGATCGGGTTTTAGGACATCTAATCTAGTGCGTAAATCTCTTCCCTGCAAAATTTTTGCTGGGCTTTCTCCTATTGTATAATGCTCTGTATTCCTGTAAGTTAGGAGGAATCTACATAGTGCCGTATCAGGATCTAAATTTTGCTTAAGAGCCTTTTTAATTACACGCTTACATATTTTTACCGCATTTTCTGCTGCTCCATTAGAAGCAGGATGGTACGGTGCACTAAATATTTGCTCAATACTATTGTTTGCTAAAAAAGATTTAAACTCCGTACTAGTAAATGGAGGACCATTATCACTCACTACTTGCCTCGGAATACCAAAACGTGCCCAAATGTCTCTTAATACAGTTATAACCGCTTGTGCTGTAGTGCGTTTCATATTAATTGCTTCAATCCATTTTGAACAAGCATCAACAATAACCAAATACGTTAACCCTGATACTGGCCCTAAGAAGTCTATATGCAGTCTTGACCAGGGACGGCTTGGCCATGGCCATGACTTCGGCGCTTGTTGATGCGGCGCTTCGGCCACTGCGGCACACACCGTACAGGCTCGACACACCGCCTCCACAGCCTCATCAATCCCCGGCCACCATACATAACTTCTCGCTATAGCCTTGGTTTTTACTATGCCCATGTGGGAGTCATGTAATTCTTTTAGTACTCTGTCCCTACAAGCGAAAGGTATCACAATCCTGTGTCCCCATAAAATACATCCTAGCTCGGTGTAAAGTTCATTTTTGCGATTAAAGTAAGGCTTAAGTTCTTTAATCTCTACACTCGTCGGCCAACCGTCGCGAATATAGCTTATAATCCGACTTAGTAATGGATCTGAATATGTCTCTTTTTTTAAAATACTATGGTCTAAAAGAAGTGCTTCCGTAGCAAAGTGTAAGTACGTTTGTTCTGGTAACTCATCATTTGTACTAGAATCTTTATGCGTTTTTATTAAGCGGGATAGAACATCCGCTGTATTATGATCTGTTTTTACATATTCAATGTTAAAGTCGTACGCTGATAACTTTATTGCCCATCGTTGTAACCTACTAGCTGCAGTACTCGGAATGCCAGTATTAGGACCGAAAATGCTCACCAAAGGTTTATGATCCGTACGAAGTGTAAATTTTCTCCCGTACAAGTATTGGTGGAATTTATCGACAGCAAAAATAATAGCCAAGGCCTCTTTGTGAATTTGGCTATAATGCTTTTCAGCAGAGGTGAGAGCCCGCGACGCGTAAGCTACTACCCGCTCACCTTTGTGAGGCGTGCGCTGCGCCAGCACGGCACCCAAGCCATATGCGCTGGCGTCACATGTCACTGTCGTTTCCAAAGACATATCATAATGTGCCAGCACCTCCGTGCTGCACAACAACTTTTTGACTTGACTAAATGCTATGCTATGTTTTCTAGTCCACTTAAAATGTTTACCCTTTTTCAGTAATTCATATAGTTCGCTTAAATACGTGCTCAAATTTTTTATAAACTTACCGTAAAAGTTGACCATGCCTAAAAATGACTTCAATTCTGTTACGTTATTAGGATGGGGCATTGAAATAATTGGTTTAATTTTATCTGTATTAACCTTAACTCCGTCCTTACTTACAATATATCCTAAGTATCTAACTTCGTTGGTCAAAAAATCACATTTCTCTCGCCTAATTTTTAGTCCGTTAGTCTCCAAGATTTCAAGTACCTGATCAATTGTTTTTAAATGACTTTTTAAATCCTTACTTTTAATTAAAATGTCGTCGTAAAATATTACTATATCTGGTATATTTTTAAAAAGATTAATCATGAATTTTTGAAAAATACCAGGGCTCGAGGACAAGCCATACACCAATCTTTTATATTTAAATAACCCACGATGCGTGTTAATGACTGTATAGTCTCTAGAGTATTCATCGAGTTCTAATTGATTATACGCTTGAGATAAGTCTAATTTCGTGAACCAAACCTTACCGCAAAGGTCACTAAATAAGTCTTCAATCTTTGGAACCGGGTACCTATCGACCATTAAAGCACGATTAAGAGTTACCTTGTAGTCGGCACATATCCTTATACCACCGTCCGCTTTACGTGCTATTACTAAGGGAGTGGCCCAGTCGGTGCGGCCGACAGACTCGATGACGTCGGCGAGTAGCATGGCATCCAGCTCCGCATCGACTCTGTCGCGCAGCGCATACGGCAACGGCCGGGCACGACAAAACACAGGCTGTGCATCTGAGCGCACACAAAGGCTCACGAAGCCGCCGGTGTACCGACCCAATGTGCCGTCAAACAGGGATTTATGCCTAGAAATAATTTTATTTATTAATTCATTTTTGTTACAATTCTCACTTGCAATACAATTTACAGGGATTTTCGGTATATCTATACTTAATTCCGCTAGCCACTGTCGTCCCAGTAGATTAGTAGTTCCATTATCAAAAATGTACAAATCTAGTATTTTTTTCCTATTTTTGTATTCTACTTCTGTTTCAACGTAACCCAATGGCGTAACTATGGAACCGTCATAAAAAGTTAAATTTAGGCGACATGATTTTATTAACAGTCCATTAAAATATTTATTGTATGTATTTTTACTAATACAAGACAAAGGAGCACCAGTATCCGCTTCCATTTCTAAAAAGCAATTATTTACTAATAATGTAATACACACCGGTTTATACTTTGTTAAGGACATTTGATACATTGGTTCATCGAAGTTCTCTTCATCGACATCATCGTCACCCGAGTAGTAATTCACTGTCGAGTGTGAGTGCGTCGACGGCTCGTCAGCTGATTGTTGTACCCAATATGTACCGGGCCGCTGGCTGCTTGAGCGCCCGTACGCGCCGCCGCCGCCGTTGCCGCAAGCCCCGCGACCCCCGCGACCGCTGCTGCCGCGCCGTCCACGTGCCGCTTGCATTCCGCCGCGCCTCACGCTCCCTCCGCGTGATGATTGATTACGGTGATCGTCAGTCTTCTCTCCGTTTTCTGAAGACCGTCTCGCTTGTTCAGAAGCACTAAATGATCGTTTGGGACACATTCTCCTAAGATGGCCGATTTTGTGACATAAACTACATTCAAAATTATTGTATCTGCAGTCCCATTTTTGATGTTTTGTGTCTCCGCAAGCTGTGCATGTGTTTACGTGCAATTTATTTACGCCTTTGATTAACTCCGCCGCGCCGCTCCCCTGGCGTTCTACGGCACAGGCATCTCTTTCAGCCGCTTCGAGAGTAGTGGCAAGTGTTACCGCTTTTGCATAGTTTAAGTCCTCCTCCGCGAACATCCTTTGCCTCGTGAATTCACTTTGCAAGCCACACACAAACTGATCTCTCAAGTTATCTTCTAAAACTGTTTGAAAATTACAAAATCTTGATAGTTTTTTTAATTCTGCCACGTAATCGGCAATGGATTCACCGGATAACTGTCTACGTTGACGAAATCTGTATCGTTCCGCCATTTCCGAGGGCTTCGGCTGCAAATGATCTTGTAGTAAACTTACGGCTTGTGCATATTTTAATGATGACGGTTTTAATGGGCTCGCTAACGTCGATAATAGTTCGTACGTTTCTTCACCCATTAGCGATATAAGTGTAGGTAATTTCACATCGTCACTAATTTTGTTTGCCAGAAAATACATTTCTATCCGTTCAATATACACTAACCAATTCCCCGATTGCAAATTAAAGTCACGAATTTTACCGATAGACATTGTGGACATTGATTAACACTGATACACTGCACTAATTATTTCCGATTCACCTCGTCGCCACTGGTGAATAAAAGACGTGCTTCCCATTAAGCGTTTATTGCGAGACTAAATGTACCTACATTAGTTCTTATAATATACAACACTTTGTTACTCTTTCACGCCAGAACGGCTGAACGGATCTGAATGAAATTTGGCACAGATTTAGATTACAGTCTGGAATAGCACATAGGCTATTTTTATCTCGAAAAATGTACGGGTTCGTAATCCACGCGGGCGAAGCCGCGAGCGGGAGCTAGTAATTTATAACAATACGATTTTAAGAACAATTCATAAAACAGCTGATTATAATTTAAATTCCCCTAAATAGAGAACGAGATCTAACACCACACAACGAGCCAACCTTTACAGTACTTTTCCATCAGTACCAACTTTACAAAGTCTCGAGAGCTCATTAAGCAGTTCTTGGTTCCGTTCGCGACAAAATGGCGACGTTATTTCCTGTGGAACTCAGTTGATGTCTGAACGCCATCCGGGGCGGACGTATTCAACTTTGTGATGTTATTGGACTTTTATTGAGGTCTCGTTTATTAAAAGTAATGCATTTTATAATCGAGGAGTTTCTTGGTATAAGCCATATATAACGAGGTCCGGAAATCTCGAGAATAGAATGTATCTTTATTTCATGTAAAGTAAATTCAGGCACTGATGAAATGTCAAGACTCGAGGCACACGGTTCCAAAGCCTAATTACGTAAAAATAGCAACAGCAACGCGACAGCCACACGACAGCAGCCTCACTGTCGGCCAATACAAATATGACACAAAAATGACGTTTGACAGTAGCTATCAGGCGATCTACGCCTGTCGCAAACTGATTGCTACATCGGTAATTAGGCTGCCGCTGGAGACTATTGAGGTCTCCCGTTACCTTCGCTTCTCAACACTACAATATTAGTTTTTGAGAGGGGAAGGGAGGGATTCGGGGGTATACCCTGAGCATGAACCTTTAAATCTTACGCAAACACACTACGATAATGCAAGATCGCAAGAAGAGAGCATCTTCGTGTTAGGGGTACAGAGAATATTGGTAGCTACGAAATGATATAGGTAGGTAAGCATATTTTTACGAACAAAAATGTTGAGAACACACCACAGACACGGCATAAAGCTTCATAGAATCACGCCTGTATTCCCCGGAGGGTTAGGCAGAGGTGTACTATTGTTAACCAACATTTCGCCGAAACGTTAATTGAGTCCCGTGTAATAGGGGGCTAGCCTATTTCCGCAGCCTAATTAGGTACCGATGTAGCGACCGGCGTAGATCGCGCGATAGCTTCTATCAAACGTCATTTTTATGTCATATATTGGCTGACAGTGAGATTGCTGTCGCGTGGCTGTCGCGTTGCTGTCGCTTTTTTACGCAATTAGGCTGCCGGGCACAGTTCCAGACTCAATGCTACTGTGAATTTCTAAACAGAAAAACCCAATAACACTGCAAGAGCCGGGAATAAGCTTAGGTAATATCGTCTTTGTATTGAGTCGTATCTATATATCGGTTTTGAATATTAGATATCGAATCTATGTATTCAATATTCATATTGGTCGGAATCTATGGTACTCGGAAACCAAAGTAATACCACATTTTACTGGCGTATTGGCGTATTGGTTGAATCTATGATATTCTGAAACGAAAGTGGTTCAGGGGTTCGGTCGAATCTATGTATTCAGAGTATCATAGATATTTTACTTTATTATTATTGTGTGGTTCTGTGCAGTGCCACTCGAGTCTAGCGATATTGTACATAGTTTGTGCGCCGTTCGATATATAGATATTGTATATTGTGCCGATATATAGATATCGTATCTATATACGATTTGAATCGTCCACTCCTAGCCGGGAATGAAAACCAGGACCTCACCAATGAGGCAGCCACAATATAAAGGTGTGTTCTCAATAAGGTCTTCATATTTCGAGCCCAGTGACATACTTAACCATAATTTACAAAGGAAGCACAGGATAATTAGTTTAAGTAATTATGTGAGAGAGGTTCCCTCTCACCGGATGTGTCGCCATCTTGTGCAGCCGCGTAATGGCGGACGGAAGCGGGGAATGGATTGAATTTGCGATTTAATTAAAATTGTCGTTAATTAGATTAAAACCTTTTGTTGGTTATCTTGAGATTTTATTAATTGAGCTATATTTTTTGGCGTTTTACTAAATTTAATAAGGAGGGTTTTTTTACACAGTTTTGTATCAAGTTTTGTGTTTGCGCGGTCGTTGGGCGTGAGGTTTTGGCTTCATTTCACAGTTCGGGTAAAATTTTATTGGATACTTCTGTCAGAAACTGTCAGTAAAAAAAATTGAAAGAAAGAAAGAAAATAATTTATTTTTGACCCCACAAAAAAAAAAAGATACAAAAATAGAAATAATAATAAAAAAAAACAAAAATAACATAACACTAAAAACATACAAACTAACAAAGGTCAAAAATAGGTCCCCAACACAGCATGATGCTGCTGCTGGATAGCTGCAGCGCTGATTTTCAGTTGGGGCCTGTACTATATTAAAAATAAAAAACTAAAAATTAAAATAAAATCTAAAACTAAAACTATAGACTATAGAGTGACGTCACGCACCGGTCACGACCTTAATATTTTTAATTATTGATATTTCATAATTAATTATCAGTAGAAAAATATGTACTTTAGATTTGCTGAAAATAAGCAGTTAATTGATACGTTATTTCTTGACCACTGAATTAGTTCGTAAGAGGTAAAATTTAAGTTTTTTAAAAACAGTGTGAATCTAACCTAACTCCGCCATTTTGGAATAAAACCGCGGGAGAATTTGCAAATGGCGTCTTTGAAGCGACTTTGTGAGCTTTTGTTGAAAAGTGGTTTATGAATGTATAGCGCTCGAATTCCTCTTTGTGTGGCTTTGCCAAGTAAAAGAAAACGTTTTATACATACTATGGATAAAAGTAGGTATAGTTCTAGATTTTTAAAAGCTTCTCATTTTTATACTAACTCGTTGGCAGTTCAGTCTAGAAATGTTAAAACTTTAATCATTACTAGCTGTGCCCGCGACTTCGTTCGCGTGGATGTCGGAACTTAACAATGTATTTTTTAGTGAGACCAAATGCACTTAACCCTATTTCTTTCTAAAATAAAAGATTTTTTCTAAAATAAAAGTAGCCTAAGTTACTCCTTATTACATCAGCTACCTGCCAACAAAAGTCCCGTCAAAATCGGTCCAGCCATTTCAGAGATTAGCCTATACAAACATTGTAAAAAATATTTTGGTGTATGTAGGTACCGTATATATATATTAATATGCATGTAGTAAAAAACGGTTATTTCAATATTACAAACAGACACTCCAATTTTATTTATATATATAGATGTATAGATAAGCACACCCACATTTAGCGGGACACAACAAAATTGCAAATGCCTATCTGCTATTAAATTTTTTCTCATAATCTAAATCTGAGACTCAAAGCCAAGGACCTCACGGAGAACAACTGCGCTTGCAGCCACTAGGCCAACGAGGTCATCATCAGCCAGAAGACGTCCACTGCTGAACGAAGACCTCCCTCAAGGGGGGGGTTTTCCATAATCCCCACGCTTGGCAGGCGGCTTGGGGATCGCAGTGGCTCACCGATTAGTGAGAGGACGCTGCTGCCCGTCCTCCGGTGTCTGGCCGCAGTTTTAAGACGTACCCGGGTCGGGCGTAGGCCAACGAGGTATCTAGGTTGAATGTTTAACACTATTGTATATAAATAAATGCGAAAGTAACTCTGTCTGTTTGTTACCTCATCACGACTATACCACTGAACCGATCGTTATGAAATTTTACAAAAAGGTAGCCTGGGTCCTGGAGAAGGATATAAGCTTATTTACTATTGCAGAAACCATTAATTAGATAAAAAACACACGCAAATGAAGTCGCGGGTAATAGCTAGTATTACTTTATATTTCAAATAGTTTTAATGAATTTTATTATACAGAGTGAATTTTTCAAGTGGGCGTGGAAGGCGAAGTCCGAACTATAAGGAATATCGAAAAATACTCAAAGGAGCCTCGAGCCCGATTTTGATGAAAATTACAACTGCATCTTGGATTTTCGAAAAAAACAATATTCGTAGCCAAGAATCGTTTTCATTTTCATCAAAATCGAGTTCGAAACTTCTTTGAGTATTTTTCACTATTCCTTATAGTTTCGGCCTCGGCCATCAACGCCCACTTGAAAAATTCAGCCTGTATGAGATGTATGAGAACCTTATTTTTTGGAAATCGGTAAATATAATATCTTTCTTATCTCCAAAATTTTCAATTAGTATAAAAACACTTTAAAACACAAAGTGCCCATCCAATTACGCCAAGTAAAGTGCCTTAACACTATAAGTGTCAGTTTCACATTTCGTCCCCTTAAAAAACAGGTCCCATGGGTTTTTCCCATGACATACAAACGGATGCGTCTATACTGTATTATAATTTATGGGGACATTTCATTTTCTCCGAGAAGGGTAGGTCTGTAGGGTTACCCGACTTGAGATGTGAAAGGAGGTTATGTGTTATAGAAAGTCTAGTTGTATACGAGATTCAGTTCCTAGGTTGAGTAAAATATAATTAAGTTTTTCTGTGTGTGTCAACTGTGGTTGCAGTGTGAGGTCCCCAGTTTAGGCAAAGAGATATTGGGATTTTCTGTTTGAAAATTTTTTTGTTGCAGCTAAGAGGTTGAACTGTCTCCGGTAGATGGCAATAGGCTCGCCTCCTATTACATGAGACTTAATAACGGTATCGGCGAAATGTGCGTGTACAATAGTACACCTCTGCCTAACCCATCGGGGAATACAGGCGTGATGTTATGTTATTTTTAAATTATTTTTCTGCAACTCAAAATCTGGTGTCTGTCTTTTCCTGAATAGAATAGAATAGAATTTTTCAATCATTTCAAATAGAATACATTGTGGTCGGCTCCCAGTGTAACCAGATGCGGCTGAATATCAGTATTGTACAAAGCGACTGACATCTGACCTCCGACACACAATTACTGGGATGTTTACAGGTTTTCAGAAACATTTTTCTTTTATTTCCTTTACCCGTATACTTTAACTTAAGTAAATACCTCTAATAATATTATATTGACAACCCTTAGGGTGAAAACCCCTGTGAAGGGGACGAACACATATGTCAGATAAAGACGGCAACACAGGTAACTTCGACAATCGAATTTACATACAAATAGTGCAAAAATTGTTTTTATTTTATTGTGTATTTGGTTAGGGAAAATACGTGTTACCTTTTTCGAATTTTTAAGTAACTAAAGCACCGAGCACAAACTCCGTGCTTGAGAATTTTCATACAGAAATACTAAATAACACTGCGCGACCCGGGAATTGAACTTAAGACCTCACGCTCAGCAGTCGCCCTTGCTACCATTAGATCAATGAGCCAGACTAGCTGTAGCTAATCTCACATAATTTACTTTTTATAGGATAATCAGAGACAATTTACTTAACAAAGTGTCATGGCGTTTCGTATGTTTTATAAAAGGATTTCTGTGTTTGCCACCATGGCATAAAAACAAATTGCCATGGGGTGGTAATGTGGGATAAATATCGCACTTTTTCTTATGGGGAATGAAACGCCGAGAAACAAAGTTAAGATATTTGGCGTTGTAGATAGATAGATAGATATAGCATGTACAATGGGCGGCTTTATCGCAATCAGCGATCTCTTCCAGGCAACCATAGGATGGACAGAAGTGAACTGGACAAGATATGGCGCTTTAAATTGTTTGTTTTGTTGGTTTTTGTACTGTTTAAAAAAAAATGGTGGTAATACCGCACTTTTTCTTATGGGGAATGAAACGCCGAGAAGCGAAGTTAAGATATTTGACGTTGTTGTAACATGGGCCCACGCGAGTCTTTACGGGATTTTTTTAAAGAAATCGATATTTTAACACTACCGTCTCTCTACATTCTAGAAAATATAATGTTCGTTCGGAAGAACCTTCACATGTTTAGTATCAATAGCGACGTTCACAACATTAATACTAGAAATAAACACAAAATAGTGGTGCCAAAATTTAGATTGACTAAAACAAATAAATCATTTTTAGGACACGGTGTACGCTTCTATAACAAGCTACCGAAAACTGTAACCGATCTTACCGGTAAGAAATTTAAAATCCACGTTAAATCTGTTCTCACAAAGAAAGCATATTATAGGATCAAAGACTATGTTGACAATAGAGACGTGTGGCGTTGAATATCTTCTGCACATGTGGCTTCCCTGGTTATCCATTGTGTCTACTAATTCTATTTTATATTAGATTCACTTTACATATCTGGACATTCTTGATATTATGTATTCTTTTTTGTATTTTTTTATTTCTGTTTTATCCGCTTTGATCTGTTTATCCCGTTTTTAGTTTATATTCGAAACAATTGTTTAACTCATGTTGTATTGCCTCATTGTGTAAGTAGCATTCTATTAAGTTTGTATTTTTTCTTATATAATGCATGTTAATTTAAGATTTTAATTGTAAATTAACTTTTTGGTTTTTGAAAAGAGTATCCATGGAGTTTCTTGCCGGTCTCTTCTCCATAGGACCTACCCCCTTTGGAACCGTGCGCCTAGAGTCTCGACTTTTTAAAAGTGCCTGAAAAGGCCTACTTGAAATAAAAAACTTTGACTTTGACGTTGTATCGCATTGTATGGCAAAATAGATATATAATATATAACATGGCATCACGCCTGTATTCTCCGAAGGGGTAGGCAGATGTACTGTTGAACTACCACATTTCCAATGTTATTAAGTACCATTTAATAGCGAGACTATTGTCATATAACAGGCACAATTGAAATTCAATTTTCACCGGGATGCTACTGAATATTTTCATATAATAACACTTTGCTCGACCCGGGGTTGAAACCCAGTGCGACAACTAGACCAAAGAGGGCGAGCCTATTGCCATCTACCGGGTACAATGTCAAATTCCAGACTGCTGAGAATTCTTTCATACAAAAGCCCAATTGCACTGCCCGTCCCGGGAATCGAATCAGACCCCACGCTCAGCAGCCGCGCTTGGGGCTATAAGAAATCATACGGATGTTCTTCTGTCGTGTCGGCACGAGATATCAACATGTGAGTCGCTCATGCTAGTGTACAGATTATCCAGTCAGCAATGGTGGTGTCGAGGCTGACTGCCCACGGTGACAGACGAGCTCAGGTAACATCTATACCAGTCTTTCTTAAAGTTGGCACGCCCCCTTGTGGGCACTAGAGGCCTACATGGGGGCGGTAAAGGACATTTGGGAGGGCTGAGTTGTGTTTTTTTTAATATTGATAACAGTCTCTTTTGAAATGTAAGTTTAACTCTGAAACAAGTCACATATGACACGCTATAATTCAATTAAATTTATTAAAGTAATGATTGCGATTGTGATTATTAAGATGAGAAAAGTTAAAATTTTTGGGGCGTTAGGAAATAATTGATTCTCAAAGTGGGCGGTAGACGAAGTAAGTTTGAGAGCCTCTGGTCTATACTATAATATTATAAAGAGGTAAAATTTGTTTGTTTGTATGGAGGTGGTAATCTCCGGAACTAATGATCCGAATCTGAAAAATCTTTCACTGATGGATAGCTACATTATCGCCGAGTGTTGTAAGCTATAATTTATATATGTAGATCACGCGGACGCCAACGTGGGCTGAAGCTAGTTATTACATTAATTAATTACATCATTCCACATTAATGATGTAACTGCAAATTGTTTAAAATGTTCATCGTTGCTAGACAAAGCAGTTTTTAAATATTGTATTATATTATATAAACATATTGCTTCATTCGTCCAGTCATTACAAGCGCGAGTATTGGACATTAGTGCTTACAGGTAGATAATAGGGAATATGCATGTAAAAAATATTTGTATTTTAAACAGTTAATCGAAAAAAATACATAAATATCATACCATTAATGAAATCATAATCAAAATTGATCGAAAACAAACGAGATATAACCAATTTAAACGAATATTGGTGTCTCTTTCGCAAAAAACGCTGTTTTGTATGGCAGTTCTATGAGCGTGATGTCAATTGACGTCAGATAACACGTCGGACCTCTCTTTCTAATTCGTCACTTCAATGCTTTATAACTTTATCGCTGATGGAGGTATTTTAAAAATTCTTTCACCATTATTTACTAGAGATTAGAATATTTTATTGAGCAAATAAAAAAATACATGCATATTCCCTATAGATTTCAGACCTTGGCAAAAGTATTTTTCTTCAAGAAAATACACGACAAGGCGGGCAAAATTTGACGACACGGTTTGTGTAGTGGTTGAAAGATCGACTGCTGCGCTACGTGTCGCGGGTTCGATTCCCGCACGGAACAAAAATTTGTATGATCTACAGATAATTGTTCTGGGTGTATGTCCATGTGAATATATGTGTTTGTAAACGCACCCACGATACAGGAATTACTAGAACTTCACTGTTCATTCCTAGAGTGGGGCAAATATTAAAAATAAAATAATAAACCATGTAATATTATCAGGCTTTGTAAACTTTCCTCACAAGATGGACGCCCCAAAATCTTAGATGGGGACCGCGTGCTCGCTATCTGCGCCGGCGCAGCCGTCTTGAGAAATACTATACTGATTATGATTTATGTAAGTACTAGTATTATATTATTTTATGGCACTATAAGTACCTATAAGGGATATGACAACAACTAGGGCAGTAGATAATGAAAAAATTCGATAATAATATCCGTTAGTAGAGTCACATACATATAAATCATTTGCTGTCAGGATGGTAAGAAACGTGCGCCGGCGCTGGACTAGGGAGGCGACGGTTTTTATCGATAACTATAGAATATGTAGTTGGAAGGTCACAGAACATAACATAGCATCACGCCCGTATTCCTTGAAGGGTTAGGCAGTGGTGTACCATGTTAAACCGACATTTCGCCGATGCCGTTATTGAGTCTCATGTAATAGCCATCTACCGGGCACAATTGACTCCGTGCTGCTGAAGAATTTCCAAATATAAAAACCCAATAACACTGCCCGACCAGGGAACCCATCCAAATACTGACCGTAACAAGTGCTGCTTAACCTCGCAGATCAACTGATTTGCGCGGTAGCTGTTTCTATGCGCCCCTCACAAACATATTTACGTAACGTTATTAGAGAACCTCGAAACTTTGTTTTAAAAAGGTTTTGAAGCTTCGGAAATGTCAGAAGTTCAAATGAAAAGCAATAGGCGGGAAGGTTTCGACTTGGATCGATAGGTTGTGAGTGGAATGTAACCTGCTTAATATAACAGCATCACGCCGGTATTCCCCGAAGGGTGAAGCAGAGGAGTAGTAATATTCACAAATATTTTGTCGATATCGTTATTGAGTCGCATGCTTCATGCCATTGGTCTAGTGATTGCAAACGCGGCTGCTGAGCGTGAGGGGCTGAGGTCAATCCAGGTCGGGAAAAGTGTTTTTCTGTATCAGGTTTTTCTGTAAGAAAATTTGTAGTAGGAGCCTGAAGTTTACAATAGGCTAGATGACTGCATCAAAAATTAATTCTGAAATCTTGTTTGGTAAATAGTTTTCCTTCTAAAAATCCAGTAAAACTTAATCTCTTGCTTATCTTTGGCGTTTTCAATTTTAATTTATCAAAATCACACAATAAGTATGTCAAAGGCAATAAAAAAATATGACGTCACGCTTTTGTATTCCAAACATTTTTAGAACAAAATGTCGTTTTTGACTGTTCATAAAAAGTCACTCAGATGACTAGTAGTCATCTACCGGATTGTGCCCGGTAGATGGCAATAGCATTGGCATCATCAAAATATGGGTGTACAGCCGTACACCTCTACCTAACTCTTCAGGGAATACAAGCGCAATCCTATGTCAAAGAAATAGTATTTATAATTCGACGACATTATTACTTTAACAAAAAAATAAACATCGACAAAAATAAAAGTAGGTACATCGCTAAAATCCAAATCCTATACACTTCCCATCAATTGAGATTACAGTCTCACTCCAATTCAAACTTATAACTGAACGTGACCGAACAAAAAGTAACGTATAAATTCATTCGTTCCATTCATTCATAGTTTTATCGATATAACAGCGACGAGTTAATCCCCTCACTATTCGTTCGAACACGTTCAAGCCCGGGCTTATTGTTGATCTGTTAATATGTACTGTGATATAAAGAATGCATCCGGTTTTGCTTTAAACTAGTTAAAGACTCAACGTTTGCTTGAGATTTTGTGGTTTGATGATATGTGATATATTACAAGTCTAGTAGATCCTCGATTCTCGGGTCGGGTAAAGTGTTATTGGGTTTTTCTGTATGGAAATTCTCAGTTGTACTACGGAGTTATGCGTCCTGTAGCTGGTAATAGGAACCGGCGAAATTTGGGTGTACAATATTGCTCCCTATTATATGGTACTATATTTTTCCGAGTACAGACTGCCTCGATGGTCTGATTGCAGTACAGCTACTGAGTGTGACGGCCTAGGGTCGATCTCCACGTGGGGTATTATTAGATTTTCCGCTAGAAAATTCTTTGTAGCCTGGAGTTTGGAATTCAGCCCGGTAGATGGCAATATTCTCGCCCCCTATTACATGGGACTCAATAACGGCATCGGCAAAATGTACATCATCATTTTATGTTATGTTATACATTATGTTACGTAATATTATGTATATATATAAGCCAATCCAAATTTGACATAAAAAGATGACGATGTAGATGAATACAGAATAATACAAAAAACAATATTTCCACCCATCCACTCCGATATATACGAATCAATAAACTTACCTTTATTTCTAAATATGTATAATATTTCGCAGGAAGCCATTTTCTGGGCGGGGGTGTGAACGAAACCTTATAAAACACGCATGGCTGACTCAAGACGCCTTTGTGTTGTTGCAATGCGAGACGAAATTATTTGGCTACATTTATTTTTTAAAGAGAACCTCTGATAGAAGCTTTGAGAGACTGATATTGTTTTAGACCCTAATTGTATCTATTTAAGACTAATTTTCTTAAGAAATATGTTTTTAATTATGCCAAACAGAATTGTTACACTGTACAACTTGACAATATTACCTTAAACTGTTTGAGATGTAAAATCTTTATATCTGTGAGTCTGTCAATATACAGACTCGCAGCTATTCGCTTAACCACGGCATCAACTGTGCTGTTATTATAAAACGATGTTCTCGTCTGCATCCAAAGTCAAAGTAGCCCTTTTCAGGCACTTTTAAAAAGTTGAGACTCTAGGCGCACGGTTCCAAAGGGGGTAGGTCCTATGGAGAAGAGACCGGCAAGAAACTCCATGGATACTCTTTTCAAAAACAAAAAGTTAATTTACAATTAAAATATAAAATTAACATGCAGAAAAAATACAAAATTAATAGAACGCTAAAAATTAGTTTGTTTTTCCTATCTGTAAAATATTGTCTTCTATTTATTTCACTTGGCGTTTATCTCGGAGTGTTGCCAGGATTAGCGTCCCAACTGAGTCAGTTTATTGATTTTATTATGCTCCTGTTTTCGTCGATTTTTAAGCTACGTAAGCACAATTTTTGGCTTGGCGTTAAAACATCCAGCTTTTTATATGTAAATGTTGTCTCAATTTTCCTATATAGATATATCAAAGCTATATCGTGTATATTCTATTTTGTTAGCGACTTAGACCCAGCCACTGTGACTACTGAGTCGAGATTTCCTTCGACATATTTTTTTAGAGTAACGTAACAGCAGTGAAAGTTTAGTAGATGAACGCTTGCCTTCCTAGCAGGAGGGTATGAGTTCGAAATAGGCCCATACCTCTGACTTTTAGAAATCATGTGCGGATCAGAATTTGATTATCACTTGCGTTAATGGTGAAGGAAAACATCGCGAAGAAACCTGCGCACCTGAGGGGGGTCCATAAGTTATTGATAGTGTGTGTAGGTTCGTCAACCCGCACCGGGCCAGCGTGGTGAACTGGAGCCTTTTCATTCTGAGAACAGGCTCTCGCCCAGTAGTGGGACAGTAATGGGCTGAAATTATTAAACGGAATATTACAGATCCTTTTACTTTACAATTAGCTTCGCATGCCTTAATGAGTTATACAATATTCAACTGTAAACACAACTTAATCCCCATCTCCAGGTTTGGACACATAGAAAGTAGTTTTAGCTAAAAACCTGCTGCGAGAAATGTTCTAAGTCTGAGTGAAAGTATTAAAATCCTATCGTTCGTTTTCGAGTTCATTCGACAAGTGAGATTCAACTCATTATGTAAACAAGTAATTAAATTATTGGCTGTCTCATTGGTCTAGTGGTCGCGAGCGCTACTACTGAGCGTGAGGTCGAGGTGAGGGCAAAGTTATATTAAGTTTGTCTGTAGGGAATTTCCCAGTAGCAGCATGGAGTCTGGATCTGTGCCCGGTAAATGGCAATAGGCTCGCCCTCTATTACATGTTACTTAATAACTGCATTGGCAAAATGTGAGTGTAAAATGCGTAACCATTCGGGGAAAATAGGCGTGATGGTGACGCTATTTTATGTAATTAAATAATTTACTGTTAATATGCAAATGACAGTATTATGTAAGATATTGTTTTTGTTGGACTGTTTTTGTAAATTCATGCATTCCGCTTGACCCGGGTATGTCTTAAAACTGCGGCCAGACACCGGAGGACGGGCAGCAGCGTCCTCTCACTAATCGGTGAGCCACTGCGATACCCAAGCCGCCTGCCAAGCGTGGGGATTATGGCAAACCCCCCCTTGAGGGGTGCCTTCGTTCAGCAGTGGACGTCTTCTAGCTGATGATGATGATGCATTCCTTATATTTTTCAATTTTTTTTTTTATAACTTAGTAGTTAATTTATTTGTACTTGCTGTGGTTTCCTATAATTGAAGGAGTACACTTGATTTGATGCCTTATGTTTAATTTGTGAATTTGTGTGTACATTCTTTGTTGGAGACCCTTAAATATATAAAAAAAAAGATCGCAAGGCGATTGATCTAAATATTATACGCGTGACCAGAGGGTTGGCGTATTTTTTGGTAAAAGAATTAGTATTTTCATTGTCATTAGTATAATAATGGACTTTCGGGCACAGTGCCGGTTGACAGCGATGAAAAATAATTATCTCATGGGTAATTGGGTTTATTTCTAGCAGTTGCAGTTAATTGTAAGTAGTGTAATAAATCTCAGGTTAATTTAACATAAAAAAGAACTTTTGTTAACACATATATAACATTTTGTAAACTAATCCAACTACCAAAAGAAACTACTTTAAATCCGAGTCAAAAGAACACACAATAGGAACCTTCTCAAATAAAAATAAATAAATAAATGCTAGCCCATTTTTCTCGGCCGCCAGTGTACCATTCATCTTTTATCCTTCGCACGCTTGAGTTAAACTGAAAGCTCTTTCAAAGTTGCTCTTTACAAACGAATGTATGAAGGATATCGTTATCATTGCGCTATACCTTTTTCGAGGTAAGTAGAACAGTAAAAATAGTGGAATAAGTTGTAAATAATACAACCATATATATTTACTATTATAAATGTGAAAGTAACTTTGTCTGTATGTTTGTTACCTCATCACGACTAAACCACTGAACCGATCGTTATGAAATCTTACGAAGAGGTAGCCTGGGACCTGATGAAGGTTTTTTTTTTACTATTGCAGCAAAAAACTAAGACTGGTATGTGCGGTTATAATTACAAAATACACGCAAACGAAGTAGCGGGTAACAACTAGTATTTTTATAAGAAACAAAATAATTTAATTTAACGGCACATCCGGTCGCAAGATGGCCGCCACCGGTATTCTCAAAGGGCTTCCGGTTTTATAAAATTACATTTATGCCATACACCGTCCTTGCGCGTGAC
The DNA here is from genome assembly GCA_947562105.1 of Shargacucullia verbasci. Taxonomy (NCBI): domain Eukaryota; kingdom Metazoa; phylum Arthropoda; class Insecta; order Lepidoptera; family Noctuidae; genus Shargacucullia; species Shargacucullia verbasci. Next base: position 498,525 of record OX387309.1, read on the forward strand.
CTGGCATTAATTACGAACATCATACGATATACGGGCAAAAATATCTAATTAATGTCAGTAGGACAGTTTTATTAAGCGTTTCGTTTACACATTTGTTATTCACACTGCTCTCGGCTTCAGCTAAGTGTACTTTCGGTCACGCATTCGGCATTCGTTCAAAACTAGTAGAAGTTGTAGGTGACACCGAAATTTTGTATCTTAAGAGTCGACAAAATAAAATCCTACTAATCCTATCCTACTAATATTATAAACGTGAAAGTTTGTTAGGATGGATGGATGGATGGATCTTTGTTACTCTTTCACGCCAGAACGGCTGAACGGATTTGGATGAAATTTGGCACAGAGATAGATTATAGTCTGGAATAGCACATAGGCTAGTAGCTAGTAGAAAAAAATATATGTATTTCGTCATAATAAAGTGTTTCCGCCCGCGGTTTTGTCCTTCTCCAAGACCCAGGCTACGTCTTTGTGAAATTTCATAGCGATCGCTTTAGTGGTTTAGTCGTGATGAGGTAACAAACATACAGACAAAGTTACTTTCGCATTTATAATAGTGTGGATTTCTGCATCATAGGTGTAGCTGTCGCAAGCGTAACTGCTAAGCGTAAGGTTCTGGGTTTGATTCCCGAATAAGGGAAAATGATGTGGAGAGTCCTCGGTTAGTGTCTTATCCGAATTTAGGTGAAAGTTCTTTGCGTACAAGGCCCATGTTCAAGTGATTCTCCCAATGGGCCAGATTGGACCTTAGTACTTACCCCTAATTCAACGAAAATTATTTACAATGTCAGAAGTTCAATGATCAGTTACTTTTGTCTATGATTGTACACAATTACTATGTACTGTCAAAGACAAAAGTACTTAGCCAGTTATAAGATTTTTTTAAGAATGAAATTGGCAGGTTATATTACTTGTTGTAATTAATTTATTAAAGTAACTGTAACTGTGTATGTACATATGTATATCGTCTAGTCTAATAGTTAAGTTAATGAGAATTATATTTAATTCTATATTACGAAAAGTTCATTTTACTTTTGTTATTGACTGTATATGTAAAAAATAACCGAAATTTAAAATACAGGTACATATTAACATTTATAATTTTTTATTCCATTAGATTTTTTTTTTCTTATTTTATATTTTTAGTAAAACTTTTTTTTCTTATTTATATTTTTAGTAAAACTTTTTTTTCTTATTTTATATTTTTAGTAAAACATTTTTTTTTAATATTTTTATACATTAAAAGCGTATGTTACGGGGTCGGGTTAGCCGGCTATGGGGTCACACCATAGTAGCGAAGCTCATGGAATGAAATAAGCGAATACTGTTAGGCCATGGGATGTTTTATGACGATTTTACGACATTTTTATGGGAAATTTTCTCCTTTCATTCTGGCGTGTTCCCTGTTGACACTATAAAATTCTAACCTTTTCAAAGGTCGAAGAAAAAAAATATTTTTCAAAGTGACTTTTTACATTTTTTTCTCTCTCTAAAACCTTTGAGACCTCTGTTATGAATCCCTTAGAATTAGGGACTAATTACTAAGTTTGGTATGACCCGGGTACGTCTTAAAACTGCGGCCAACCACCGGAGGATGGGCAGCAGCGTCCTCTCACTAATCGGTGAGCCACTGCGATCCCCAAGCCGCCTGCCAGGCGTGGGGATTATGGCAAACCCCCCCTTGGGGGAGGCCTTCGATCAGCAGTGGACGTCTTCTGGCTGATGACTAAGTTTGGTTAAAGGCTTGTTGGTGATAACAGGCCAAGATTCCTTTGAGCAGACTTTTTCCATACACAAGATTTTTTTCATGTGCTCACTTCTTCTTCAGCATAAAGAAGAGAATTCTGTTGCCCATCCTCTTTTAGCCATCCCTTACGACAGCAAAGGATTAACCTGTTGTTTAAACATCTGAATGACCACATCAGAATTTTCTTCCCAAATATGATGCGATTACGATTTTTAAATTCGAACACAAAATTGTCCTTTTTTATTTCCCACAAAAAAATTAAAACAAAATCGTCATAAAATGTAAAAAAAAAAATCGTTTTTAAATTTTGGTTATAAGCTAGCGGCGTTGGGTTGAAAATTAAAAGAAATTATAAAAAATATTATATAGACACTGAAGAACCCGGTTTTAGGCACAAGCTTATGGGGGAGACGAGTGCTGTGACGTCAAGGTATGGTAAAATCAAAATATTAATTTTCCTTTCGATGTTAGCAATCAATGCAAACCTTAATTGCAGAATACCACAGAGTAGTAGTCCTATTAAAGGCATTTTTTAAACCCTATATATATAAGTCTTTTATGTTTTTATACACCAATACTTTCCTTACGCTAAGATTTTTTTCAATTGTTGGTGAAAAACAAAAAAAAATCGTCAAATTTACTTTTTTTTACTATTTTCTCTAATAAATAACTCTTAGCGGTAGGATTCTGGAGTTTATCGGTGAAGGCCTTAAGACGTTTTACTTGTGCAATAACAAGGCCCAAAAATAATAAGTTCTATCTAGGTTGTACCAGATCTCCTGTATATTTGTAGATTTTATTACCATTTTGTGAATTATACGCTTTTAGACGTCTCTAACAAGAGAAAAACCATCAGAATTTGGACTAGTTACAGCAACTAATCCCACAGAACACTTATTTCAGGCTTCCAACAGCCTGTGTTGATAGATATTTACACTCAGACCATAATAAAGAACTGGTGGTTGTCCAGAACCAATTCCTACTTTGACTTGACGCACAGCACCGTCTAAGGTAAGTGAACACCAAAAACCGAAGGGGAACCAACAGGGGCCACACCATTGACCTGGCTGAACCTGGCTAGACCAAGCTAGACCCGACTAGACCAGGCTAGACCAGGCCAATTACTCACAATCTCTGTAGGTGCCTCAATCTCAAAAATATTCCCTCTGGCAAGTGACCAAGACGGTTATTGTTGAGTCTCCTGGAAATAATAAAATATCATCCAGCGTTTCTTAACCAGTAAAATATTTGGGTATATCAAATAAAATAAATTGAAAAAAAAAAAAAAATGCCTCAATGCTTACAAAAATGTTATGGAAACTCATTGGAAGCTCCATCAAACAAAAAAAAATATTGTATATTGATATTCAAATAGGAGTAATGAGGTAAAACACTTAAAAAAAAACAATTGAATTGAGAACATTTATTTTTAAGTTGATTGAAAATAAGAGCATATATCAAACCATTGTAAAACTAAAACTGTGTACTACATACTACTACTAAGGTATAAAGATTTGAAAGGGTACATTTTCTACTTCCAAGATCTATTTTTAAAACTTACTATCAAAATAAAAGGTTAAGAAACGCTGAAGAAACCGAAACGACACACCAAAGTCACTGCATCGGATACAACTTCATCAGTAAACCTGATTGGTCGTTTCAAATTTCGAACGACAATCTTTTCTGCACGACGTATCTTTGTAATGAGTCGTTCAGTTTTTTGTGGTTTTAGAAACGAATTGTTATTCTATACATATAGGTTGTATAATCAAAACGTAGACATAAAAAATATCTATAACTCTTATCCTAAAGAGTAAAAACGCGACGCTTCAAAAACCACAAAAAACTGAAAAGATTCACTTATTTTATTTTATGAAAACATGTAAAAGTACTTACAGTCTTTCTAGGGCGTTCAGCTCTAAAAAGGCATCCCTCTCGATCGTGTGTATCAGGTTTTCTGACAGTTGTCTGAAAGAAAAATATGTATTTTTTTTTACTTGTGCTATCTTCGTTTTTCGTGTCGCTCATGCTAGTGTAAAGATTATCCAGTCAGCAATGGTGGTGTCGAGGCTGACTGCCCACGGTGACAGACGAGCTCAGGTGTCGTCATTCGTGGAGGCTCTTTCTTTAGACCACCAACTTTGAATTTTATTTTTTAAACTGGCAATGTTTATAAAATTAAATACTGAAATATATGAAAACACTAGGAATCCCTGTATCGTGTGTGCGTTTACAAACACAAGTATTCACATACACAAATACTCAGATCCGGAATAAATATCTGAATATCATTCTAATAATATTTCTGTGCGGGAATTGAATCAGCTTAATCACCGCGCCTACCATGCCGTCAAATTGAGTCTTATGAAATTCAATACTTACAATGTTTTCAAATCCTTCAGACTTTGAAAGTCACTTTGAAATATTATTGTGATGTTGTTGCCTTGGAGGTCTCTGAAACAAAACAGAAAAATACATTAAAACCAGAAGATAGTTTTATACCTTAGCCGTTTGAAATATTGATTATACAATCACAGAGTCTGTTATGAACGCCCTCATTTTATATTAAATGTAATATGTAGCGAATACTACTCGCAACATGGCAAAAAGTAAAGCGCCATCTATCGGAGTGAAGCTACAACAACAAACCCTGAATCGCACTATGAGAGTTTACAACGATTCTAACACATATACGAATATCCGACATCAACTGTTGGGCTTCGGCCTGCCAGGCTAACCACCTTGCCTGGTCGGAGGATCCTCCCTTTTCAATGGACGAACACCATACCTCGTTCCTCCACATAATATAGCATTAGGGCTGTATTCCCCGAAAGGTGAGGCAGAGGTGTACAGTCAGCATCAAAAATATGTGTACATGTAACGAAATTCAAACGCTTATTCTTGGAAAACTATTGGTTAAAATTATAAAATTTAAATGACCATATCCTATCCTACTAATCCTACTATCCTATCCTACTAATATTATAAATGTGAAAGTTTGTGAGGATGGATGGATGGATGGATGGATCTTTGTTTCTCTTTTACGCCCAGAACGGCTGAACGGATCTGGATGAAATGTGGCACAGAGATAGATTATAGTCTGGAATAACAAATAGGCTACTTTTTATCGCGAAAAAAATGTACGGGTTCGTAATCCACGCGGGCGAAGCGGCGAGCGGAAGCTAGTATTTTTATATATCCACAGATACTATGTGTAAAATTGATCAAGATTTCAAACACTATTTCCTATAAAAATCGCCTTTGAATTTCATTAAATGTATACATCTTTTTGATGCTGACTGTACAGTACATCGACAATCCACTGATGTTATTAAATCCAAGTGTGATAGGGGATAAGCCTATTGCCATCTATGGGGCATATTTCCAAACTCCCAATTGCTCGACCCCAGCAGTCGCTGTGCCGCAGGTGTGTTACTGGGCTCGGGCAATTTATAATTATTACTTATTAATATTTAAGCATCACGCCTGTATTCACCGAAGGGTTAGACAGAGGTGTACCATTGTACACACCCTTTTCGCGACTACCATTATTGAGCCCCTTGTAATAGGGAGCTAGCCTATTGCCCTCTACCACTGGCACACTTCACTGAGAATTTTCTATACAGAAAAACCCAATAACACATTGCCCGACCTGGGAATCAAAGGACCCCACGCTCAGCAGTCGTCTTTACGACCACTTGACCAAAGAAGCGGTCTAGCCAAGTAACTCCATTAAGCTTATTGGCCAATAAAAAGGGTTTATTTCCTAAGATTACACACGTACACAATATACAGTTGTAAACTCGGTTTTATGGCTAAATTGTGGGGTATATGACCCTCTGACGTCAGTGGATTTTGTACCCTAAGGTAACCTAACATAGTACAGATCAAGGGCGACAGAGTTTATATGTTTTGTTAGCCTTATAATCCAGATCGACCACACCAAGTATTAACGGCACGGTTGGCGCAGTGGTTGAGAGATTAACTGCTTCGCGGATTCGATTCCCGCACGAAACAAATATTTGTATGATCTACAGACAGTTGTTTCGGGTCTGGGTCTCTGTGTATGTGAATACACACCGTGCCTCGGAAAGCACTTAAAGCCGTTGGTTCTGCGCCTGATCTCGCTCCGGTCGTGTCGGACTGCCGTCCCATCGGACTATGAGAGTGAAGGAATAGAGAGAGCACCTGTGTTTGCGCACACACTTGAGCTCTATATCTCCTGCGCAGTTGGCTAATCTCCGGCATCTCCGGTGAGATTGGCCGCAGTGACCGAAATTCAGTCAGATAATTATTGTTATTATCATCCAGATCACAGATATGGCAAAGTGCGATGACGTGCGGCTACGCGCGTTTCCTGGTCGACAACGGACGTAATCGCAACGATTATTTACAGATACGGAGCGCGTGTTGACATGTCGTAATATTTGTGAAATGATTCTTTTTACTGATTGATCCATGCTTGCTCTCTGTTGCGACAGGCCAGCTCGACCAGCTATTTCACTTTCTTCAAAAGACCATTCCACCCTGTATTTGTCTCACATAAATCCTTACTATAATCTGTCTGGACTTTAAAATAGACCTTGACCCCTGAGTTTGTTTCGGCGTTTCTTCTCAGGGATAGTCATAGGCAATGCCGACGCCATCTAGTTTAAAAAAGACGTGTAAAAGTGATTGAAAAATCCTAATTGCAAAATAAATCATTTCATTTCATTTCATTCTGTCATACATAGATGTACCCACCCTTTTATGCAATGTCGTGTACATTATAACTATTTAGGTGAGCATGGCACCCCGCGGTCACACTAAAATGGCACGTAAATGGTACTAAGTGTCACTAAGTGTGCACACTCTGCTAATGTATTAAGTGCTCCGTAACTTGGCCACTTGGGAGAGATGTTTGAACTCTGGCAATACGTTACATGTGGTTTGGTACTTTACAAGACTGTACCTACCGCGCTGTCGATCTATGAGGTTAAGCAGCGCTTGTTGCTGTCAGTCCTTGGATGGGTGACTGTAAACTTCGAGACCCCTCTGTACCACGGAAAGAATGTTAAGCTGTTGGACCCGGGTGAGCTAACTCGGTGCTGCTAAAAATCCAATAACGCTGCTCGACCTGGGAATCGAAACCAGGATGTAACGCTCAGTATTCGCGCTTGCGATCAGTAGACCTATGAGACAGGCATGTTTTTCTGTAAACCTCATATTTAAACAAAACATGACATAAAAACATCAAGCCTGTATCCCAGAATGGTTAGGCAGAGGTGTAAAGTGCACCCACATTTCGCCGATGCTGTTATTAAGTCCTATAAAATAGGCGTCGAGCCTACTGCCACCAATCGGGCACAGTTCCAGACTCCGTGCTGCTACTGAGAATTTCCGTACAGAAAAACCCAATAACACTTTTTTCGGCCTGGAAATCGAATCCAGAACCTCACGCTTAGCAATATAAACAAAACGCATCTATAAATATAGTGTTATACAACAAAATTAAATTAATCGCTTCACAAGCTAATAAAAATTAAATCAACCATTATTACAAATCAAATCATCGGCTTTCTCACGTCGAATCGATTGCGGCAATCGTCTCGATTATCGACCGATTGGGAACGAACGATAATTAGTATAACGAGTTTAATTATCGGATCAGCCAACTTAAAGTGTGATTTTTTGGTATCGATGTAATGAGATTAATTAAATTGTATAATTGAATTTCAATTTGTTTTATTTAGATATCTTACGTGTAATAAGTAATTATAATTATATTTGTACTGTGGGCTTGGGTTCGATTCTCGAGTCAAGCCTGTTATTTGTTTTCTTTTTGTTAGGAAATTGACGAGACGGTTGACGCAGTGGCTAAGCGATTAGCTTTCTGCGCTACGTGTCGCGGGCTCGATCCCCGCACGGAACAAATATTTGTATGATCTAATACAGTACCTCTATTATGAGTTTTCTTACTATTTACTTTTATAGTAAATGTAAATTTTCATGCAAGCGATTTTAGTTCTTAACTCGGTTACATTAGGGATTAGAGTCGTTAACATGACATCTCTATAATATAGTAAATAGTAAATCAAAACTTTACTATGACTAGATGTCACATAAGCGACTCTAATCCCTAATGTAACCAAGTTAAGAACTAAAATCGCTATCATGAAAATTTACTTTACTACGATAGTAAATAGTAAGAAAACTCGTAATAGCGGTACAGATAGTTGTTTCGGGTCTGGTTGTGTGTGCATGTGACATGTATGTTTGTAAACTGTACACACGATACAGGAGACATCATAGTGAGGGGCAACGTTTTTTAAAGAAATAAAAATAAATTCTCAGCGGAGTTTTGAATTGTGCTTTATAGATAGCAGTATCCTCGCGTTTTAATACATGAGACTTAATAACAGCATCAGTGAAGTATGAGTGTTATATATAACATCTCTGCCTAACCCTTCGGGGAATACAGGCGTGATGCTATGTTGCAATATCGCGATAATTTAAAGCAATATTTTATTCGGAAAGGCATGGCAACTACATAAATAATTTTTCATGTATATTTATTGTTTGCATTTGTTATAACCCGGGTTTGAACCAACGACTCTTGTAATAAACTGCATGATAAATGGTTTATTTACACAATAAAAAATATTATACTAGTCCTATCCTATCCTACTACCCTACTAAAATTATAAATGTGAAAGTTTGTGAGGATGGATGGATGGATGGATGGATCCTTGTAACTCTTTCACGCCAGAACGGCTGAACGGATCTGGATGACATTTGGCCCAGAGATAGATTATAGTCTGGAATAGTACATAGGCTACTTTTTATCCCGGAAAAATGTACGGCTTCGTAAACCACGCGGGCGAAGCCGCGCGCGGAATCTAGTTATATTTATAAACAATACACCCTTTTTATCTGAAGTTGGTTAAAAAAGATAAAAGAATTTTATTAATAAGGCCTTTTATTCGTAGCGTTTGTATTGCCTTAAGGGTTAGTGTACTTAATATTGTACACCCACATTTTGCCGATGCCGCTATCGAGTTCCATGTAATACGGGCGAGCCTATTGCCATCTACGGGGCACAGTTCCAAACTTCGTGCTGCTACTAAAAATTTCCATACAGAAAAACTTAATAACACTTTCCTCGACCCAGAAATGGAACCCAGGGCTAAAACTACTAGGGGTACTGTACCTCTATTATGAGTTTTTTACTATTTACTTTCATAGTAAATGTAAATTTTCATGCAAGCGATTTTAGTTCTTAACTTGGTTACATTAGGGATTAGAGTCGCTAACATGACATCTCTATAATATAGTAAATAGTAAATTAAAACTTTACTATGACACATATGTCACATAAGCGACTCAAATCCCTAATGTAACCAAGTTAAGAACTAAAATCGCTATCATGAAAATTTACTTTACTATGATAGTAAATAGTAAGAAAACTCGTGATAGCGGTACTGTTTTCCAATAATAATCATTGAAGTTTTAAAGATATATATTTTTTCTCTTTTAAAAATATTGCCCCACACTAGTATTTCTCCTGTATCGTGTGTACAGTTTAGACGTCACATGCACACAATCAGACCCGAAACAACTATCTGTAGATCATACAAATATTTGTCCCATGCGCGTATCGAACCTACGACTTTTTTCCCAGCAGTCGATCGCTCAACCACTGCGCCAGCCGTGCCATCATAATATTATATTAATAAATATTATTAAAATAAGTAGCCCGTCGCGTTGGATCTTTGTGCGTTTCGACATTACAGCACATAATTCATTTGTTAAATGCAAACTTTATGATGGCCATTCGTCATTATTATAAGGCGCCATAACGCAAGATTTTAAACAAAAGGTCAACAATAAAAAAGAATATTAAGAAACATATCGACTGTGAACTGGCAACATGTCCTATCTCGATTTTATGAGGATTTTACTTGGTTATACCATTCTAAACTATTTCATACCCGGCAGCGCTGCAACAAGCATATTTTACTTCAGTCAAAATTAGACGCTAATATATATTTTAAAAACTATAAAGTAACTTTCGATAGTTTCTTCTCAATTCTGTAATGTTGTCAAAAATGAGATAGTACCAGTTGTCAGTTCACGGTCGATTTAATTATGTTCTGACTAGTTTCCGCCCGCGGCTTCCGAAATCGTAAATTTTTCTGGGATAAAAAGTAGCCTATGTGCTATTCCAGACTATAATCTATCTCTGTGCCAAATTTCATCCAAATCCGTTCAGCCGTTCTGGCGTGATTGAGTAACAAACATCCATCCATCCATTATATAATATAAAGATGACTGACTCATTGGTCTAGTGGTAGCAAGTGCGACTGCTGAGCGTGAGGTTCTGAGTTCGATTCCCGGGCCGGGCAAAGTGTTATTAGATTTTACCGTGTGCAAATTCTCAGTAGCAGCGCGGATTCTAGAACTGTGTCCAGTAGATGGCAATAAGCTCGCCCTATTAGGTCGAACTTAATAACGGCAACGGTGAAATGTGGGTGTACAAAAGTACACCTTTGCCTATCTCTTCGGGGAATACAGGTGTGATGCAAATGTTGTTTTTTAAACTACCTTTTGGTGAAATGGTGTGCACTAGCTCACATATGGAAACGTTTCTGCTAAGCTTTAATTATTGTAATAGCATTCTTTAATTATATTATTTTTTCGTTATTGTATAATGACAGACATGGGAGTGTTGCTGGGGAGTTTCTTGGGCCGTTTCTTCTCCCCAAGCTAAAACATATAGGAAGCGGTCAAGAGCGGGCGTGTTAGTTCTGTCCATAATATGTTTGACGTTCAAAAAGCACTAGTAGTAGTCTATTTTGAGTAAATGAAATTTGAACTTAATCATCAGCCAGAAAACGTCCACTGCTGAACGAAGGCCTCCTCCAAGGGGGGGGGGGGGGTGCCATAATCCCCACGCTTGGCATGCGGCTTGGGGATCGCAGTGGCTCACCGATTAGTGAGAGGACGCTGCTGCCCGTCCTCCGGTGTCTGGCCGCAGTTTTAAGACGTACCCGGGTCTGAATTTGAACTTAAACTTCTGTAAATGTTTCTGTCTGTTCGTATCTTTCCGGGCGTGAAGTAATTGATTACGCAATGCAGTTTATTTTAGAATTGTTTGTACTGTTTTATTGTTATAACAATGTTTTAACTTTCTCAATGAAAGTCAGGGAATGTATAAACAACGCTACCTGAGCCTGCGGCTTCGCCCGTTTGAAGATAATTACGAAAACTCACAGGATAAAAAAACGTTTAAATTATTCCACGAGAAAGGGTTTAGTAGAGGTGTACTATTTTACACCCACATTCCGCCGATGCCGTTATTGAGTCCCAAGTGTAGCGACAACTACTCGCAACATGGCAAAAAGTAAAGCTCCATCTATCGGAGTGAAGATACAACAACAAACCCTGAATGGCACTATGAAAGTTTACAACGATTCTAACTAGAATCATAACGTTTTAAAAGCGCCCGTAAAGGCCCAGTTGAAATAAAAACATTTGACTTTGACTTTGACTAACACATATACGAATGCCCGACATCAACCGTTGGGCTTCGGCCCGCCAGGCTAACCACCTTGCCTGGTCGGAGGATTCTCCCTTTTCAATGGAGGAACACCATACCTCGTTCCTCCATACAAGTAATAGACAGATAGAAGTAAAATTAGGCCTTAGTCCACCACGTCCTGGTGTCCTGGTGCGGGCGGACTACACACACCATCGACAACTGTATGTCACTCTCTCAGGTGTGCAGGTTTCCTCACGATGTTTTACTTCACCGTTAAAAGTATAGTTTAACTAAAAAGTTTTCATACAAAATAAGTTGACGTTTTTACCCCAGTAAACATGAGCTGATTTTTTTATATGTTATAGACACAAGTAATAACTAGGTCGTCACGTTTTTGTTTTTTCGATATTGTTTATAGATTGAGAAATAATTAACTGTTTTTTTTTTTTAACTAAAAATCTTCCTTATACTTGTCTCGTGATCATTATTAAATTAATCAAAATTTTGAAAAAAAAAAAAAACAAACCTTGTCGACCTACTTATACACACTATAATCTGACAAAACGATACCGATCAAAATCAAATTAATTCGTTAAGATTTCTATGTAAGAATCGTTATCGCCCAAACACCTATTTTGCGCGTATTTCAAGACAATTTTGTCCGAAGCCGGCAGCTAAACGATACTCTTAACGCGAAATTTGGTGTACCTACATCTCTGCCTACCACTTCGAGGAGTACAGGCATGATGTTATGTTTATAAGTAGTATATATACAACATTGTCCTAGTCAGTCCTTTCTCAATAAACTAAATCCCACCAAAAACATTTCATGTAAAATGTTGCCAAGACGACCACATAAGGTTTGCCCTGTGAAAAAGATATCAGATCTCATTTAGAGCCAAGCTTCTGAATCTACACGGCCTAACTCTACCGACCCTAACTTCACAAATTCTACATATCAGTAAAAATGTATTGTAATGTATTCGCTTGGCTCGTCTGTGTAGCCAGAAACGGGAATTATATTATTTATTGACTGTCGACTGACCTTCGGATAATACAAACACAACTTGTGAGTATTCTTGTATTGTATGGTCCTGTGTAACTATACATAAAGTGTCAAATAGTAATCTGACGGATAACATATCTGTTAGATAAGAAATTGAAGTCTCAGAATCTCGCTTTTTTAAATATTTTATGGCTTTTGTAGTTACACAGGGCCACACATAAAGCGTCAGTCGAGACGAAATAATCAGAAAAGGGTAAGATATCTATTAAGTAAAAAATAAGACCAAATCTAGCTTATTCTCGCCTTGTTTCACTGTTAGCTCATTAAGTGTCAGATAGTTAACTAATAGATAATAAATCGTTTCTATGAAATATGAAAACTACAACGTCGAGTTGTTAATTAATACAAGATTTTGTCTCCTAAATATCAAACACGTGAAAAAAGATAAGTTGTGGGATGTGGATACCGAGACTATGAGTTAATCAGGAAGTGCTAATGATAAACTCCCTGATTACTGAACCACAAAATATCAGACAGAATCCGTTAACATTTCTGTTTCACGAATGTTTGATTATTAAATTACTCGGAAAAATCTCTGCAACTAAAGTGTATTTTCTTATCTATCAGATATTTTATCTGCTGGATAGTTTATCAGTAACTGAGACAATCCTTTATAGATAACTTTTCCTATAATTTTATACATCACAAAAGCATTATTTTATCTGGCAGTTACTACAAATTTCCTCACAAAAAATCGAAAATCAGAACCTAGTGCCACGTTTCGTGGTCGCACTTGCAACCTTTAGACCAGCGGTTCTCAAACTATTATGGCGACGGAACCCTTATAGAAAATGAAATATATGACGGAGCCCTAAATAGTTTATGTGTATATTTTATAAATAAATAATATTACTTGACATTAACATTTGCATCTAATGGGAGGTATGAAATTAGATTTTACTTTTCATCAATTGTTTGATGTCAGGCTTGATAGAAGAGAGTCGACTGAAATGACATTATTTATTTTGCAATTAGGATTTTTCAATCACTTTTACACGTCTTTTTTAAACTAGATGGCGTCGGCATTTCCTATGACTATCCCTGAGAAGAAACGCCGAAACAAACTCAGGGGTCAAAGTCTATTTTAAAGTCCAGACAGATTGTAATGATGTAAGGGTTTATGTGAGACAAATATAGGGTGGAATAGCCTTTTGAAGAAAGTGCCATAACTATTTGAGCTAACCTGTCGCAACAGAGTGCAAGCATGGATCAGTTATCGTGAGAATTGATGAAATTAAGAGCGTTCAGCCTAGATCTCACTCACATTTACAATGTATAGCGATTATATATAAGAAATCATTTCAATTAAACGACATTACAATATCAAAATAATGAAGTAAATAATATAATAATTAATGGCAAAAATGTGTGAAGACAGTGACAGTATATTTGCGGAGCCCCCACATAGACTAGACTAGACCAAAGTGTGCTCCGCCGACCCCTAGGGCTCCGCGGAGCACACTTTGGTCTAATGCAGCCAGCATTAGACCAACGAGAGACAAAAATGCCTCTATAGACAGTATTACAATATTATAAATCCTAATATCATTCACAATCTATTTATTTATTCACACTAACCATAAACAAGTTTAAGTGCCATAGACAAGAACACATCTGTGTATTTTCAAAAGAGGATTATGTCTATAAACCATAGATTATAAAGAATATAAAAAGATACAAGGCATGGAGTAGCATACATTTATCGTATTTAAACTCGTTGAACCCTAAACTAGCTTGTTTCATTTGGGTTCCGTATTAAAATTCTCCTTGTTAAAACAAATAGCTCAGTGATTGAAACCGCTCTCTAAGTCAAATTTATTCAAGAAATATAAACATAATACGTCTGTTCGCGATAAACTCAAAAACAACTGAACGGATTTTCATGCGGTTTTCACCAATAGACAGATTGGTTCATGAGGAAGGTTTAGGTGTACTTATAATTCGTTGCTTTGTGAAAATTGGCTGAAATATGACGATGATAGTTGAAGATGTCGGAAAAATCATGCCGACTGGGAGCTTTACTGGCGTGCGGCGAGTAAATGCTCGACGTAACAGGCTGATACGACACTACGACAGAAAAAATGTAGGCGTATATGCTCTTTATAGACATTTGCAGTAGCCATGCATTTTGAGATATTTAACTTTTACTTCACTTGGACGCAAACGACTTTAGTTTAAAGGTAGTTTTAATTAAACTTAGTATTTGCATTGATTAATATCTGTCTGCAGAGGTACAGTCGAGTACAAAAATGTAATAGGAAATTTTATTTAACACTCACTATTACCCACGACTTCGTTTGCATTTATTTTGTAGTAGCTTCCGCTCGCGGCATCACCCGCGTGATTTACGAACCCGTACATTTTTCCGGGATAAAAATAGCCTATGTGCTATTCGAGGCTATAATCTATCTCTGTGCCAAATTTCATCCAGATCCTTTCAAGAGTTTTTGCGTGAAAGAGTAACAAAGATCCATCCATCCATCAATCCATCCTCACAAACTTTCACATTTATAATATTATATTAGTAGGATTTCAACAATATTATTAAGTAAAAAGGAATGTAAGCTTTATAAACTTAGAATCTTTAACAATAACGTATTAAGTTACCACTAAACCAATTTAACTTTAAGTAATAACAGTAATTTGATATTAACTTAACTGAAATAGATGAACAAACGATTGTAATGAAAATATATGAAAATAATATCATAACATATACATAACTGCCTCTATGGTCTAGTGGTCGCAAGCGCAAGGTCCTGGGTTCGATTCCCGGGTCGGGCAGTGTTATTGGATATTTCTGTATGGAAATTCTCAGTAGCAGTACGGAGTCTGGAACTATGCTCGATAGATGGCAATTGACTCGTCCCCTATTACATGGGACCCAATAAACGGTATCAGCTGAATGTGGGTGTGAAATAGTACACCTCTGCTTATCTCGGGGAATACAGGCGTAATGTCATGTAAAAAGTAATATTGACGGCACGGTTGGCGCAGTGGTTGAGAGATCGACTGCTGAGCTACGTGTCGCGGGTTCAATACGCACGGAACAAATATTTGTATGATCTACAGATAGTTGTTTCGAGTCTGGGTGTTTGTGTATGTGAATATATATGTTTGTAAACGTACCCACGATACAGGAATTATTCCTAGTGTGGGGCAACGTTTTATTAAAAAAATTCAATATTTTTTTATTCGTAAAACGTTTGAAACTTTGTACAACTCGTATTTTTGTCGCTGTGTCTACTGTCGCAGATATTAATCAATGCAAATTCACGAATAATTAACACTAGACCTTTAGCAATAGTTCAATCACAAGGATCTAAACTAAAATGTTAATTGACTGGTACAGATTGTCATAGTTGTGTTTCTTTGGCCTAACCCTGACGTTCCTCTTCATATCAACTAATCCTATTTCCTACTAATATTATAAATGTGAAAGTTTGTGAGGATGGATGGATGGATGTTTGTTACTCTTTCTCATAAAAACTCCTGAAAGGATCTGAATGAAATTTGGTACGGAGATAGATTATAGTCTGGAATAGCACATAGGCTACTTTTTATCCAGGAAAAATGTACGGGTTCGTAAAGTACACGGGCGAAGCCGCGGGCGGAACCTAGTAACATATATTTTTATTCATGTAGACCAGTAAAATTAAATAGATTACGTATGTATATACGTTTTACGACCTTTTTATGAACTGTCAAAAACGACATTTTGTTTTAAATATCTTTGGAATACAAAAGCGTGACGTCATAGTTTTTCATTGCCATCGACATACTTATTGTGTGATTTTGATAAATTAAAAATTGAAAACGCCAAAGATAAGCAAGAGATTAAGTTTTATTGAGTTTTTAGAAGGAAAACTATTTACCAAACAAGATTTCAGAATTTATTTTTGATGCAGTCATCTAGCCTATTGGTCTAGTGGTCGCAAGCGCGGCTGCGGAGCGTGAGGTCCTGGGTTCGATTCCCGGATCGGGCAGTGTTATTGGGTTTTTCTGTATGAAAATTCCCAATGGCAATAAACTCCTCCTCTGTTATATGGGGATCCGAGAAGACTAATGAGGCAGTCAGTATAGTAGAGAGATAAATCAATTTAAAAGTTAAATTTAAAACGCTTCCGCACCCGATTGTACCGACGTTCTTGTAAACTCATCAAAGTTGAACTATGCGTCTTAACGATCCTGCAGTTTAGAACTTCAATAATTACTAGTTTTAAACTATTTCTCATTTATTTTATGCAAAGACACATAGGTCCAGTGCTGGCAAATCCGGTTGTCGAACTTGAGGTCCTATAGAAGAGAATATAATTGTTTTTATTTCAAGTATGCCTATATATATGCCCCAGGCAGTGGCATGCGGTGCATAAAGACAAAAAGACACTGCTTACCCTACGTAACTCAGATAAATATTTATTATAAGATATTTGAGGTGACAAATCACATGCATCACTATTTAATCGATAAGACGACGAACCAATACCAACATCCGGTAGGTATTATTGGTAAGTAAGCTTATATAATGTTCTGCCTACCCTGTCTAAAAACTGTGCACGCCGCTGTCTCCAGGTCACAGGCTACCTTTTTGTAAAATATATCAAGTATGCCTATGTCCTTCTCTAGGTCCCAGGCTATCTCTTTGTAAAATTTCATAACGATCGGTTCAATGGTTTAGTCGTGATGAGGTAACAAACAGACAGAGTTACTTTCGTATTTATAATTACCATGTCCTATCATGGTGTACGAAATAAGACAATTAAAAATATCAAAACTAACTTCATAAAGAAATTTTTTAACTATAAATTTTTGTTAGAAAAGTTTGTATGCGCAGATTGTCGATTAGCTAAAAATACCGCGCAAGTCAAGTGTAAGTTTTCAAAAGATACAAAAAACGTGATTATCTCTGATGAAAAATTTCGTTAATGTGTAATCTATATAAATAAAAATCAATCGCCACGTGTATGACGGAGCATCACTTGAGAATCAATAATTTTCTTTATTACTAAATTGCGCCCTTGCGAAGCCGAGGCGGGTCGCTAATACATATAGGTATAGAAAATTTGATTATTTGAAATTCTCATTCCCAGCCTGAAGTCTCGCCTAAGCCGGATAATACAAGAGAGATGCCATCTGTGTATCTATATGCAGCGGCGTGCACAGAGTTTTTAGACAGGGTAGGCAGAAAATTTTAAAAGCTTACTTACCTATAATACCTACTGCATGTTGGTATTAGTTCGTCGTCTTGTCGATTATATAATGATGTATGTGTTTTTTTTAAACCTTGCCCTACACAGGGATGTCTCCTGTATCGTGTGTACAGTTTACAAACATACGTGTCACATGCACACATAACCAGACCCGAAACAATTATCTGTAGATCGTACAAATATTTGTTCCGTGCGGGGATCGAACCCGCGACACGTAGCGCAGAAAGCTAATCGCTTAGCCACTGCGCCAACCGTGCTGTCTCAATTATTTTATAATAAATATTTATCTGAGTTATGTAGGGTAGGCAGTGTGTTTTTGTCTTTATGCACCGCATGCCACTGCCTATATGTACTTTTTCTTTTACAGAATTTTTTTGCGGTTCTAATAAATTTTGCCTACTTATTTGTGCCTCGATTGCGCATTTAATTCTCTTCAGTTATAACGCTGCGCCCACTGCGGGCTTGGCAGGGAGCCAGCTACTGCGGCGCGATGCGGACAATTGATTAAGTTTATTGAAGACTGTCCTTTTTGATTTACCGGTTAGATTCTATGGAAAAAATATGGTTTTTGGTACCACAAAAGAATGGTAACAGCTTTATGATACGGTACATGAATGTTCTTAACACTTCAATGAAATGAAATGAAATGAAATGAAATGAAATGAAATTATTTATTTTGCAATTAGGATTTTTCAATCACTTTTACACGTCTTTTTTAAACTAGATGGCGTCGGCATTTCCTATGACTATCCCTGAGAAGAAACGCCGAAACAAACTCAGGGGTCAAAGTCTATTTTAAAGTCCAGACAGATTGTATTGATGTAAAGGTTTATGTGAGACAAATATAGGGTGGAATAGCCTTTTGAAGAAAGTGCCATAACTATTTGAGCTAACCTGTCGCAACAGAGTGCAAGCATGCATCAGTTATCGTGAGAATTAATGAAATGAAGAGCGCTCAGCCTAGATCTCACTCACATTTACAATGTATAGCGGTTATATATAAGAAATAATTTCAATTTAAACGACATTACAATAACAAAATAATGAAGTAAATAATATAATAATTAATGGCAAAATTTGTATATAAAAAAAAAGGAAAGGCTAAAGAGCGGCTCAATCCCAAGCGTTTTTGTCATCTAAATAGTCCGAAATTTTATAGTATCCTTTTTTACAAAGTTTAGATTTAATTACAATTTTGAACTTCTTTAATGTTAAATTACGTATATCATTGGGAAGCTTATTGTAAAAGCGTATACATTGTCCCATGAACGAGTTGCTTGTTCTGTGGAGGCGCGTAGCATGTACAGCAAGGTTGTGTTTATTCCTAGTGTTCAAAGAATGAGTATCAGACAGTTTGACAAAGTTCGAAATATTTTTATAAACATATATTAAATTTTCAAAAATATATTGTGACGCTACAGTTAGAATATTAATTTCCTTAAATCTGTGTCTCAGCGACACCCTTGGACCAAGATTATAAATAGCTCGGACAGCCCTTTTCTGCAAGACGAATATAGTATTGATGTCTGCAGAGTTTCCCCAGAGGAGGATGCCGTAGGTCATAACGCTATGAAAATAACTGAAATAAACTATTCTGGCTGTATCCACATCAGTTAAGTGCCGAATTTTTTTGACAGCAAACGCGGCAGAACTAAGCCTACCCGATAATTTGTTTATTTGCGGGCCCCATTGCAGTTTGGCGTCTATAGTGATGCCTAGAAAAACAGTCGAATCCACAATGTCCAGTTCCACTCCATTCAATTTAACATTGATTGGTACTTGTCGGACATTGGGCGTTGAAAATTTAAGACATTTGGTTTTTTTCTCATTAAGGAGAAGATTATTAACATTGAACCAATGAACTACATGAGATAGTGCAACGTTAACTTCGCGAAAATCTTGTAGTGACCTACATAGAAGCATACATGCAGCCGCGACGGAGCGCAGCCGCGCACTGAGGCGCGGAGTATGAACGTGCGGTATTTACGTGCGCCCATCGGCGCGGGCGTCGCCGCACCGACAACATCCCTGCGTGGAATCCATTTGAGTACTGAAGACGAAGCAGAGGTGAAACAGTTTTATATCGCGCCGCTCCAACTACGTCACACAGCACAATAATATGCCAGGCGCGATCGTTTTAATACTTTCATCTGATTGGTTGTTGGTTTCTCTGCGAGTGGTTCCACAGGCAATACTAGTGGACTACGATGTGTCTATATTAAACACAAATTATTAAATAAATGTATGATAAAAAATCATAATCGAGTTTTACTCTAACCCGGAATAAAACCCCTAAATTGGTGACCCCGATCGAAGAAACACTAGAATTATGCCGTTACCTGATGAAGAATCTCCCAAACTCGTCCTAAGTCGAGAAGACGTCGAGGTGATTTCGGTCAAATCGCGGTTACCTCTGTTCTGGCGGGACAAACCCAGACTATGGTTCGCACAGTTTGAGACCATGATCGCAAATCAGAAGCTCAGCGATGAAAACAAATTCGGCCTTGCTGTCGCGCAACTGGAGAAGACGGACGTGGAACAAATCAGCGACATTATTATGTCACCTACTAATACAGGAAGATATGAAGGACTCAAGAAGAGATTATTATCTGTCTACGAAGAATCGGAAAACAAGCAGTTACAGAAACTACTTAATGAAATAGACCTAGGCGATCAGCGTCCATCACAACTTCTTCGGCGAATGCGAGACTTGGCTCGAGAAAAGTTTCCCGACGACACACTACGCATGTTGTGGATGAGTCATCTGCCATCATCGACGCGAGCTGTTCTTTCAGTTAGCGAAGAATCAAAGTTGGACGCACTAGCAGCAATGGCAGACAAAATGCACGAGCAGACAAAGGAAATTAATTCCATTTGTTCCTGCGGCCGCAGCAATAGTAACTTAGCTCAACCGTCAACATCGACATCAACATCAGATGTCAAAATCATCGACATGATTGAGTCGCTCACGAAAGAGATCGCTGCACTAAAGATGGACCGTTCACGAAACCAATACCGCCGACCATATAATCAAGATAGAAATCGATCACGATCGCGTTCCATATCTTCGAAGCGTTCGAAAATATGCTATTTTCATAGGAAGTTTGGAAAAGAAGCTTTCAGATGTCGAAGCCCCTGTAACTTTGACAGAAAAGGCAGAGCGACGGAAAACTAGAAGAAACTTCAGCTGCGACGGGAGCCGAAGTTGCCGAAATCGCGAAGCACCGTCTATTTATTAGGGATTTAACTTCGGGACTTCATTTCCTCATTGATACCGGCGCAAATGTGTCAGTATTACCGGTAGGAAAAACAGAAAAAAGAAGACAGAAGCCGACCAACCACTTGTATGCTGCTAACGGTTCACCGATAGCTTCCTATGGCGAACGATCAATGGTGCTGAACATGGGACTGCGTCGGCCCTACCGATGGAACTTTGTGATTGCTGAAGTCAAGCGACCAATACTAGGAGCTGATTTCCTTCACAAGCATCAACTCACAGTGGATATACATGGGAGAAGACTAATCGACAAACATACCAGTTTGTCCGTCGCAGGCTATGTTACACCCACTTTGGATCAAAGCGTCAACACGGTGGATGATCAACAGCCATACCATGACCTGCTTGCGAAGTATCCAGACATAACTCGCCCGAACTTGAAGCTTTGCCACAGTGAGGTGGAACATCATATAGAAACGTCAGGACCACCGCTGTATGCGAAAGCTAGGCCACTGCCACCTCATAAGTACAAAGCAGCCAAGGAAGAGTTCGAGACAATGATCGAGCAAGGGATCTGCAGGCCATCAAACAGTCCCTGGGCGAGCCCACTCCATCTTGTACTCAAGAAAGATGGTAATTACCGAGCATGTGGAGATTATCGCCGACTCAACGCAGTGACCATTCCAGACCGGTACCCTATACCGAGACTACACGATTTTACATACAATTTGCTGGGAAAGAAATTCTTCTCCATTATTGATTTGAAGAAGGCATTTTATCAAGTCCGGAATCGTGAAGAAGATATATTGAAGACGGCCGTTATTACACCGTTCGGCTTATTCGAATTTACTAGAATGTGTTTCGGCCTACGAAATGCTGGTCAAACCTTTCAGCGTCACATCGACAATGTGCTGCGAGGACTACCAGTTTTCCCTTTTGTCGACGACATTTTGGTGGCTTCTGAGAGCAAAGAAGAGCACAGAAGAGACCTGGAAGAAGTATTCAAAAGGCTTGACGCGAACGGGCTACAGCTTAACGTATCTAAATGTGTTTTTGGACAGCCCATGCTTGATTTTTTGGGGTATACAATATCTTCCAAAGGAATCAAGCCAACTAAGGAGAAGATCAAAGCTATCACAGCATTTTCCCTGCCACAGACTATCCAGCAACTCCGTCGTTTCCTAGGAATGATAAATTTCTACAGGGAAAACATTCCTCACGCTGCCAAACACCAAAACGAACTCAACGCCTATCTCCATGATTCAAAGAAAAACGACAAGACAAAAATCCAATGGAGTGAAACTGCAATTCAAGCATTTAATAAATGCAAGGAGGACATTATCGATGCTGTTCTATTGTCTTATCCATCTTCAAGATTACCCTTTGCTTTAATGACTGACGCATCCGACACTTGTGCGGGAGCGGTACTTCAACAAAAAATTAAAGGCAAATGGAGACCGATCGGATTTTTCTCAAAGAAGTTCAACGACGCCCAGAGAAAATATAGCACATATGACCGAGAGCTGTTATCTATATACATGGCTGTTCGTCACTTTCGCCGAATGTTCGAAGGCCGTGACGTCACCATTTTCACGGACCACAAACCACTGGTCAATGCACTGATCACTAACAGCAAGAACGAGACACCGCGCCGCACAAGATATTTAGAATATATCAGTCAATTCGTCACTGATATTCAACATATATCTGGAAAGGACAACATAGTTGCCGACGCTTTGTCTAGGGTGGACACAATAACTTGCCCGTCGCCGATCAACTACGAAGAAATAGCCCAAGCTCAAGTTCAAGACACAGAACTCAAAGAAATGATGAAGAGTGATCGTTACATTTTCAAACGAATAACATTATCTGGAAGCACGAAAAAAATCTGCTGCGAGATGTCTACGGGTTCAGCTCGTCCGTTTTTGCCAGCCGCATACAGGAAACAAGCATTCCAAGCAACTCATGACCTGAACCATCCCGGTGTAAGAGCGACGAGACGACTAGTTACTACGAGGTATTTCTGGCCATCGATGAAAAAGGATGTCACTGATTGGTCAAGAGTTTGTGACCAGTGTCAACGAGTCAAAGTTCATCGACACACGAAAGCACCGACTGCGAGCTTTATACACGTCGATCGATTAGCTCATCTTCACATCGACATCGTTGGTCCATTACCAATATCAAATAATTATCGATATTTACTAACGATGATAGACAGGGCAACGAAATGGCCGGAAGCGCTGCCCATAGAAGAAATAACTGCAGAAAAAGTAGCTAGCGTCTTGTATGAAGCCTGGATAACAAGATTTGGATGCCCAGTAACCATAACAACTGATCGCGGCAGACAGTTTGAATCCGAACTATTTAATAAGCTTATGCATCGTATGGGAATCAAACATGCACGTACCACAGCGTACCACCCCCAATCCAACGGATTGATCGAGCGCTGGCATCGTACGCTGAAAACATCACTAGCCGCAAGACTAAATTCTTCAAGTTGGACGCAAGAACTACCGACCGTACTACTGGGTCTACGCGCGGCATTCAAAGCAGATATAGGGGCTAGTACAGCAGAGTTACTATATGGCCAAACACTTCGGTTGCCTGGAGAGTTTTACGAAGAAGCATCAATATCATTAAACAGTCAATCACACTTCATGAACCACCTTAGCGAAGCATTAAAAAAGGCACAAGTGCAGAGAGAATCGAATTCAACTCGAGCAGTTTTCGTACACGGCGATCTATACAAATGTACGCACGTATACATTCGCAACGATGCAGTATGTAAACCATTGACACCTACCTATAGCGGCCCGTACGAAGTTATCGACCGCAACGAAAAGTATTTCAAGATTAAGATGTCGAATAGAATTTCGAACATATCAATTGACAGATTGAAGCCTGCCTACTCCATGAATGTGGAACAAGAGAAGCCAGATATACCTACCTATGCTTACATCACCAGATCAGGCAGGACATCGAAACCACCTGTGCACTTCGCTGGCGGGGAGTAATGTAGTGACCTACATAGAAGCATACATGCAGCCGCGACGGAGCGCAGCCGCGCACTGAGGCGCGGAGTATGAACGTGCGGTATTTACGTGCGCCCATCGGCGCGGGCGTCGCCGCACCGACAACATCCCTGCGTGGAATCCATTTGAGTACTGAAGACGAAGCAGAGGTGAAACAGTTTTATATCGCGCCGCTCCAACTACGTCACACAGCACAATAATATGCCAGGCGCGATCGTTTTAATACTTTCATCTGATTGGTTGTTGGTTTCTCTGCGAGTGGTTCCACAGGCAATACTAGTGGACTACGATGTGTCTATATTAAACACAAATTATTAAATAAATGTATGATAAAAAATCATAATCGAGTTTTACTCTAACCCGGAATAAAACCCCTAAAATCTAGTAATTGTCGTCGAATTTTAAATATTAGAGAAGTATCATCCGCGAACAATACTACCTCGTGATTATCCCGTACGTAATATGGCAAGTCATTAATATAAACTAGAAACAAAAATGGACCTAGAATTGAACCCTGCGGGACGCCCATGGTGACCTCAGATCCCGAAGATCTCTTGCCATTAATATCGACTCTCTGAATTCTATTGCTTAAATAAGAAGATAAGAAGTCGAGAGCCTTGTTCCTTATGCCGTAGTGGTATAATTTCCTGATGAGTGTATAATGGTGTACGCAATCGAAAGCCTTTGACAAATCGCAGAATATGCCAAGAGCATCTTGCGAGTCTTCCCAGGCATCGAATATATGTTTCAGCAATTCCACGCCCGCATCTGTCGTTGAACGTCCCCTTGTGAAGCCAAACTGCTTTTTATGAAGTAGGTTGTGTCTATTAAAATGTCTTAACATCTGATTTAAAATCAATTTTTCAAAAATTTTACTCAAAGTGGGTAGAATTGAAATAGGCCGAAAATTTGTGGGATCCGTAGAACTACCAGATTTGAACAGTGGTATTACTTTACTTTGTTTCATCAAGTCAGGAAATACACCAGATGCAATACAAGAATTGAACACGGTTGCCAAGTAAGGTGAAATCACGTCAATTATGGACGAGATAGTTCGTACTGACAGTCCCCAAAGGTCTGCAGTTTTCTTTACATCGAGACTTTAAAAGATTCTTTAATATCTTTCGCATTAACAACTGAAAATTCAAAAGGTGTGCTACATTCAGATACGCTTTGTTTTAGTATAGTATAAGCGGAAGTGGAAGAAGACAAGAGAGTTTTGGTTGTTAAAATAGGAATATTAGTAAAGAAATTTTCAAACTCAGTTGCCACCTCCATATCCCCCCTAATATCTATGTCGTTAATTTTCAAATGGAAATCGCGGCTACGTACTGTGGATCTTCCCGTTTCAGAATTAATAATATTCCATGTAGTTTTGATTTTGTTACTGGATACTTTTATCTTGTTTTTTAAATGTATTGACTTGGCCAAGGAACAGGCTCGTTTAAATATTTTTGAATATCTTTTTACATATTCTTTAAAATCTGCGCTATGATTGTACGTTTTTTCATAATATAATTGAAATAACCTATGTCTACTTTTAAAAATGCCAGCTGTCGCCCAGTCACTAAAAGTAAATTGATCACTGACCGATAGTGATTTAGGGGTAAAAACGTTACTAAACTCTCTATTAATCATATTGAACAGCAAAGTATAAGCTTGATCAGGATTGATGTCATACGGCAATAAAGGTAATTTATCTATAAGATTACATTTGAATAGTTCCAAACGGCCTTCATTGACAGGAACAACACTTACAAGTTTTCTTTGTACTCTAACTTGATTCCTAGGAAAAGTGACTAACTGACCACAGTGATCAGAGTCTAACTCATTTATAATTAATTTATTACAAGGTTTCAAGTTTGTAAAGATATTGTCAATACAAGTAGCACTAGAAGCAGTTATTCTAGTTGGTTCAAAGAAGATATTGTACAAGTTGTATGACTTAAATAAGGTTAAAATTTTGCTAGTATTAGACAAGACCCCTCAGTGCCTTGGAAAGCATGTTAAGCAAGTCCCGGGTGTCATACGAATACCTATGACAGTCGTTACGGGTGTCGGCAACCAAAAAAATCCTTGCAACCAGTCTAACTTTAGAGTATCAGTGTCTCCCAGTAATTGTGTGTCGGAGGTCAGATGTCAGTCGTTGTACAATATTGATATTCAGCCGCATCTGGTTACACTGGGAGCCGACCACAATGAAGTTGGAAAAAGGGAGACAGGTGATGAATAGAATAGTAACAAAAACGGTTTTCTTCTCTCGTCATTTCCGGTGGATTTTTCGATAATATTCTTTATTTTTTCTTAAGAATACAACTAAAAAATATATATTCAAATAGGTCTAGCCATTTTCGAGTTTTTGCGAGAGTATGGCACGGCAATTGATTTTTATATATACACTAGCTTTTGCCCGCGACTTCGTACGTGTGGAATTTACAATCTGATATTTTCCTGCGGTAAAATGCAGCCTATATTTTGAGTTAGACCTCTAGCAATACATCGGTGAAAACTGCATTCAATTCCATACATTAGTTTTTGCGTGATGCGTGTACAAACATACAGACAGACAGACAAAAATTCTAAAAACTGTTGTTTTGGCTTCCGTTGCTCTAATAAAGACCATATTAGTTTTTCTCCAATATCTATAATTTACAAACATCGGCCTGTTATAATTTTATTATATTTATAGATATATATAGATTCTTACGCTAGTTACAGATGGATTGTAAATGTGAGCACAGTGTAGGGGTATTTTTATCAACAGAATTATTTTATATTTGGTATTTTTTATAATAGGTTTATTTGAAACTAATATTATAAATGTGAAAATTTGGGAGGATGGATGGATGGACGGACGGATGGATGGATGTTTGTTATCCTTTCACGCCAGAGGCCCTATAGTGTAAGTTTCTTTCGACAAACTCAATTTAATACATCGAACGCGTTCTGCGCTCCGATTGGTCCGTTTCGTGTTCTCCACCAATCAAAGCGCCGAACGCGTTCGATGTAGTAAATCGAGTTTGTCGAAAGAAACTTACACTAGGGCCTCAAAACGGCTGAATGGATCTGGATGAAATTTGGCACAGAGATAGATTATAATCTGGAATAGCACATAGGCTACTTTTTATCGCGGGAAAATGTACGGGTTCGCAAACCACGCGGGCGAAGCCGCAGGCGGAAGCTAATTTGAAATAAAAATTATGTTCTTTTCAAAAATGCAACGTTTCACATTTTTTCTATTAAGGAAATCCTCTTAGTGATACGATTCTGTCTACCCTCTTATGATATATAGCGCAATGATATAGTATTAGGCGAATCGCTTACAAATGATAATTGATATTAATAGCTTAAGGGGTCGGCAGGGAAGTCAATTTAGCTCATAATTTTTTTGTTTATTTCTGGTTTGGAAATAAAATTGCAAGGTTACGTGTTAAGTTTAAAAATCTTTTATTAATTTCGTTTTTTTTTTTTTGAATTTTTTAATCTATCTATATAAATAAAAATCAATCGCCAAAAATGTATGTAAGTGCATAACTTCAGAACGGCTGCACATATTTGGATAATTCTTTTTATGTTGTGTTTGTAATTGTCAGGACAAGGTTTGTATGTCAGAAAAATTATGGAAAACCCACCGGAAATGTAGGAAATTTGGATGGTATTTTTGTATGAAATTTTTGATTTTCTTCATTAGTAAATTGCACCCGTACAAAGTCGGGGCGGGTCACTAGTAATTAATATAAATATTCTAAAAATATTCTGACGGTTTTGATGTTAAATGAAATTCGAATTTAGGCTGGATAGTGGTGGCGACTGCTGAGCGTGAGGTACTGGTTTCGATTCCCGAATCTGGCAGTGTTATTGAGATTTTCTGTGTGGAAATTCTCAGTAGCAGCAAAGAGACTGAAACTCAGTTGGCTTGCCCAATTACATAGGATTCAGTAACCGCATGTGGATGTATGGCAATGTGGATGTACAATTTGATGGCACGGTTGACGCAGTGGTTGAGAGATCGACTGCTGCGCTACGTGTCGCGGGGTCGATCCCGAACGGAACAAATATTTGTAAGAAGAGAATTTGGGTTGTGAATATATGTGTTTATAAACGCACCCACGATACACGATTTTTTGCTTGGAATTCCAAGATTTTATTTTATTCATACCATTTCTTCCAAGATTCAGTTTAACCGCATTTTCTGTTGAATCCACAATAATCTAACTACAATCCACGGTTTAAGGGACTCCCGGGACACTAAGCTATCGAGCGGAAGCGTTCAATAGACGCCAGTGAAGACGATGCCGCTGGCTAGGAAGTAGGGTGACCATGCGGTAGCATGCAGGACAGTCCGGAAATGGATGTGAAATTAACAACATAGGAAAGAAAGAAAATATATTTATTCCGTACGGCTATGGTTGCAAGCTCGGGTACGTCTTAAAACTGCGGCCAGACACCGGAGGACGGGCAGCAGCGTCCTCTCACTAATCGGTGAGCCACAGCGATCCCCAAGCCGCCTGCCAAGCGTGGGGATTATGGCAAACCCCCCCTTGGGGGAGGCCTTCGTTCAGCAGTGGACGTCTTCTGGCTGATGATGATGGTTGCAAGCATGACTACTGAGCGTGAGATCAAGGGTTCGATTACCGGATCGGGCAAAGTGTTATTGAGTTTTTCTATAAGTATGGTAATACTCAGTAGCCGCACGGAGTCTGGAACTGTGCCCGGTGGCAGGCAATAGGCTTGCCCCCTGTTACATGAGACTCAATAACGTCATCGGCGAAACGTGGGTGTATATGTATGTGTATGTGTATCGTACAAATATGTGTGATGTGATATCTAAAATATATATGTATGTGTATCGTACAAATCTGGCTAACCCTTCGGGGAATACAGGCGTGATGCTATGTTATGTAATTTAAAAAGTATTAGGTAAGTATCTACCGGTTGACAGAGATGTAGAGGAGTACTATGACGCCTAAGTTTTCGCAAAATAAAAAACAAAAATGAATACCTATCCTAAAAGGTATTCATTTTTGTTTTTTATTTTGTGTTGTTTTTTCCATGTTAGCCATAGTATATTATATATTATTTACTTTGCTTCGAAAGTAATGTGCAAATATATAAATATAAATAAAATTGAAGTGTCTGTTTGTAATGTCAAACTAACAGATTTTTAGTAAAGGCATATGAAATGTTTATTAGTTCGGGCTAATCTCCGAAACGGCTGAACTGATTTTGACAGGACTTTCACTGGCAGATAGCTGATGTTATAAGAAGTAACTTAGGCTACTTTTATTTTAGAAAAGTAATTGGGGTTCACCGCAAAAATGCACGGGTTCGTAATCCACGCGTGCGAAACCTCGGGCGGAAGCCAGTAAATAATAAAGTATCTTTCAAAACCGTTTCATAAAGTCATAACAAAATATATAATATTTCAGGACTGTCTCACTGCAAGCTTAATATAGCCAGTCTCTACTAGCCCGCGGCTCCCTACTTTCATAAAACGTTTCCAAAGAGTCTTGGAAATGATGCTCATTTTAACTGGTGTGGTATACACTCCGTATATTAACAGGGGGTAAGTAGAGACGCTGGGTTTACTTTGATTTACAAAAGGGTACTTTCTACGCCTTGTCTTTCACTGTAGCAATAAATATTAATCGGGGTTTTGTCTTAACAGTTTAAATTAATACCAAGTTTTACACTTATTAGACCCGGGTACGTCTTAAAACTGCGGCCAGACACCGGAGGACGGGCAGCAGCGTCCTCTCACTAATCGGTGAGCCACTGCGATCACCAAGCCGCCTGCCAAGCGTGGGGATTATGGCACCCTGGGGGAGGTTTTCGTTCAGCAGTAGACGTCTTCTGGCTGATGATGATGTACAGTTATTAATATATTACTTATTCTCTATGTCTTGGAGAATTGGAAGAAGTTCTTGTTGCAATGATCTCAATGGCGACGGGTTTCAAAGTTTTTTATTTCAATTGGGCCCTTTTAAAACGTAAAGAATCTAGGTTACAAAGTGGATTGGTCTTAGGAGAACAGACCGGCAAGGAACTCCATGGATACTCTTTTCAAATTGGTTTACAATGAATAAAAATAGTTTTACAAGTAGTTATAAAAAAAAACATTGCTCTCATTGCAATATTTATATTACTCACTCACTACTCACACAAGACGATTATATACACATTTACGTTTTTTTAAATACGTTGAAGCGCACGGAGAATAATTCCTGTATCGTGGGTGCGTTTACAAACACATATAT
This sequence comes from Shargacucullia verbasci, assembly GCA_947562105.1. Lineage (NCBI taxonomy): Eukaryota > Metazoa > Arthropoda > Insecta > Lepidoptera > Noctuidae > Shargacucullia > Shargacucullia verbasci. The sequence continues at coordinate 528,574 of OX387309.1, forward strand.
TCACATACACAAACACCCAGACCCGAAACAATTATCTGTAAATCATACAAATATTTGTTCATAATGTGTCGCCATATTATATACACTATATAAGAAAATAACATATCAAAGTAACTTTACTTTTCGAAGTCAATAATTTAACTGACAAGCAGAAAGTCTTATTAATAAAAAAATTATACTATCTTTTCATCATCTGCCTGCGTATTTCCAACTTCGTGGTCGGCTCCCAGTCGCACTAAATGCTGCTGAATATCAGTATTGTACAACGCGACTGACATCTGACCTCCGACACACAATTACTGGGAGACACTGATACTCTAAGGTTGGACTGGGCTGCTGACACCCGACACCAACTGCTTAATGTCCTCTCCGAGGCACAGAGGGGTCTAGATGAGTTTAAAACAGTCACCCATCTAAGAATTGACCTCAGCAAGCGCTGCTTAACCTCGTATCTATATAGCTACGAGCCCCAACGAAACAATTCTTTTTATATAATATATTTGCATTTACCTAATTTGCATGTGCACGGTAACAAATGGAAATGTAATATTTTCTTTTTTATCACGACCGGAAGCTTCGTCGGTGGCGCCCCCTCTGCCCTTTGTGTTATTAGGGAAAGCTCTTTCCAAATTTAAATATGTATCGCCTTTGTTTTGTACGAGTACAAAGTCAAAAGAAATATTGTTTTGTTTTTCCCAAAGGGGTTGGTTCAGAGGTGTTCTACCATACTGAGTGGCTTTGCTGTGAAGTCTCAGAAGATAGAGGTGATAATTCAGACCCTTGGACTTAGGAATACGTAACATAAGATAGCATCACGCCTGTATTACCCGAAGGGTTAGGCAGAAGTGTACTATTGTACACCCACATTTCGCCAATGCCTTTATGACGTCCCATTTAATAGGGGTCAGCCTATTGGCATCCACCGTGCTGCTACTGAGAATTTCCATACAGAAAAACTCAACAACACTTTGTTACCCGGGAATCAAACCCAAAACCTCACGTTCAGCAGCCGCGCTTGCGATAACCAGACCAGTGAGGCATCTATATGCTGCAATAAAGCTTAGTAGGCTGTACTTCAGCGCTATTATTCAACTTGGGGGACCCAGAAGACACACAGACGGGTTTGCAACGAATGTTGCCAGATGTCCCGCTAGTAGCGAGACGTCCTATATTTCAGCCCTCTTTGTATACGGCCCGCCAGCCCCTGAGCAGAACGCCTCAAATCCAGCTCTTTCATCAGTATCATATTATCGTCTAAGTACCTAGGTAACAAAAGTGTCATACGAAGACCTATGACAGTCGTTACGGGTGTCAGCAGCCCAAAAAGTCTGACAACCAGTCTAACCTTAGAGTATCAGTGTCTCCTAGTTACTGGGTGGCGGAAGTCAGAAGGCAGTCACTCCGTGTAAATTACTGATATTCAGCCGCAACCGGTTAGATTGGAAGCCGACCCCAATGTAGTTGGGAAAAGGCAGGCAGATGATAACTAGGTAGCAAAAGTCAGTACGCAATTTAAAACTTTCAGTCAGCGAACGAGAAGAATCATTGTAACTATTGACTTGCAATTTTTATAAGTCCCGATTTTTTCCCAGTCCCGATATATTTGCAACCACAATACAGCCAAACTGTTTAAATCAATAACAATTTGTTATTTTGAGCGGAAAACCATGATATTAGTCGTGTGTATGGACATGAAGACATATTGTCGGCACGTGTGGACCCACCAATATGATGCTAATATGAACCCACCCTTACGTACAGTCGCCAACAAAAGTGCTACGTTTATTTATTTCTCGTTAAGAAAACGTTGCCCCACACTAGGATGTCTCCTGTATCGTGTGTACAGTTTACAAACATACATGTCACATGCACAAACAACCAGACCCGAAACAACTATCTGTAGATCATACAAATATTTGTTCCGTGCGGCGATCGAACCCGCGACACGTAGCGCAGAAAGCTAATCGTTTAGCCACTGCGCCAACCGCGTCGTTTTTACTTGAAAGGCAAAGCAATTAAATTCGCGTGTAAAGATAAAGATCAAACTAGGTATATATTGCAATTTGTTCCAATTATTTGGTTCATGTTAATTATTTATAACATGACATAGCATCACGCCTGTATCGCCAACGGATTAGGCAGAGTTCTGTTGTGTATCCATATTTCACCGATGCTGTTATTAATTCCCATATAATTCAGTGGCGATCCGAAGAGAGGGTCGTAGGGGCCATGACCCCCCGAAATCCTACAAGTTAAATTGACCAACCGACTAATAACAGAAAATTTCCTAAAATTTTAAATAAATCATTAAGTTCCTGCTCAAGACGCTAGCTTCAACTTTAATATGACCCTCCGTCGGTTGAGTCGTCTGCGCACTCCCCTAGGGCAGGGCGAGGGATCGGGTTCTGGGCGATTGCCCACTGCCCGAGGGGTCAGTCGCGACCCATAAAAGTATGGGTCAGTCGGGGGGTTGGGTCGAGGACCGCTGGGCGCGGGGGATGATAATAAACATCCTAACTCATTGTGTAGCTGCTAGTGCTGACCCTCCAAAGTCACTTTGCTGTTAATATGACCCCCCCCCCCCCCCCCAAATTGTTTGGCTGTGACCGCGCCTGATATAATAGAGGGCGAGCCTGTTGCCGTCACAACTCACAGCCCCAAACTCCGTGCTGCTACTGAGAAATTCCATACAGAAAAACCCAATAACACTTTGCCCGACGGAAATCGGAATCAGACCCTCACGCTCAGCAGTCGCTCTTGCGATCACTAGACCAATTTTTTTATTTTTTTTATTTATTTAATTCAGGCATCAAGGTCCATATAAAAATACAATAAAACAATACATAATAAAACTTATGACTAACATAAAAATACTGTACATAAACAATAATTATATAAACACTAATTTAAACGAGTAATCGGCGTCGAATGAAGTATTTGTACGAAGTATTTATAATAAATGCAATCCATTACTGTCCCACTGCTGGGCAAGGGTCTCTTTTCAGAACGAGAAGGGTTAGGCTTTAGTCCATCACGCTGGCCCGGTGCGGGTTGGCGGACTAGACACACCGTCAAGAACTTTATGGAGCCCTCTCAGGTATGCAGGTTTCCTCACGATGTTTTCCTTCACCGTAAACGCAAGTGCTAATCAAATTCTGATCCGCACATGATTCCGAAAAGTCAGAGGTGCAGGCCGGGTTCGAACTCAGACCCTCCTGCATGGAAGGCAAGCGTTCAACCGCTAGGTTATCACTGCTGTGTATGCACTGTGTATTTATAAAACTCGCAATAATAATAAACCTTAATCCTGTAACACTTGTCTGTTTGACTGTACTTACCGCTACCCTATCCTTACCGATAGTTTGTAGAATTATGAATCGGTAGAGAAGAAATAATAAGAAAATATTTTTAGTATGGAACACAAAGGCATTTTCCTCTACTCTAACCATTCTCATTTCGAGAAAAGGCCCTTGTTTTTCGAACAGTTATGACTCGATTTGTTTTTTGTTTATTTTATTTTTTCTCCTTTATCAGGAACTGTTTACAAACACACATGCACTCACACACAGACCGGCAGCATAATTACCGATGTAGCAATCAGTGTGTGACCGGCGTAGATCGCGCGATAGCTGTCAAATGTCATTTTTGTGTCAAATATAAACTAAAAACAGTGAGGCTGCTGTCGCGTGGCTATCGCGTTGCTGTTGCTTTTTTACGTAATTAGGCTGCCGAAACGTGCTGTCGAGCTATCTGTAGATCATACAGATATCTGTTTCGTGAGGGAATCGAACCTGCGACATGAAGCACAAAATCCATAGCCACTGTCCTAACCGTTTATAAATCCTACTAATATCCTACTAATATTATAAATGTAAAAGTTTGTGAAGATGGATGAATGGATATTTGTTACTCAATCACGCTAGAACGACTGAACGGATTTGGATGAAATTCGGCACAGAGATTGATTATACGGGTTCGTAAACCACGCGGGTGAACCCGCGGGTGGAAGCTTGTATTATATAATTAAATGTGAAATCTTGTGTCTAATAAATATAATTTATTTGCCGTATCTATTCATTTAGTACTCTACAATAATTTCATGGGGTATGCTCCCCACGGAAAATATCGAAAGGCAAGGTTTTTCTATAATATTAGGGGTATATTACTATGGGTTTTCTCACCCCCATAAAATATTCTATGGGGTGTTGATGGGAAATTGCGATAGTTTCATGGTTTTTGATATCAATTCATGGGAGAAAGTAATATTCTTATATTGGTAAAGCGTTGCCGTTTTCTCGATAAAAATAGCTATATATTTTTTATCGGCTAAGTATTTACTTTTTTCGGAGGTAGCTATATAGTAGCGTTAATGAATGAACTGTCGCCTGCGGTATTTCCGGACCAATACGACCTTCAAACCTTCAAGAAAAGAGTGTACTCCTTTTTAAAAGGCCGGCAACGCACTTGTGACTCCTCCGGTGTTGCGGGTGTCTATGGGCGACGGTAATCGCTTACCATCAGGCGTCATCAGGCTATCGCATAAAAAAAAAGCAACTTGCTACGGTCGGTCCTTGGATGGTGCTCGTGCCTCGGAAACCACGTTAAGCTGTTGGTCCCGGGTCTCATGCAGCAGCCCAAAAAGTTTAGACTGGGAGCCGATCCCAATGTAGTTAAGAAAAGGCAGACACATCGCATTTGTCTAGTCGGTCCACCGCCATCTTTTGGTGAGTAAAAGTAAAATGGATAGTTTATTCGCCATCACATGATTTGTCTGTTTTTTTTATGTTTATTTTCATAATTTTCAAGATCGTATGAAAGTTTTTTTTTTTTAAAAAACCATTGAAAATGTCGGAATTTTGGATGGTATTTTTTCATAATCAATCCATTTATTCATTAATAAATTACACCCGTGCGAAGCCGGGGCGGCTCGCTAGTAATTTATATATTATAAGAAGATGAAAAAAATATTATTCTTTATTGTACATAAGATATATGACATACGTAATATGAAAAAGAAAAAAAGAGAAAGGTATGCTTCGTTGGTTTGGTCATGTAGAGAGGATGGATGAAAGGCGATTAACGAAAAAGATTTATAACGCGGTTGTTGGTGGAAACGCCAGGAGGGGACGCCCTAGAAGGACATATACGGACCTTATTGGTGATGTGCTTCAAAAAGGTCAGGTGCGCAGTACACACAACCGGCGTTCATGTATGAAACGATGCATGAACGTAGATGAAGCAAAAGGGTTATGTAAGGATCGTAGCACGTGGCGTTCTGTAGTTTCTGCCTACCCCCATGGGAAAAAGGCGTGACTTTTATGTATGTATGTATGTAATATGAAAAAATCTACTCACAGTCGATGAGAATCAGTCGGCAATCTTTTCGGGACGTGCAGTAATCCCCGATGCGCACAATCGGCGGCTGCGGCGCGGCAAGAACACGCCCACGGACACGTCGCGCCGCGCGTGAGCGTCGCCGCGGTAATCACCACTGCGCACACGCACAACACGCGGAGGTACGGAGACATCGCGGCAATCGTTTGCCGGACGGTGATTGGTTGGAGTCGTATGGTGATTATGTCATCGTAGGGCCTGGAAAGAAGAGATTTTTTAAGTTAAAATATGTAATAGTAAATTGACTACCTCACTGGTCTAGTTGGGTTCGATTCCCGGGTCGGGCAAAGTGCTATTGGGTTATTTATGTATGGAAATATCTCAGTAGCAGCACGTCTAGTACTGTGCCCGGTAGATGGTAATAGGCTCGCCCCCTATTTCATGGGACTCAATAACGGCATTGGGGAAATGTGGGTGCACATAGTACACTGCCTAACCCTTTGGGGAATACAGGCGTGATGCTATGTTTTGTTATGTTTCTCTTAAGTAATATGGGGACGAGTTTAGATGTATGTGACTTTTGTGCCTGTTTAAGTACCCACGATATAAGTGAAATCCTAGTGTAGGGGCAAAGGTATTACAAAAACAATATTTTTTATTAAGCAGTGATAGCCTAGCGGTTGAACGCTTGCCCTCCATGCAGGAGGGTCTGAGTTCGAACCCGGCCCGCGCCTCTGACTTTTCGGAATCATGTGCGGATCAGAATTTGATTATCACTTGCGTTTACGGTGAAGGAAAACATCGTGAGGAAACCTGCATACCTGAGAGGGTGACATAAAGTTCTTGACGGTGTGTGTAGTCAGCCAACCCGCACCGGGCCAGCGAGGTGGACTAAAGCCTAACCCTTCTCGTTCTGAGAAGAGACCCTTGCCCAGCAGTGGGACAGTAATGGGTTGAATTTATTTATTATTTAATATTTTTTTATTTGAACGTGAGTCTATCTGAAAATCAAAAAGGCATACAATTCTGCCCAGTCTCTTAACTGAACAATCTCTGAACAATATAGAAACTTAATTTTGTAAGCAACGCTGCAATTACCGAGAGCAATAACAATGTACGACTCGGGCATCGAACTCATAAATACAATACCAATGCCAAACAATTGATCCAGAGCGACCTCGGTTCGTTTAACTTTATGTTTTAGTGTGCAAGGGGTAAGCAGGGCTAGTGACTTGTCGTTTTTAACTGCTGTCGTATCCACATTATTATAAACTAGTTTTCGCTCGCGGCTTCGCCCGCGTCTATTACGAACATTGCATTTTTCAAAAGGCAGCCTAAATATAAATAGGCTATAACATGCAAAAATATTTTTTTAACGTTTTTTAGTGGCTTTAAACATACAAAAAACTCTTCAGCTTTATTATATTAGTAAAAATGCGAGAATAACTCTGTTTGTTTGTTACCTTATCACGACTAAACCACTGAACCAATCGTTATGAAATTTTACAAAGCTCTTTGTAAAACGCAAAGTCGTTTTTTTTTTTGAAAAAAAAAAAAAAATTAAAATAGTCAAACAAAATCTCGTTGGGGTTTCTTGTAAGAAACTTTCAGTAGCACCTCGTGGTAAGAAATTGTGTAAGTTTAAAAAAAAGATCTTTGTCCCACACTAAGTATAATTCCTGTATCGTGGGTGCGTTTACAAACACATAAATTCACATACACAAACACCCAGACCCGAAACAACTATCTGTAGATCATATAAACATTTGTACCGTGCGGCAATAGAACCTGTGACACTTAGTACACCAGTCAATCGTTGAAGACCGCAATAAGCTTGCTCAAAATCAGTTAGGTCTTAATAACGGCAAATTGTGACTGTACAAGAACACCACTGCCTAACTTTCGAGGGAAAACAGGCGTGATGAAATACGATTTAAAATACAAAAAAACTGGCTTCTGACTGCACGCGACTGCCACATATATTTGACAGCCATTTTGGCATGCAAGCGGGTTCCTAATACAGGCAAAGCCGGAGGTCAGATGTATATTTAGCTGCCATGTGCATTACAGGCAGGCTCCATTAGTGCAGCGCAATGATAGTATTAAGTGCACGCCGCGATAGGGTTGTCACGACTGAGAAAAAAATATTTTTAACTAAGTATTTTTTTTGTAACTGATTATTCCGATCGCGAGGATAAAAATATAGCATTTCGCCTATATTTTCGAAAGGGTTAAGCTGAGGTATACTATTATACACCCGCATTTCGCTGTTGTTGAGTCTCTGAAATAGGAACCTACTGCCATCTATCGGGCACAGTTGCAAATTTTAATTGCCACTGAGAATTTCAATATAGAAAATCCCCAATAACAATTTTCCTGACCCAGCAATCGAACTCGAAACCTGACGCTCAACTGTCACATTTGAACACCACTGAGTAGTCTTGAAAAAGTAAAACTGTACTCTTTAGCGTCAAACGCTGGCGAAGATTAACAGAATGAATCCAGTAGTCCATGGGCACCGCCAGGATTACATTCAGGGGGATGATTCCTATGCTTCTTTCTAGTATAGCGTGTAGAAAACTTATATTGAAAAGAAGATGAACAAATTTGGACATCCACCTAGATGCCATAAGGTATTATTCAGTTACTCAATAAAAATAAAAAATCTTTTACCGTCTATTTTCTTTCCCGATTCTATGCCTATGCCACAGTCTTTCTTTCTTTTTTAACCCGTCATGCGACGTAAAGTAAAAATAGATCTAACATATTATCATTTTGAATATGACATCGCAATTGTTTCCAAAATTGTATGTCATGTTTTAAGTTTCTTTAAATATAGTGAGCGCGTAATTTCTATATACATTTACTCAAATTTATAAGCACGTGTACCGCTGTCACGAGTTTTCTTACTATTTACTATCAAAGTAAAGTAAATGTTCATGATAGCGATTTTAGTTCTTAACTTGGTTACATTAGGGATTAGATTCGCTAATGTGACATCTAGTCATAGTAAAGTTTTGATTTACTATTTACTATTTTATAGAGAAGTCATGTTAGCGACTCTAATAAGTTAAGAACTAAAATCGCTATCATGAAAATTTACTTTACTTTAATAGTAAATAGTAAAAAAACTCATGATAGTGGTAGTGTTCATACATTTTTGGGTTGAAAAAATATAAAGAAAAATAAAATTGTACCATAAAATTAAAAAAAATATTGACATGTGTTTCAACCCTAGCACAGTTGTATCTGAAGAACTTAGTGTTTTTTATCATAACGACTCGTATGATGGGCGCTGGGCAATAAAGGCAATCCAACGTATATTTAATATGAAGCTTTTAAGTTTACGGGTGTCAGTAGAGCAGTAGGTAGTTTTAGAAATAATGAATTACAATTTAAAGTTAATAAGTGCACAAATTATTGAATAAGTTTCTTTTTTTAATTATCTACTTAAAAATCTCATTGGTCTAGTTTTCGGAGAGGCGGCTGCTGAGCGTGACGTTCTCAGTTCGATTCTTGGGTCGGGCAAAGTGTGGATAGCATTTTTTGAAGTTCTCAATAGTCGGTCTCTCAACCACTGCGCCAACCGTGCTGTTAAATTAATATGGTCTACTAGTTTCCGCCCGCGGTTTCGCCCACGTGGTTTAGGATCCCGTATATTTTTCCGGAATAAAAAGTAGCCTATGTGCTATTCCAGACAATAATCTATCTCTGTGCCAAATTTCATCCAGATCCGTTGAGCCGTTCTGGCGTGAATTCATCCATCCATCCGTCCTCACAAACTTTCACGTTTATAATATGAGTAGGATAATAATAATGGTTTTGTGTGGTTTTGCGCCCATTCAAATTCAAATTCAAATATATTTTTATTCATGTAAACCATTTACAGGCACTTATGAATAGTCAGGCTCTAGTTGCCACGTTCCAGTGTTGATTTCCTATGGAGAAGAACGGGCAAGAAACTCCATGGTTACTCTTTTTAACTCGGAATTATATATACAACTAGCTGTGCCCGCGACTTCGTTCGCGTGGATGTCGGAACTTAACAATGTATTTTTTAGTGAGACCAAATGCACGTAACCCTATTTTTTTCTAAAATAAAAGAATTTTTCTAAAATAAAAGTTGCTTAAGTTACTCCTTATTACATCAGCTACCTGCCAATAAAAGTCCCGTCAAAATCGGTCCAGCCATTTCAGAGATTAGCCTATACAAACAGACAGACAGAGAGACAGACAGACAGACAAAAATTGTAAAAAATGTTATTTTGGTGTATGTACCGTATATATATTCATATGCATGTAGTAAAAAACGGTTATTTCAATATTACAAACAGACACTCCAATTTTATTTATATGTATAGATATTAATTTATACATTGGCTTACATTGTACTCGTAAAGCTTTTGCTGTTAAATATTGTCTTCAGTATGAAACTTTTGTTTTAAAAGAGTATCCATGGAGTTTCTTGCCGGTCTCTTCTCCATAGGACCAACCCACTTTGGAACCGTGCAACTAGAATCACGACGTTTTGAAAGAGCCTGTAAAAGCCTACTCGGAATAAAAACATTAGACTTTGATTTTGTAATATGATAAAATTTAAATCTGCTAACAAAGCCGGTATTAGGGCACACTAACATGAGTCTACAATAGGTTTATTCCAAACCGTTTCACAAAAATCATCGTTATTATATTTCTATAGGGGCTAGAATTAGCAGCAGTTTCACACTTCACCGCCTGGGATCCGAACCCGCACTCTCAATCACACGTACAGAACCATTGTCTTTTCAAATGTGAAGTGTGGACCCTTTTAAAGCTTTTAAAATGAAAAGTACTTATAAAATGCTTATGTTTAATTGTATTTCAATTTCATTCAACTGTATGATTATTTTGACTACCTCGTGGGTCTGACCGGTCTACCGCGACTGAGCGTGTGGTCGTGGGTTCGATTCCCGGCCCGGGAAAAGTGTTATTGGGTTTTTCTGTACAGAAATTCTCAGTAGCATCACGGAGTCTGAAACTGTGTCCGATAGATGGCAATACGCTCGCCCTCTATTACATAGGACTGAATAACGGCATCGGCGAAATCTGGGTGCGCTGTCTCGTGCACGTACACCTCTGCCTAACCCTTCGGGGATACAGGCGTGATGTTATAATGATACGTTTTAATTCTAACAAGAGGTTCTTTCTCATCACATATTTTGTATATCTACGTGTGAAGGAACGAGGTATGGTGTTCCTCTATTGAAAAGTGAGGATCCTTCGACCGCGAGCTGGGGCCTGGCGGGACCAAGCGACGGACGGACGAAAAGCTATGAATCATCATCATGCCTGCCTTTTCCCAACTACATTGGGGTCGGCTTCCAATCTAACCGGTTGTGGCTGAATATCAGTATTTTACACGGAGCGACTGCCATCTGACCTCCGACACACAATTACTGGGAGACACTGATACTCTAAGGTTAGACTGGTTGTCAGACTTTTTGGGCTAGACACCCGTAATGACACTCGGGACCAACTGCTTAACGTACTTTCCGAGGCACGGAAGGGTCTCGATGTGTGAAAAATGGTCACCTATCTAAGGACTGACCGCGTCAAGCGCTTCTTAATCTCGCATATCGACCGATCTGCGCTGTGGAAGAAAACTGAATCATATACCCAAATACGTATTGCATTCTTGGCAATACATCAAATTATTGCATGTATGTCTATGTATGAAACGTGTGTATGTAGTCATTTAAAATCTCAAACTCCTTAATCGATTCGTGCTAAAACTGTGCCGATTATTTCCGGCAAGCCGACTCAATGGGTGATCGGCCTCGTTACGAATAATCGATAGTCGCCGATTAACCGGTAAGACTAACCGAATAATCGGTTTTAAATCGCGCACATTTTACGGTCAATAGTTGTGGTGTGGATTCAATTCCCATGTCGTGTAGTGTTGTTGTGTTTTTCTGTAAGTAAATTTTTAGTAGTTCTGAATATGGTATTGTGTCTGGATGGTAGTAGATCATCATCATCATCAGCCAGAAGACGTCCATTGCTGAACGAAGGCCTCCCCCAAGGGGGGAGGGGGGGGGGGGGGGGCATAATCTCCACGCTTGGCAGGCGGCTTGGGGATCGCAGTGGCTCACCGATTGGTGAAAGGACGCTGCTGCCAGTCCGCAGGTGTCTGGCCGCAGTTTTAAGACGTACCCGGGTAGTAGATACTTGGGACTTAATAACGGCATTGCTGAAATATGGGTGTACAACTAAAATAGGTACCTACATTTCTGCTTAAACCGGTATAAAATACCAAATAGATTTCATATTATAAAATAAATATCTGTCTACCCTCATTGTTGTAGTCGTCGCAAGCGTGACTGCTGAGCGTGAGGTCCCGGGTTCCATTCCCGGGTCGGGCAAAGTGTTATTGGGTTTTTCTGTATGGGAATTCTCAGTAGCAGTACGGAGTCTGTAACTGTGCCCGGGAGATGGCAATAGTCTCGCCCCCTATTATATGAGACTCAATAACAGCATCGGCGAAATGTGGGTGTTCAATAGAACTTGTACATCTATTGGTTTCCATTTTGTATATTTTTTCTGTTTCTGGTGTGCAATAAAGTGTATTGTATTGTTTTGTATTGTATTGTATTGTATCCTTTCTCCCCATGAAGTAATGCTGACTTAACGCCAGTGATATTTGTACTTGAAGTGAGTTCGCAGAGGTCAATTTATATATATGTACAGTCTGTATTGCCAGTCAATGCCTGCTTGGTGAGTCACGCCACAGACAAACTGTTAGTTATCTTTGACATTAATTGGTTGAGTTCACACGCCAATGAGGCAGTCTCAGTGGCCCAGTGGTCGTAAGCGCGACTGTTAAGCGTGAGGTCCTGGGATCGGGCAAAGTGTTAGTGGGTTTTTCTGTATGGAAGTTCTGGCTCGCCCCCTATTACATGGGCCTTATTAGCCGATGTCGTTATTAAGCACCTGCCTACCCTTTTCCCAACTACATGGTCGGCTCCCAGTGTAACCAGATGCGGCTGAATATCAGTATTGTACAACGACTGACATCTGACCTCCGACACACAATTACTGGGAGACACTGATACTCTGAAGTTAGACTGGTTGTCAGACTTTTCGTACAACCAACTGGCCGTTTGGGTGAATAGGATATATCCGTTAGCCATAGACAAGCCATTGTGCCCTCAACACTTCCAAGAAAACCATAAATCATTTTTTTGTCTCGTAATTAAAAAGGCTGAATGACAAGCTACCTTAGAGTCAGCATTCGGTGGGTTTATAAAAAAAAAAATACAATTGAAACGTCAAATTCTTTTGTCACTGTTTGACACCTCCGAGAATGGCATTGTGTAATTGTTGAATTAAATAGAGACGGTTCTGTATATTTAATATTTATTTATTTTTATGATATCATCACGCCTGTATTTCCCGAAGGGTTAGGCAGAGGTAGAATTGACGCACATTTCGCTGATACTGTGATTTAGTCACATGTAATAGGGAGCGAGACTTGCCATCTACCGGGAATAATTCCTGATACCGTGCTGCTACTGAGAATTTCCATTCCAGAAAAATCCAATAACACTTTGCCTGGTCCGGGAATCGAACCCAGGACCTCACGCTCAGCGGTCCCTCTTACGACCAGCGCATTGCAGGTCTACTCTGTTTAATATTTCAGGGAATACGAGAGTGATAATTATAGCGTCTCAACACAAAATTCTCAACACATAAACCTTCTTACAAACACCAAAATTAATTTCATTTGACACCATCATCTGTCAAGAAGGGTCTTCACAAACTGACCCCTAAATCAACACAGCGGGCCGCCGTCAAAACGTGACGTTTTAATTAAATTCCAAACTTTTTTGTGTGTCTGTCTGTTTGTTTGTATATATTATAAAAGAAACGAGGTGAAAGCTACTGTGTTGTTTCTTTTAGAAGTAACTTAGCTGGCCACAATGGTCGTCATTGGGCTACACAATAGGACACTGGCCCATTTTAGGCACTGACTTTGAAATATCATAACATAGCACCGTGCCTGTATTCCCCTAAGGGCTTTGAGTCGGTCATCGGGGACCAGCAGCAGCTCCAGGATGCTTGTCGAGGATGTTATGTGTATCTTCATCAACTCAAGCCTTAAGAGTATCGTTTAGCTGCCGGCTTCTGACAAAATTGCCTTGAAATACGCGCAAAATAGGTGTTTGGGCGTTAACGTTTCTTACATCGAAATCTTAACGAATTAATTTGATTTTGGTCTGTATCGTTTTGTCAGATTATAAACTAGGTCAACAAGTTTTGGTTTTTTTCAAAATTTTGATTTATTTAATAATTATCACGAGACAGAGCTCTTCTATCTCGTGATAGTGACTTTTAGTTAAAATAACGCATTTGGAGGGTTTTTTTTTTATTCTTTTATCAGTTAGGGGTTATTTAGAGGGTTAATTATTTCTCAATCTATAAACAATATCAAAAAAACAAAAACGTGACGACCTAGTTTTTACTTGTGTCTATAACATATAAAAAATTCAGCAAAATCAGCTCATGTTTAGTGGGGTAAAAACGTTAACGCATTTTGTATGAAAACTTTTAGCTAAACTATAGTCTTAAGGGTTAGGCAGAGGTGTATTGTACACCCATATTTCGCGCATGTCAAGTAAGTAAGCAAGGCAAGTCTGTTGCCATCAACCGGGCACAGTTCCCAAACTCTGTCCTGCTTTACATGGGACTTCATAACGGCGTCGGCGAGAGGTGGGTGCACGATTGTACACCTCTGCGTAACCCGGCGGGGATACAGGCGTGATGCTCAGTGGCGTGCGTTTCATAAAGACAAAAAGACACTGCCTATTCAATTCAATTCAAAATTCATTTATTCAAAATAGACTACTACTAGTGCTTTTTGAACGTCAAACATATTATCGACAGAACTAATACGCCCGCCCTTGACCTACCCGACCCTACCCTACATAACTCAGATAAATATTTATTATAACATTTTTAGGTGGCAAATCACATACATTATTATTTAATCGACAAGACGACGAACCAATACCAACATGCAGTAGGTATTTTTGGTAAGTAAGATTTTAAAATTTTCTGCCTACCCTGTCTAAAAATTTTGTGCACGCCGCTGGTGATGCTATCTTATGTTACGTACTCTTTTTAAAACGAAATGATTTCTTTCTACGATCTATTTATCTATCAAATGAGGTATGAAACACAAAAGCCGGTTTCTGCAATTTAGACCAGTGGTTCCTATGGCAGAAACTAGTATATCATATATCTATATATGCCAGGATACGGACGCGAACTGACACATAATTGGTTGGAGGGAGCGTAAGTAAGATGGACAGTAGCCACGCGACTAGCGGTACAGTCAAACACTCCAGTGCTCAAAAGTTTTAGGCGTAGCACGAACGGTTTGATGTCAAAGTCAGTCTTTTTTTTTTAAATGGGCCTTCGCAGGCACTTTTAAAACGTTATGAATCTAGGCGCACGGTTCCAAAGTGGGTTGGTCCTATGGAGAAGAGACCGGCAAGAAACTCCATGGATACTCTTTTCAAAATATTGGTTTACAATGTGTTGAAGTTATTTTAAAGAATGTTAGCAATTTATAATAACAAAATAAAATAAAAAAATACTCTTACAATGCAATATTACATTACATGACATACAAGGACTACTATATAAGATAATAAAATAAAATAAATTAACATTTTCATAATAAAATGTTCAAGTATAAGTCTTTGTTTGTTAAACAAAAATGTATAACAAGGTTATGTAAAAAAAAAGATGTCTGTACTAGAGACGTAAAATCTTTAAAAACTATCGGGTACAGGAGATGCGGATCATTTGTGGCTAGATCCGCTAATACGGATGCAGATACGGATCTCAAATTTCGTACTCCGTCGAAAAAAAAAAGCGTTAAAAAGTTTGACAGTTCCATAATAATCTTTTTTAAATAAAACGAAATTATACATTTTGCAGTTAGCTATTTTCAATCATTCTTACACGTCTTTTTTAAACTAGATGGCGTCGGCATTTCCTATGACTATCCCTGAGACGAAACGCCGCATCAAAATCAAGGGTCAAGGTCTATTTTTAAAGTCCAGACAGATTATAGTAAGGATTTATGTGAGACAAATATAGGGTGGAATAACCTTTTGAAGAAAGTGCCATAACTATTTGAGCTGATCTGTCGCAACAGAGGGCAAGCATGCATCAGTTATCGTGAGAATTAATGAATTTAAGAGCGTTCAGCCCACATCTCACTCACATTAACAATGTATAGCGGTTATATATAAAAGATCATTTTTTTTTAAATCCCGGGAACCATTTCTGTCTTTCCGAGTACAGTTAAGTCAATTGTAAGAGGAAAATAGATGCAAAATTGGTCTAATTGTACGTTGCTTGGATTCCAACATGGTCTTAATTATATTATGTACGTACTGTATTAATTTCTCACTGGACTGCAGCGGTTTAGCGGTCGCAAGATTGAGGTACGTGAGGTTTTGATTTCGATCTCCAGGTCGCGTAAAGTGTTATTAAGATTGAAGTTTTTAGAAAAAAATTTGAGGCATCGGAGTTTGGTATTAATTGTACGCAGTAGATTTAGAATATTTTACAATAACAAGACACTGTTGCGCTACATGCGGGTTCGATTCGCGTGGAACAAATATTTGTATGACTTACAGATAGTTGTTTAGAATCTGGGTGTTTGTGTATGTGAATATTTGTGTTTGTAAACGCACCCACGATACAGGAATTATTCCTAGTGTGGGGCAACATTAAAAAAATAAAATTATAGTTTATCAGTGGCTCAACACTAGTTTAATCTGTATCGTGGGGACCTAAGTCTTTTCTAAACTTGAAGAGCCTGTTATCACATTCCGCTGCGGAAGAGGAGGCGATTTATCAAGCAATATCAAAGCTTCAAGATAGATACGTGTTAAAAGTGAGACACGATGATGTATCGCTCAGAGTTACATAGATAGAGCATTATGTATTGTTCACTAGTGATGTTGATAATCGATTTTTAGATAAATCCTACTATCCTACTAATATTATAAATGTGAAAGTTTGTGAGGATGGATGGATGGATGGATCTTTGTTATTCTTTCACGCCAGAACTGCTTAACGGATCTGGATGAAATTTGGCACAGAGATAGATTGGTCTAGTGGTCGCAAACATTGCCGAGCGTGAATTCCTTGGTTCGATTCTCGAGTCCGGCAAAGTGTTATTGGGTTTTTCTGTGTAGAAATCATTATTAGCAGCACAGAATGAAACTGTGTGTAAATAGGCTCAAAATATTACATAGGACTCAATAACGGCTACGGCGAAATGTGGGTGTAAAATACACCTCTGGCTAATCCTTCGGGGAATACAGGCGTGATGCTATGTTATCTCACCCTGTATATCGTCGCTGCGCCTGACAAGTTCCATTTGTGATTTTTGACAGGTTTCGGGAAACAACATAAAACTAACTATTTTTTAAACAATATATTAAATAAAAAAATAACTGACAATGTAGTATTGAAGACATTGATTAGATACACAACTTTATAAAATTATATCACACTAGATTCCGCGCGCGGCTTCGTCCGCGTGGTTAACGAACCCGTACATTTACCCGGGATAAAAAGTAGCCTATGTGCTATTCCAGACTATAATCTATCTCTGTGCCAAATTCCATCTAGATCCGTTCAGCCGTTCTGACGTGAAAGAGTAACAAAGATCCATCCATCCATTCATCCTCACAAACTTTCACATTTATAATATTAGTAGGATTATAAAAACGACTTATTACAGAGATTTTTACAGATTCTTACAGAGACTTTATTTTTGTTAAAAAATGCACATATCGAACTTGGAAGGCGCAGTGACGATATACCGTGTCAGAATTAAACCCAGTTTTTGAAGTGTTTATTAAAACAAACGAACTAAAACCCTAGATTAACATTAGGAGGATATCCGTCATTGCGTAATTAGAACATAATTAGTTTACAAAATACGGCCATTTTTAATCATCTTTATCTATTAAGTATCCGGTAAGATACGGCCAGTGGCGTGCGGTACATAAAGACAAAAAGACACTGCCTACCCCACATAACTCAGATAAATATTTGTTATAAGATATTTGAGGTGGCAAATCACATACATCATTATAAATATTATAAATGTGAAAGTTTGTGAGGATGGATGGATGGATAGATCTTTGTTACTCTTGATTTTTGGATGCAATTTGGCACAAAGATAGATTATAGTCTGGAATAACATATAGGCTACTTTTATACCGGGAAAATGTATGAATTCGTAATCCACGCGGGCGAAGCCGCGAGCGAAAGCAAGTCATTATATAATCGACAAGACGACGAACCAATACCAACATACAGTAGGTATTATTGGTAAGTAAGCTTTTAAAATTTTCTGCCTACCCTGTCTAAAAACTCTCTGCTCGCCGCTTGATACGGCACGGTTGGCGCAATGGTTGAGCGATCTGCTTTGTTAGGTGTCACGGGTTTAATTCTCGTACAGAACAAATATTTGTTAATCTACAGATAATTGTTTCGTGTCTGGGTGTTTGTGTATGTGAATATTTGTGTTTGTAAACGCACCCACGATACAGGAATTATTCTTAGTGTTTTTTGTGTCCCTATTGGTGTCAATGTTTTTTTTTTTAATTAAAATTAAAGATACCACAGATTCGGAAAGGCTTCAACTGAATTTATACGGGGTGATTTTTTAATCACCATCCGTTTTTTTGTGTGCTTTACATATTATTTTTGCTCTTTGTGCTCATGTTTAGTTTTTTACATTTATATCATCGTGTTTACTGGTCTGTACATAAATAATAAACAAATAAATTAAAGACTTCATTTATGAAAAAAGAATTGTTTGACGTCATTGACGTAAATTGGTGGTCCCGGGTTCGTTTCATGGGTCCGGGTAGTGTTATTGGGTTTTTCTGTAAGAAATTCTCAGTAGCAGCACGGAGTAAGGAACTGTGCCCGGTTGATGGCAACAGACTCGCCCCCTATTACATAGTGCTTCCCACTCTTGGGCAAAGCTCTATTAACAGAATGAGAAGGGTTAGGCCTTAGTCCACCACACTGTGCTGGTGCGGGCGGACTACACACCATCGACAACTGTATGTCACCCTATCAGGTGTGCAGGTTTCCTCACGATGTCTTCCTTCACCGTTAACGCAAGTGATAATCAAATTCTGATCCGCACATGATTACGAAAAGTCAGAGGTGCGGGCCGGGATTGAACTCAGACCCTCCTACATAGAAGGCAAGCGTTCAACCGTCAGGCCATCACTACAATTGAATACTGTATTTTTGTTATTTAATAAAATAAAATAAAAATGCCGCATTCCTAACACAGTCACATTCCAATGCTGGAATTAAGTCCCTTTGTTTGTACATATGTTAAACATCACTGCCCATGCCCTAAAAGCTAAAGCGTAAACACGTAACAACTCCTAATACCTTTCGTAGTACAAAAATCTCACACACTACACCTGTCCCTTTCTCTCACGGTCGTTTCACGTACGAGAGAAAGAGATGGATATATGTTAGTGGAATGCAATGAATGTCAGTAAATCACTTAACAGATAGGGTTGTGAATTCGTCGATAAATTTATTGCTTTTAAGTATTTATAATGTATCCTTTGTTATAAAAAAACTAAATATAGACAAAACGTCATTGTAACGAAATTAGTTTTGTTTAAAATATACATACACATGTATCCTACTAATATTAGAAATGTGAAAGTTTGTTAGGATGGATGGATGGATGTATCTTTGTTACTCTTTCACGCCAGAACGGCTGAACGGATCTGGATGAAATTTGGCACAGAGATAGATTATAGTCTGGAATAGCATATAGGTTACTTTTTATCCCGAAAAATGTACGCGTTCGTAAACCACGCGGGCGAAGCCGCGGGCGGAAGCTAGTATGGCATAATTGACGAACAAATATTTGTATGATCTACAGATAGTTGTTTCGGGTCTAGTCGTGTGTGCATGTGACATGTATGTTTGTAAACTGTACACACGATACAGGAGACATCATAGTGTGGAGCAACGATTTAAAAAAAAAAGAACAAAAATTGCCTCATTAGTCTAGTTCTGGGTACGATTCCCGGGTCGGACAGTGTTATATAGATAATAAATCACTACATCACTATCCTACTTAATATTATAAACGTGAAAGTTTGTTAGGATGTATGGATGGATCTTTGTTACTCTTTCACGCCAGAACGGCTGAACGGATCTGGATGAAATTTGGCTCAGAGATAGAGTATAGTCTGGAATAGCATATAGCTTTTCATCCCGGAAAAATGTCGTCATCATCAGCCAGAATACGTCCACTGCTGAACGAAAGCCTCCCCCAAAGGGGGGGTTTGCCATAATTCCCACTTTCCGTTGACCTAGAACTATGAAATTTGGCAAGTAATATCTTCTTATACTACAAGTACAGGGAAACATCTGAAAACTATACATTTGTAATTAAATCATAAAAAATATCGTCTCTATTTAAAGTAAATAATCAATCATCGAGGTGAAGCAATCGTATGCGCGGTCATAATTGTATGGGTAACCAAATCTTTGTGTAGACCTGTACCGCTATCACGAGTTTTCTTACTATTTCATCATCATCAGCCAGAAGACGTCCACTGCTGAACGAAGGCCTCCCCCGAGTGGGGGGGTTTGCCATAATCCCCACGCTTGGCAGGCGGCTTGGGAATCACAGTGGCTCACCGATTAGTGAGAGGAAGCTGCTGCCCGTCCTCCGGTGTCTGGTCGCAGCACTATTTTTTTTATGAGATCGGCAGTACATTGAAGTAGATACAGGTTATTTCTGTACTCTTTTTTATTTTTTCTTTAAAAAAAAAAACGTTGCCCCTCTCTAGGAATAATTCCTGTATCGTGGGTGCGTTTACAAACACATATATTCACTTACACAAAGACCCAGACCCGAAACAACTATCTGTAAATTATACAAATATTTGTTCCTCAGCTCAGCTGTCGATATCTCAGCCACTGTGCCAACCGTGCCGTCACAGTGGCTGAGAGATCGATCGACGCCTATTGGTACTGGTAAATTCTGGCAACACCTGGAGCTGTACCAGTAGGATACACGACCACAGCACTAGTGACTATGCTACGTATGTGCTTAATGGTTGGGCCTAACGAAGTGCCGATACCATCTGTGTACGCGGGGAGGGGTTCACAACATTTGGCTCACATTACAAAGGTACTCGTCAGTTGTCATTTTGCAGGAGAGATATCGTCGCTTACTTAACAATATCGAGCAAGGTAAATTTGATAAGTTTTCAAATTTTTCATAAGATATATTGTCAATTTTATGTCTCTTCTGAAAATTATCAAATTTTACTTGCGCGGTTTTGTTGCCTAAGCGACGATATGCTAAAGACTAAATCCACTATTATAATTGCGAAAGTAACTCTCAGATCTTTATGAAATTTTACAAAAAGATAGAGGTGTCCTGGAGAAGGACATGGCGTATTTTTACTGTTGCTACAAAACAATAATAAATAATTTGATACGATAACATAACATAGCATCACGCCTGTATTCCTCGAAGGGTTAGGCAGAGGTGTACTATTGTATACCCACATTTCACCGATGCTATTATCGAGTCCCATTTAATAGGAGACGAGCCTATTGCCATCTACTGAACACAGTTTCAGACTCCGTGCGGCTACTGAGAATTTATATACAGAAAAACCCAATTTCACTTTTTCCGACCCGGAAATAGAACCCAGGATCTCACGCTCAGCGGTCACGCTTGCGATCACTAAACCAATATACCAAAATACGTCTTAAAAGAGTTATGATGGAATCAGCGTTGACATCTCATTAAAAAATTGTGCGTTAATTTAAATACGACAATTTTTCATTAATATTAGCGTCAAAAAAGTCATCCAGAATGATATTCAATAAAAAAAAATATATTACAAAAAATATCGTACTAAAATGTTGTCAATCCCTGTTGTAACTTGATCTAGTGATGTTATCTGGGACCACAGTCATGGCTAGTTAGTTTATTATTACGCTCTCTTACCATAAAGGGGACGGCAGCATTCTAGGCTACATGCCATAGACAACATAACATCGAATCTAAATATCAGCATAAGATTTAACAGAAAGATGAAATGTCACTCTTTACATTAAAATTTGACGCATAGTCTATTTTCTTTGCCGGTGAAATTGATGATGGAAACACCCGAAATATTAATAACTAGGTTTTGCCCGCGACTTCGTCAGCGTAACCTACGTGCAATATATAATTTACAGCATACTAGCTTCCGCCCGCGGCTTCGCCCGCGTGGTTTCCGAACCCGTACATTTTTCCGGGATAAAAAGTAGCCTATGTGCTATTCCAGACTATAATGTATCTCTTTGCCAAATTTCATCCAAATCCGTTCAGCCGTTCTGGCGTGAAAGAGTAACAAAGATCTATCCATCCATCTATCCTCACAAACTTTTACATTTATAATATTAAATTATTATATAATAGGATATTATAGGATAGGATAGGATAGCACTCAGGAATAATGTAGCTTTCTACCAGTGAAAGAATTTTTAGAATCGGATCATTAGTTTCGGAGATTACGCCCTACATACTAACAAATACCTCTTTATAATCTTAGGATAGACAAAACATCACGCCAGTATTCCCCGAGGGGTTAGGTTGACTATAAATTTATTTACTTAATATTATGACTGACGGCCTCAATTGAAACCGCTAAGCGTGAGGTCCTGGGTTCGATGCCAGGGTCGGTGTGAATGTGTTATTGGGTTTCTCTATATGGAAATGTTTCTGTAATAGCAAGCAGCCTGGAACTGTGCCCGGTAGATGGCAACAGGATCGGCCCCTGTTACATGGGACTCAATATCAGCATCGGTGAAATGTGGATGTACAATAGTACACATCTGCCTAACTCTTCGAGGAATACAGGCGTGATGCTATGTTATGTTATGATATTTATGATAATAAAATTTATGATTGTATTGTTTGACAGATGTTCTTATAACCACAAATTGTGCTTACACCGTCATAAAATAGGGTAATGATAATAATATTTACCTGAAGTCCCTTTGACCCTAAGCGCCTTTGATGAATGACACTCGATACAATCTGTTGCGGTCACAGAACCTTTTTTTTGGGCCCAAAACCCTTAACTAAACCTTTTTTGTTTGTTTCAAATTTCATAATCCATAATGGAATTTTAAAAAAGGTTTACAACACACGATTTGGTTCGTTTAGGCGCGTTATACACGATCGATTTTTCGTTGGAATATTATAAAAAAATCCAGACTATAAGAGAACTAGATTCCGCCCGCGGCTTCGCCCGCGTGCATTACGAACCCGTGCATTTTTTAGGGATAAAACGCAGCATTCCGGAAAATAATTTCGCAGATATTTTTTTAGAACTGTTTAAGAGTAACACTCACCATACATCATCTTCATGTAACTCTAACGGTTTACGCAGCGCTCGCCGAGATAGTTCTCAGACGGCAGAATTTTTTCATACATACATATTTGACACTTATCGTTATAATTTTTCCAATTTACACAATATCATTATAAATTATAGCCTATTATGTTATTCTTTCTCAGGCAGCAGCGTCCTCTCACTAATCGGTGAGCCACTGCGATCCCCAAGCCGCCCGCCAAGCGTGGGGATTATGGCAAACCCCCCCTTGAGGGAGGCCTTCGTTCAGCAGTGGACGTCTTCTGGCTGATGATGATGATGATGATGTTATTCTTTTGTATAAGCTATATTATTGTAGAGTTTCATCAAAATCCGTTCAGTAGTTTTCGCGTGAAAGAGTAGCAAATCTACATTCTCACAAGCTTTTTCGTTTATAATATCAGTAGGGTTACCATTTAGATTATTTCGTGTACATTTAAAAAAATGGCTAACAGACTTTTTTATACAATTTACGATCTATTTTAATCTATTTTTCTTTTTACATTTCTAGATTTTTTCAAGTTAATTTTCAAATTATTGTACGCCCAAAATGGGCTGATTGATGTTTCCTTCTTTCTAACACTGTCATATGTATAACAACTCTACTCTTTGACGGCACGGTTGGCGCAGTGGTTGAGAGATCGACTGCTGAGCTACGTGTCACGGGTTCGATTCCCGCACGGAACAAATATTTGTATGATCTACAGATAGTTGTTTCGGGTCTGGGTCGTTGTGTATGTGAATACACACCGTGCCTTGGAAAGCTCGTAAAGCCCTTGGTCCTGCACCTAATCTCACGATACTCATGATAGAGCACAAGTGTGTGCGCAAAAACAGGTGCTCTCTCTATTCCTTCACTCTCATAGTCCGATGGGACGGCAATCCGACACGACCGGAGAGAGACCAAGCGCAGGACCAACGGCTTTACGTGCTTTCCGAGGCACGGTGTGTATTCACATACACAAAGGCCCGAAACAACTATCTGTAGATCATACAAATATTAGTTCCGTGCGGGACTCGAAATCGTGACGTCAAGAAACCCATCCTCCGATGACGACTGGCTAACTCACAATCACGACCAACTTGTTTAGTTTTTCTGTCAGAAAACCATATATCCTCGCAGATCTACTGGATACTCTGAAGCTCCGAACTACAAAAATGACTAAACACAGCACACCTCTTCCCGCAGTCGGTAATAGCCCTCAATTGAGAGTTCAACGCACCCATTTTAATAAAATTAATAATTGAATGAAACATCACGGCTGTTCGCAGTGGGGTGAACACAATGGAAGCTCTTGGGATTCCAATATTGGATTATAAAGCCCGTGGATACCTATAGACGGTAAAGAGATATCTATATTTAAAGCGCTTTTTCTGGACAGTTTTTAAGAAAGGCGTATTAGTGTGGGATTGTTTGGACACAGGCACTTAGTATACTCATTTGGCATCACGCCTGTATTCCCCGAAGGGTTAGGCAGAGCTGTATTGTTTAACCGCATTTTACCTGTAATAGCGTTCGAGTCTGTTGCCACTTACCGGGCAGAATACGGTAGATGACTACTAGTCATCTGAGTTACTTTTTATGAACTGTCAAAAACGACATTTTGTTCTAAAAAATGTTTGGAATACAAAAGCGTGACGTCATAGTTTTTCATTGCCATTGACATATTTATAGTGTGATTTTGATAAATCAAAAATTGAAAACGCCAAAGATAAGCAAGAGATTAAGTTTTATTGAGTTTTTAGAAGGAAAACTATTTACCAAACAAGATTTCAGAATTTATTTTTGATGCAGTCATCTAGCATATTGTAAACTCCTTGCTACTACTGAGAATTTCTGTACAGAAAAACTCAATCATTGCTAATCTAACCCAGAAATTCATCAAGTAAAAAGAGTATCCATGCAGTTTCTTGCCGGTCTCTTCTCCATAGGACCTACCCACATTTGGAACCGCGCAACTAGAATCATAACGTTTTAAAAGCGCCTGTAAAGGCTCAGTTGAAATAAAAACATTTGACTTTCATTTTGGTAGACTGCCTTTTTGGTCTAGTGGTCGCAAGTGGGTTCGATTCCCGGATCGGTCAAAATGTTATTCGGTTTTTCTGTATGGAAATTCTCAGTAGATGTATATGAAAATACGCTCGCCCCTATTAGATGGGACTCAATAACGTCATCGGCGAAATTTGAGTGTTGAAAAGTACACCTCTGCCTAACCCTTCGGGGAATACAGGCGTGATGTTATGTATAGTATTTTAATATTATATTAATTATTATTTCAGTTCCGCAGTCAACCAATGAGCCCCTTTAATTATGAATATTAAATCACTATAACAAAAAGAAAAAAATGTAAAAAAAATATTATTATATTATATAATATACACAATACTAAAAAGGGATGTGCCCCACTGTGCACTAGGGGCGCTCTTACCAAATTGACCCACAATGTTATGAACCCCTGCAAAAAAGATGAGGTTAGGGCGACCACAATATAATAAACTAGCTTTTTGAAACTTTGTTTGAAAACGGCTGGACCGATTTTGACGGGACTATCACTGGCTCAGCAAGGAGTAACTTAGGCTACATTTATTTTAGAAAAAGAAATAGTGATCCGCGCAAAAAAATGTACGGTTTCGTAATCCACGCGGGCGGAGGCTAGTTAACATATTAAGCGCTAATTTTTCACAATCTGGACAAACTTCAGTTAAGTTATTCCTTTGAGAAGTCCATGCATAAACCTAGCCTAGGCCTAGAACGAATATGGATACGGATGGATGGATGGATGTTTGTTACCCTTTCACGCAAAAACTACTGAAAGGATCTGGATAAAATTTGGCACAGAGATAGATAATAGTCTGGAATAGCACATAGGCTACTTTTTATCCCGGAAAAATGTACGGGTTCATAAACCACCGGGCGAAGAGCGGCGAGCGGAAGCTAGTTGAAAATAAATATGATGTACGAAACGAGTATTTCCAATTGTCGTTGGACAGCAAGGTTGGCGCAGTGGCTAAGTGATTAGTTTCTGCGCTATGTATCACAGGTTTGATTCCCACACGAAACAAAGATTTGTATGATCTACAGATAGTTGTTTCGGGTCTAGTTGTGTGTGTATGTGACATGTATGTTTGTAAACTGTACGCACGATACAGGAGAAATTCAAGCGAAGGGCAAAGCCAAAAAAAAACTAATAAAAAAAGGTAGGGCTACTGGTCACCCTACACCACGTGTGTGCGCAAAACAAATGGGGATAAACTTTGGGATGACCATTTGCTATTTTATTTGTAAAATTTTGCATAATTTCTGATTGGCGTAGTGGACAATGCGCCTCACTCCCAAATATAAGAGGGATGAAGAGTGTAATGAAATAAACAGATTTGTTAAACTAATTTAATATAACGTTACATTTATTCTCAAGGATACTCATAGGAAATGCAGACGCCATCTAGTTTAAAAAAAGACGTATAAAAGGGATTGAATAATGGCTAATCCTGCCTACCCTTCTGGTAAGCTACCTTGAGGACACAGAAACCCTATTAACACTAGATACCATCACACAACCCTTCTACGTAACATATTTGCATTTGATCTTAATTGCTGGGGTCGAAACTACCCCCTGGGCTCTGGGGTAGTTATCACCCCTGTAATTGAGTTATGTTTGACACGCGGAGGTTCCTGTGTTTCAGTATGTATTATTACGACCTTTTTAGGTGTTTGTCAGCAGAGCGCCGAAAGTAACGTCGTGATTTCATTTTTTTATATGTTGCATAAGCGTACACCACATACAGACCTGAAACAACTATCTGTAGACCATACAAATATTTGTTTCGTGTGGGGATTGAACCCGCTACGCGTAGCCCAGCAGTCGATCGCTCAACCACTGCGCCAACCATATAATTTTCATGGGCACAGTTTACGAACATACATGTCACATGCACACACAACCAGACCCGAAACAACTATCTGTAGATCATACAAATATTTGTTTCATACGGGGATCGAACCGCGACACGAACTGTGCTTACCTCACGCTCAGCAGCTGCGCTTGCAACCACTAAACCGATGAAGCAGTTACATTCCCATGATATAAAGTTGAATACACAAATCAGTGTTAATTAGTTTAACACAGTCGTGTTAATTAGGTATCTGCTTAGTTCCCTAGAGAACTACAAGATACGAACATCTTTAATCCTAAACAGCTGACTTCCATCAATCCGACTAGTCTTGCGCATAGTAGTTCGAGACAGAGATCGCTCAGTTTAGGTCGCCGCTCCTAAACGAACTAGTTCGCTGTTCTAGTTCGTCAGCTCCCACCTCGAATCAGAGGCAGGCAGATCGTTCGCTCGTTTTGATACTGCTCCTGCAGTTCCTGCACGGGCACGCGACAAGTTTATGCATTTGCATACTTTTGCCTACAATTTTTAAACTATAAACTATGTATAAGCAGCAAAAACCTCTGAATGAATATTTAAAAAAAATATTCTAGGCTTATTGCTGCAATAAATAGTATTTATTTATTGCAGCAACACTCCTAAGTTCTCATTCGTTCACGAACTAACGAACTATGGAGCGGTGAATGTTGGAACTAGTTCGCGTAGTTCATCTGTGGGAGCGCTCTTACTACCTAGTTCGTTCGCGAACTACACAAGACTAAATCCGACGGGTACCGCTGCTTCTTTCTGACGGTACGCAGGATTAATAAATTTGCCGCGTCTAACCAACTCAGTCCCCGACGGGATTCTTGCAGTGGCCCACGCGTAGTGTGAGCAAGTTCCTCAGATTTAGAGATACGCCTTCGCCTTCCACGTCTTCATCATCATCAGCCAAAAAACGTCCACTACTGAACGAAGGCCTCCCATAGGGGGGGGGGGGGGATCGCAGTGGCTCACCGATTAGTGAGAGGACGCTGCTGCCCGTCTTCCGGTGTCTGGCCGCAGTTTTAAGACGTACCCGGGTCCACGTCTTAAAGCTAAAAAAACAACTTTTATTTATACTCGTCGTATTGCCGGATGGTTGGCTTTAAAGGGGTGTTCAAGAAGGTTAGCTTACTAGGGTTAAAGAGCCTAATAAGAGTTTTTCTCCACCGTGATCATCAGTATCATCATTTGCCCGTCGTTTCGACGGATGGTTGGCTTTAAAGGGGTATCCAAGAAGGTACACTTTCTAGGGTTAAAGAGTCTAATAAGAGTTTTTTTCCACCGTGATCATCGTTATCATCATCTGCCTACTTCTTCCCAACTACATGGTCGGCTCCCAGTGTAACCAAATGCGGCTGAATATCAGTATTGAACAACTACACTACACTTTATTTTTAAAATATTCTTTAAGACTATAGTTTAGCTAAAAGTTTTCATACAATATGCGTTAACGTTTTTACCTCACTAAACATGAGCGGATTGTGCTCATTTTTTTATATGTTATAGACACAAGTAAAAACTAGGTTGTCACTTTTTTGTTTATTTTTTATTTGTTTATAGATTGAGAAATAATTAACCCTCAAAATGGGTTTTTTTAACTAAAAATCTTCCTTATACTTATCTCGTGATAATTATTAAATTAACTAAAATGTTGAAAAAAACAAAACGTGTCGACCTAGTTTATAATCTGACAATACGATAGAGACCAAAATCAAATTGATTCGTTAAGATTTAGATGTAAGAATCGTTAACGCCTAAACACCAATTTTGCGCGTATATCATACAATTTCAAGACAATTTTGTTAGAAGCCGACTAAACGATACTCTTAAGACTGGACAAGACAACAGCAGTCGGGTCAGCTCCTTTTGAAGTTCAAAAAACAAATGATTTCAAGTATATGGGGCATGAGATTAGCACCTTGTTTGAGGAGCAGGAGTGGGGGCTTATCGTGATCTCCTCCATGGAGGGGTTCTGTGTGTAAACAGCTGTGAGTCTCCCATCTGCTTGACGGGCCCAGGATCGATCTACGCGAAGGGCGGTTTTAGCCAAAGCGTCACCAAACAATTTTGAATTAAGAAACTACCGCCATTATTTCGGTAGATATATAAAATTTAAAACTGCTATTGGTCTAATGGTCGTGTCACTGCGTGCGTGAGGTTCTGGATTCGATTCTCGGGCTGGGGATAAGTGTTATTGGGTTTTTCTGTTGGAAAACTGTCATTTGCAGCACGGTTTGAATCTGTGCCCGGTAAAGGTGAAATTTGGGTGTGCTTACCTCTGCCTAACCCTTCGGGAATACAGGCGTGATGCTATTTTATGTTATGTCTATAAAATCTACTAGCTTCCTTTCGCGGCTTCGCCCGCTTGGTTTACGAACCCGTACATTTAACCCGAATAAAAAGTAGCCTATGTACTATTTCAGACTATAATCTATCTCTGTGCCAAATTTCATCCAGATCCGTTAAGCCGTTCTGGCGTGAAAGAGTAACAAAGATCCATCCATCCATCCATCCTAATAAACTTTCACATTTATTTTTCGACCGTCTTTTTAGAACCTTCAGAGTAACAACGACAGGTGCTCCATATTCGAATGATTCAGTTTTGACTGATCAGCAAATTTTTGAGCGAAGACAGTGCTGTTTAAAAAATAAAACCCCGCCCCAGGAATAGTTCCTGTATCGTGGGTACGTTTGAAACATACATTATATTTACATGTACACACATTCACACACCCGAAACTACAATTACATTTCATTATCCTTTATTGTACACAAGAAATATACAAATAAACATTTTTCAATATAAAGTTTATGTACAAAGGCGAGCTTAACTAAAGCATGAGTTCTCTTACAGCAAACCTTAGAGCGATAGAGAGATTTGATATTGAAGGACAGTTAAGTGTACATTAAATTACTAAATAATAACCAAAACTACACTATGCTACATATGTACCTATATAAACTAAACATATATGTGTATAGCACACAATACATAATAGATAGGATAAAAAAATATTTGGTCTGTGCGAGAACTGAACCCGCGATAAGTAGCGCAGTAGCCATACTCAACCACTGCGCTAACTGTGCCGTCAAAAGATAATATAAACATTCTCTACATTTCTTCCAGTATGACTCACCCATCATAATCATCTGCCTACCCTTTTCCCAACTACATGGTCGGCTCCCAGTGTAACCAGATGCGGCTGAATATCAGTATTGTACAACGCGGCTAACATCTGACCTCCGACACACAATTACTGGGAGACACTGATACTCTAAGGTTAGACTGGTTGTCACACATTTCAGACACCCGTAACGACTGTCATAGATCTTCGAATGACACTCGTCACCAACTGCTTAACGTGCTTTCCGAGGCATGGAGTCTCGATGTGTAAAAAATTGTCACCCATCCAAAAACTGACCGCCTTAAGCGCTACTTAACCTCGCAGATCGACTAATATGCGTGGTAGCTCTGTAGGTAGGAGCCCCTCTCAAGTTTGGGTCAGTCATAATGGAAAAATACTACCAAAAAATAAATCTACCAAATGAGACGAAACATCTTTTGATATTCAAAGACAGTTTTAACCCAAAAACGCTCGGTTGACAGACACGCGGAAACACAAACCGATCTGTGTTTGTTTTGGCGTTAATTTCGAACTATTCTTAAAGCTTGTGTTGATTGAAATTTCTTTCACACGTGATTTTTAGAGAAACGCTCCCAAATTGGGTGATGGAGCACTTAAAGATTCCGGTGTCTGTCTTTCTGTCTGCCACTGGCTATTTTCTCGAAATACGATGGCATTTTTAATAGAAATATGCACAGTTGGCGCAGTGGTTGAGAGATCGACAGCTGCGCTACGTGTCGCGGTTTCGATTCCCGCACGCAAACATTTTATTTTGAAAATGTTAATTTATATTATTTTATTATCTTATATAGTAGTCCTTGTATGTCATGTAATGTAATATTGCATGCAGGAGTTTCTTGCCGGTCTCTTCTCCATAGGACCAACCCACTTTGGAACCGTGCGCTTAGATTCATAACGTTTTAAAAGTGCCTGCAAAGGCCCATTTGAAATAAAAAACTTTGACTTTGACTTTGACAAACAAATGTTTGTATGATCTACAGATAGTTGTTTCTGAGTATATGTGTATGTGAATATATGTGTATAAAACAGAAAGAAAGGAATTAAATGGAAAGTTAGTTCTTTAGTTCTAACATAACATAGCATTACGCCTGTATTCCCCGAAGGGTTAGGCAGAGGTGTACTATTGTACACTCACATTTCGCCGATGCTGTTATTGAGCCCATGTAATAGGCGGCCTAGGCTAGGCTAGCCTATTGCCATCTACCGGGCACAGTTCTAAACTCCGTGCTGCCGAATTTCTATACAGAAAAACTCAATGACACTTTCCGACCCGGGCATCGAACCCTGGATCTCACGCTCAGCAGTTTTTTGCGGCTTATGAGTCAGTCAAACATATACTCGACAAAAGAAACTCCTTTATAAATACATAAAATAAAATACAAAACTTAAAGTATAAAATAAAATATTATTAAGTCATAAAACCCTTGATAAATGATAGTTGCAGAGAAATTCACACACGTACGGACGTACACTTGCAATGAGCTGACAACAATACAAGCAGTTTAGGAGATGCGTGGGCGCAAACGGATAAACACGTTATGTTAAGGCGAAGTATTTTAGTCAAAGTGATTCCATTTGTACTGTTTTATTGACTGCCTTTTATTATAGTTTAGTGGTTTTAAGTGTAGCTGCCGAGTGTGAGGTCCTAAGTTCGATCCGATTGACAAAGTATCATTGGGTTTTTCTGCACGGAAATTCTCAGTAGCAATTTAAAGTTTCTAACTGTGCCCGGTTGATGGCAATATACTCGACCTTTCTAACATATCCTATCCTACTATCCTATTAATATTATAAATGTGAAAGTTTGTGAGAATGGATGGATGGATGGATGGATATTTGTTACTCAATCACGCCAGAACGGCTGAACGGATCTGGATGAAATTTGGCACAGATATAGATTATAGTCTGGAGTAGCACGTAGGCTACTTATTATCCCGGATAAATGTACGGGTTCGTAAACCACGCCGGCGAAGCCGCGGGCGGACGCTAGTACTAAATAGTTACAAAAACAAAAAAACAGTAAATAAGCTTAATAGTGCGATCTTGATGCGGGATTGCGTGCCTAAAAGGCCACAGCTCTGCAAATGCTGCAGGAGAGTGCAGCATCAGATGGCTAACTAACAAAAAGCCATTGCTGACTGGTAGGGTTTGGGTCCCGGGACGTCTCGTGTCTCGAAGTCCCGGGACTTTTCGTTATTTTAGTTGTGTCGAGTCCCGGGACTTTCGGAGACTCGAGACGAGACAAGATTGTCGAAATTTTTAATTTAGATTATTTAACTATGAAACAAATCTGTGATTATGAGAATTAAAAATGTTGTGATTATGGCCAATGATTAGATACTAGAATTACTAGATAATAGTGAAGTTATTAAGAATTAGTATGATTTTTAACTAAGTTCGTTTTACAACTATAAGATTTAACTGCTTAAAAGTGAATCTGTGTGTGATTAAAATAAATAAGCAAAGCAATTATTAAGACTGAAATTAACGTTAAAGTTATTAAGAATTAATTTTCTGTTTAATAAATGTTGATTTTTACAAAAAATTGTTTTTTTTTAAAACGTTTCACCAGAAATTAACTCAATTAAAATTCTAAAAAAAGGCTTACGGTGGGTAAAAAAAAAACAAAAACGTTTTTTTTTTCTTAAATGTCACACGAGACAGCCTACAATCAAAGTCCCGGGAATTCCCGGGACTTTGAAATTGTCGGGAATTCCCAAACCCTACTGACTGGCTAATCTTTACACTAGCATGAGCGCTTCGCAATTACTTCGCCTTAACGACAGGAGTGGTAACAAAGTTGTGAATAACTTGATATGTTTCTTTGAGTTGTTTATAAGCGTGCTTACCCAATCGCACGCAACCAAAATGGGTTCTGTGTTTACCAATGTTACCAACTTTCCCGATCGATATAGGAATGGCAACCTACACAATTTTTTTTGGAGTCTCTTGGCCTGTTTCCCATCTTTCTGTACCTCTATCACGAGTTTTCTAACTATTTCATCATCATCATCAGCCAGAAGACGTCCACTGCTGAACGAAGACCTCCCTCAAGGGGGGTTTGCCATAATCCCCACGCTTGGCAGGCGGCTTGGGGATCGCAGTGGCTCACCGATTAGTGAGAGGACGCTGCTGCCCGTCCTCCGGAGTCTGGCCGCAGTTTTAAGACGTACCCGGTTCATAATAATAAATAATAATATATATAATAATATACTATTATGAGTTTATTAATAATATATTATACTCATAATAGAGGTACTGATAATGTATCTGGTAACCAAACAGACAAAATTTCCGCTAGATAAAAAGTACTGTTTAAAGATTTAAATGTTAATGATTCAGTTAGGTAATCAAGCACTTTATGTTGTAGGTAAACAACCATTTAGTTTATCAACAAGTTATGAGCGAAGAATTATGATTTTTGATTATTTTAAATGGAAGGTTTTGCCTTGTGAGTATGTATGAGTGGCGATTAACGAAAAGGATTTATAACGCGGTTGTTAATGGAAATGCCAGGAGGGGGCGCCCTAGAAGGACGTATATTTCTCTTCTCTCTTTCTCTTTTTTAAAAACTTTGCCCCACACTAGGATTTCTCCTGTGTCGTGTGTACAGTTTACAAACATACATGTCACATGCACACACAACCAGACCCGAAACAACAATCTGTAGATCATACAAATATTTGTTCCATGCGGGGATCGAACCCGCGACGCGTAGCGCAGAAAGCTAATCCCTTAGCCACTGCGCCAACCGTGTCGTCTATTATTATATATGGAACTTATTGGTGATTTTTGTGGAGATAAAAAAATTACTGTGAATGGTTATAATCGAACTTGGGACTATCTGGTCACCTCACCAGCCGCTTTAGAACCTTCCTTCCACATATTTGAAGTAATTTTACGATGATTATATTCTAATTTTGCCTCACCCAAGAGTCGAACCCATGACCTAATATCATGCATCTAGCCCAATGAGACTATGAAAACTAATCAGAGATAATTAAACTATAATTTACAGTCCATCTTTTATTTTAATATCAAATAAATAATATTTTATTGCGTGTCTTTTACACAACGCACGAAAATTATTGGTACCACGCCTGTTTTACTTATAAATAATATTATTTCGTAACTTATTATGATTAAAAGACTGCCTCAATGGTCTTTTAGTCGCATGCGTGACTGTTTAGCGTGAGGTCCTGGGTTCGATTTCCGGGTTGAGCAAAGTATTATTGGGTTTTTATGTATAGAAATTCTCAGTAGCACGGAGTTTAGAACTGCGCCCGGTTGATGGCAATGGGCTCGTCCCTTATTACATGCGAATTTATAATAGTATCTGCAAAATGTGGGTACATAATAACCCTAGTGTTTTTTCGATAACGAAGTCTAAAAACACACCTAGTGTTTAGACTGCTTTATTGAGTTTGCTCTTTTAGGTTGGACTTTAACGGTATATTTATCACTAGGTCGTAACGTCTTACGGAGGTGGATTTATAGGAGGCGGAATCGGAGTCGGAGGTCTTCATAGTGACCTCCGCGGAGTCGGAGGTGAATCGGAGTCGGAGTCGGAGCAAATCTACGAATGTAAAATGTAAATAAACAAGAAAGAAGAAACTTGTCGCAACTCGTTCACTCTTCGTTCATCAGTTGCACAGAGCACATACTCCGTCAGTTGTCAGTGTCACGTAGAAAGCGCGCGGTAGCGCTGCTGCGATGGCAAGTAACTCCGATATATACCTCCGTTTTGATTTATCGGAACCGGAGCCGGATTCGGAGGTGTAATTTTATCGGAGGTTCCGACATATCGGATTCGGAGTCGAAGCTCCGTAACATCCCTATTCATCACTACATATTATAAAACAAAGTCCTCCCGCCGCGTCTGTCTGTTTGAACGCGATAAACTCAAAAACTACTGATCGGATTTTCATACGGTTTTCACCAATTGACGAAGTGGTTCATGAGGAATGTATAGGTGTATAATTCATTAAGGTTTTGTGTAAACTGGCTAGAATATGATGATACTTGTTGATATGTCGGAAAATATCATAGCGACTGGGAGCTTTACTAGCGCCGCGTAAACCAATTGTTATATATCATCATCAGCTCATATTCGTCCACCGCTGGACATAGGCCTCTCCCAGTTAGTCCCGTAATATATCCTACTAATATTATAAATGTGAAAGTTTGTAAGGATGGATGGATGGATGGATGGATCTTTGTTACTCTTTCACGCAATAACTACTGAACGGATCTGGATGAAATTTCGCACAGAGATAGATTATAGTCTGGAATAACACATAGGCTTTTTATCCCGGAAAATGTACAGGTTCGTAAATCACGCGGGCGAAGCCGCGGGCAGAAGCTAGTATTCTTATATAATTAAAATCTTTTTAGAATTAGACCAATGTTATAAAAACAGAGGCGTAGGTATATGTTCTGGTATTCGTGCAAAGCCGGGGCGAGTCGCTAGTTTTGACAAAATTTTGATTTCGCTTGATGCTTCATTAAGAGTGTGATATGGAAGCCAGTGAAGCGAGCTTGATGGCATTATTAAAATTATAGAACCTACCTTTTATATAGTAGTTTTCTCTGCCTACACCACAAAGGAGTGGTCGTAAAGATACGAATAATTAATTAATTATCAAATAATGTGTTGGTTGACACGAACCGTATCAGTTGGTTATTAAATTTAATTAAAGTTGTGTTCACACTTGCGATTTTGCGACAGGACTGAGAGGTATTTTATGTACCTAAGTATTTTAACTGGCGTGTCTTCGACTCTGTCCGTGAAGAAACCCATAATGGTGTCATCTGCACCATTATGTGTTTCTTCGTGGGGTAAAGTTTCTTCATACAAACTTTGAACCTAATGTAGGTTCTGAAAATCTTTTTAAAGAGAATATCTGTGTAGATATTCTCTTTGAAACGATTTTTTCCTCTAAGGCTAACTATCTGCCAAATTTAAATGTTGTAGGGTTTATTCTTAGTTCCCGAGATTTCGTGAGCATATGAGGTATTTACCGCTATTATACATATAGTTAGATAAATACGATTTTTATTTTATTTATTTAAATAACGCCTCTGTATCAATCGAAATCGTTTGAAATATTTGAAATAAAAACAATTCTATCTATCTAATACTATAATTTGAGTTTAGGAATTTTTTAGAGCAAAATTTTTAAAATAAATTTATACTCGTTGCACAAGTTTTGTAAACCCACTTCACTTGTACTTTTGCCAAGAACCATATTAAAAAACAAACCTTTTACTTAACCTTTTTTAATACTGGTTTTCAATTTCTTTTTATCTGACAAAATTGATTATATTGATAGACTTCAAAATCGTAATCGTAAAAATGCCCAAATAAAATTGTTAAGCACACCGTCGCGTCGTCGCCCATAATAAAATCGTACAAAATAAAGTCGCTCGTCTGTACACGGCCTCACATCGCGACCTGCTGTTAATAGGTCACACATTGTCGTGAGAAATGTAAACAAGTGTTGAATAATTATCATGGCGATATAATTTGTACTCGATGTACCTGTAGTATTATTAATAGTACAACTTCTATTGTCAATATTTAAAAACTTTTACAAAAGGAGCATAACTTTTGACGACACGGTTGGCGCAGTGGACAAGTGATTAACTTTCTGCGCTAGGTGTCGCGAGTTCGATTCCCGCACGAAACAAATATTTGTATGATCTACAGATAATTGTTTCGGGTCTGGTTGTGTGTGCATGTGACATGTATGTTTGTAAACTGTACACACGATACAGGAGACTTCTTAGTATGGGGTAAAGCTTAAAAATGCCTAAAATTAGTCACAATAGTATTAACAGGAAAACCCTTAATAGTTAAATTAGTAGCTAAATAAAACTATTTTATTACTAAAATATATTAATAAAAAGGGCAATAAATGTTAACGGTGGATAGGAATTAAATGTCATCATCATCATCATCATCAGCCAGAAGACGTCCACTGCTGAACGAAGGCCTCCCCCAAGTGGGGGGGTTTGCCATAATCCCCACGCTTGGCAGGCGGCTTGGGGATCGCAGTGGCTCACCGATTAGTGAGAGGACGCTGCTGCCCGTCCTCCGGTGTCTGGTCGCAGTTTTAAAACGTACCGGGTCGTTGACGTACCCGGGTCGTAATTAAATGTAGCACTGCCTAATATAGGTTTATTCAAACCTGTGTTTCAAGGTAATAGGACCGAGGGCCTTTGTCGCGCAGCTTTTGCTGCGGTCAGTCTTTGGATGGATAACCATTTTTTTTAAGCTGTTGGTCGCGGATGTCATATGAAGACCTATGGCAGTCGTTACGGGTGTCAGCAGCCCATAAATCTGGCAACCAGTCTAACCTTAGAGTATCAGTGTCTTCCAGTAATTGTGTGTCGGAGGTCAGATGTCAGTCGCGTTGTACAATACTGATATTCAGCCGCAACCAGTTGGAATGGAAGCCGACCACAATGTAGTTGGGAAGAGGCAGGCAGATAATGATTACAAATGAGATGGACTGTTGTAATTACGTAGAGATTTCACAGGGACTAAAGGAAAGAAGAGTGGAGGACGAGTGACGATACCTGAGCTCGTCTGTCACCGTGGGCAGTCAGCCTCGACACCACCATTGCTAACTGGCTAATCTTTACACTAGCATGAGCGACTCCCATGTAATAGCTCGTGCAGACACGATAAAATAAAAAAGCACATTTTTAACAAATAATAAGCACAGAATTTTTAGAAGTTATCGTTAAAACTATCGACACCAGTCACATCACTAGCTTGTCAATATTGACACTATTCACTGTCATGTCATTTGTAAACATACAGAGACTGGTCCGATGTGTAAACGCATTATATCGCTTTTTACAAATCGGTATCAGATTAATTTCACACGGTTCAATAATTTTACATGATGACTAAGAGAATGTAATGAAAGGCTCGTAGCTATATGGGTACTGCGCTGATTGGTCAATCTGCGAGGTTAAGCAAAACCTGCCGCGGTCAGTCCTAGGATAGGTGGGATTTTTCACATCGAGAACCGAGATACGTCCCAGGTGTCATATGAAGACCTATGACAGTCGTTACGGGTGTCACCAGTTTTTTACTGTTTGTTTTTTACTATTTAGGTACTTTCAAAATAAAAGTAAATTTTCATGATAGCGATTTTAGTTATATGTGTGTACCCTGTAACGTCACCAACACCATAGACCAGTGGTTCCCAAAGTTGACTGGACCGCGACTCACCTAGCTCCAAATTCGAGACTCACCTCTTGGTTTTCGTGAAGAAAAAAGGGGCATAACTATATGAATGAAAAACTGTACCGCTATCACGAGTTTTCTTACTATTTAGTATCATAGTAAAGTATAATTTCATGATAGCGATTTTAGTTCTTAACTTGTTTACATTAGGGAATAGAGTCGCTTATGTAACATCTAGTCATAGTAAAGTTTTGATTTACTATTTACTATATTATATAGATGTCATGTTAGCGACTCTAATCCCTAATGTAAACAAGTTAAGAACTAAAATCGCTTGCATGAAAATTTACATTTACTATGATAGTAAATAGTAAGAAAACTCATAATCGAGGTACTGTTGAAACAAGAAAACAAAAAAATCTATTCCGATTCTGTGTTAATATTTAAATACAAGGAGTGCTATTTTTTAATGAAAAGGATTTATTTGATTCCTATTTTTTATTATTTTTCAAGGCCCACCCAATATTCGCTCGCGGCCCACTGGTGGGACCCATACTTTGGGAACCGCTGCCCTAGAGGCAAATATTATACTACTTAGATGTAAGCACTCTGTATCTCATTTTAAGTGAACTGTTATTTAAGTTCTTATGAGAATAAAAATTCTTTAAACCTAAAACGTATAGTAAATCTCTAAAGACCAATTGTAATACGGGCCTTAGTGAAACAATTCTCCTTATTAACTTTCTACAGTTGGAGCTCAAATTGTGATGTTCGACGCAACCGAGTGGAGGATCGATACATCAATATTTGTAGTGCTAGTGTTGGGATAGGAATATCGATAGTTGTAAATTAACGCTGTGCGCACTCCGTTCGTGGAAAAATATTTTTCGTTCAAACTTAACACCCATTTCGTCCCATGTTAGAGGATTATTTTTGGAAGATCCTTTCTGAGTTTATGAATTCCTGATAACTCGTGATTAGCAAGTAATTGAGTGATATTTCACTTTTAAATATAATAATGTGTATTAAAACGCCAATATTTATTCCAAATAACTTTTTATCCTACTTCCTATCCTACTTAATCCTACTAATATTATAAATGTGAAAGTTTGTGAGGATGGATGGATGGATCTTTGTTGCTCTTTCACGCCCGAACGGTAGAACGCTAGAACCATACACAGTGCCGGATTAGGCAAGCGCGGGGCCCGTAGCAAATTCTATCGAGGGGCCCTGGATCTGCTATGGGCTCTTAAGTATAAAGTGACTTTTTGTAGAACTTGCGTTTACCGTATGAAATTCTGTGTTGTATTTTCGCCAACAAAATAATCGGTTACCGATTGTCTGACGTCGTTCTTCTTAGTCGGAAAACAGGTGTAACGTTTCACGTTTTTGTGACATCAAGTAAATTCAATATACCACGTGTTAATAAGTTTCAATCAAAAAATTACGCTCAGGCGGAGGTGGGTTATGATCAGCGGGGCCCCCTTTTGCGCGGGGCCCTTAGCAATTGCTACTCTTGCTACGTGGTTAATTCGGAACTGACCATACATATCATTACGGCTCTTAACAATTAATTAAACAGAATGCACTCGTGCTAGGAATGAGTTCAATTATAATTAATAAAGTTTCACAGTCGACCTGGTCGACTAGGGTCCTACTTAAATAACATGGCATCACGCCTGTATTCCCCGAAGGGTTAGGCAGAGATGTACTATGTATTTCATGCCGATGCCGTTATTGAGAGCGAGTTGATCACAATTAACTCCAAGTTACTACTGAGAAGTAACTAACAAAAATCCCAATTAAAATTTTGCCTGACCCAGGCAACGAACCTAGAACCAGCTCAGCACCCACGTTTAACTAAACCAATGACACCAACCAGAAATATTCCAATCCAATACGGTAGATGACTACTTGTCATTTGAGTTACTGTTTAAGAACTGCCAAAAACGACATTTTGTTCTAAAAATGTTTGGAATACAAAAGCGTGACGTCATAATTTTTCATTGCGATTGACATACTTATTATATGATTTTGATAAATAAATAATTGAAAACGCCAAAGATAAGCAAGAGATTAAGTTTTACTGAGTTTTTAGAAGAAAAACTATTTACCAAACAAGATTTCAGAATTTATTTTTGATGCAGTCATTATTCTGAAAACTAAATAAAATTGATCGATAAAAATATTTATCGATATTCGTCGCACATCACTATGCATGAGAAGAGCCAATAAGCATCGTGACACTCGCATTAACGCCGCACGACACTTCCACACTATAGCTGAGAGCTTTTTTTTATTATGTTTTAAACTGACAACTCCAAACGCTAATGACTTTACCACGAGTGACGTTTTGAGTTCAATTTTTGTTCAACAAAATGGACGACCAACAACAATTTTTGTGGAAAAAAACTCTCTTTTCGGCCATATTGGAATAGTTTACATAGCATCACGCCTGTATCCCCGAAAGGTTAGACAGAGATGTACTATATATAAAAAATATTATTCACAAATAAATTTAAAAAAATATTTTTATACATATACTACTACAATCTGAATGAATATTTAAACGATAAGTTCTCGAAAACACGAGTTCTCTTCGTCTCTCCTACTTTTGCTGTGCCCGACAGGGTCGAGGGCCACAATTCGATCTCATACTTTTAAGCCTACATAAGTACTACATTGTGGAACGCAAATAAAGTATTGAGAACAATTTTTTTTTAAACTATGCCCACCCTATGATTTCTCCTGTATCGTGGGTACAGTTTACAAACATACATGTCACATGCACACACAACCAGACCCGAAACAACTATCTGTAGATTGTGCCTGCATTGCACTGATTCTGTTATTGAGTCTCAAGTGATAAGGGACGAGTCTATTGCCACTAACAGGGCACAGAAATCTAAGAAGTTCTATACAGTCAAACCCAATAACATAGGGTCGCCAACCGTCCTGTTTTCCCAGGATATGTCCTGCTTTTTGGAGTGTCCTGGATAGTTATTAAGTAGCGTCCTGGGTTTTTTAAAGAGTCCTCGTAAGGTCCTGTGTTTTATTATTCGCGCGCCACTACTGCCTCAAACCTTACGTTTAATCATCGGCGTTATTTTGTAATTTAATCCTTCATTTCATTTCTTATATTATATAATTTAATTGAAGATTATTTCATAAAAACATTGTAATTGCTATTCACTGAGTTTCATTGACACTGTTTTCTTATACTGCGTCCTGTTTTTAAACCGAAATGTCCTGTCCACTTTTAAATCCTGGTTCTCAATATTTGGGGATGGCAACCCTACAATAACACTATGCTCGACACGGGAATCGAACCCAGGATCTGACGGTCAGCATTCGCGTTTGCGACCACAAGACTAATGCTGCAGTAGTTTAATTAAAATATTCAAATGTTATGTCTGTTCTCGTATCAAAATGTCTGTAAAAAGTTTTTATTGACATTTTATTCTAAACAAACCATTTGTATGTGAGTTCACACTTATTATTTCTTGGTGAACAAAATGATAAAAAACTAGCTTTTGCCCGCGACTTCGTACGCGTGGAATTTAAAATCTGATATTTTCTTGCGGTAAAATGGAGCCTATATTTTAAGTTAGACCTCTATGTTACTACTGAGAATTTCCATACAGAAAAATCCTAACAACCCGGGAATCAAACCCAAGACGTCACACTCAGCAGTCGCACTTACGAGAATTGGACCTATAAGGCAGATTATTTTAATCCTATCAAATCTCCGTTGTTTTATCATTAGATCTGCCCATACCATAAATCATAATAGCCGTGATAATATTCAAACTAACAAGCTATCATAAAAAGAAGATTCAATTAAAATATTTAAATTTTATTACCTATTGATGCTTATGAATGACTTCAAAATATTATTTTTTATCCATTTTTTATAGAAATAACTTGATAATTATGATGTTTTATTGGATAATTTATCTCATAATCCTTTTTTCTGTTCACTACTGGATTTAAGTACTTAAATCTGTGTCAAAGGAGGTGTGTCACCAACAGAAGAGTTTCACGGCTGTGGAAAAATCAAAATATTTGTTTGCATCTAGGTTCCGCCCGCGGCTTCGCCCGCGTGATTTACGAACCCGTACATTTTCCGGGATAAAAAGTAGCCTATGTGCTATTCCAGACTATTATCTATCTGTGTGCCAAATTTCATCCAGATCCGTTCTGCCGTCCTGGCGTGATTGAGTAACAAATATCCATCCATCCATCCATCCTCACAAACTTTCACATTTATAATACTAGCTTCCGCTCGCGGCTTCGCCCGCGTGGATTACGAATCCGTGCATGTTCCCGGGATAAAAAGTAGCCTATGATCTATAGCTATAGCTATTCCAGACTATAATCTATCTCTGTGCCAAATTTGAAATGTTGAAAAACCCAATAACACTTTGCCCGACCCGGGAATCGAACCCAGGACCTCACGCTCAGCAGTCACGCCTACGACCACTAGACCAGAGACAGTCACAAAATTGGCAATCAAAATGATTTATTTGAGCAAATATATTTAGTTAAACAAACAAACTAGCTCTGTTTTAGTCGATAGTGCCTAATTATACGGGGAGGTGAGTAGTGAGGGATGCAGTCGATATAAATCGATTATTTTATCGATATTGTCGCGTAACGGTGAATGAAAACATCGTGAGGAAACTTGCACACCTGAGAGGGTGACATACAGTTGTCGATGGTGTGTGTAGTCCGCCCGCACCAGGACAGCGTGGTGGACTAAGGCGTAATCCTTCTCATTCTGAGAAGAGGCTCTTATTATTATTTATAATTTATTATTGTCGCACGCTACAGGTCGCGAGTTCAATCCCCACACGAAACAAATATTTGTATGATCTACAGATAGTTGTTTCGGGTCTGGTTGTGTGTGCATGTGACATGTATGTATGTTTGTAAACTGTACACACGATACAGGAGAAATCCTAGTGTCGACCGCGTTGTATGCACAACGCGGTCGATAGTTTCTTCTTGATTCTGTAATGTTGTCAAAAATGAGATAGTACCAGTTGCCAGTTCACAGTCGATACAGAATATATAAAAACAGATGATATAGGTACGGGACCTAGTTTTTTTTTTATAAATACCACTCATTCAGTGACTAATCACGAAATCTCAGAAACTATAAAATTCAATCAATAAGGCTGTGAAATTAGGGTTAAAAAAAATCTAAATTCTACGCGGATGAAATCAAAAACACGACTTGTTTTTATCGACAATTACAGCGCTTTTCTCATCCCTAAAAGTGAGTAGCAACACTGCACAGCGCCGATAACGTGTTCAAATAGAGATGTGCATCCAATCTGCATAATTACTACAAGATAGACGTTGCGGTGCGTCTGCCTTGTACTCGGTTCGATGCCCGTGTTGGGACGAAATTGAATCGCATTTAAGATTTACTTAGTTAAAGTTATAATATAAGATAGCTTCACGTTATTTTACCCGTAGGTATTTTGCGGATGCCGTTATTAAGTCCCACGTAATAGGGGATGAGCCTATTGCCATCTACCGGGCACAGTTCCAGACTCCGTGCTGCTACTGAGAATTTCCATACAGAAAAACCCAATAACACTTTACCCGACCCGGGAATCCAATCCAGAACGTCATGAGAGTTTTTCAGTGCTTCTTTGAGCTAGTGGTCGCAAACGCGAATGTTGAGTGTGAGGACTTGGGTTCGATACCCAAGTAGTTTTTGCTGTGTAAGAGGGGGCGAGCCTATTGCCATCTATAATCACAATTTCAAACACCAGACAACAAATGAGCGTTTAAAAAGAATACAGTAACACTTTGCTCGACCTAGAAATTGAACCGAGGACCTCAGCAAACGCGCAAACCCACCAGACCTAAGACGCGTTTCACTATCTACTTATTTGCAAGCAAAAAATCTCATTCTCAAAGGAAATTGAATTTGATCCGAATTTCCCGTCTAGACATACAAATTTGTCTCAGAAAAACATTTGAACGCGTTCATAGATATATTCACGCCT
The DNA here is from genome assembly GCA_947562105.1 of Shargacucullia verbasci. NCBI lineage: Eukaryota > Metazoa > Arthropoda > Insecta > Lepidoptera > Noctuidae > Shargacucullia > Shargacucullia verbasci. Next base: position 572,696 of record OX387309.1, read on the forward strand.
CTCAACGATATGGGAGGGGAAATATTTATGCTAATGCACATTGGAAAATCAAAATGGCCGACAGCGCAATACCTGTAGACAAATGTAGTATTTATAACCGCTAGAGGACCATGGGTTCGATTCCTTGTTTATCACAGATATTTTTTTAGAGGTCTCGCTTACTGGCTTCGTTAAAAACATGTGGTCATGTCGTTGTGGTCTTTATTGGGACCTATATCCAGCACTGGACATTAAAGGTCAAGGAAGACCCATAACATAAGCATGTACCTATGATAAGTACAGTCAGCATCAAAATTTAGTGACAATCGAATTTTAAAATCAATTTTTTTATGACTTAACTTATTCAAATAGCGATTGTCATTTTACCAATTTTTACATCTGTCTGTTCAACACTGACTTTCGATGTTGACTGTACTAATATTTGATGCGTGGGAAAATCAATATTGATATACCTAACGTCGATATATCAAATATTGAGTGCTTATCTTCAGCAAATAACTATCACGATACCGCAACTTAGGCAAGGTTAACGAAAAGATATTTAAAAAAAAAAAATTAACCAGTTACATCTAGATAACCATCACGCCTGTAACCCTTGAGGGCATAGGCAGAGGTGTATTGTAAACCCACATTTCGCCGATGCTGTTATTGAGTCCCATGTAATAGGGAGCGAGCCTATTGCTATTCAAACTCCGGGATGTAACTGAGAAATTTCTAACAAAAAAAAATGTGTGTGTACTTATGTACACATGTAAGAAGATACTTCTTATTTATTTATTTGATTTCCTCTGATATGAAACACGTGTTACAGATGCACAAATATTTCAATAACTACCTTGAATATAGCTATCAATTCCCAAGAAAATGTAAGAGACATTTACCAGCCAACTTCATGGTGTCGCTTTTATCTGTCGGTGTGCGCGCGCATCGTAAGTATTATAAAATATATAAATATCATATCATTAGTGAAATCATAATCAAAATTGATCGAAAAACAAACGAGATATAACCAATTTAAACGAATATTGCTGTCTCTTTCACAAAAAACGCTGTTTTGTATGGCAGTTCTATAGGCGTTATGTCATTTGATCTCTCTTTCTAATTCGTCACTTCAATGCTTTATAACTTTATCCGTGATGGAGATATTTAAAAAAATCTTTCACCATTATTTACTAGAGATTATAAGTATTTTATTGAGCAAATAAAAAAAATACATGCATATTCACTATTGCTACGGGCCCCGCGCAAAATGTGGCCCCGCGTATCCAAACCCGCCTCCGCCTCAGCGTAATTTTTTGGGTGAAACTTATTAAGAAAATATAACACAGAATTTCATACGGTAAACGCACAAGTTCTACAAAAAGTCACTTTATACTTAAGAGGCCATAGCAGAACATGAGCCCCCGATATTTGCTACGGGCCCCGCGATTGCTTAATCCGGCATTGCCTACTACGAGTGGGCGATCATCATCATCATCAGCCAGAAGACGTCCACTGCTGAACAAAGGCCTCCCTCAAGGGGGGGTTTGCCATAATCCCCACGCTTGGCAGGCGGCTTGGGGATCGCAGTGGCTCACCGATTAGTGAGAGGACGCTGCTGCCCGTCCTCCGGTGTCTGGCCGTAGTTTTAAGACATACCCGGGTCAATATTTATATATCGGCACAATATCCAATATCTATGCACATATATATATCGGACGGCGTACAAACTATGTATGTAATATCGCTCGAGTGACACAGCACAGAACCACACAATAATAATAACGTAAAATATCTATGATACTCTGAATACATAGATACGACCGAACCGCTGAACCACTTTCGTTTCAGAATATCATATATTCAACCAATACGCCAATACGCCAGTAACATGTGGTACTATTTTGGTTTCCGAGTACCATAGATTCCGACCAATATATAGATATTGAAATATATTCAAATTCAAATATATTTTTATTCATGTAAACCATTTACAGGCACTTATGAATAGTCAGGCTCTAGTTGCCACGTTCCAAAGTGTTGATTTCCAATGGAGAAGAACGGGCAAGAAACTCCATGGTTACTCTTTTTAACTAGGAAATAAATATACAATATTAATTTATACATTGATCTCGAACAACAATTATGTGAGTACAATGTAGCTTAAAAGAGTCTAACTTATGTAAGTTTGAAACTCAAGCCTGATAGTTATGAAGAATATATTTACTTTTGATAAAATTGCCATGGCAACTATGAGCTGAACAGTCCCAATAGACGGCACCCGTACACGAGTATAACGCGTGCATCAGCGTCGCTTTGCTCAACCATATAGATTCGATATCTGATATTCAAAACCGATATATAGATACGATTCAATACAGCGTAAGGACGACATTACCCAAGCCTACTGCCTACCCTCATGGGAAGAAAGCGTGACGTTATGCATGGTATGTAAAGACTTGTTAGTTAAATTGACTCGGCCGCCAACTGCATTCGTCACCCGATCTGTTTATTTACTAAGAATGATTGAGCAATCATTGTAATAATTGCTTCCGCTGCTTTTAATTACATGTCGTTATAACATCACGCCTGTGTTCCCCGAAGGGTTAGGCAGAGGTGTACAGATAAGCATACACATTTTGTCGAAATCGTATTTAAGTCAGAGGTCCCAGTGTAAGTTTCTTTTGACAAATTCGATTTACTACATCGAACGCGTAGGCGCTCCGATTGGTCCGTTTCGTGCTCTCCACCAATCGGAGCGCCGAACGCGTTCGATGTAGTAAATCGAGTTTATCAAGAGAAACTTACACTAAGGCCTCTGATGTATTAGAGGGCGAGCGTATTGTTATAGGCAAGAGTTTCAAAACCCAAGCTCCAAGGTAATGAGTTTTCTAATAAAAGAATTTCAAGAATACTGCGCGACCCGGGAATCGCTCCAAGGACCTCACGCTCATCGGCCGCGCTTGCGCCCATTAGACCAATGAGGAAGTTGATTAATATACTGAGGTGCATTTTAGTCATTAAGTCATTATCATCTGGCTAGCCTTTGCCCAACTACATTGTGGTCGGCTTCCTGTGGCGTGCGGTGCATAAAGACAAAAAGACACTGCCTACCTTATATAACGCAGATAAATCTTTATTATAAGATATTTGTGGCGGCAAATCACATACATCATTATTTAATCGACAAAATGACGAACCAGTACCAACATGCAGTAGGTATTATTGGTAAGTAAGCTTTTAAAATTTTCTGCCTACACTGTTTAAAAACTCTGTGCACGCCGCTGTCGGCTTCAAATCTAATAGGTTGCGGCTGAATATCAGTATTTTACACGGAGCGACTGCCTTCTGACCTCCGTCACCCAGTAACTGGGAGACACTGATACTCTAAGGTTAGACTGGTTGTCACACTTTTTGTGCTGCTGACACCCGTAACGACTGTCATAGGTCTTCGTATGACACCCGGGACTAACTGCTGCGTGCTTTCCGAGGCACGGAGGGGTCTCGATATGTGAAAATGGTCACCCATTCAAGGTCCGACCGCGTCGAGCGTTGCTTAACCTCACAGATCGATCGATCTACGCGGTAGCTATGTAGCTAAGAGTCATTACTAAGTAATAGGATTATAATAATTAATATTTAAGCTTCTTAAACTGACAGGTTTCCCAATTGGCATAACGCCACAACGCCAGCTGAAATAGCTTGGCTTAGCTGAAGTTCTGCGAGGTTAAGCAGCATTTGCTCAGGTCTGTCTTTAGCCGAGTGACCATTCTTCATATATCGAGACCTATTACGATGACAGTCGTTACGGGTGTCAGCAGCACAAAAAAATCTGACAAGTCTAACCTTAGAGTATCAGTGTCTCCCAGTAATTGTGTGTCGGAGGTCAGATGTCAGTCGTTGTACAATACTGATATTCAGCCGCATTTTGTTAGACTGGGAGCCGACCATGTAGTTGGGAAAAGGCAGGCAGATTCTATATTGTGTTAGGATATCGTTATGTATTCAATGTAAATAAATAGCCGAACTATTGCTATTTGACTTCAAATCTTTAGTTCACATATAAGTGTGAAATAGCTTTTACAATATTGTTAAATATTTATCCATTGAATATTTGCCTCATCGGTCTCGGTGAACGGATTTTCATACGGTTTTCACCAATAGACGGAGTGATTCATGAGGAAGGTTTAGGTGTAAAATATGACGATGATTGTTGAATATGTCGGAAAAAATGAGGACGACTGGGAGCTTTACTAGCGTGCGCCGCGTAAACCAATGGAGTTATATATTAAATCGAGTTTTTATTAAACTAAATTAGAACATCAGACAGACAGACGCGGCGTTATGTTTTGTAATATGTAATGATTGTGATCTAAGAATTCAATACTATCTTTAACTTGATTTTAAGAAATGATAATATTTGATAATAACACTGATAGTATTTTTTGTCTCTGTATCAAAATACGGATAAGAAAGGTTATTCACCTTATGAGATCATCCATCATCAACACACAATCTTTTGACGTAATTTTTTGACTTTGACGTAAATAAATAAATTGTGCCCATCACTGTGCCATTATTGGGCAAGAGTCTCTTCTCAGGATGAGAAGAGTTAGGCCTTAGTCCACCACGCTGGTCCGGTACAGGTTGGCAGACTACACACACCATCAAGAACTTTATGTCCCCCTCTCAGGTGTGCAGGTTTCCTCACAATGTTTTCCTTCACCAGAAAAGGGAGGATCCTCCGACCAGGCAAGGTGGTTAGACTGGCGGGACGAAGCCCGACGGTTGATGTCGGACATTCGTATATGTGTTAAAATCGTTGTAAACTCTCATAGTGCGATTCAGCATTTGTTTTTGTAGCTTCACTTCGATTACCGCACGGAACAAATAATATTTATATGATCTAACAATATTTGTTTCGGGTGACTTCGTCTACGTGTTTTTTGTATTTATAATTTAATTAATATCTTGCTGTAATACTAAAAATAAGCCTATGTCCTTCTCCAGGTCCCAGGCTACCTCTATGTAAAACTTCATAACAATCGGTTCAGTGGTTTAGTCGTGCTGAGGTAATAAACAGAGTTACTTTCGCATTTATGTGTCGACTAGCTTCCGCTCGCGGCTTCGCCCGCGTGGATTACGAACCCGTACATTTTCCCGGGATAAAAAGTAGCCTATGTGTTATTCCAGACTATAATCTAACTCTGTACCAAATTTCATCCAGATCCGTTCAGCCGTTCTGGCGTGAAAGAGTAACAAAGATCCATCCATCCATCCTCACAAACTTTCACATTTATAATATTAGTAGGATTATATGCGAATGGACTCTTGGTTCAAAGGTTAACTTCGTTTCAAATATTATAATTAGCTGCAGTGTTAATCTACGTCACCTTTTGACCGGTAAACTAATAAATTGCAAGATGCACACCGTCGTTTACATTTTATTACTCTTGCAATTATTTAATTGGTTAAATCAATAACCTCAATGGCTTGCCTCATTAGTCTAGTGTTCGCAAACGCGTCTGCTGAGCGTGAGGTTTTAAATTCAATTACCGAGTCGGACAAAGTGTGTTAAATGAAAATTCTCAACGACAGTACGGTTTAAACATGGGACTCAATAACGGCATCGGTGCCTAATGATGACGATCCATGATGGTATGTTATATAAAATATTGTGTTTCTCAGTCACATAAAAGAAAAAGAAACTCTAAAAAAGTAAAAAAAAATGTTATTGCTAATATATTTTTAAATAATGTTGTTTTTACTAAAAAAAAGTAAAAAAATCTTAAAAAAAGAAAAATAAGTAAAAAAAATCTTAAAAAGAATAGAAAAATGCTTTTCTAAAATAAAATGTAATAAGCTTTTATTAAAAATATATTTTTAAAAAGAAGCTTTTATATCAGCTAGTATCATAGTACTAGTGAAGACAAATCAAACAAAGCCCAAACTCGATGTGATTTCGTCGTTTCGTTACAGAGCTCCTATGGCCACCTTCTGGCTCCATCATCAGACCAGCTCGAAAATATCATAATATTGTATTGTCACCAAACTTACAAAAGCGTGCAAAATTTCAGCTCAATCGGTTGAGGATAACTGCTTTAAAATTCAGTTGTAAGATTTGACCCCAACAAACACAAACATTGCAAGATAAATAAAAGCGTGTAAAAAAAATGTTCAATAAAATTGATTGATAATGAAGCTAGCAACACCATTCTAAGAAACGGTGTTTCGTAAACATTCATAAGTTTTGTACATATCAAATGTTCCCAGAAGCGATATCACATAATCTTAACCGAGAGTCAATGACAAACTGGTTGCGCCATATTTCTGGGGCCCTCTCCCCGTCGGCAACTGTCGACATGGGCTATCGACCTGTCACGACACTTGGTCTATGATCGCATATGCCACTGCTTCTTACGATATTTTCCTTCATCGTTACCGCAAGTGATAATTCAGTTTGACACCCGTGACCAACTGTCTAATGTGCTTTCTCATACACGGAGGTCACGATCTCTGAAGAAACTACCGCCCATCCAAATACTGACCGTAGCAAGCGCTGCTTCATCACACAGATCTGAAGAGCCTAGTGAAGCGCAAGGGCACTACCAACTATTTCTCGAAGCGCTTCGTCGTTTTTTGAACCCTCTACGTGCTACAGTCACATGGGCGTAAGGTGAAAAATTTATTCACTATTAATTACTTTTCTGTTATACAAGAGTTCTTGTAGTAACGAAACGGCCAAGCCACATATTTTGACTAAGGTGTAGAGTTTGTGAAGTTAGCGCTTGTAGAGTTAGGACGTGTAAAGTCAGAAGCTTGGCTCTGCATGAGATCTGATAACTTTTTGACAGTGCGAGCCATATGCAGTGGCGTGCGGTGCATAAAGACAAAAAGACACTGCCTACCCTACATAGCTCAGATAAATATTTATTATAAGATATTTGAGGTGGCAAATTACATACATCATTATTTAATCGACAAGACGGCGAACCAATACCAACATGGAGTAGGCATTTTTGGTAAGTAAACTTTTAAATTATTTCTGCCTACCCTGTCTAAAAACTCTGTGCACGCCGCTGGCCATATGGTATCGTCTTGGCAACATTTTACATGAAAATGTTTTTGGTGGGATCGATTATTCTGCAAAAGAACTATTGAAGAATATGCTGTCCAAGAAAAGATTAAGAAAAAGAATATATTTCATCGCATGACCGATTGTAGAACAAAAACTGACCAACCGTTAAAGTTAGTGAAAACAAAAAAAACAATCAGACCTTTCTACATAACATAACATAGCATCACGCCTGTATTCCCCGAAGGGTTAGGCAGAGGTGTATTATTGTACACCAATAGGGCGGCGAGCCTATTGCCTTTCACCGGGGACAGTTCCGAACTGAGATTCGGATCATTATTCCCGGAGATTACTCCCTACATGCAAACAGACAAATTTATCGTTATAATATTAGTATAGATTGGTCTTTCTGTACGTATTTTGATTATCTATGAGAAATATTAATAATTTAGTAGAAAGAAAAAAAAAATACATCAAAAAATAAATTATACCCTATTAACTGTCACCAACTTGAGTTTAGTATAGAGACGGTAGCAAAAAACATCATAATGAGATATGAAACAGTATTTACAAAGAATATCACAAAAAAAAATATCAACAAATAACATTCTTGTGCAGTTTCCACGACAAATACACCGTTTGTTTCATCAACACAAACTATCAGTCACAAAACGTTAGTAAACCCGCAGAAAACGATGTGTTTTATATGAAACTAGATATATTTGAGGAATACGTGACTGACGAGTTAGTGAGAAGACTAATTACTAGTGTAATAAGTACTTGTATTACTCGCAATTCTTGAAAACATAACAATTTGACACCACACTCCATTTACACGAAGAAATTCGTAAACGCGTTCCGATTATTATCCATTTAACTGCAGAAATTAACTAAAGTTTAACGTTTAAGTACACACGGTTAACTATAAACTTGTTTTTAACGTGTACATAACAAATAAATAAATTCCATGACTACTTACAATAAACGAAACACGAAAATCTCAAAAACAAAAACGCTTACACTTCAACGAATCACACCTTTCACGGTACACGATAAATATATTAAAAATAACACGTACCTTTATAAGAAAATGGCCAAAATATACACTGTAACACACAATACACAGTGTTCACACGGCAAATGAATACAGTACACAAAAAGTACACAGTAATACACAGACACACGTGAGACGCGCTCCGAGGGTGAACGAATACTGAGCGAACGACCGTGGTGCCTCGATGTTGCTGTTCGAAATTCAAAAGCTCCCGACGAAAGCACATAATAAATATTACCTACGATGACGAAAAAATGGATTCTTGTGTTATTTTAAAATAGAAATAAATTGTTTTTATTTCAAAGAAACCTATCGTAGGCACTATTAGGACGTTAATAAGGCTCTTGTTGCACTGTTTAATAAAGTTGGTCCTATAGAGAAGAATTCGTTCCATGGATACTGTTTAAAATACTGAAAGCATTTGTATTTTTATTAAATGTTGAAGAATAGTTGGTTAATCAATTGCCTATGCGTCAACTTCAGAAACCGTGTTTTGTTTGTTTTTTATTTTTGTCCAAGTGATTATTTTTAACTTTTCTGTACGTTTTGAAGTCAGTTTTCCCAATTATTTTGATGCAGATGTTTTGTGAAACTGATTTCTGTTTTAACAGATATTCTACATGGTGGTGGGGCAAGTGCCACTCCTCCTATATCTTGTCTGCCGCCTCTGATACGCGTATATGACCGAGGATTCAAAAAATAATTAATTAATTGTTAAAATAACCTTCCGTAAATAATCGTTTTTGATCAATGTATACTTACATATACTTTCAAAAGTAGGTACAATATTTTAATTTTGGAATACCCACCGAATTTAATCTTTCATAAAACGAATTCTCTTAACAAAATTTGCCCACAAATCGGGGTAATTTTTCCCCTAACCAACACTACACTGGCTACCTGTATCACGCACACATACGCAAAGCTTTCACACGATCCGTGTACATACATAAGGGCGTCACTCACACAAAGACATAGTCGAAAAGAGACGGAATGTGTTTTTTTAGGGTAAGAAAGAGATGGAAGTTCTGGATTTTGATATACGTGAATGAAGGGTGAGCAGGCATCCAAGTTGATGATAATTCATGATATTTGATACTACAACGCTATATGGAGACTGTGAGGCCATTGGTACAGTGGTCGCTAGCGTGGTAGCGTAAGCGTGAAGTCCTGGCTTCGATTCCACAAAGATTTAGACTGAGATGTACTATTGTACACGCACATTTTGTAGATACCGTGATAGGAGGCGAAACTATGGCCATCTAGCGGGCACAATGCGAACTGAGAGCCTGAGAATTTCCATATAAAAAAACTTAACAACATTTTACCCAACTCGGGAATCGTATATAGGACCTCACGATCAGCAGTCGTGTTTGCGAACACTAGACTGTTGTTGCAGCTCTAGATCCACTTCATTATAATTATTTTACGCCTACATTACGTCTATGCCATAATTAGGTTCCCAGAAATTTATTTATTTATTTTCCAATATTATATCTTTAACTATCATCATCATATTGCACCCAATTTACACAAAACCTTAACGAATTATCCACCTAAACCTTCCTCATGAATCACTCTGTATATTGATGAAAACCGCATGAAAATCCGTTCAGTAGTTTTTGAGTTTATCGCGAACAGACAGACGCGGCGGGGGATTTTGTTTTATAATATGTAGTGATCTGAAAGTTTAGATTTACTCATATTGTAATTGACATAGCATCACGCCCGTATTCCTTGAAGAGGTTGGCACAGCTGTCCTTTTTATCGTTAAGTCCCATGTTATAAAAGCGAGCCTATTGCCATCTCCCGGGTACAGTTCCATACTCCGTGGTGTAACTGAGGATTTCAGAAAATTCGAAAAACTCTTTGCTCGACCTGGTTTTATAATTCATGAATGATGTCCTCCTGACCGAATTTCGGCGGCCAGTCTCACCGGAGATTAGCCAACTACGCAGGAGATATTATAGAGCACAAGTGTGTGCGCAAACACAGGTGCTCTCTCTATTCCTTCACTCTCATAGTCCTCAGGGACGGCAATCCGATACGACCGGAGAGAGATCAGACGCAGGACCAACGGCTGTACGTGCTTTTCGAGGCACGGTGTGTATTCACATACACAGAGACCCAGACCCGAAACAAATATCTGTAGATCGTACAAATATTTGTTACGTGCGGGAATCGAAACTGCGATACGTAGCACAGTAATCGATCTCTCAACCACTGCGCCAACCGTGCCGTCAAAATTCAGGAATAATCAAACACCATCAACCGATAAACACTATTTCTATCGTGTCTTCGTTGCGACACTTGGCGAAAAATACTAATTAATTCCGATAATCATAATTAATAATAATACAACCCATTACTATCCCACTGCTGGGTAAGGGTCTCTTCTCAGAATAAGAAGGGTTAGGCCTTAGTCCACCACGCTGGCCCGGTGCGGGCGGACTACACACACCGTTAAGAACTTTATGTCACCCTCTCAGGTGTGCAGGTTTCCTCACGATGATCACATTTCGCAGATTGAGTCCCATGTAATAGGGGGCGAGCCTATTTGCCATCTACCGGGTACATTTCCAGACTCCGTGCTGCTACTGAGAATTTCCATATAAAGCCCAATAACACTGCTCGACCCGGGAATCGAACTCAATGCCTCACGCTCACCAGTCGCGTTTGCGACCACTAGACTTATGAGGCAGTCAAAGTATATCCTATCCTATCCTATCCTACTATCCTACTAATATCCTACTTCGTACTTTAAATTAATTTTAATTTTAATATTATAAATGTGTTTGTAAGGATGGATGGATGGATATTTGTTACTCTTTCACGCCAGAAAGGCTGAACGGATCTGGATGAAATTTGGCACAGAGATAGATTATAGTCTGGAATAGCATATAGGCTATTTTTTATCCCGGAAAATGTACGGGTTCGTAAACCACGCGGGCGGAAGCTAGATGCAAACAAATATTTTGATTTTGATTTTTCTGCAGCCGTGAATCTCTTCTGTTGGTGACACATCTCCTTTGACACAGATTTAATGATTTAAATCCAGTAGTGAACAGAAAAATAGGATTATGAGATAAATTATCCAATAAAACATCATAATTATCAAGTTATTTATATAAAAATGCATAAAAAATATTTTTAAGTCATTCATAAGTAATAAAATTTAAATATTTTAATTGAATCTTCTTTTTATGATAGCTTGTTAGTTTGAATATTATCACGGCTATTATGATTTATGGTATGGGCAGATCTAATGATAAAACAACGGAGATTTGAGAGGATTAAAATAATCTGCCTCATAGGTCCAATTCCAATTCTCAAAGGTGAAAAATATAGGATAAATTATCCATGATATTAATTTATATTTTCCGCCATGCGAAAAATATCAGTTTTACCGCTCTTATTTACATGCCAAGCCATAAATTCCATCACAATGGCCGCCATCTGTCAAACGTCGTCGGCACACCCGCCAGCGCCATAATTGCCATGGAAAAAACGAAATATGATGTTTTTACGACGCTGTGTATGTGAGATATGTCCTATAGGTATTGGTGTAGATAACAGTAATAAAATTAAGGGTCTTTTTCACGACTTACTGATATTATTTATTTATTTATTATCTTTACAGGTCTTAAATCTAATAAGACAGTGTGGCTATGGCTTAAATTTATAAATTACTAGCTTCCGCTCGCGGCTTCGTCCGCGTGAATTACGAATCCGTGTATTTTCCCGGGATAAAAAGTAGCCTATGTCCTATTCCAGACTATAATCAATCTATATCTTTGTGCCAAATTTCATCCAGATCCGTTCAGCCGTTCTGGCGTGAAAGAGTAACAAAGATCCATCCATCCATCCTCACATACTTTCGCATTTATAATATTAGTAGGAAGTAGGATTTATAATATTAGTAGGATTGCACTCACTCACTTGATAACGTGTTTGATCAATCAAACACCTTTTGTGTTTGATAAAATACGGCTCGTTTGAAAAACGCCGATATACGTGTACATTTATTTCTAACCGGAAGCAGGCATATGAAATTTCGTGCTTCTTACTTTGAAAATGACGGACTTCCGTACAATCGTTCATACCTTATTTTGCCCCCTTAGGGGTGAAATTTCCAAAAATCCTTCCTGAGTGGATGCTTACAACATAAAAGGCATCGACTGCCAACATTTCAAGTTTGTAGCCCCAGCGGTTTAGGCTCTGCGTTGATGAATGAGTCAGTCAGGACAAGTAAATAAATTCAACTTCAACTTCAAACTCAGGGGTCTATCTATTTTAAAGTCCAGACAGATTATAAGTAAAGATTTATGTGAGACAAATATAGGGTGTCGTCTGGAAGGGCCTTTTGAGGAAAGTGCCATAGCTATTTGAGCTGATCTGTCGCAACAGAGGGCAAGCATGAATCAGTCATGCGTCAGTAACACCTTTTTTTATTTAACCCATTACTGTCCCACTGTTGGGCAAGGGCCTCTTCTCAGAATGAGAAGGGTTAGGCTTTAGTCTACCACGCTGGCCTGGTACGGGTTGGCGGACTACACACACCATCAAGAACTTTATGTCACTCTCTCAGGTTTGCAGGTTTCCTCACGATGTTTTCCTTTACCGTAAACGCAAGTGATAGTCAAATTCTGATCCGCACATGATTCCGAAAAGTCAGTGGTGCGAGCCGGGTTTGAACTCAGACCCTCCTGCATAGAAGGCAAACGTTCAACCGCTAGGCTATCACAGCTTCTACACACCTAATTTAATATTTTTTAAAGTATCTTTATTGACGAGTAGCGATCGTGATTTTTTTTTTATGCGATTGGCGGCAAGCGAGCAGACGCATCGCCTGATGGTAAGCGATTAACGTCGCCCATTTATTAAATTATCTTTATGACGTCACTACTCTGTATATATATATATTCATAAATTAGAATAATTAGTCATAACAATATTACATCATCGCGTAGACGAGTTACTACGTGCGTAGCAAGGACTAGTGACGTCAGTCGCTACGGCCTACGTCACTAGCCTACGTCACTAGCCTACGTGCGCAGACGCTACGAAAAATTGCTTCTAAGAAATTTAGTGTCGATGTTAATAAAAAAAAATATTAAGATATAAACGTCACTCATAGATCTGCGTCATTGGTGTCGTCGCGGCGGTTGCTGAGCGTAAAGTCCTTGGTTTGAATCCCGGGTCAGGCAAACTATCATTACGGTTTTCGCTTAAAAAATTATTTGTAATAGCGGCATTAGTAGTCTGCTAGATGGGAATAGTCTCCCTATTAAATGGTACTAAATAACGGCATCGGCGCAATATGGGTCTAATAAATATTTGTATGATCTACAGATAGTTGTTTCGGGTCTGGTTGTATGTGCATGTGACATGTATGTTTGTAAACTGTACACACGGAGAAATCCTACTGTGGGGCAACGATTATTGAAAAGAAATAAAAAATAGTACACCTCTGCCTAACCATTTATGGAATACCGGCGTGATGCTATGTTATCTTATGTCATCATTAGCCAGAAGACGTCCACTGCTGAACGAAGGCCTCCCTCAAGGGGGGGTTTGCCATAATCCCCACGCTTGGCAGGCGGCTTGGGGATCGCAGTGGCTCACCGATTAGTGAGAGGACGCTGCTGCCCGTCCTCCGGTGTCTGGCCGCAGTTTTAAGACATACCCGGGTCACAGACTTTATACATATATAATATATAACTATAACTATTATTTCGTTTTTTTTTTTAACTTTTTACACGTTAAACTACATTATTTTCGTATGAACTCGTATCTATGTAAGATCGGTTTATTTTAAAAGTGTTTTCATCGAGTTTCTTGCCGGTTTTTCTCTATAGGATCTACTATTTGAAACCGTGCAAATAGAGTATATATAGGCGGCGTGCACAGAATTTTTAGACAGGGTAGGCAGAAAATTTTAAAAGCTTACTTACCAGTAATACCTACTGCATGTTGGTTTTGGTTCGTCGTCTCGTCGATTAAACAATGATGTATGTGATTTGCCACCTCAAATATGTTATAATAAATATTTATCTGAGTTATGTAGGGTAGGCAGTGTCTTTTTGTCTTTATGAACCGCACGCCACTGGTATATACAAAATTAAATCTATACATCTATACATATAAATAAAATTGGAGTGTCTGTTTGTAATATATATGCGGTACATACACCAAAATATCATTTTTTTCCATTTTTGTGTGTGTCTGTCTGTCTGTGTGTTTGTATAGGCTAATCTCTGAAATGGCTGAGGTAGCTGATGTAATAAGGAGTAACTTAGGCTACTTTTATTCAGAAAAATTATAATTAGAAAAATTCTTTTATTTTAGAAAAAAATAGGGTCTTCTTAACTTCACGTAACTTTTATAATAATATTTTTTTTTTGTGGCGTTTCTCACTAAAAAATACATTGTTAAGTTCCGATATCCACGCAAAGTCGCGGGCACAGCTAGTTATATATAAATGCTTTAAATTGGTTTAGGTATATTAATTCTTTTTCCTTTTTAAACGTCACCAGTATGGTATAATCGTTGTATCACCGTATACGAACTTTTTTATGAAATCAAGGCGCATATTTGTGTGTGCATGTGACATGTATGTTTGTAAACTGTACACACGATACAGGAGACATCATAGTGTGGACACATGCGGTTTCCTCACGATGTATTCCGTCACTAAAAGCACGGGAAAATTTGCATAAAATAATGATAAAGACTAGTCTAAGTATGTTTGTATACGTAAAACCCCACATGACAATAAATGAGACTGTTAGCTAATTATAAAATTAGTACAATCAGCTAAAATAATTCGTCGTAGAAAATAGCGTAACGTTTTATAAAAATATTAACGTTTTGTAAGAATATTAATGTTTTATAAAAATCCTATTAACATCCTACTAATATTACACTTTATATAATATTCTAAATGTGAAAGTTTTTGCGGATGGATGGATGGATGGATTTTTGTTACTCAATCACGCCAGAACGGCTGAACGGCAGCCTAATTACGTAAAAAAGCGACAGCAACGCGACAGCAACGCGAAAGCAATCTCACTGTCAGCCAATACATTATATGACACAAAAATGACGTTTGACAGAAGCTATCGTGCGATCTACGCCTGTCGCTGCATCGGTAATTAGACTGGGAATCTGTATGAAATTTGGCACAGAGATAGATTATAGTCTGGAATAGCACATAGGCACATACTTTTTATCCCGGGAAAATGTACGGGTTCGTTAACCACGCGGGCGAAGCCGCGGGCGGAAGCTAGTTTATAATATTAGTAATATTATAAGCTCGATGATTTTGATGCTGACTGTACTAATGGAAAAATACTGGAACCCCCCCCCCTCACCCCTCCCGCAGTGTTTTCTCATGTGAGTCCCGTGACGCACAACAAACAGACCACAGACAATCTAGCATAAACACCTCAAAAGCATGTGCGTCATATGATTAATTTTAAGACTGCTTTATTGGTTTAGTGGCCGCAAGCGCGACAGCTGAGCGTGAGGTACTGGGTTCGATTCCCGGGTCGGGCAAAGTGTTGGGTTTTTCTGTATGGAA
Source organism: Shargacucullia verbasci (assembly GCA_947562105.1). Classification (NCBI taxonomy): domain Eukaryota; kingdom Metazoa; phylum Arthropoda; class Insecta; order Lepidoptera; family Noctuidae; genus Shargacucullia; species Shargacucullia verbasci. The sequence goes on from OX387309.1 coordinate 588,386, forward strand.
ATTTTGAGTAGCAGCACGGAGTCTGGAACTGTGTCCGGTAGATGGTAATAAGCTCGCCCACTATTATATGGGACTCAATAACAGTATCGGCGGAATGTGGGTGTATAAACTACACCTCTGCCTAACCCTTCGGGGAATACAGGCGTGATGCTATGTTATGTTATAATTATTTTTAGAAATCAATAAAATTAAATTAAAAAATTCCCGTCTTTAGGAAATATTATTTGTTATAATGAGTAAAATCATATGTTTCAGGAACATAACATAACATCACGCCTGTATTCCCCGAAGGGTTAGGCAGAGGTGTACTGAACACCCACATTTCATCTAATAGGGGGCGAGCCTATTGCCATCTACCGGGCACAGTTCCAGACTCTGTGCTGTTACTGAGAATTTCCATACAGAAAAACCCAATAACACTGCCCGACCCGGGAATCGAACTCGGTACCTCACGTTCAGCGGTCGCCCTTGCTACCATTACGCCACTGAGACAGTTGCGATATCAGCAATTAATACATTATGTCAGTTTTATATATATATAACTTGGTAATAACATTACAATAATATTATGATATTAAATGAATCACAGAAATTATACTGTGATTCACATAACATCACGCTTTTAATGCCTGAAGGGTTACGCAGAGGTGTTATTGTACACACACATTCCGCCGATGCCGTTTTCAAGTCCCACAATATATAAAAAAAGGTGAGATCATCAACAAGAGACTGCTAAAATAAAAAAAAATAGTATTTTTATTTTTGTATCAAAATTTTATTTGTATTTATTATTAGCTCTCGCCCGCGGCTTTGCCCGCGTGGTTAACGAACCCATACATTTTTCCGGCCTAAAAAGTAGCCTATGTGCTATTCCAGACTATAATCTATCTCTGTGCCAAATTTCATTCAGATCCGTTCAGCCGTTCTGGCGTGAAAGAGTAACAAAGATCCATCCATCCATCCTCACAAACTTTCACATTTATAAAATTATAAATAGGATTAGTAGAATATTAGTAGGATAGGATAGGATAGGATAGGATATTAGTAGGATAGGATAGGATTTGTGTTTCTCTTTCCAATATTTTATTATATTAAATATCTGATTGTAAAGTGTCGTTAAATTTTCTATACTTTTCCTAACTTATGTGTTTTTATAATACACTAGCGAGCCGCCCCGGCTTCGCACGGGTGCAATTTACTAATGAAGATAATCAAAAATTTCGTACAAAAATACCATCCAAATTTCCGACGATCCGGGTGAATTTTCCAAAAAAAAAAAAATCTTACATACAAACCATGTCCTGACAATTACAAACACAACAAAAAAAGAATTAGCTAAATAGGTGCAGCCGTTTTGAAGTTATACGCTTACATACATTTTTGGCAATTGATTTTTATTTATATAGATAGATTATAAGAGTTTATAAACTGAATAAATATAAATAAATACACGACACGATTGACGCAGTGGCTAAGCGATTAGCTTTCTGCGCTACGTGTCGCGAGTTCGATTCCCGCACGGAACAAATATTTGTATGATCTACAGATAGTTGTTTCGGGTCTGATTGTTTGTGCATGTGACATGTATGTTTGTAAACTGTACACACGATACAGGAGAAATCCTAGTGTGGGGCAACGTTTTTTAAAAACAAGAAAAAAAAAAGTAGGGCGCGAGTCTATTGCCATCTATCAGTCACAATTCCAAACTCCATGCCACTGAGAATTTCAGAAACTCAATCACTATCTGTCCCGGCAATCGAATCCATAACCACACGCTAAGCATCACGGCTTACCTCTAGACCAGAGGCAGTCAATAAGGAAAAAAGTCTCTATAAGGAAAAACTGCATTCATTCCATTTTGCAAAGTTATTAACTATGTATAATATATTTCGCTTTGTTTATTTATTCTCAGTTCTCGTGTGACCGCACTGACAGACAGACGTTTAGGACGCGCGGTATTTTATATAGACAGTTTTAAAAAAAATATTTGCCGCAAAGTAATATAATTTAGTTAAACATTATGATTTTAAGAGTTATTCTGTTGTTTATTTCTTTTGTTTTAATTGAATCGGCTTATGAAGGTGAGTGGTTTTTTTTTGGTTTTGTGAATGCTGACCGTGAGTTCGATTGTCGGGTCGGGAAAAGTGTTATTGGGTTTTTCTGTATGGACATTCTGAGTGGTACGGAGTGTATAACTGTGCCCGGTAGATGGCAATAGGCTCGCCCTTTGAAGACGACTTGCGACTCCTTGAAGTATTACATTGTAGTTAATTCCACACGTTTTTCGAGTGGCATCAGTTTTTTATTGAAACAAAAATGTAATTCAAATAAATTTAACACAAAAATCCAAAAATGGCGTCACCCATTTTCGTTTTTTGAATTTCATTTTTAAATATTCAAATCCTACTAATTCTATCCTACTAATATTATAAATGTGAAAGTTTGTAAGGATGGATGGATCTTTGTTACTCTTTCACGCCAGAACGTCTGAACGGATTTGGATGAAATTTGGCACAGAGATAGATTATAGCCTGGAATAGCACATAGACATACTTTTTATCCCGGAAAATGTACGGGTTCGTAAACCACGCGGGTAAAGCTGCGCGCGGAAGCTAGTATTTGCATAATTTTGTAGTAACCATGATCGTCCCACGTTTAAATTGTCGTTTTATTCATAGTTGAGTATGTTTTGTGGAATGACATCACGCTATTCCCCCGAAGGGCTAGGCAGAGGTGTACTATTGTACGGACGTTTCACCTATGCCGTTATTAAGTCCCGTGTAATAGGTGGTGAGCTTATTGTTATTTACAGGGCACACTTGCACACTCCGGGCTGCTTTTGAATATTTTTTTACAGTCTCAGAATATTTCTAGCCTGGTTTTAGAACCCAGGTCATCACACCACTAGGCCAATGATTTGATGAATTGTTGGCACGGTTGGCGCAGTGGTTGAGAAATCGAATGTTGCGCTACGTGTCGCGGGATCAATACCCGCACGGAACAAATATTTGTATGATCTACAGATAGTTGTTTCGGGTCTGGGTGTTTGTGTATGTGAATATATGTGTTTGTAAGCGCACCCACTTTACGGCCAGAATTTGTTTCGGCGTTTCTTCTCAGGGATAGTCATAGGAAATGCCGACGCCATCTAGTTTAAAAAAGACGTGTAAAAGTGATTGAAAAATCCTAATTGCAAAATAAATAATTTCATTTCATGCCACCACCACGGCAATTATGCATATCATCATCATCATCTGCCTGCCTTTTCCCAACTACATCGTGGTCGGCTCCCAGTGTAACCAGATGCGGCTGAATATCAGTATTGTACAACGACTGACATCTGACCTCCGACACACAATTACTGGGAGACACTGATACTCTAAAGTTAGACTGGTTGTCAGACTTTTTGGGCTGCTCACACAGGTCTTCGTATGACATCCGGGAACAAGTGCTTTACATACTTTCCGAGCCACGGAGGGGTCTCGATGTGTGAAATGGTCACCCATCCAAGAAATAACCGCGGCAAGAGCTGTTAACCTCAATATATATGGTTTCTATTGTTGTGCAGGCGATTATTGCGTCAAAGATGGTACTGCTGGTGTGTGCAAGAACTTGAACAGATGCAGTACTGCTATCCAGGATATAATGAATAAGAGGAACCCGCAGGTACATGTTTCTCATGTACTTTAGGACCGGCACCCGTCCAAGTCCAAGTCCAAGTCCAAGTCCAAGTCCAAGTCCAAGTCCAAGGCCAAGTCCAAGTCAAGTCCAAGTCCAAGTCCAAGTCCAAGTCTAAGTCTAAGTCCAAAAGTAAAAGTCCAAAAGTAAAAGTCCAAAAGTAAAAGTCCAAAAGTAAAAGTCCAAAAGTAAAAGTCCAAAAGTAAAAGTCCAAAAGTAAAAGTCCAAAAGTAAAAGTCCAAAAGTAAAAGTCCAAAAGTAAAAGTCCAAAAGTAAAAGTCCAAAAGTAAAAGTCCAAAAGTAAAAGTCCAAAAGTAAAAGTCCAAAAGTAAAAGTCCAAAAGTAAAAGTAAAAGTAACAGTAACAGTAACAGTAACAGTAACAGTAACAGTAACAGTAACAGTAACAGTAACAGTAACAGTAACAGTAACAGTAACAGTAACAGTAAAAGTAAAAGTAAAAGTAAAAGTAAAAGTAAAAGTAAAAGTCAAGTCAAGTAAGTCAAGTCAAAGTATAAGTCAAAATCAACGTCAAAGTCGAAGTCAAAATCAACGTCAAAGTCAAAGTCAAAGTCAAAATCAACGTCAAAGTCAAAGTCAAAATCGAAGTCAAAGTCAAAATCAACGTCAAAGTCAAAGTATAAGTCCAAGTCAAGGTCAAAGTGAGAGTCCAAGTCCAAGTCAAGGTCAAAGTGAGAGTCCAAGTCCAAGTCCAAGTCAAGGTCAAAGTGAGAGTCCAAGTCCAAGTCAAGGTCAAAGTGAGAGTCCAAGTCCAAGTCCAAGTCAAGGTCAAAGTGAGAGTCCAAGTCCAAGTCCAAGTCCAAGTCCAAGTCCAAGTCCAAGTCAAAGTCAAAGTCAAAGTCAAAGTCGAAGGCCAAGATAAAATCAAAGTCATTGTCCAAGTCAAAGTCTCAGTCGAAGTCAAAGTCAAAGTCCAAGATAAAGTAAAAATCAAAATCAACGTCAAAGTCAAAGTCAAAATCAACGTCAAAGTCAAAGTCGAAGGTCAAGATAAAGTCAAAGTCAAAGGCCTACATAAAGTCAAAGTCAAAGGCCTAGATAAAGTCAAAGTCATTGTCCAAGTCAGTCTTAGTCGAAGTCAAAGTCCAAGTCCAAGATAAAGTCAAAGTCAACGTCAAAGTACAAGTAAAAGTCAGTCCAAGTCCAAGTCAAAGTAAAACATAAAGTCAAAGTACAAGCCAAAGTCAAAGACCAAGTCAAAGTACAAGATAAGGTCAAAGTCAAAGTCATTGTCCAAGTCAAAGTAAAAGTTAGTCAAAGTACAAGTCAAAGTCAAAGTCCGAGTCAAAGTCCAAGTCAAAGTCCAAGTCAAAGTCAAAGTGAGAGTCAAAGTCAAAGTCAAATTACAAGTCAAAATCAAAGTTAACGTCAAAGTCAAAGTATAAGAACAAGTCAAAGTACAAGTCAAAATCAAAGTCAACGTCAAAGTCAAAGTGTAAGTACTAGTCAAATTTAAAGTCCAAGTCAAAGTAAAAGATAAAGTCAAAGTACAAGTCAAAGTCAAAGTCCAAGACCAAGTCGAAGTCAAAATCAACGTCAACGTCAAAGTCAAAATCAAAGTCAACGTCAAAGTAAAAGTATAATTACAAGTCAAAGTCACAGTCCAAGTCAAAGTCAAAGTCCAAGTCCAAGTAAACCATAAAGTTAAAGTACAAGCCAAAGTCAAAGACTAAGTCAAAGTACAAGCTAAGGTCAAAGTCCAAGTCAAAGTAAAAGTTAAAGTCAAAGTACAAGTCAAAATCAAAGTCAAAGTATAAGTACTAGTCAAAGTCCAAGTCAAAGTAAAAGATAAAGTCAAAGTACAAGTCAAAGTCCAAGACCAAGTCAAAGTCAAAGTCAAAATCAACTTCAACGTCAACGTCAACGTCAACGTCAACGTCAAAGTCAAAGTCACTTTGACTTCAACGTCAACGTCAACGTCAAAGTGTAAGTCCAAGTCGAAGTCAAATTACAAATCCAAGTCAAATTCATAATCAAAGTCCAAGTCCAAGTCCAAGTCCAAGTCCAAGTCCAAGTCCAAGTCCAAGTCCAAGTCCAAGTCCAAATCCAAGTCAAATTCATAATCAAAGTCCAAGTCAAAGTCAAAGTACAAAGTCCAAAGTCCAAAGTCCAAATCAAAGTCAAATTACAAATCCAAGTCAAATTCAAAGTCAAAGTCCAAGTCACTCGTCAAAGGCCTTTCCAGTTAAAAAAAGTCGAGACTAGGTGCAACATTTGCACGAATATTTGTTTTTGCGTGCATTCATAACATAGCACGTCTGAATCCCCGGAATGGCTAGCCAAAAGTGTATCCTACACTCCAATTTCGCCAATCCGTTATTTTAGCCAGAAGTGTATCCTACACTCCAATTTCGCCAATCCGTTATTTAGTCCCATGTAATAGGGGGAGCCTATTGCCATCTAACGGGCACAGTTCCAGATTCCAAAACCCCAAACACTTCTCGACCCGTACGAACCCAAACCTCGCGCTAGTATTCATAATATTTCTTTCTCTATTCAACAGATATGTTCGTTCGAAAAAACTGCACTTATCGTTTGCTGTTTAGATGGCAGAGTTCAAAATCCAGTAGCTACTACAAAAAGGTAAGATCTAAGGAAAAAAGAGACAAAAAATGCATTTATTTGACCTCATAATTCATCCACACGTAATCACATAACACATCATCTTATAAATGCGAAAGTAATTCTGTCTGTTTGTTACCTCATCACGACTAAACCACTGAACCGATTGTTATGAAATTTTACAAAGAGGTAGCCTGGGACCTTGAAAAAGACATAGGCTTATTTTTACTACTGCAGCAAGACACTTATTAAAGACGAAGTCGCAGGCAAAAACTTAGTATTATTATTATTTCACTTTGTACTATTTAATTTAAATTCAAGCTATTACTATCCCACTGGTGGGCAAGGGTCTCTTCTTAGAATGAGAAGCCACCACGCTGGCCTGATGTGGAACTACACACACCATCAAGAACTTTATGTCACCCTCTCAGGTGTGCAGGTTTCCTCACGATGTTTTCCTTCACCGTTAACGCAAGTGATAATCAAATTCTGATCCGCACATGATTCCGAAAAGTCAGTGGTGCGGGCCGAGTTTGAAATCAAACCCTCCTGCATGAAATATCGCTGCTTTTGAATAGTCTCGTGCGTCCACCCAGATATCGCTGGGGCGATTCAGTGAAGGCTTCAGAAGCTTCGAGCTGACGATGATGAGAGGCTGCAAAAGATTCTATATGCTCTTAAAAAAAAAAATCTTTGAATAAATACGTTACTCCACATTAAAATTTCTCCTGTATCGTAAGTATAGTTTACAAATATATATCTCACTACCCAAAGACCCGAAACAACTCCATCTAAATATTTGTCTCGTGCGGGAATCAAACCCGGCGAAAAGTTAAACGGCCAGCCACTGCGCCAACCGTGCCATCAGTGATAATGTCATCTTTGTTTTCAGACCGTCAGTTAAATATACAACAGAGTTCGTTCCCCCGTTATATGAGTATGAGAGCATAGACCAGTCGTCTCCGGTCAGCGGGTGTGCCCCAATAGACGCATCATTGACTTCCAAGAAGACTGGACAGAAGGCTTTTGACAGTAAGTTGTGTCAAAGCGACTATTAGTCATATTTACTAAGTATACTGTTCCCGCGGTTTTATCCACGTTAAAGGTCACTGCTCCGCTCCTATGGGTAGTAGCGTAATGTTAGATATCTTATAAGGTTCCTCAAGAATTGGGCTATCAAATGCAAAAAGAATTATTTAAATCGGACTAGTAGTTCCAGAGATTAGCGCGTTTAAAAAAATATACTCTTCAGATTTATTAAATTTGTATAGATTAAAAGTCAATTTAAAACCATAAATGAAATGAAATGAAATGAAATGAAATGAAATTATTTATTTTGCAATTAGGATTTTTCAATCACTTTTACACGTCTTTTTTAAACTAGATGGCGTCGGCATTTCCTATGACTATCCCTGAGAAGAAACGCCGAAACAAACTCAGGGGTCAAAGTCTATTTTAAAGTCCAGACAGATTGTATTGATGTAAAGGTTTATGTGAGACAAATATAGGGTGGAATAGCCTTTTGAAGAAAGTGCCATAACTATTTGAGCTAACCTGTCGCAACAGAGTGCAAGCATGCATCAGTTATCGTGAGAATTAATGAAATGAAGAGCGCTCAGCCTAGATCTCACTCACATTTACAATGTATAGCGGTTATATATAAGAAATAATTTCAATTTAAACGACATTACAATAACAAAATAATGAAGTAAATAATATAATAATTAATGGCAAAATTTGTATATAAAAAAAAAGGAAAGGCTAAAGAGCGGCTCAATCCCAAGCGTTTTTGTCATCTAAATAGTCCGAAATTTTATAGTATCCTTTTTTACAAAGTTTAGATTTAATTACAATTTTGAACTTCTTTAATGTTAAATTACGTATATCATTGGGAAGCTTATTGTAAAAGCGTATACATTGTCCCATGAACGAGTTGCTTATTCTGTGGAGGCGCGTAGCATGTACAGCAAGGTTGTGTTTATTCCTAGTGTTCAAAGAAAGAAATATTTTGATGGCAATCGATCCTGTTTCATGAATCAAAAGACTATCAGACCAACTGAGCTTCTCTCTCTTCTCGCTTCTCCTGATGTCGCGTAGCAGTCGCGTATCTGACGCGTAGCTGTGGCATAGCTGACGCGTAGCTGTAGCGTAGCGGTCTCGTAGCTTACGCGTAGCTGTCGCGAAGCTGTCGCGTAGCTGTCGCGTAGCTGTCGCGTAGGTGTCGCGTAGCTGTCGCGTAGCTGACGCGTAGATGTCGCGTAGCTGACGCGTAGCTGACGCCTAGCTGACGCCTAGCTGACGCGTAGCTGACGCGTATCTGACGCGTATCTGACGCGTATCTGACGCGTTGCTGACGCCTAGCTGACGCGTAGCTGACGCGTATCTGACGCGTATCTGACGCGTATCTGACGCGTTGCTGACGCTTAGCTTCACGCGTAGCTTTCGCGTAGCTGTCACGTAGCTGTCGCGTTGGTGTCGCGTAGATGTCGCGTAGCTGACGCGTAGCTGACGCGTAGCTGACGCGTAGCTGACGCGTAGCTGACGCGTAGCTGACGCGTAGCTGACGTGTAGCTGACGCGTAGCTGACGCTTAGCTTCACGCGTAGCTTTCGCGTAGCTGTCGCGTAGCTGTCGCGTAGGTGTCACGTAGCTGTCGCGTTGGTGTCGCGTAGATGTCGCGTAGCTGACGCGTAGCTGACGCGTATCTGACGCGTATCTGACGCGTTGCTGACGCTTAGCTTCACGCGTAGCTTTCGCGTAGCTGTCGCGTAGCTGACGCGTAGCTGTCGCGTTGGTGTCGCGTAGATGTCGCGTAGCTGTGGCATAGCTGTGGCATAGCTGACGCGTAGCTGTCGCGTAGCTGTCGCGTAGGTGTCGCGTTGGTGTCGCGTAGATGTCGCGTAGCTGACGCCTAGCTGACGCGTAGCTGACGCGTATCTGACGCTTAGCTTCACGCGTAGCTTTCGCGTAGCTGTCGCGTTGGTGTCGCGTAGATGTCGCGTAGCTGACGCGTAGCTGACGCGTATCTGACGCGTATCTGACGCGTTGCTGACGCTTAGCTTCACGCGTAGCTTTCGCGTAGCTGTCGCGTAGCTGTCGCGTAGCTGTCGCGTAGCTGTCGCGTTGGTGTCGCGTAGATGTCGCGTAGCTGTGGCATAGCTGTGGCATAGCTGACGCGTAGCTGTCGCGTAGGTGTCGCGTTGGTGTCGCGTAGATGTCGCGTAGCTGACGCCTAGCTGACGCGTAGCTGACGCGTATCTGACGCTTAGTTTCACGCGTAGCTTTCGCGTAGCTGTCGCGTTGGTGTCGCGTAGATTTCGCGTAGCTGACGCGTAGCTGACGCGTATCTGACGCGTATCTGACGCGTTGCTGACGCTTAGCTTCACGCGTAGCTTTCGCGTAGCTGTCGCGTAGCTGTCGCGTTGGTGTCGCGTAGATGTCGCGTAGCTGTGGCATAGCTGACGCGTAGCTGTCGCGTAGGTGTCACGTAGCTGTCGCGTAGTTGTCGCGTAGCTGTCGCGTTGGTGTCGCGTAGATGTCGCGTAGCTGTGGCATAGCTGACGCGTAGCTGTCGCGTAGGTGTCACGTAGCTGTCGCGTTGGTGTCGCGTAGATGTCGCGTAGCTGACGCGTATCTGACGCGTATCTGACGCGTTGCTGACGCTTAGCTTCACGCGTAGCTTTCGCGTAGCTGTCGCGTAGCTGTCGCGTAGCTGTCGCGTAGCTGTCGCGTAGCTTTCGCGTAGCTGTCGCGTAGCTGTCGCGTTGGTGTCGCGTAGATGTCGCGTAGCTGTGGCATAGCTGACGCGTAGCTGTCGCGTAGGTGTCACGTAGCTGTCGCGTTGGTGTCGCGTAGATGTCGCGTAGCTGACGCGTATCTGACGCGTATCTGACGCGTTGCTGACGCTTAGCTTCACGCGTAGCTTTCGCGTAGCTGTCGCGTAGCTGTCGCGTAGCTATCGCGTAGCTGTCGCGTAGCTGACGCGAAGCTGTCGCGTAGCTGTCGCGTTGGTGTCGCGTAGATGTCGCGTAGCTGTCGCGTAGCTGTCGCGTAGCTGTCGCGTAGCTGACGCGTAGCTGTGGCATAGCTGACGCGTAGCTGTCGCGTAGCTGTCGCGTAGCTGTCTCGTAGGTGTCACGTAGCTGTCGCGTTGGTGTCGCGTAGATGTCGCGTAGATCTCGCATAGCTTTCGCGTAACCGTCGCGTAGCAGTCGCGTAACCGTCGCGTAGCTGCCGCGTAGCTGCCGCGTAGCAGTCGCGTTGCTATCGTGTGACTTTCGCGGGCGGTCGCGTGGTTGTCACTTGGCTGTCGCGTGGCTGCCGCTAGGCTGTCGTCTTGCTGTCGCCTATTTTACGAAATTAGACTGCGGAGGGTCTTCCTGATGAAGGAAGAATTTATATGTTCGTCTCCCCGTTTCAGAGTGCATCGAGTACCAAGAGAAGTACGTGTACCCGTGTGAGAGAGGAGTGTCGCTGTTAGGAGACCTGAGCAGGGGTAACAACTGCCACCACAACGTGGATGAACTCATCATTGGAGGCAAGGATGCTGCGCAGTACGAGTTCCCTCACATGGTGAGAACCAACGTGCCATAAGGCACTGGCCTCTTACAAGACAAGCAATTAAACTGTTAAGACTATAGTTTAGCTAAAAGTTTTCATACAAAATGCGTTAACGTTTTTACCCCACTAAACATGAGCTGATTTTTTATATGTTATAGACACAAGTAAACACTAGGTCGTCACGTTTTTGTTTTTTTATATTGTTTATAGATTGAAAATTAATTACCCCCAAAATACGTTTTTTTTTTTTAACTAAAAATCTTATTTTTATCTCGAGATAATTATTAAATTTGAAAAAAAAATAACAAAACGTGTCGACCTAGTTTATAATCTGACAAAACGATAGAGACCAAAATCAAATTAAATCATTAAGATTTCGATGTAAGAAACGTTAACGCCCAAACACATATTTTGCGTGTATTTCAAGACAATTTTGTCAGAAGCCGGCAGCTAAACGATACTCTTAATTAAACGTTGAAAGGCCCTGGATCTTGTTCACCCCAATTTTAACATCCTACTAATCTTACTAATGTTATAAATGTGAAAGTTTGTGAGGATGGATGGATGGATGAATCTTTGTTACTCTTCCACGCCAGAACGGCTGAACGGATCTGGATGAAATTTGGCACAGTGATAGATTATAGTCTGGAATAGCACATAGGCTACTTTTTATCCCGGGAAAATGTACGGGTCCGTAAACAACGCGGGTGAAACCGCGAGCGGAAGCTGGTATTTCCATACGTTTGTCATTCGCAGGTCATGCTCGGGGTCGGAAACAACATGGACCAAGTACACT